>OY728164.1:1320970695-1322170695 GCA_963277665.1 Viscum album
TATGATTCTATGAGATAACCAAACATGTAATAAATATTTGGTAGAGGATATTCATTATTTTTCATGATATTTTTCAGCTCATTATAATCAATATAGTAGACCGTTGACAGAACCGTTATGACGAGGGGGAATGGTTCCCACATGGTTACACAACTGGGAGGAAAACCCATTATACATATTCTCTTATAGTTTCTTATTAGGAAATTCATTTCGAATAGTTTGAATTAAATATGGATACAATGATATTAATAATTATCGAGGTATAATCATAATTAATAAATAAGCATCGCGACATAGAGAAATTTGAGGCAATTCATCGAGAACCACATTAACATATTCCCAAACAAAAGGCATGTCATAATGGATAATATTTTACTTAATCTCAGTCATTTGATCATGAAATAAATGTTCATTAGGTGATAATATCTACTAGTAAAAATATGATAAAAATTTATATTTCTCATCCTCATTTAACTTCTATAGAATTTGAGGGAAATTTTTTCTTAATATGGTGGTTTCCTTCACTAGGGAATTAATGTTTCCACTATACAAATAAAGTCAATCAATATGAATAATTATATAAAATTCAACAAAATATAGTATCATTAGGTTCACTAGGATCATCATTATAAAAATATGGATATGGGAGATGTTATATACTATGGAGACAATTATTTCCCCATTTTTATTTTTCACATATAGCTCTACATACATTTTTGGAGGTGTCCTTTTAATTGTTTTACTAAAAAATTTCTATATAAATTAATTAATATACGAATAATTAAATATTACAATTTATATTATTGAACGAATAAACAAAATACCATTAAACACAACATTGTGAGGATAAACCTCCGTAGTTGTGATGGAAAAATATATCCCATTCTCTATAGGAAATAGAGTCTTTGTGTTTTAGTTATAATTGGAAAACCTTATCTTAATGCATTGATTCTCATATTTTCTTTATTCAATATTGAAAAAATAGGTGATTGAATTGTTAGGTGTTTTAGAAAGATTCATTCCATTTATCACCTTACTGTGTTTATCTGTTCAATTTTCAATAGCTACAATCCTTCCTTCCCACAACTAATTCATATCCTCATCCACTTCAAGAAACTTTCTGGATTCATCTGAACTTGCTTTTAGAATGTATGATGTCTAAATTTCTTACTGGGTTGTTATTTATCAACCACTACACAAGAAACAAACTCCATTATTTTCATATTAACACATGAGACCCTTTATATTCATTTATATCCATTTTTACATTTATCCCACAACAAACTATTATATTGTAGCCGTCAAATTCTCAAATCACCACTTTTTTTTGAATAGATTTATCCTACAAAATAAGAGGCTAACATTATATTCTCTGTAAATAAAAGATATGGAGGTGTATCATATAATTCATGCAATTTTTTTGTAATGTCTTGGAAATTCCATATAATTTTTTTAATTATATGGAATTATTTCGAGACCGTAAAATCTAACAGGGTGCGATTCATAGGCCCGGAGGGCCCGAAATGATCCGCTGAATTTTTGTTAAGATTTAATTAGCATGCGTAAGTAGTTTTCCTAAAAAATTAGAATAACACCTAAATGGATACTCGGATTAGAAATCTAAGGTCATTTTTACGCTTAGGATGATAGGTTAACCCATGGAGCGACATAAGTTCAGTCGGCGTGGGCGTCCTGTGTGAAATCCATAAAATGGCATAACTTTAAATAAAATAATTCAATAGAGATATTTTATTTTTCAAATGATTATAACTCAAAAATGGTAACAAAGATTAAAAAACCTACACCACTACTGAAAACATGAGGGAGTACATTCTTTAGGAAGAAAATAACATTATCTGGCATGTGCCACCAGTGAAAGTTAGTTTTTGGCCGTAAATAAAATAATTAAGTGACAATTATTTTATTGTAAAATCCATAATGTTTAAATGGTAACTCGGATTAGAAATCTGAGAGTATTGATGGGTTCTTTGGTGTGTGTTTCACTTATGCATAGCCTAACTGTGACCGGTGCAAGTCGACGGTGACTGTTAATAATTTTCTGAACTTTTTTCAGGTATGTTCAGTAAACACATTAGAGGCATCTTGTAACTTTTGAAATGGTGCTCGGAATTGAAATTTGAGGAAACTGATGAACTCGCAACACCGATATTTTCTTAAGGTGGCTTTGACCTCGACCACAGTAGGTCGAGGGTGGAAATTAGATTTTGGACTTTTGGTGGGTGTGTTAAATGAACAAAATTAAATAAAACATATTTATTTTATTTTTCTCTGTGAAACATACGATTTGAATTTTTTGTGGGGACCACCCGACCCATTGAACTCCCTCTTTAATGTGGAGTTAACCTTTGGACTCCTCCCCATTTATTGTGACAACTTCAAAATAATTAATGAGCCAACCATTAATTGTTTAGTTAATAAACATACCATATTATGTTTCCTCATTTCTTGTGGGAGAATTTGTGTTGGAAAAGGAGAGGAGTTTGGGGGAGAGCATTTACAGGATCAACTTTTTCAATGAATAACACTCTCCAATAAAGAGAATCCTCCAGAATTAGAGAACGATGACGATGATTAAGCCTGTATCAAAGACATCTTATTGGAGCGACGAACGCCGACATCACCATCTCACCATCTTTGTCTTCTTCCTTGCAACAACTCTTATGGGAAAAGAGGTAGGGTTTTTTAATATTATTGAATTTATTAATTGATCCTTCATATTCTGAATTCGTGACAATGATGGAAAAATAAGCATGGCCATCATCACACACTTAAACCTTGCCTCTTCCCTTTTGATTCACCACGCGTTCTTCATGTTTTGTTCAAAAATAAATATTTATTGATGCTGGAAACTCAATAATTATGTTGAGTGCGACATGTGCATGTGGAGCCCTCAACCCAAGGATCACGAATATTCGATTTTTTTATTTTTCTGGATTGGAAAGAGACTACAATAGCTCATGATGATCCCATGAAACCACGTCCTAATCCCTATCTAGGTACACTAACACACCTTCCTCTGAGATGATGTTCGCAAATAAATGTACATAGTCAATCAAAATTTGGCTCATAGATCGATTGACATATACCCAATTCATTCCTAGTATACCAAAGATGATGTCAAGATGTTTTTCATGATCTTCATTAGTCTTTACGTACACCAAGATGTGTTCCACAAACACCACCACAAACTGATCCAAATATAGATGAATGATCTAGTTCACTAGGGCCATAAACACTACTGGTGCATTTTTCAATTGAAATAGAACAAAAAAACTCATAAAGGCCATACCTGCTTCTAAAAGTAGTCCTTTATATATCATAAGTCCAAAATCTCAACTATTGATACCCTGATATCAATTTGATAATTGAGAACACATATGTTCCCTTCAACTGGTCAAACATATCGTCATTATGTGGAAGAGGATATGGGTTATTCATTGCCATTTTTTTCAATATCTGGTAAACTAAACATAAATGTAAACACTCATCGGTATTCATTGTGAAAAAAACTTGTGATCCCCAAGGTGACATACTTGGACGGATAAATCCATTATCCTCCACCTCCTCCAATGTAGTTTTAATCCCTTGATGCTCAGTCGGTTCCATTCTATATGGTATATTTGACACTACCTCTTCTCATAGAATGAGTCCAATAGTGAATTCCACATCTCTCTCAGGTGGTATCCATGATAAGTCTTCATCAAATACATCATTATATAGTTCCACTACTGATGGAAGGACATCATTCCAAACACCCATGTCGTCTAATAAATGACTAGAAACCTGGGCTATGAGTTCTCCAAGTTGATGTGTAATTGTCCCTACTTGTCCTGCGTAGATATCCCACTCTCGAAGATAAATATACTGGGCACCCTTGGGAGACAACACAGTCACTCTTTTATGGTAACAATCGATTATAGATTTGTATGTGACTAGTCAGTCTATACCCCTAATTAGGTTGAATCTCGCCATATCGAGAACATAGAGATCTGATAGAAAATTGTATTCCCTAATCTCTAGTAAACATCGCTTGAATAGATAGATATCTCTAGACCGTACTTCCAATTGTGTATCTACAGTCATAACCCTACTCACGAACTCCACTACTTGGCTCAAACCGTCATTATGTTTTTCAGATATAAATTAATGATATTCACCAGTATCAAACAAGGCACTAGATAAAGTAGAATATACCAGAATAGTGCATTTCACCATCGATGGTCCAACCTCTATCAACATGTGTATGTTGTACTACATTTAATTGGGTTTTCCCTCACACCTGTGATGTTTTATAACTCCCTTGAGTAGCACCACTCTACTGATGTGGGTGATCCTCCACAAAAGCATCATGTACACTACCCCTACCACCTCGGCATGTAGAACTCCAACTGGAATCTCTATATGTAATAGAAGATCCTCTTCCCACACTCTAACTCTGCCCTGCTAATTCTTCAATACTAGTATGTATTTGTGACTAGGAGAACATCTATATATTCCCCATATTGTCACAATATTGACAATCTATTGGTGGTCGGTATCAATGATGAAGATAGTGTCCTAACATACCATAGTGATGACAAATCACCCTAGTAAGGTCATATCCTAGAGAACCACATATCTACATACTCTGATTTTCACTACCTTCCAAAAAGTTGTCATAATGGTTCTTCATGCTCTCAAAAGATGAACCGCTTGATAATCTAGTTAATACTACATGTCCAACACTACAAGCCTTCCTCAGGATCCTTTCAAATATGAGATCCTAATCCACCATTTTTTTCAAACTTCTTCATCCTAAAGATATTCCTCCCCTGTGTCAATTGCATGAACTCAGTATCTTTCTGTTTTCTTAGTGTCTCTGGATAAAATTATTCCAATAATCTCTCTAGGAAGTCCTTCCATAAAATATCTTCAGTCTTTCTAGTTTGTTCCTGAATGTCCCACGTGTACTTCGCAGATCCCTATAACATATAAGTGGCCTACTTGAACATCTTCTCAGTTGAAGTCTTCAAATGGTCAATTACAGTATCTAAGATCCCGACCCATAATTCAACTCCCCCAGGTCCACCTGCTCTAGTAAAACATAGAGGGTGATGCAACTGAAACTCCCTTGTCAACTCATCTATACTTTTCACAACCCTCCCTAGGAATATTTACATAAATAAAATAATCTAATAAATGTTCTATCAGAACTCCCCTCCCCCCTTCATCTTCAATTGTCCCGATTGGTGCCTCATGTTCCATGTCTGGAAAAACATTCTTTAGAATTCCACTTGGTCATCCCCTAAACATGAGTCATGGAGGAATAATCACTACAAATCCAAACACGTGTCTCTGGTCTCATAACAATACCTTATAACATTTATGTAAGATGAAATATACACAACAAGCCCTTTCCCCAATCAATTCACATGAACAAAACTAAGGCGTTATCACCGCCCTCCAAGGTTTTTGTTGATACGGTAAATACACTATGAAAATCATGTTTCTCATTTTGAAAAACAATTATTTTCATTTTTCATCATCTTGAAATCATTCTCAATTCATGTAAGGAACCTTTTTTCATTTTAATCTCACAAAAAATAAAAAACAACTCATGTTTAACAGCTTATCTATAACCTATTTTCATGTGAATTCCTAAAATGATGCATGTCACAATAACCCTAAGTGCCAATAATGATGCATAGAGACTCCACCATCATACCATTTTCTTCCCCAAATCAATAATCAAAAATTCTAAGAAACAATAATCACATAAAACCACAAATGTGTCTCATAATGTGAAATAATATTCAACTGTGACAACGAATAACAATAACAACAATCCCACCCTAAGTAGTTGAGTTTTCCCCCATTCATGGGTTTGCTACTCCCATACACAAGCCCATTACCATGATCCAACTCTTCTGAGTCTCATTAATACCTTTCCAAACATGGTAATACAAATGAAATAGAAATAAAAATGGACCTTTGATACAACATTGTAATGTCTTGACCCAGGAGCCATGCGATAGTTCCCCGATCTGGTTCGCCACATGACCTCAAGTGCACCCCCCATAAACTAGAGGCTATCGACTAGCAGTGAGGGTCTGGTGAGTCATTCATGGTGATATTATACCATTATTTATCAGAATAAAATATATAAATAAATAAATGAAAATCATATATAACTAAGACAACACTCATCTCATTAAAGATAGACAAACAGAAAAAACAACACTCAACGAAAAGGGAAACCATAATAAGACAACATAAGTGTCATGTGTATAATATGAAACTAAAATATAAAGACACTATGAATCCCCAAGTGGGTTCTCAACCAGTTCTAGTTCCCTCCTCCAAGATCCATTCCCAATCATCCACATATCCTAGGGCCTTTTTCATTATCCATTCCTATAACATTATAATATATTCAGGTACTGACTAGGTAGCCCAAATAGGGTGTGAGTACAACTCAGTAGGCCAACACCAATGGTGTCTAAAACAAGTCTAGTAATGAAATAGTGCATGCAGTTCTATAAGGAAATAAGTACAATGTAATAATAATTATTTTATCATATTTTCATTTATTCTTATCTAACTACATTAACTACCACATTCTAAAGGATACTCATACATCAATACTATCTTTTTCTCATATCAGATCCAGAGGTTTTCCCTAGGTAATATCATATCTTAATATCTGCTTTTTGTTGAATCCTGATGTATTCAAGGTGCTATGATAGCTCAATACCTGATTCTACTTGTACTGGAGGTCGAATATTCTCATGAAGCCAGAACTCAGAGTGTTGTTATTTACATTATTTAATTGCACCTTTATATGACACATTTCCAAAGTTACCAATATGTCAAACATGTAATTAAGATTACAATGTTTCCATGTTACCATGATTACCACTCAATATAATTACCATGTTCTCATTCTCTTTACTCTTAAGTATTATAACCATGTTACCATGTATACATCACATTAGAGTGACCATGTCCCATTCTCTTAGTCATAATCATGACGATAATGATACCATATTTACTTCAAATTATAATGAACATGTTCCCATACATAAATAAATAATAAATTCATCAATTAATTATCCCCATCTATTCTTTAACTAATTCAAAAATTAGTTAAATAAATCAAATCCATTAGTGAACATAGTAATTAACTACAAGACTCAATCCCATTAATTAATTGATTAATTAATTAGCCAATATCACAAATCATAACCCATAATTAGTTTTTCAGAATTAATTATATCATTATAAATTTCAACTCTTCAAAATTAATCCCACAATTAATTATTTGGATCATAATCATAGAGAACATAATTAATCCACAATTAAATATCTCAACATAGCTAAAACAACATCTCATATTTAATTCCCCTATTAATTATCTATATTAAAACCCCTATGTATTAAAAAAAAATTTGTTAAGTTAATTATATAACAAGGAATCCCCTTAGTCTCATGATTATTTACCCACTTTTATCATATATTTGAACAATAACACAGAAAATAAATATTTCAATCTAATTAGACCAATTCTGGATAAGAAATTGCTAAAGGATGCTAGAAATTATATACTTTTTCATATACACATCAAATACATGAATATGGGAATTGGGATTAGATGAACTAACTCAATTTTTTGACATATGTTTTCCCTACAGAAATCCACCAAATTCAAGCATCACAACGACAATGATAAATTATTTGTATCTAGATCTCTATACCAAAATCATGATCAATGACATGGAGTTATCATAAATCTAGATCTAGTTCTAAAATCCTATATCTAGATTACAACACAAATGTGTAGATCCATGGAAAAAAGAGTATCTAAACATGAAAAGATCAAATAAATATTGATGAAATGATAATATAATCAATGGGATGAAGTCCACGTACCAGGAGAAGTGAGTATCTTCAATTCAGGATTTTGATCTCGAATAACGGTGTTTGTAAGACCATAGAATACCTCCGAGTTGATGGGAGAACCTTCCACTACCCATTGGAATGAAAAATAATGAGTTAGGGCTTCATAGGATGTTGAATAAGCAATTAAATGTTGAAAAAGAGTGAGCTACACAATTTTAGAATCTCACAGTTGGATCATACACGGTTTAGTCACATGTTTTGACAAATCGTGCACTAAACGTGTGAAGCCATGAAATTAAGGGGAAACATTGAATGGAATCCTTTCATATTGTAGAGACCCGATTCTTAACGTACATGGACACTACATTACTTTTACAGAATACTTAGTACATAACAAAAACACACACACAAGGACCGTAATAGTTTAGTGTCTTTGGAAACTCGGAATATAATCTTCTAATCGTGGTGAAAGATCTTCAACATCCCCCATAAATATATTCCCTTTTTTTACCTAAAACCCTTATTTATATCCTGGGGAAACGAAAACATAAAAGGGTGAGCTCAAATGCACAGTAAGGGAAAACAAAAGAAATATAAATCACATCATATACAAAAGAACATGACTTTTGGAAATCTTAACCTGCAAAAGAGATCATAATATCATAACATGGGATAAATCATAGTAGTGAAATGTAATCCCAATAATCATAACATAAAACATGAAACTTTTTTTAATATACACATAAACATAGAAAATCATTTCTTGTTAGTCAAGACTCATTTCCAAGACTATCTTACTGGACAAAGTCTATTTCTGAGCCGAGTTCATTCCTCGTTTCAGTCCTGTTTTCACTGAACCGGTTTAACCTGCCATTCCATCCATGTCTATCTCATGAGATATAAAATCTTTACCTAATGAATTGGAGGGAGATATAGATCCCACCCATATCATAATGATACCATTCTTATGTGTGCCACAAAATCATAAATCCTACATTATTGCATAACCCATGTAATAAACATGGGAATCTTAAACATCGTGACATCATAAAACAATTCGTATAAGATAAAGGAATTCATAAATATAATTCCATAAAATCAATGTAATAATAGGGATAGAAATAGAACCCTTTATTATCTTAGATGGAAAATAATTTTGATAAAACACTTGAACTCCATTCTTGAGGAAAATATCCTTTCTGCTTCAAAAACAATTTTCTTTTCTTAACATGTTGTAAAATTATAAACTAAAAGAAGTTGATTAAAAATAAACTTGAAAACTTGTAAAGGATGCTTCATGGAAATAATGTTTTAAAAATCCATTCATTCTGTATAAGTTAAAAAACATTCTTCGTACTTTAGTCGGAAAATCCAAAAAGTACCTCGTACGAAAAACGAAAAAAGACTCCTTTCATATCCTTTAATAAAAACTCACCGAAGGGGAAATTTGGATTTAAACAATTTTAGGTGGATGGAAATAATATTAAATATTGAGGAAACATGGATTTGGATGATAAAATACACCCCAGTAAATTCCAATGTATAAACAATCTCGGATAAAAATGAGATTGTGATATTTCCCTTACCTTAGGTCCGATTTGCCTCGTAAGTGCCGAACCTCTTGTATAATGATTTAAATAATGTTATTGACTTATTCCAGAATCATAATTATTGTTATGATATCATATATGGTCATATTCTTAGCTTCTTAGTAGTAATATTTCATTGCTACTTGTTATTCATGTGTTTATTACTTTTTGTTCTTATGCGTGTTTTGTCAAATAAATTCTTATTATTCTCTTTAGGTTATAGATACCTCATTTACAGAATGGTATTAATGTACTATATATCATATTTATTCATTAAATTCATTTATATAATCATTATGCAATGAAGATCATGTAGAACGAATCACATCACATCGTGGAGACGGTATTCTGTACGTACGCACGAGCGATGATATCGTTCCCATGATCATGGAATTGTATTGGAGTGTATGTATATTATTTCAAAATCAATATCACTTTATAATAGTCATATATAGTCATTATTTACATCATTATATGTAACGACCCAATGTTTCATTAATGGAAAATCCCTCTTGATCCAGTTAAATGTTTCTTTATGAAAACTGTTTTTATAAGATGTCAACTTCTTTAAGTTTTACGTTAAGATTTGTGACCGTTACATTTATAGCCGTTGAACAGTGATCATCTGGGTAGTTTAAATATAAGGCTTTAACGAACCAATTTTCTACTCAGACAAAGGAAGCGATGGCCTCATCCAGTAGAATTGCCCCTTACGAAGCCCATTTGTCGGAGCTCGGAAAGGAGGTGGCGTCTTTGGGCTTTGCCCTTGACCAAGCCCAAGCTGAGCTTCATCAAGTCAAGCTTGAACGTGATCATCTACGGGAAAAATGGAAGTTGATAGAGATTACCACTCGAGCGATGTTATCCGAGCAACCCCAAGAGTCTGTCACCATCGCACACCTTACCCTTAGGTCTTATGCGGCTATTTTAAGGGGTTATGTAACAAATAAGTAGTACCATGTTCATGTACATTATTTTTTGTATATAATAATAAATATAATTTCTAGTCATTTTTTATGCATTGTAATTAGTTTTTAAAGTACAAATGATGTTTTTAGATATTATTTAATTAAGAATTATATTTTATTAAATTAAAGGATTTTTGAATTAAATATTATTTTAATAAAATATTATTATTAATATTAAATTAATTTTTATTAAATATAAATGATCTTATAATTTTATGAATGGAATTAAAATTTTTATTAAGGTTTGAAAGCCATTTCTGTCAAAACCCGTGAATTTTTTATAAATATCGGTTTTTATTTTAAAAGTGAAAATTCACATATTTAGAAAATTATTTAGATAAAATAAATATTATTTTTGGAATCAGGACGTCGAAATTATCCAACGGTGAATTTTTCATAATTTTCTGAGACAGTCAAATTTTTGGGTAAAAATTAAATACCATTTAAATATATAATGTGTTTTATGACATCATAATGACCCAATGGTGATGTAATAAATCCTTATGTTCGGCCAATATGTGTTTTATCAATACAATAATGAGGTTTTGGGTTTGTTTGACTCACTTTTCAAAGCATTAATGGAGCCCTCAAGACTTATTCAACACTTTGCCTTTTTAAATTAATTTCCATGGGGGTGTGACTCACCTCCACATAAGAAACCCTAATTTTTTAATAAGTTCGGACCTTGGCCTTGTAAAATATTGTTTTCCTCTTCCCTTTTCCAGAAACCATGGGCAAATACCATGGGATGGTTTGTGGTTTGGATTATTTTAATATAAGGGGTCCCAAACCTAAATAATAAAGAATTCTCTCACCTTTCCTATATAAACCCACCCAAGCCCCCACTTCCTCCTCACCCAAAGCCCTTGAAGTTCGTCCAACCTCTGCCCTACTCTCTCTAGAATCCTCTCAAGGTGCCCCAAGCTCCCAAGAAGCCTCTCACAAGCCTCTCTCTAGCCTTTGGAAGCACACTTCCAAGTAAGGGTTTTTCTTCCATTCTCATTTTTGTCAATTTTCTTTAAGTTGTATTGCCCTTGTAATTTCATTTATGAATGTTGGGGTATGTTTTCGCACCTCTCCCATACTGCCCTCTTATTTTTTGAATGATGGGAGACCCCTTTCTCTCTCATTAAATGCCTCCCATGTACACCCGTTACTATGCCGAAATACCGAAAGGAACCTTTTTCTCCTCTTTTATATTCAAGCAATACTTTTGTATCATGAATCTAAATTCCTTTTTAATTGTTGGGACATGTATCTATATGAACTTCTTACTGTCCATTACATGTAAATATGATGAGGAACCCCTTTCTCTCTCATCAGCCTTTTTATGAATTCTTATGTCACGCCATTACGCTGCCGAAATCACACCGATTTTCTAAGCCAATATCATTGTGTAGTGAATACCATGCCCATTTCTCCATCAAGGGTATTCACCTTTATGCACATTTACTTATTGATTGTAAAGTTTCATGTATTAATTCCACATTCCTTTATCGTGGAATAAATGATTATGTTTTATGAATCCATGTTTTATGATCCATGTGGCACACTTATGCATGAAATGAAATGTTTAAGAAGGGTGCGCCCTGATAGCGCTCCAATGCATTGGGTAAAGTATAGTATCATGATACGTCATGTGCAATGAGTGTTGACTCATTCTAATTCAAGTGCAACAAGAGTTTACTCGTGCTTCAAGTGCAATGAGGGTTTACTCATGCTCCATGTGCAATGAGCCTTGGCTCATGCTAATTCAATGTTAAGTGTTGTTGCCACATTTCCATGTTATGATTATCATGCTTTATCATGCCTTTATGTTCATGTCTCTCTTATGCTCTATTGATATGCCTATTGCCTAACATGTATTTTACTCCTCATGTTATTCATTGTGTACTCCCTTACTGGGCTTTATAGCTCACCCTTTTTCTTATGCATGTCCTCAGGTTATCCCATGCAATGCTAAGTACGAAGGAATGTAGTGGTCATGTAAAGGAGGTTTTCAATAAGGATGTTGTATTTCATGTTTAAAGTTTTTATGTAATGATCCTAATCCCCAAAGACACTAAACCTCTCGATCTTCTTTGTTGTAACAAGTGAAGTTTTATGTAATAAAGCATGTTTAAGTTGTAATAAAAAGCAGGGTTGTCATAGTTGGTATCAGAGGATAGGTTTAGTTATTTTTGGGATTAGGAAACCCTAGTAAAGCCTTAGATACAAGACTAATCATAATAAAAACATCCCTAAGTTTTGGTAAATACTAAGTAAGTGGTTTATCAAACAAATACATCCCTGTATGGATACGAGCAGGTAGAGGCGGCTCTGGCACAGATGTATCCTAGGGGTAAAACCCGAAAACACCGCTTTGAGCTAGACTCGAACGGGAACTGGTGCACGACAACGGGCCTTGCTGCACTCTTGGTTACGACACTCCCGGGGGATATGTTTTGATAAATTCACAATCTTAGTATGAACCCTTATTAAGGAAAAAATGCCCCTAAGGAAATATGTTAGAAGGAAGATCATGAAAAGCCTGGATTGAATCCTATTGACTCATGAGTTAAAGATATTAAAGTTTATTTATAAGTCATCAACTTTTGTATTTGGATTACCCTTTATGTGTTACCCCTAACTTTCCTTTTATTCCAGCCAATGGCCGGTAATAGGAGAACTCGGGCTAACAACCGTTGTGAAGATCAGTGTGATGACTGTACTTATGAGATCCCAATCCAATGGGAGCGGGAATCGCGAACTTTGTCACGCTTCTCTCTCAGCTAACTCAAGTTTTGAATAGAAACACTGGTCAAGAGGAACGTTCAACCCCCCCTAAGAAAGAACAAGTCGCTATTGAAAGATTCATGAGACAAAGGCCTCCTACTTTTAGTTGATCATCTGATCCCACGATTGCTGAACAATGGATCAACTCCATTGAAAAGATATTCTCCATCCTCCAATGCTCTGAAAAAGAGATGGTTCTCCTGGCGGCTTATCGTATGGAGGGTGAAGCTGATCAATGGTGGACATTGATCAAAAATACGAAGCCTGGGGAGGAGATCGAGGCTTTGGAATGGAAGGTATTCCGGAAGATGTTTTTCGATAAATATTTTCCACGCACCCTCCGTCTTAAGATGGAAAGGGACTTCCTTTCCCTCAAGCAGAAAGATGAGGAATCTGTGGGAGCGTACGAGGCAAACTTCACAAGGCTTGCACGATACGCTTCCGGCTTTGTCGTTACCCCCGAATGCAAGGTTGACCGCTTCTTTGGTGGGCTGAAGCCTAGCTTGCGGAAATCATTAGCGATCTGTGACTTCGACAGCTATGAGGAAATTTTCCGATGTGCCCTCAAGGTTGAAATGAAGATCGTAGAATCACAGGGGTATCATGGGGACAAGAAGCGGAAGGTGGACTTCAATGCTGGTGGTCCGATGGATAAATCCAACGGCGCTAAGAAATTCCAGCACCCCACTTGCCAAAAGTGTGGAAAGAAGCACCCTGGAAATTGCCTTAGGGGGACAAGAAAATGCCTCAAGTGTGGAAGAGAAGGGCACCTAGCTGTTAACTGTCAGCAAGAAGGACCCTCGGCTGTGACGGAGGGGAGGAACACTCCGTTCGAACCTCAACGCGTTGTTCAATGCTTCAAATGCAAAGAACCGGGTCATTTTGCAAATCAGTGCCCTAATCCAAGGGTTATCGGAGGCAATCAACAACCTCCAAGACAGCAAGGAAGAGCTTTTGCCATCACTTCTACCGAAGTGAACCCCGACAACGAAGTGGTGACAGGTACGCTGGTTATTCATTCAAGAATAGCGAACGTACTTTTTGATTCAGGTTCTACGCATTCTTTTATATCTCAAAAGTTTAGTAGAACAATCCCCGCACCACCACAAATCATGGAAGTAAAGATGTCGGTGAGTACGACAAATGGGGAAATCATTGCATCCCATGAGTATAAATCCTCCCCTGTTATAATCTGTGGATTGAATTTCCCAGCGAACCTCATCATACTCCCTTTTGTGGAATTTGATGCAATTCTTGGCATGGATTGGCTTTCCTTATATAGAGCCAACATAAATTGTCGGGAGAGGGAAATCACACTCCATATGGAGAATCGACCCCCGATTATTTACAAGTGTCAGGAGGAAGATGAATCTCCTTTAGCTCCATCATCTCAAGCATGGATATTACTGCCTTATGAGCACGCGTATCTGGCTCAGATGATTGAGTCCAAGGAAGAAACCACCCTTGAAGAAATGCCTATTGTGAGGGAATTCGCTGAAGTATTTCCCGAGGAACATCCTGGTCTTCCTCCAAGAAGAGATGTTGAGTTCTCAATTGAACTTATACCTGGGGTGCTACCAATATCCAAGACTCCATATAGAATGGTTGTGGTTGAGCTTGAAGAACTGAAGAAACAACTACAGGAGAATCTGGATAAAGGGTTTATACGCCCAAGTGCATCACCATGGGGTGCACCAGTCCTCTTCGTCAAGAAGAAGGATGGGTCAATGCGGCTTTGCATCGATTATCGTGAACTTAACAAGATCACGATAAAGAACAAGTATCCTCTCCCAAGAATCGATGACTTGTTTGATCAGCTGCGTGGAGCACAATACTTCTCCAAGATCGACTTGCGGTCGGGATATTATCAAGTAAGGGTGAAGAAGGAAGATATCCCCAAGACTGCTTTTCGTACACGGTACGGGCACTATGAATTCATAGTAATGCCTTTTGGACTCACCAATGCTCCAGCAATATTCATGGACTTGATGAATAGAGTCTTTAGAGATTACCTAGATAAATTTGTGGTAGTCTTTATAGACGATATTCTAATATACTCCAAAACCAAGGAGGACCATGAGGAGCATTTAAGAACTGTACTGGAGACTTTGCGCAAGGAGAAGCTCTATGCCAAGTACAGAAAGTGTGAGTTCTGGTTGAAGGAGGTCTCATTCTTGGGCCATATCATCACAAGCAATGGGATATCTGTGGACCCCTCCAAAACAGATGCAATTGAGGGATGGCCGAGGCCAACATCGGTAACTGATATCCGTAGCTTCTTGGGGTTAGCTGGATATTATCGACGATTTGTGAGAAACTTCTCACGATTGTCCAACCCTCTTACCAAGCTAACTCGAAAGAGAGTAAAGTTTGCTTGGAGTGATGAATGCGAAGAAAGCTTCAAGGAGTTGAAAAGGAGGCTTATCACTGCACCTGTGCTCACTTTACCCACAAGTGGGGAGCTTTTTGTGGTATTCAGTGATGCTTCGAAGAAGGGCTTAGGATGTGTGCTGATGCAGAATGATAAAGTGATATCCTATGCCTCAAGACAGTTGAAAATCCATGAGCGAAACTATCCAACGCATGATCTGGAGTTGGCGGCGGTGATCTTTGCCTTGAAAATCTGGCGGCATTATCTCTATGGAGAGAAATGTGAGATATATACTGACCACAAGAGTCTTAAATATATATTCACACAGAAAGAGCTTAATATGCGCCAGAGAAGATGGATAGAGCTCATAAAGGATTATGACTATTCAATACATTACCACCCTGGGAAGGCGAAAAAGGTAGCGGATGCCCTAAGTAGAAAGGATCCAGCAATTCTATCAATGATGAGAATTGAGAAGGATCCAATCTTCATAGACTTGATGAAGATGGATGTGGGAATCATAAAGAAGGTAACATCATCAATCCTTTCACAAATGATTGCTCAACCATCTCTTTTGGAAAGGTTAAAGGATGCTCAAAAGGATGATGCGAGAATCCAAGAAAAAGTGGAAGCTATCAAAAAGGGAAAATCCTCAGAGTTTAATGTTAATGAAGAAGGAATTGTGCGTTTTGGGAAAAGACTATGTGTCCCATCAAGTTCGGAGCTGAAGAAGGAACTTTTGGATGATGCACATAGTTCAAATTTCTCTATTCACCCAGGGAGCACAAAGATGTATCGAGATCTCCGAGAAAACTTTTGGTGGGATAATATGAAGAAGGAGATCGCCGAATATACATCAAAGTGCCTGGTGTGTCAGCAAGTGAAGGCAGAGAGGCAGAAGTCTAAGGGGATGATGCAACCATTGCCCATACCAGAATGGAAATGGGAGAACATCACCATGGACTTCGTCACTGGACTTCCAAGGACATCCAAAAGCAACAATGCAATCTGGGTTATTGTGGATCGTCTTACAAAGACTGCACACTTCATTGCTATTTGAGAGGATTTCTCTTTGGATCAACTGGCACGGATATATATCAGGGAAGTGGTACGGTTGCATGGAGTACCACTATCTATTGTGTCTGACCGAGATCCAAGATTTACCTCTAAGTTTTGGAAGAGTCTTCAACATGCTCTGAATACTGAACTGAACTTCAGTACGGCCTATCATCCTCAAACTGATGGCCAATCCGAGCGGACTATCCAAACACTTGAGGATATGTTGAGAGTGTGCTCAATGGACTTTAAAGGAGGATGGGATCAACATCTTCCTCTAGTTGAGTTCTCTTATAATAATAGTTTCCACTCAAGCATCCAAATGGAACCATATGAAGCCCTGTATGGGAAAAGGTGTAGAACACCGGCATGTTGGGATGAGGTCGGTGAACGTAAGCTGCTTGGACCAGAAATGGTCGAAGAAATGGTAGAGAAGGTGAAAACCATTCAGCAGCATATCAAGGCAGCCCAAAGTCGACAGAAGAGTTATGCAGATAATCGTTGACGAGACCTTGAGTTTAAAGTCGGAGACATTGTGTTTTTACGCATATCTCTGTGGAAGAAGGTCATGAGGTTTGGAAAGAAAGGGAAGTTAAGTCCAAGGTACATCGGCCCCTTCGAGATTCTTGATCGTGTTGGGGCTGTGGCCTATCGACTAGCACTTCCACCTACTATGGCCAAGGTGCATGATTTCTTCCATGTATCCCTCTTAAGGAAGTACATACCAGACCCTTCACATGTACTCTCTTCTGAAGTGGTACAATTAGAAGACGATCTTTCTTATGAGGAGCAACCAGTGAAGATCTTGGATCGTAGAGAAAAAGTTCTACGAAATAAGACAATGCCCCTCGTCAAGGTGTTGTGGAGAAACCACATGTTTGAAGAAGCAACTTGGGAGTCGGAGGATATGATGAAGCGAAGTTACCCACATTTGTTTTAGTGTGGGAAAAGGAAAATTCCGAGGGAGAAATTTCTTAAGGGGGGAATGTTGTAACGACCCAAAGTTTCATTAATGGAAAATCCCTCTTGATCCAGTTAAATGTTTCTTTATGAAAAATGTTTTTATAAGATGTCAACTTCTTTATGTTTTACGTTAAGATTTGTGACCGTTACTTTTATAGCCGTTGAACAGTGATCAACTGGGTAGTTTAAATATAAGGCTTTAACGAACCAATTTTCTACTCAGACAAAGGAAGCGATGGCCTCATCCAGTAGAATTGCCCCTTACGAAGCCCATTTGTCGGAGCTCGGAAAGGAGGTGGCGTCTTTGGGCTTTGCCCTTGACCAAGCCCAAGCTGAGCTTCATCAAGTCAAGCTCGAACGTGATCGTCTACGGGAAAAATGGAAGTTGATAGAGATTACCACTCGAGCGATGTTATCCGAGCAACCCCAAGAGTCTGTCACCATCGCACACCTTACCCTTAGGACTTATGCGGCTATTTTAAGGGGTTATGTAACAAATAAGTAGTACCATGTTCATGTACATTATTTTTTGTATATAATAATAAATATAATTTCTAGTCATTTTTGATGCATTGTAATTAGTTTTTAAAGTACAAATGATGTTTTTAGTTATTATTTAATTAAGAATTATATTTTATTAAATTAAAGGATTTTTGAATTAAATAATATTTTAATAAAATATTATTATTAATATTAAATTAATTTTTATTAAATATAAATGATCTTATAATTTTATGAATGCAATTAAAATTTTTATTAAGGGTTGAAAGCCATTTCTGTCAAAACCAGTGAATTTTTTATAAATATCGGTTTTTATTTTAAAAGTGAAAATTCACATATTTAGAAAATCATTTAGATAAAATAAATATTATTTTTGGAATCAGGACGTCGAAATTATCCAACGGTGAATTTTTCAGAATTTTCTGAGACAGTCAAATTTTTGGGTAAAAATTAAATACCATTTAAATATATAATGTGTTTTATGACATCATAATGACCCAATGGTGATGTAATAAATCCTTATGTTCGGCCAATATGTGTTTTATCAATAAAATAATGAGGTTTTGGGTTTGTTTGACTCACTTTTCAAAGCATTAATGGAGCCCTCAAGACTTATTCAACACTTTGCCTTTTTAAATTAATTTCCATGGGGGTGTGACTCACCTCCACATAAGCAACCCTAATTTTTTAATAAGTTCGGACCTTGGCCTTGTAAAATATTTTTTTCCTCTTCCCTTTTCCAGAAACCATGGGCAAATACCATGGGATGGTTTGTGGTTTGGATTATTTTAATATAAGGGGTCCCAAACCTAAATAATAAAGAATTCTCTCACCTTTCCTATATAAACCCACCCAAGCTCCCACTTCCTCCTCACCCAAAGCCCTTGAAGTTCGTCCAACCTCTGCCCTACTCTCTCTAGAATCCTCTCAAGGTTCGCCAAGCTCCCAAGAAGCCTCTCACAAGCCTCTCTTTAGCCTTTGGAAGCACACTTCCAAGTAAGGGTTTTTCTTCCTTTCTCATTTTTGTCAATTTTCTTTAAGTTGTATTGCCCTGGTAATTTCATTTATGAATGTTGGGGTATGTTTTCGCACCTCTCCCATACTGCCCTCTTATTGTTTGAATGATGGGAGACCCCTTTCTCTCTCATTAAATGCCTCCCATGTACACCCGTTACTATGCCGAAATACCGAAAGGAACCTTTTTCTCCTCTTTTATATTCAAGCAATACTTTTGTATCATGAATCTAAATTCCTTTTTAATTGTTGGGACATGTATCTATATGAACTTCTTACTGTCCATTACATGTAAATATGATGAGGAACCCCTTTCTCTCTCATCAGCCTTTTTATGAATTCTTATGTCACGCCATTACGCTGCCGAAATCACACCGATTTTCTAAGCCAATATCATTGTGTAGTGAATACCATGCCCATTTCTCCATCAAGGGTATTCACATTTATGCACATTTACATATTGATTGTAAAGTTTCATGTATTAATTCCACATTCCTTTATCGTGGAATAAATGATTATGTTTTATGAATCCATGTTTTATGATCCATGTGGCACACTTATGCATGAAATGAAATGTTTAAGAAGGGTGCGCCCTGATAGCGCTCCAATGCATTGGATAAAGTATAGTATCATGATACGTCATGTGCAATAAGTGTTGACTCATGCTAATTCAAGTGCAACGAGGGTTTACTCGTGCTTCAAGTGCAATGAGGGTTTACTCATGCTCCATGTGCAATGAGCCTTGGCTCATGCTAATTCAATGTTAAGTGTTGTTGCCTCATTTCCATGTTATGATTATCATGCTTTATCATGCCTGTATGTTCATGTCTCTCTTATGCTCTATTGATATGCCTATTGCCTAACATGTATTTTACTCCTCACGTTATTCATTGTGTACTCCCTTACTGGGCTTTATAGCTCACCCTTTTTCTTATGCATGTCCTCAGGTTATCCCATGCAATGCTAAGTACGAAGGAATGTAGTGGTCATGTAAAGGAAGTTTTCAATAAGGATGTTGTATTTCATGTTTAAAGTTTTTATGTAATGATCCTAAGCCCCAAAGACACTAAACCTCTCGATCTTCTTTGTTGTAACAAGTGATGTTTTATGTAATATAGCATGTTTAAGTTGTAATAAAAAGCAGGGTTGTCATATTATACCCATCCAAGTAAGGTGGTGGGGGAAAATAGATTACACCATGACGTGGAGACGGTATTCCGTACGTACGCACGCGCGGTGATTTCATTTTCCATAGGATGGATAGATGTTGAAATTGGGTTGTTTTATACTTATAATAACATATAAGTATATTAGTGATACTGATGTTATTACTTCATAATGAAACAACTGAATAAGAATATGTTGAAGAAGAAAGAATTTGGAAAGGATCGGTAATGGATATTACATCTTTTTGACGCGCCTCTTCTTAACCTCCACTTAGGGCACTAGGGTTGGTCTTTGAAGAAGATAAGAACCTCTAGGATGATTCTAGGGAAGTGGGGAAGTAAAATCGGTAGGGTTTGGCCGAGCTTGAAGGCTCAAATTGGTGTGAGGAGGAGAGGGAGGATGTGCCTTTTTATAAGGGAGGAGAGGGGCTCCTTTGGAAAAACTAAAAATATTATTTTATTATATAGAAAAATTCTGTTTTAAATAGCTCCAAATTGATTTATTTAGAAGATAAGGTGGGGATGGGTCTAAATCCTCTAATCCAATAGAATTTAGACAAGTTTAGGTTCCTATTTTAACCTTATCATTTAGATTTAACATTAAGTAATATAATTTTACTTTTACCGTATCTTCTTGTGTTCTTATACTATAAGGTTAATAAACATACTATAAGTAGCCAAACGAACGCCAAGTTGTTTATTATTAATATATATAACCTTATCTAAGTCATTTGGCAGAACATTAAATTTTTTGTAATAACATAACAATTACTAATATAATATTTGTTTTAAAAACTATTTTATGTCAATTTTGACACTATTTAGTAATTGATTTTTGTGAAAATCATAACTGAGTGATTAGTTCTCAGAAATTTTATTAAATCAATACTAACATGTCATATTAACCTAAAAAATTAGTGGAATTCATAAAAGGTCTCAAATAATATTTATTTGGGTATTTATAATATCAATTATTCTAATTTTTCACTATTATGGTAATTATTGCATCATCATTGTGTCCTAAATAAATTAATTTATTTAATGTATGAAAATTATAAATAAAATATCATTATTTAGTAACTCTTATTATAATTCTAAGGAATATTTAAAATCGAATTTATCTTTTGTATAACCCTATATTAAAAATGTTGTAGTAAATAAACATGGATTTTATCTCTTTTAACACTTCTTTGAATTATATAATAATAAATGTCCTAATCTTATCCAAGTGGGCCAAAATGGTCATATTTTATACCTAAGTTTGTTTTTGGTCGAATTACACTTATCCAATAGAATTAGGACATGTTTTAGGGTAATAATAATATAATTTTTACCCTTAATTACCCTATTTACTTTTAACCGTGGTAAAAAAAAGTAAAAAGTTAATATTCACCAAAAGTTATTTTCATCTCATTGAACCACATTTTACTTACTGAAATCAACTGTGTCTCTCGGATTTTTAAAATTCCACTCACAGAAGCGGTAAAATTAAGTTTTATGAAAAATTCATTTTTTTAACTACCACTTAGTGGTTTCACTATTCATCAAAAAATGAACGTTTCCAGAAAAATACCAAAAATTAGGCCTAAGATATATTTGATATTATGAATTCAAAAATGATGTCTATTTTACAAAATTCAAAACATATCAGTTGCATTAATTAATTTAAAAATTAATTCCCGTCGTCAAAACAAATAGCGTGTTTTTAAGAGATAATAACTATTAAAAGATTGACATTTGTTTATGTCTGGTTTAAATATGAAATTACATCCAATGACCAACATTGTATTAAATTGTAAAAATATATTCTAAATATACTTTAAAACCACTCAAATTAATAATTTATCACTGTTAATTATTTCAATTAAAAAGGTTTTTTTTAATTAAAATTTAGTAATTTTCACTATTCATCAGAAAATGAAAGTTATCCGAAAAGTACCAAAATTTCACCCTAAGCTAATTTCGATATTCAGAATCCAAAAATGAAGTCCATTTTGAAAAATAAAATTTAAAAAATTTCAAAAATTGGTTATTACTATTCATAAATGCTAGTTTTAATAATATTTTAATAGCATATCATTGTTTAGCGAAACTCGATACTGCGTACAACACACGCTATCACGAAAGGTCGCGCTTGTGTGTAATGCAAGGCAATTCAAGGATGCGTGTTGTGCAAGCTTCTTTTGGTGTAGCGTACAACACAAGACATTAATGAAATTAAAAAGAATATTTTTCATAAAATCTCGGGGTGTTACATTCTACCCCCCTTAAAATGAATTTCGCCCTCGAAATTCGTCGGGGTTATAAATGGTTTACTACTCGAAAGTTTGTTTAATAAAAACCCACATCGTAAAAAGGAATACCCAAAATTGGCTTTAAAAACTAAAGTATGAAATGTAACGGTTACCCAAATTATCTCATCACTGGGTTTCCACGTAGGAGAACATAGGTGAAAATATGGATATGGAAGAAAAATCTAACCATCAAGTGATGATGGAGAGTGGTAGAGAACATGCCTATGAAATAGCCAACAATCACAAAGCCATAGATTTGCGATGATCTAAGGTACCATCTGATTCATCAGATATAAGGGCACTAGGACAACATTTTTGGTTTTCAAGATGATTTCCCTAAAGTTGGTGAATTAAAAAAAATACTTACATGATTTTGGTACAATTTCACTATTGCTCATGCTTTGAACAATTTACACTTCATCTATTAAAGAAATGAATTTGAATTTGTTATTCATGAAGTGTTAATAGATCATTTGATAGAATGATGGGTCATTCCATCTGTTTCAAACAAAAGGTTAGCAAAAGTTATCAAATATACATAAGTCTATCTATGGTGAGGTTAATCGTATACAATTTCAAAATGAACTTATACTTCACATATCATACCGCGTAATAAAATAAAACTAGTTTCTACTAACCAGGGACTTCCTGTAGGCCAGTGGTAGGAGATAAAGGCTAGTCACACTCCGGTTGTGGGTTCGATTCCCACAGCCTTGTCCGACGTGATGGGTTGTCGCCCGTCCTGCAGGTTGTCCTTTTTTCTAAAGCTATATTACTATAACATCCCATCAATAATATCGAAAAATTTTCTATCCTTAAACAATACTAACTTATGTCTAACATAATCCATTCCAATCTTTAGGCTTATCTAAAATAATTCAGTCCAAGTTCATAGTATAAATAAAATGATTACTTGAAATTTCACATAACAATCATGTGAATGCCATCATTTATCCCCCATATATCATAAGATATATCTTGTTGGTCAAATTACAAACATGTGAATACCTTAATCATGTATTCTCTTGAAGAATGAATACCCATTAATTAAACCATAGTGAAAACATGAATGCAGTCAAAAGTTAACTCTTTCCACATACCAAAATCCAAAAATTCTATATACTCAAACCATGATATAACCTTCTCCTTATATCAGTCATGAGCTCAGGAATATGGTCAAAATTTTCATTTTTTCGTTTTCCTTTAATTATGCGCATATCATCTTTTTTTCCAAAAATATCTCAAAAACATTCTATGGTTACTGGTACCATTGAAAACCACAATAGACCAATACATAAATATTCCAATATTCCACGATACTATATACAACATTATTTTGGAATCACATTACATAAACACTTAATCATTCCACCACATCGTTGTCATATTCAACATCGCCAATAGTGATCGCATGTGACTTCCCTTTGTCCTTTTCCTTAAGTGGTTGCTCATGTCGATCATCACTAACCCTTGGATTAGGGCATTTATTAGCATAATGCCCCATTTCCTTGCACTTGAAGCATTGAAGTGTTGGTGGTGCGTTCTCTGCAGTCTTTTATTTATTCACATCATTTGAAACCCTTTTTCCATTACTTCGACACTCAGCTGCTCGATGACCTTCTTTTCCACACTTAAAACATTTTCTAGTCCCTTTAATACAATCTCCACCATGCTTCTTTCCACACTTTGAGCATAAGAAAACATTCATCTTCTTTTCACCAATATTCTGAGATTTCTCCTTGAACTCCATCTTTCATTTCATATCAAAACAATGAGATGGATAAGTAACACCAACTTCAATTTCTACCTTGATAGCACAATGCACAATTTCTTCATAGCTACGGAATTCTCTTATAGCTAATGCCCTTCGAAGATTTGGTTTTAATCCACTAAATAATCGATCAAAATTACTTTCAGGATGGATGATAAATCCAGATGCATACCTTTCAAGCCTTGTAAAATTTGCTTCGTATATACCATCAGATTCATCATCCTTTTGCATTAGTTCAAGAAACTCCTTCTCCATCTTTGTTCGAAGAATACGAGGGAAGTACTTATTGAAAAATAAGTTCTTGAACTCGTCCCATTCCATGGACTCAATTTCATCTCTTAGCCTCATATTCTTGATAAGATTCCACCATTTATCAGCATCACCTTCCAAACGATACACTGCTAAGAAGACTTTATCATGTTCAGAACATGGACGAACTGAAAATATATTTTCAGTAGTACTGATCCATTGTTCAGCAACAAGTGGATTAGAAGACCCACTGAAAGAATGTGGTTGTTGCCTCATGAAAGACTCAATATAATATTATTCCCTTCTATACTCATTTGGAAGTCCAGAATGATTCATAGCTTGTGTAAGTATAGAAATAAGATTTTGCACTCCATCTCCCTTAACATTTTTTTGATCAGGAGGAAAATCATTGCATTTTCCATTACATTGATCAACACGGTTCCTTCGGGTTCCATCCATCGTCTAAAACCCAAAAATAATAGTGTGAGAGGTAAAAATCATAATAAAGGGGGAGTATCTTCAATATCTAACATCTTTGGTTTAATCTAATATCGTTACCATAGTTCTAGGACTATATTCTATAGGTATACTTATCCTTAGGGACATACCTAGACATACCTTAGAAATATCTCTAGGGATCTCACTAAAGTTCTCGCATCCTAGTTTCCAAAGGGTGACTAAACCTTTCCTCTGATACCAACTGTAGAGAACCGAATCTTAACGTACATGGACATTACATTACTTTTTCTGAATACTCAGTACATAACAAAAACACACACACAAGGACCGTAATAGTTTAGTGTCTTTCGAAACTCAGAATATAATCTTCTAATCATGGTGAATGATCTTCAATATCTCCCATAAATATCTTCCCTTTTTTTACCTAAAACCTTTCTTTATATCCTGGGGAAAAACATAAAATGGTGAGCTCAAATGCTCAGTAAGGGTAAACAAAAGAAATATAAATCACATCATATACATAAGAACGCGTCTTTTGGAAATCTTAACCTGCAAAAGAGATCATAATATCATAACATGGGATAAATCATAGTAGTGAAATGTAATCCCAATAAACATAACTTAAAACATGAAACTTTGTGTCATACACACATAATCATAGAGAATCATTTCTTGTTAGTCAAGACTAATTTCCAAGACTATCTTAGTGGACAAAGTCCATTTCTGAACCGAGTTCATTCCTCGTTTCAGTCCTCTTTTCCCTGAACCGGTTTAACCTTCCGTTCTAGCCATGTTTATCTCATGAGATATAAAATCTTTACCCAATGCATTGGAGGAAGATATAGGTCCCACCCATCTCATAATGATACCATTCTTATGTGTGCCACAAAATCATAAATCATACATTATTGCATAACCCATGTAATAAAAATGGGAATCTTAAACATCGTGACATCATAAAACAATTCATATAAGAAAAAGGAATTCATAAATATAATTCCATAAAATCAATGTAATAATAGGGATATAAATAGAACACTTTATTATCTTAGATGGAAAATAATTTTGAAAAAACACTTGAACTCCATTCTTGAGGAAAATATCCTTTCTGCTTCAAAAACAATTTTCCTTTCTTAACATGTCATACAATTCTAAATTAAATAAGTTGATTAAAAATAAACATGAAAACATGTAAAGGAAGCTTCGTGGAAATAATGTTTTAAAAATCCATTCATGTCGTATAAGTTTATAAAACCATTTTTCGTACTTTTGTCGGAAAAGTCAAAAAGTACCTCGTACGAAAAACGACAAAAGATTCCATTCATATCCTTTACTAAAAACTCACCGAAGGGTAAAATTGGATTTAAAAAATTGTAGGTGGATAAATATAATATTAAATATTAAGGAAACATGGATGTGGATGATAAAATACACACCAGTAAATACCAATGTATAAACAATCTCGGATAAAAATGAGATTGTGATATTTCCCTTACTTTATGTCCGATTTGACTCGTAAGTGTCCGAACCTCCTGTATAATGATTTAAATAATGTTATTTACTTATTCCAGAATCATAATTATTTTTATGATATCGTATATGGTCATATTCTTAGCTTCTTAGTAGTAATATTTCCTTGCTACTTGTTATTCAGGTGTTTATAACTTTTTGTTCTTATGCATGTTTTGTCAAATAAATTCTTTTTATTCTCTTTAGGATATAGATACATCATTTCTAGAATGGTATTAATGTACTATATATCATATTTATTCATTTAATTAATTTATATAATCATTATTCAATGATGATCATGTAGAACGAATCGCATCACATCGTGGAGACGGTATTTCGTATGTTCGCACGAGCGATGATAGCGTTCCCATGATCGTGGAATTGTATTGGAGTGTATGTATACTATTTCAGAATCAATATCACTTTATAATAGTCATATATAGTCATTATTTACATCATTATACCCATCCAAGTAAGGTGGGGGGGGGAAATAGATTACACCACGGCGTGGAGACATTATTCCGTACGTACGCACGCGCTGTGAATTCGTTTTCCATAGGATGGATAGATGTTGAAATAGGGTTGTTTCAAAATTATAATAACATATCAGTATATGAGTGATACTGATGTTATTACTTCATAATTAAAAAACTAAAGAAGAAGATGTTGAAGAAGAAGGAATTTGGAAATGATCGGTAATGGATATTACCTCTTTTTGACGCGCCTCTTCTTAAGCTCCTCTTAGGGCACTAGGGTTGGTCTTTGAAGAAGACCAGAACCTCTAGGATGATTCTATGGATGTGGGGAAGTAAAATGGGCAGGGTTTGTTTGAGAATGAAGGCTCAAATTGGTGTGAGGAGGAGAGGGAGGAGGTTCCCTTTTATAAGGGAGGAGAGGGGCTCCTTTGGAAAAACTAAAAATATTATTTTATTATAAAGACAAATTCGGTTTTAAATAGCTCCAAATTGATTTATTTCGAATCAAAGGAGGGGATGGGTCGAAATCATCTAATCAAATAGAATTTAGACAAGTTTAGGTTCCTATCTTAACCTTATCATTTATATTTAACATTAAGTAAAATAATTTTACTTTTACCGTGTCTTCTTGTGTTCTTATACTATATGGTTAATAAACTTACTATAAGCAGCCAAACGAACCCCAAGTTGTTTAGTATTAATATATATAACCTTATCTAAGTCATTTGGCCAAACCTTAGTTTTTTAGTAATAAAATAAGAATTACTAAAATAATATTTTCTTTAAAAACTATTTTATGTCAATTTTGACACTATTTAGTAATTGATTTTTTTAAAAATAATAACATAATGATTAGTTCGAAAAAAGTTAATTAAATCAATAATAAATTTTTATATTAACCTAAGAAATTAGTGGAATTCATAAAAAGTCTCAAATTATATTTATTTGGGTATTTATAATATCAATTATTCTAATCTTTCACTATTATGGTAATTACTGCATCATCGTTGTGTCATAAATAAAGTAATTTATTTAATGTCTAAAAATTATAAATAAATGATAATTATGTAGGAAATCTCATTTTATTTCTAATGAATATTTACAATATAATTTATCTTATGAATAATCCTATATTAAAAATTTTTTAGTAAATAAACTTTGATTTTAAATCTTTTAACTCTTCTTTGAATTAAATAATAATAAATGTCCTAATCTAATTCAAGTGAGCCAAAATGGTTATATTTTATTCCTAAGGTTGTTTTTGGTCGAATTACATTTATACAATAGAATTAGGACATTTTTTAGGGTAATAATAATATCACTTTTACCCTTAATTATCCTATTTACTTTTAACTATGGTAAAGAAAGTAAAAAGTTAGTATTCACCAAAAATTATTTTAATCTCATTAAACCACATTTTACATACTGACATCAACCGTGCCTCTTGGATTTTTGAAATTCCACTCACAGAAGTAGTTAAATTAGGTTTTATGAAAATTCATTTTTTTAACTACCACTTAGTGGTTTCACTATTCATCAAAAAATGAAAGTTTCCAGAAAAACACCAAAAATTAGGCCTAAGATATATTTGATATTATGAATTCAAAAATGATGTCTATTTTACCAAATTCAAAACATTTCAGTTTCATTATTTAATTTAAAAATTAATTCTCGTCGTCAAAACAAATAGCGTGTTCTTAAGAGATAATAACTATCAAAAGATTGACATTTGTTTATGTCTGGTTTAAATGTGAAATTACATCCAATGACCTAAATTGTATTAAGTTGTAAAAATATATTCTAAATATACTTTAAATCCACTGTCACGAACCAACCCGGGTCGACCCTGAACCGGTCACCCGAGCCGGTCCGCGACATGGCCCGAGAGGCGTTCCCGATCCTCCCGGGCTGGTGACAAGTGCCAGGGCATCAACAGAGGCTATGGGAACGATTTCGCCCATTATAAATAAATAAGACAGTGAAAATAATACAGAGTAGCGCAGAAAAGATAAACCAAATAAAGTGACTAAACGGGAACAAACAGGAAACAAACTAACCAAACACGACGTCCGAACAACTCTGTGCGACCTCGTGGGTCGCTCTCCGACTCAACGATCAAGCATCGCCCTAGGCGAGCGCATTCAAGCTATAGCCTGCACAAACACTAAAAACAGAAAACAACTATAGGCGTGAGTATTAAAACTCAGTAGGGTAGCCCGATATCTATTCCCAATGCACTACCTTTAAAATAAAAGAAACATCATCTCACGTTTGAACTACAATTTATAAAAATATGTTTTTATAAATATTTTACTTAAAAACAAAGTATGGACCATTGCCCTTAGCCATTTCCAAATTCGTGTTCATTTCATTAGTGTCAATGACATTTCAAGAAAGGGGGAAAGTGATGTTTAAATTTTCCAAATTTGTGCAAAGGGGATTAAACACTTTCATTTGAAAACAATTTTTAGAAACTTAATCAAAAACGATTTATCACTTTCCATGGAAAACAATACACCAGAATGCAAAAAGTAAAACACACAGCAAGGGCCATGTAGGTATACATGTGAGCATCATAATCAGTACCGCAAGCAACAAAAGTCTAATAGACATGGGCGAACCTAGGAGATCGAGAATAAACCAGAAGACACCAATACATGAGAAATCATCCTTATCGACATGTCACGATTAAATCAAAATGCACAATACGCTCGACCATCCACTCACGGGCAGGTCGAGGGAAAATACCATAGCAATAAACCCAATATATCCACCTACTATGGGCCACTGGTCAGTACCATAACCTACCAGTGCAGCAATCGTTCTTAGAATATTCTCTCAATATGCCAGATTCTCATGTCTCAAGTGTTTTAAAAAAAAGGGGGTGAGCCAGCCAATGCCAACCGAGCATCCAATCAGATATATCTATATATAAAGAACAAGAGGTATTCCCCGAGCCACTCCATGGGACAACCTCGCGCCTTTAACTACTCAAGTACCCGGGAGCCTCTTAACGCGGCCCCCCAAACAATCAATCGCAACCAAGGCAGGAGAGTTGTCTTAAGAGGGTTTTTATAAAAACATTTTCATTGCTTTCCATAAAGTGCCAAACGAGGATCAAATACAGTTCACAATCACTGCCAACACTAGTTTAAAACTATTTAAAGAACCCAGAAAAAAAACACTACGTCACAGGATAACAATATTTTTATAAACCTAACCAAACCATTTTCTTTTTCCAAATAATCTTTAAGAGCCAACTGGGCAATTTCTCAAACGAACCAATGTATTTGTTCACGCATCAAAAGAAATCATTTCTCATTAAACCAGAACTCTATTTTATATTCCGTGAATTATGTTTAAAATCCAAACGGGCATTCTTTCATTATTGGGTGTCCGCTCGTCAAAAGGATGTTTCATGTGTCGTGTATAAAATAAACGGCTCCTTTTGACATTAAATAACCATTTAAAAATTAACCATCTTATATTAAAAATTTATTAACGTATATTATCTCATATTTATTAAAATTAATAAAATGTTGATTTCAAACAATTAGGGTGTGCAAACAGCATGAAATAATATAACGTAAATTTTAAATGCAGTGCAAAGGGAACCTACCTCAAAACCAAGCGCGTCGACACAACAACCTCGGATCCAAGGCGCGATGACACGACGTGTGTCCGAGACTACGTGACAAAGTCTAATAATCTGAATAAACGAAATCAAGGACTTAGACACATCCAAAAACTCACCAGAGCACGTGAAACCAAGCGGCGGGAAGAAAAACTCACCTCGGAACTGAAGCGCGACAACAACGGAACCTCGGAGACAAGGCGCGGCGATGGCGCTCACTCGGAAACACCCTGCGCGGGCCCTCAAATAATAATCCTACCAAACGAAACATAAATTGATAAAAACCCCCTAACAAAGTAAAGACGAACCAAGAATAATAATAATCGCGATACTAATAGTAATAATTATAACAATAACAATAATAATAATCAATAATGATAAAAATAATAATAATAATAATAGTAATAATAATAATAATAACAACAAAATAATAATAATAATAATAATAATAACAAAAATAATAAAAATAATATTAATAATAGTAACAACAACAATAATAATAATAATAATAATAAAATTAATAATAATAATAATAATAATAAAATTAATAATAATAATAATAATAATATTAGCAATACTAACATTAATAATAATAATGATCACATAAATCATAATTTTATAATAAAAAAGTTATTAACATAGTAAATAAAATGAAATAGCCAATTAAATTAAAATAAATAAAAAAACGGACCTGTGCGGCAGAGCAGAAGAAGGAGAAAGAAAAGAAGAAGAAGAAGAGAAGAAGAAGAGGAAGAAGGAGAGAAGAAGAAGAAGGAGGAGGAGAGAAGAAGAAGAAGAAGGAAAGGAGAAGAAGAGAAGAAGAAGAAGGGAAGGAGAAGAAGAGAAGAAGAAGAGGAGGAAGAAGAAGAGGGGTTCGTGCGGAGGGAGGCCGGCGCGCTGCACCAGGAGGGAGGGGGAGAGGAAAACGGATGCCGGGGGGCTGTTGTGTGCGGGCTGCTGCAAGGGAGGAAGGAGGGTGTACGGACAGCGGGAGCTGGCGGCGAGAGGCCGGCGGGATGGCTGCATGGGGTGTTTTGCGCACCAGGAGGGTGGAAGGCCGCTGGAGATCCGACCGAAGGGTGGGTCGCGCGCTGGCTGATGAGGAGGGTGCCGGGTGCTGCGGCGGACGAGGCCGGTGTTGCAAACGAGAGGGAGGGGTGCAGTAGGTGGCGCTGGACAGGGAGGTGGAGGCCAGCGGCTCGCGCGGATCACTACGTAAGCAGACGGAGTGAGGGGGAGCCGAGATGAGGGAAAGAAATAGGAGATGGGGGAGCTCCGAAGGGGTGCGCAGCAAGCCTGGGAGGGAGGCGGATCTGGCGTGGGTGCAGCAGGGGAGCAGCGGCGTCGGCTTCTTCGCGAAGGAGGAGACGATGTCGAGGGGGGCCGTGGGCTGCAGCAGGAGGTAGGAGGGGTTGCTGCGGATCGAGCAAAGAGCGTAGGAGGCAGCTCCCGCGGGGAGAAAGAAAAAAGAAAAGTATATATATATAAAGGGGGCTAGGGTTAGAAGAAAAAGAAAATAAAATAAGAAAAGAGAAATAAAATTAAAACAAATCAAAATCATGATAATAAGAAATTACAATAATAATAATTACAATAATAAAGATTAATAACAAATCATATTTAATAACTATTATACTATTATCCGCAACATCAACAATTTCATTACTTATTTATTTATAACATAATGATAAAAATAATAATAATGATAATAATAAACATAGCGATAAAAATAAAAATGATAAAAATATTCATTTCATCTTAAATAATAAAAAATAATTATTAACAGCGATAAAAATATTAAGACAATCTAAATTGACAATTTCTAATTTATTTTTAATTCCTCTAAGCCGAAGAGGCCACGCAGTTGCATGGGCGAAGCCGCGCGGTGTCGCGCTCTACCCGCGCTTCCGACGGCGTCGAACCCAAGATGCATACTTTTTATCAAAACTCAAAACTTTCATCCGAGACTGAACGTGAACCACAGCAAAAAAATAATTTAAAGCCAAAGAAATCATAAAATAAAATAAATGTTCTGTTTGGGGTGCGACAATTCTTCCCACCATAATGCTTTCCGCCCCCGGAAAGCCACAACACCAACCAGTCGATCGATCAACACCTAAGGATTTCACAGAACACGATCCAACCTATTATCTCAAGGACATCACAACGACTACCAGCGGGACTGAACTTCATTGCCCAAAGTAAATCACCACATATGGAAGGCCCGAACGGGCTCCCCACCATAAGAACTCCACTAGAATTCGATAACTATTTAAGAAAAAAACCCAACGAGACTCATAGTGGGTCTCCCCACCATGAAAGGAATAACCTCTTAGCGACCAACCAGAAATCCAACTTAGGTCAGAACCGGGCCTTACTCAAGCTATAGAAGCACAACAAAAACATTTAAACCACTTACTCCCGTCCGAAAGAGATAGAAGCTTAAATGGATACATTGCACAACTAAAACCCTAACCCCATGGGCGGAGAGGGTGGGCCCAAGGATCAAATCACTAAAACTATGACGTATGACTACTCACGACCCATCACTTCGGGATGGACACAAACTAGGGCCGCAACTGATTTACATTAGTGGCTCACGCAAGGTCACTGATCAGCAACTTACATCCAATAGGAACAATTCCCGACTTTACACGAGGGATAAGTCCATCGCGCACTTTGCGACAAGAGAGAACTAAAACAACAGAGAAACCAGAGCAACAACACCAAAACTATCACACCACGACGATAGAAGCACGAATTTCACCAGACTCTTTAAAAATTTCCCCCGGGGGTTCCTGACTACGCGCTGGCTTCACTCCGAGACCTTTTGGCTGGAGCTCTGATGGATGAAGCATCTTCTGCCTCGCAGTCAGGTTCTGATAATCCCAACAAGAAACATACATCTTTTGATTTGACAAAAGAAAGGACAAGATTTTAAAATTTAAAAACACACCAGCATTGAAAGGAGAAGTTCATCAAAAGACCCACGAAGTTCCCATACATTTCAAACCCAAAACAACACCCATACATAGGCCACGATAATAGATCACTTACATATAAAGGAAACATACACTGGAAACTTTGAACAAGGACCCTACAACACATTACTTCTTAGAACATCCTCTGCGACACTTCCTTGCAATACCCCGACAAAATCGTCGCAGGTGACCCAGGCGTCCACATGCCTGGCAGGGCTTCGGAGTGCTTGGGCATGACGATTTCTTGTGACCCCGCTTGCCACATTGATAACACACAATAATATCTCACTCCGAAGGGGTTGATGAAAGATCCCGAGGCCTCCTAATTCCACGACCTGATCCATCCACTTCCATTTGCATACTCATCTCCTTTCCAGAATCTTCACCACTACTCTTAGGGATCGAAGGAGGTAGAACTACTTCGAGCACTCCTACCATCATGGCTTCGACATGAAAAGCTTGTCTCGCCACATCGACAAAAGAAGTCAGGTTGGACTCTGAAACCTTCAACTGTAGATCAGGGCGGAGACCCGCCTCGAAGCGCCGAGCCTTCACGAGGTCATTTGTGGCATTGAATCATAAGGGACTAGCTCCATAAAATGATAGAAATATTCTAACACGGATCCGTCGCCCTGCTGTAGACAACACACTTTCATCCCCTTTCTCACCCTTTCTTCCTCAGAGAAAAACTGGCGAATGAACGAGGCCTTGAAAAACTCCCAAGTAATCTCTTGACGGGGCTTGTTCCGAGACACTGACTTCCACTACATCCACGGTGAACCTTCAAGCATGAAGGTCGCAAACTTGACCTTTAACGACTCGGGAAACTCAATGAGGTTAAATTACCTTTCAATCTTCCGCATCCACTCCTCTGCCACGGAAGATTTTGTTTGACCATAGAAGAGAGGTGGATACAACTTCCGAAACTCAAGCATAAAATCCTTAGGTTGATCAACCACACTACGATCACCCATCGAAGCTTCAAAGGGATAACCGCTGGACAAGGAAAAGTCAAAACCCCAATCAAGGCCAACTCAACGAATGAAGAAAAACCTCAAAATCAAACACTGCATAGGTGAAAAGCTTGAAATCCGAGAAAACAAGTTATCATAACATCAAAACGTTTCTCTTTGAAAACGTCTTTAATTTAGAACAAGATTAGTGGGTTAAAACTTCGCCATTGGTATTCTTTAGAGCCTCACTCACATGCATGTATCCGTGCCACCCAGGGCATCCATCCACCATACTAGAAATCCATCCACATTTCCAACATATCACAATGCATGTGAGCACTCATCAGAACACCAAGGTCAAAACAAAGCAACTTCATTTTCCAAAAACAATTCATTTATACCACTTCTTTTAAAACAATCTGCAAATCAAACATGTTATTTCAAACATCCTTTTTTTTTCAAAACCAACTTTTCTGATTCAAACCACTTTCAGAAATCAAGGGGAACCCAAAACAACTCAAACAGGGGACTAGTGTCAGTGGGTGACTCGACCATATGGTTGGCGGCCATATGCCAAACACGCCACTGACACAGAGATCCTTCTTGGACCATGCCCCTAGCTCTGCATGGCTTTCCAGGCCGTGCGGGTTAGGAGGACTAATGACCCAACTCCATTTCTCGTACACCAATCGCAAAACATTTCCATAAAAACCCAAACAAACTAATTAAACTGGACTTCCCCTGGAAACCTGAGGATCGGTACGGGCAAGAGTTCGCGACGCTCTTCTCGTACCTACCCCTCAAGTCCCGACAATCCTACTCCATCTACCTTGACGTCCCAAATAACAAAGGGCGCTCTAAAAAGTGAGGTCTGCTAAGAGCAAACTGCCTCTGATACCATTTTATCACGAACCAACCCGGGTCGACCCTGAACCGGTCACCCGATCCGGTCCGCGACATGGCCCGAGAGGCGTTCCCGATCCTCCCGGGCTGGCGACAAGAGCCAGGGCATCAACAGAGGCTATGGGAACGATTTCTCCCATTATAAATAAATAAGACAGTGAAAATAATACAGAGTAGCGCAGAAAAGATAAACCAAATAAAGTGACTAAACGGGAACAAACAGGAAACAAACTAACCAAACACGACGTCCGAACAACTCCGTGCAACCTCGCGGGTCGCTCTCCGACTCAATGATCAAGCGTCGCCCTAGGCGAGCGCATTCAATCTATAGCCTGCACAAACACTAAAAACAGAAAACAACTATAGGCGTGAGTATTAAAACTCAGTAGGGTAGCCTGATATCTATTCCCAATGCACTACCTTTAAAATAAAAGAATCATCATCTCAAGTTTGAACTACAATTTATAAAAATATGTTTTTATAAATATTTTACTTAAAAACAAAGTACGGACCATTGCCCTTAGCCATTTCCAAATTCGTGTTCATTTCATTAGTGTCAATGACATTTCAAGAAAGGGGGAAAGTGATGTTTAAATTTTCCAAATTTGTGCAAAGGGTATTAAACACTTTCATTTGAAAACAATTTTTAGAAACTTAATCAAAAACGATTTATCACTTTCCATGGAAAACAATACACCAGAATGCACAAAGTAAAACACACAGCAAGGGAAATGTAGGTATACATGTGAGCATCATAATCAGTACCGCAAGCAACAAAAGTCGAATAGGCATGGGCAAACCTAGGAGATCGAGAATAAACCAGAAGACACCAATACATGGGAAATCATCCTTATCGACATGTCACGATGAAATCAAAACGCACAATACGCTCGACCATCCACTCACGGGCAGGTCGAGGGCAAATCCCATAGCAATAAACCCAATATATCCACCTACTATGGGCCACTGGTCAGTACCATAACCTACCAGTGTAGCAATCGTTCTTAGAATATTCTCTCAATATGCCAGATTCCCATGTCTCAAGTGTTTTAAAAAAAAGGGGGTGAGCCAACCGATGCCAACCGAGCATCCAATCAGATATATCTATATATAAAGAACAACAGGCATTCCCCGAGCCACTCCATAGGACAACCTCGCGCCTTTAACTACTCAAGTACCCGGGAGCCTCTTAACGCGGCCCCCCAAACAATCAATCGCAACCAAGGCAGGAGAGTTGTCTTAAGAGGGTTTTTATAAAAACATTTTCATCGCTTTCCATAAAGTGCCAAACGGGCATCTAATACAGTTCACAATCACTGCCAACACCAGTTTAAAACTATTTAAAGAACCCAGAAAAAAAAAACACTACGTCAGAGGCTAACAATATTTTTATAAACCAAACCAAACCATTTTCTTTTTCCAAATAATCTTTAAGAGCCAACTGGGAAATTTCTCAAACGAACCAAAGTATTTGTTCACGCATCAAAAGAAATCATTTCTCATTAAACCAGAACTCTATTTTATATTCCGTGAATTATGTTTAAAAGCCAAACGAGCATTCTTTCATTATTGGGTGTCCGCTCGTCAAAAGGATGTTTCATGTGTCATGTATAAAATAAACGGATCCTTTTGACATTAAATAACCATTTAAAAATTAACCATCTTATATTAAAAATTTATTAAAGTATATTATCTCATATTTATTAAAATTAATAAAATGTTGATTTTAAACAATTAGGGTGCGCAAACAGCATGAAATAATATAACTTAAATTTTAAAAGCAGTGCAAAGGGAACCTACCTCAAAACCGAGCGCGTCGACACAACAACCTCGGATCCAAGGCGTGATGACACGACGTGTGTCCGAGACTACATGACAAAGTCTAATACTCTGCATAAACAAAATCAAGGACTTAGACACATCCAAAAACTCACCAGAGCACGTGAAACCAAGCGGCGGGAAGAAAAACTCACCTCGGAACTGAAGCGCGACAACAACGGAACCTCGGAGACAAGGCGCGGCGATGGCGCTCACTCGGAAACACCCTGCACGGGCCCTAAAATAATAGTCCTACCAAACGAAACATAAATTGATAAAAACCCCCTAACAAAGCAAATACGAACCAAGAATAATAATAATCGCGATACTAATAGTAATAATTATAACAATAACAATAATAATAATCAATAATGATAAAAATAAAAATAATAATAATAATAATAATAATAATAACAACAAAATAATAATAATAATAATAATAATAACAAAAATAATAAAAATAATATTAATAATAGTAACAACAACAATAATAATAATAATAATAGTAATAAAATTAATAATAATAATAATAATAATAAAATTAATAATAATAATAATAATAATAATAATATTAGCAATACTAACATTGATAATAATAATGATCACATAAATCATAATTTTATAATAAAAAAGTTATTAACATATTAAATAAAATGAAATATCAAATTAAATTAAAATACATAAAAAAAACGGACCTGTGCGGTGGAGCAGAAGAAGGAGAAAGAAAAGAAGAAGAAGAAGAGAAGAAGAAGAGGAAGAAGGAGAGAAGAAGAAGAAGAAGAAGGAGAGAAGAAGAAGAAGAAGGAAAGGAGAAGAAGAGAAGAAGAAGAAGGGAAGGAGAAGAAGAGAAGAAGAAGAGGAGGATGAAGAAGAGGGGTTCGTGCAGAGGGAGGCTGGCGCGCTGCACCAGGATGGAGGGGGAGAGGAAAACGGATGTTGGGGGGGCTGCTGTGTGCGGGCTGCTGCAAGGGAGGAAGGAGGGTGTGCGGACAACGGGAGCTGGCGGCGAGAGGCCGGCGAGATGGCTGCGTGGGGTGTTTTGCGCACCAGGAGGGTGGAAGGCCGCTGGAGATCCGGCCGAAGGGGGGGGGGGGGTCGCGCGCTGGCTGCTGAGGAGGGCGCCGGGTGCTGCGGCGGACGAGGCCGGTGTTGCAAACGAGAGGGAGGGGTGCAGTAGGTGGCGCTGGATAGGGAGGTGGAGGCCAGCGGCTCGCGCGGATCACTGCGTAAGCAGACGGAGTGAGGGGGAGCCGAGATGAGGGAAAGAAATAGGAGATGGGGGAGCTCCGAAGGGGTGCGCAACAATCCTGGGAGGGAGGTGGATCTGGCGTGGGTGCAGCAGGGGAGCAGCGGCATCGGCTTCTTCGCGAAGGAGGAGACGATGTCGGGGGGGGGGGCGTGCACTGCAGCAGGAGGTAGGAGGGGTTGCTGCGGATCGAGCAAAGAGCGGAGGAGACGGCTCCCACAGGGAGAAAGAAAAAAGAAAAGTATATATATATAAAGGGGGTTAGGGTTAGAAGAAAAAGAAAATAAAATAAGAAAAGAGAAATAAAATTAAAACAAATCAAAATCACGATAATAAGAAATTACAATAATAATAATTACAATAATAAAGATTAATAACAAATCATATTTAATAACTATTATACTATTATCCTCAACATCAACAATTTAATTACTTATTTATTTATAACATAATGATAAAAATAATAATAATGATAATAATAAACATAGCGATAAAAATACAAATGATAAAAATATTCATTTCATCTTAAATAATAAAAATAATTATTAACAGCCATAAAAATATTAAGACAATCTAAATTGACAATTTCTAATTTATTTTTAATTCCTCTAAGCCGAAGAGGCCACGCATTTTCATGGGCGAAGCCGCGCGGTGTCGCGCTCTACCCGCGCTTCCGACGACGTCGAACCCAAGATGCATACTTTTTATCAAAACTCAAAACTTTCATCCGAGACTGAACGTGAACCACAGCAAAAAATAATTTAAAGCCAAAGAAATCATAAAATAAAATAAACGCACGGTTTGGGGTGTGAAATCCACTCAAATTAATAATTTATTACTATTAATTATTTCGATTAAAAAGGTTGTTTTTAATTAAAATTTAGTATTTTTCACTATTCATCAGAAAATGAAAGTTATCCGAAAAGTACCAAAATTTCACCCTATGCTAATTTCGATATTCCGAATCAAAAAATGAAGTCCATTTTGAAAAATAAAATTTACAAAATCTCAAAAAGTGGTTATTACTATTCATAACGGCTAGTTGTAATAATATTTTAATACCATATCATTGTTTAGCGAAACTCGGTATTGCGTACAACACACGCTATCACGGAAGGTCACGCTTGCGTGTAATGCAAGGCAAGTCAAGGATGCGTGTTTTGCAAGCTTCTTTTGGTGAAGAATACAACACAAGACATTAATGAAATTAAAAAAAATATTTTTCATAAAATCTCGCATTGTTACACATATCCTCTCAAATCATGCTTTAAACACGCCAAATTTTCTTACTCATAGACCATAGATTTCATGGTTTCTCCTAGGCATCCACACAGTTTGTTCAACCCATGCACCAACCTTGCACATCCTATTTTCTGCAAGATTTTATTAGACATCTCCCAAACGCACCCCAATACATAACAACCATAAAAGGTACTTAAGTAAAAAAAACTAAAATTACCATAAAAGATGCCTATGATGGTTGAAAAAAATCATTATCTTATATGGGTAAAATCATATTTCTTATTGATCATATATAATTTCTATAATTTATTTTTGTAGTAGAATATTCAATTTGATTAATTTAATGGTATATAATTTATATGTCTATGTAATTTTCATTGGGATTATCCAATTCATTTTTACAATGAAGGTATATTTTTTAATCACTCGGTGTTGATTATAAAAAGATATATCATGTTATGATATTTTTTAGATATCCAACATCTAATATTGATGATAATTTATGTTAACTAATTGAAGGCCAATGGTTCTCTAAAACAAAATATTCATTAGGTATCTCTAACTATGGTTATGGAAAATATAACATACCATAGATAGATTGAATTAGTTGTTATGGTGATTATGAATATGTCATCATGGAATTTTCTATTGAAAATGATCCAATAGTTCACATGGAATTAATAAACCATAACTTTTAGTGGATTGATGACTCATTCATTGTAGAATTTGAATATGAAATTATGATTAATAAACACACTCATAAAAATATGAATAAAATTTTGAGATTATGCAATATTTTTTTTGGAAAACTGGTTAATTTAAAATTTTGCTAAAAAATTATGTTTACATGATTTTTCATTCTTTTTCACTATCACTTTTGACAATGAAATATTAATAACTCCAACTACTATAGAATCTGTAGTATCTTGGGAATAATAATAAATTATATTTTGTATACATATATTTTTGGACATAGATGGAATCTAATATGATTTCATTAATATTTCACATGACATGCATATTTGGTGATAACACTCATGACAAATGGAACTCCTTACCATGGGAGATGTGATTGTAAAAAATGCATTAATATTATAAATAACAACACACATATGAAATTAATCTTGTTTTTATCTAACCTAAAACTATATATATTGTTTTTTCTGATGCATCGACATCTTGATTCCTTTAACCCTTCCTTAAATTGGATTTTATATTTTCATATGGATCGTGATCGTTATAGATTTCAGAAAAGAATTATCGGAATCATGATTTATATTTGTATATGGTTGTTCATGATTTTAATATAATGTTTCAATATCTCCTTGGTGATAAATTGATTCTGTTTATATCCCACAATATTTTTAAATTCAACTTTTTTATCAGATATAAATACATGAGATAAAAATGATATATGGATTTATATGAAATGTTCTATTTTGGCTTGTTTTAAGAAACTATAAAATTGAATTTTGTGGAAGATTATTTTATTTTTATGTTGAACTATAAATTATAATAATACGTTTGTTATAAATAGTATTTTCTGAATATTAATCAATTATTTATATTGATTTCATTGTGAAAAATGATTTAACAGTTTCCCTTATGGTCACTCATAATATTGACATGGTCAACAATGTTTAAGATTATCCAAGAAAAAAATCATAATTTCATTACCATTACAACAAAACTAAATTATGGGGTATTTATTTATTTATGAAAATCAGATAGTGATTATGTGTTTATTTTTCATTATCATATACTTAGTCCAAAATATTATCAGAAAAATTCAATCTTTATATAAAAAAATAATTCTTTATATGAATATTGTATTTTATAATACGTATATGGGGATGATAACTCATTTATAGTGGGAAGACATGATATGTATAACAGAATAGTATGTCTTGACATGAAACATTTATAATCATATCCATGAATATCACTAAAAATTTCTTATTTTGTTATTATGATTACCCATCCCTTCTTAAAATGGGAGAACATTGTTTTTATATTTTATCACAATTTATACAACAATGGCTCTAAAAAATGATTCTATATGAGTGAATATGGATCTTCACAAAAACAATCATCTCATTTCACATCTATTTGGGATTTTTATATGGGCGAAGAAATGGATAAACACTATAAATTTGATATCCTAATGTTACATGGAATAATGATATCCATTTTTCTTAATTGAGACCCCCAATTTACTCTCAGATTTGGAAATTATTATTGAAATCATTGTGTACCAACCTGACTATGAGAATGGATTATCTTCCTCAAACTGATGAGCAATCAGAAGAGATGATCCAAATGTTATAATTCTTTTTTCTTATATATTGTTAGGGATTTTAGATACTCATGGAAATAACATATGCTATTATGCATTTTCTTCTTACAAAAATATCTATTATTCCTTTATAACTATGTTAACATTTGATGACATTTATGGAATCAATTTTGTATTTACACCATTTTCAGTAGAAACTAGGGAATATTATTTATTGGATCGTAGTATTAGACCGGAGATGGTGATTAAAATTTTTATAATGAGGAATTTATGGAAATGGATTTGTCCCTTCATAAATATTTTTGTATCATCATCATCATCATCTATTACTAATCTATATGGAATATCTTGTGTTCATTGATGTCACTTCAATGGATGTGAATCACTATTTGGATTATAAGGGTAAAAATTCTCCATGGTGAATTATCCCTTTTTAAACATAGGAAAAAATTTAAGATGTGTGTTATTATTTGTATTTTTTAGTATAATTCAACTCTAAAACAAATTTTTTTTATGACTTTCATTTGACGAAGTGTCATCCAGATCCTCAAGACATAATTGAATTATACCAAATAGATATTGTAGGTCATACTATATTGTTAAAAAACATATATCGTTTTTGGATACTTAAGAGAAGATGTTTCATAGAATGTTTACCTATTTGGAATGGTTTTTATAAATTAATGGTCAGATTAATGAATAGAATTAGGAACAATATCACTTAATAATAAATAAATTTCATGAATATTACAATTTATCCACCCTCATTATATTTAATAGGACAACTATAAAAATGATGAGTAAAATGCAATACCTTGTGCATTAATAGTGTATGATTTACCAAAAATAAGTGATTTAAATGATAAATAATTCATTTATAAGAATTTTGGAATGGCAGAGTTTGCATGTTTTCTATCAAACCATGCATGGAGGGGTCTTGGAGATAGTAGAATGTGCCCAGTTTGTATAAGTTTTCTCAATCCGTGTAGCCTAATAATTTTACATTCATTATATTCTAAAAAATAGATTAGATCATTTTTTAAAATCAATGTTACATTTTCACATATTAATTTAGGGTCATAGACTATCAATTTATTATCATTTAGGGTGATTCCATTTTATCTTGTGGTTTTGTTTAGATGGATCTATGTGTCTTGGATCACTACAATCACTATAACATCTATCATTTACCTTTTTATCTTTATATATTATCCTATTATCTCACCTCGATTGAAAATATATTATATTATGTATACATATATTATTGATTACTTATTCTAAAGTAATTTTTTTCAATATATTGTAGGGAATATATTTTCATCACATATTGTGGTTTTTCATATTTTTCTCTACCATTATCATCACTAGGAATATGTACTATGTATTCTATCTCACCCACGAATATTCACCTTTATGTCAGTAAAGATGTTTTTATTCATTAAACGGATGAAGGAAACACTCTTAGAACAAAAAAATTAATAATTTTAAATCATCACCATGGTCATTAATAAAAATAAAAAAAAGTTATTTTAAATAAAATATATGTTGAATAGGTTATTAGTTATGTTGTTAATTGATATATTTTTCTTATCCCGGATATGAAGTATAACTGAAGAATTCTTTTCGACATAAGGTAAGGGTTATTGTATCTCACTTTTATTTATGTGAGATATTCCGTCTTAACCCCCTATTCATTTTGTGTGGTGAATACATGACACCCATTGATAAATAATATAATGAATCTATTTATCTTAATGGTATTAAATGTTTCATTTTATAATTTTTACCTTAATGGGGCATATTATTCAACTGATTATTAAGTGATAAGAAATTCATAAAAAAATTCATTATTTTTGTTAACCTTTTACTTCATTCATTACTCTGTCAAAATATTAATTAGGAAACTAATTTTTTTATATTATTAGTTAATAGTTGTCTTTACATTGAATACATATATTCCACTTCTTTTATTAGTTCTCAATTCAATGATATTATGTTTTTAAGGGACTTCGTCTCAATTATGTTTCCATAAGTAATATATTTGTTCTCATGAACCTAAATTATTTTATATGACGTATATACTTCCCATTTTATATAGGTTCAACAATCATTTAAGATTATATAAAATATCAATATTTGATTCATGGATATAATTTTGATTTTATAGGTATACCTATTTTATATACGGTGTACACCTTGATATCTATTGTATTTAATAGGTAAATATTGATAACTCCATATATTTTATAAATATGTATATTTTATGAAAAGGAGCATTATATATTAATAAAATCAATTATTTGATATATTATGAATTTTTTGTTCTGCTATGTCATAGGTTGGAGTCTCTATATTGCTAGTCCTATGAGTTGGGGACTAATTAATAAAACTCTCTTAAAGCATTGGTAGTCTCAAGAGATAAAATTAGATTTTGGAAAACCATTCTATTATGTTTCTAATAATAATGATATAGGATTCTAACCACAAACCTAAACCATCTTATGATTTATCTTTATTGTATAATGGTTCATGTGTCAAATACATGATGTTCAATAATTAATAATTTCCTACATTAAGAATTTAGTAATTATTGTCTAGAGAATTTTCACTATGATTAAATATAATTATGTATTTTCATTCCTTGTTTATTGATTGGAATGTTTTTTTTTTCAGTTATTCTCTTTATAATATTGATTATACTAATTGAATAATGTTATATAATTTTTTTCTTACCCTTACTAATCACCAGATCTGACCCTTTTATTTTTTTCCTTCCCTAGTTTATAATGATGTAATATTTTAATAGGTGTTAAGGATGCAGTTTATTTTCCTCTATTATGTTCTATTATTATTTACCAAGGTAATAAGGGAACCCTATTTCTCTTTAGTTATCCAACAACACTAAAATTATTGATACTTGGTGATGTGATATCTTTTATAGATTTCATTGTAATAAAACAACCACTGACACTAGGATATTGGGTTTTTGTTGATACAGGTTTCAATTAACTTTTTAGTAGTTATATACTCATTATCATTGAAGACTAATTAATTTTTATCCTTTCCTTATTTTTATTATTATTATATTTTCTTTCCATTCTATTTCTCTTTGGAACTCGTATGAAAGGAATATATTTATATAATATAATAATATTTTATTTATTATTTTTTTGGAATAATTACCATTTTATCTATATTATATATATTTTTCTCAAAATGTTCATCTATGAACATTAATTATTTATGAATACTGTTTTCTATTAATTTTTTTCATATATGTTATTTAATATTTATATTATTCAATAAATAATGTATGTTGAATATGTATTTTAATGTTCACTCAATATATGGGGAATACATTAGACATGTTTTATTTCAGGTGGGGCCCAAAATTATTTATCCCCTCAATGCATGAGGAGGTCTCCTAAGATAATCAGGTTTTTATATTTTATGCATATCTCCCTAAATTTTAATTATGTCATTTACGTGTAATTTAGGTAATTTATAGATTTATTTTGTGATGGTAAGGACCTATAAAGATGGATCTCATCAATGAAACTTGTATGTATCCTCAGACAATCACATTTCAATGATATAGTATTTTGGTATATTTTTTTTCCCAACTCATTTAATAAAATTTACCAAGGGGAGGAGTCAATGGTCATATTATAATTTAAAAAATTGTTTATTCCGTCATAATAAAATAAATTATTATTTGTAACGTGATTAAAATGTATTCACTAACCATGGTTATGTTTCATGGTCATGTTCATGAAAATATAGAATATGTATTGATTATACAGTCTTCCATATCATTTTAAATTATTTATTCATGATATATTATTATAGTGAAAACCCATTTTTGAATATAATATAACCCTTTAGAGTGACTTTATTTAAATTGGGTTACACAAAATATTTAAATAAATAATTTGATGACCTATTAAATATAATTATATTATATGATTACAAGTTATATTTTATATTTACAATATAATGTGGTAATAATATATATATATATATATATATTCTCCCATGACTATAAGTATATCAAATATGGTGTCATGTGATATTTGTATCATGAGAAAATGTAATGTAGATACAACTATATTCGGGTACTAGTGTAACAGTTGTCACACAATACATATTACATATATATTGTGAGAATAATAATATCTATTAGTGATCAAATTCATCTGTTAGTTACATGTGCAATAATGATGTATGAGAAATATTGTTCAATATAAAAAAAATACCACTAACTTCAAATTCCCAATTTATACCACTCAACCTATCTTAATACCTTAATATTTTGAGATACATTTTTTGAATTAATTTAAGATTTTCAATATTTTCTATTTCACAAAACACTAAATATAGATTTTGTTTTTTTAAAGAAATATTTTTTGAATATGTTATATGGAACACCAAGTTAATATTTTACTACATGAAATAATTAGATAAGATTTTGGTACATGCAACATAATGTTTAGCTTCTATTACAGATAATTTTGATATCCTTTGATAGCTTGTGTAACACGCAATACCTAGTTTTACTGAACTACAGTATACTATTAGTATTATAATTAAAATATTATAATTATTACCAACTAACCATTGGAATAGAATTTATGAATAAGATTAATTTTTTTTTAAATTTATTATTTTCTTATGTATTTAAATTTTATCATTTGGTTATAAATAAGTTAGAAATTAATGTTGTAACTATTTGAAATTAAATAATTTCCTTTTTTAAGAATACTATTTACTATGTACAAAAAAACCTTTTCCCCTCTAAATTAAACAACCTTATTTTGATGAATTCATGTAATAAGATTTTTATATTATATATTAAATACAAAATTACACTTATCTAATAGATTTAATATGTATAAGGTAAGAATAAATCCTATTTTATAAATAAAAAGATTTTTTTTTCTAATAAGAAATTTTAATGTCTTTTAGTAGAGCAGATATATTAAATATTTCTTTTTTAACTTTTATAATTTTTATTTGAAAATTAAAATTCATTTTGGAAAGGGTATTATTAAATTTAACTTGGGGACAATTTATGATTTTTTTCTACAATTATTATTATTGGGATTAATACTAAAAAGAAATGAATTTTAATTGAAAAAATAATTTTTAATAAAATTTATTTATAATCATAATTTATGTTTTAAAAATATTTTAATGTACATTTATTTCAAGTAAAAAAATCCAATATAGGTCATTATAATCACTTTCACATATAAATTAGGTATAAAAACATTTCATATTTATAATCATTTTACTTTAAAAATATTCTTTCTTATAATGTCACTGGAAATAATTTTCAATTAATTATTTTCCACTAAAATGATTAGAAATTAGAAAAATTAATTCTATATTTGGTATCAAAATGTTTATAATTTAAATTACAGTAAAATTATTATTTTACCAAACAATTTTAGTGAAAGTAATTAAAATTAATTACACCAATTACTATAAAAATTGTTTTACTTATTCACACCTCTAAATACATTTTAATCAAAAGAACCTACTCAAATCTCCTTCCATATTCCCTAAATTTAATATTATATGCCTACCATCGGTTTAATATAAATCCATGGAGTCCCTCTGCGGAAAACCAGAAGGTTTTACCCAAAGATGAGGTGACATCCTTCAAAAAGGATATTTGTTTTATTTCCTTCTCCTAAACTTAATTATTATTATTATAGGATTATATAATAAAATTTGTATAAAAAATACACTAAAATGTTTTTATCATAAGGTTATTATATACAAACAATAATAATTCCATTAAATGGGATACTAAATCATTTTTCATGTGTATTGTGGACTACCGCCTCACGAACAGATGTCATTCAATATTTAATTTCCTCCTTTAAATGTTGAAAATAATGATGGAGTTATTTTTTTATATGATTTATATGTGATATTTATTATTTATTTATTATTAATTAATTATAATATACAACATAAATTCATTATTTCTATTTTTTGGAAATATGATAACTTAATTTGTTGACATTTTGATTACTGCCTCCTCAAAGAGATATGACTCTTTCACACATTACATATAATTTATAAATGATGGGGTTTATAATATATATATATATATATGGAATAATAATTCTATTGAAATGATAATATATATATATATATATAATTTACCTCTCCCCATTCATTCAATGCGACATGTAAATAAGAACTGTGTTCATATGTAGTTACGACCTACCATCTCAATGAAGGGTGTATTTTATTTAATTTTTATATCTTTGATATATTATTATAAATACATTGATAATGAATATAAATGATATTTATGTCATTTTTATCATTATAGAGAAGTAAAAATCATGATATAAGTATGATCAAAAAGTTCACTTGTCAAAACACCTGGGAAAAACAAAGCGATTAATAACTGAAACGTAACTTTAACATGGAACTATTAATAAAAAGGTAATATAATATTATAAGAGAATAATATATGGTATGATATTAATTAATATGGTTTTTTTATTTTATTTTTTAATAAACTCATTCTTATTATACAAGAGTTTTTATCAAGTATGATTTGAGTTAAGGAATATGGTAAGGGGATTTATAGTCGCACATTTATTTTTGTGAGTTTACGGATTATTCTCCAATTTGTTATTTTTTTAGAATTTAATAACAATTAATTAATTATATAATCCTTATCCTTAATTTAATTTCCTTTTAGATATCGATTGTTTATAACTATTTCATGGGGTTTTATGGTATGAATGTTACCGAATTGGTAAGGAAATATTATCTCAATATACAATCTTTAGCAAATGGGTTTTTTTACATCTATTCATTTACGATGTTTATATACTTTCAAATGACATGTTATATAATGAATCTAATTATTTTTATGAATTTTTACGATTCGAGTAATTTTATTCATTCATTTTTATTTTGATTTAGTGTTAAAAAAGTGCTAAGAATTTGTTTCTAAAATCACAACATGTTAGGAATATTTATGATTATGGATCCATTAATGAAATAATATAAATTATGTCTCAATAATTCTATTTAATTTTCTTCTCATATGGTTATTACCAATATAGTCATGTAATGGTATGATTTTTTCAATCTAGGGTACTTATGATTATTATGAAAAAACTTTAAGAAAATATGACATTATTTCTCTCTTCAGTCAAAAATCAGTTTTCTTTCAAAACATAATTTTCTAAAGAAATGTAAAACGAGTTTTTAATTGATATTTTAATATTATTTTCTATAAAAAATGATTTCAATTATTTTTTAATCTTACTATATAATTTTTAAAATATAATATCGTAGAAAAAGTTTTTCAAAAAGTTTTCATGATTTCTTTATATTTCTTCAATGTATTTTCAATGAAAACTATTTCAAAATGTTTTCAATATTTTGTTATAATTTTTCACATATATTATCAACAAAAATTATTTTAAAATCTTTTATGTTATTAGAAATTTGTTTTCAAATATTTATTATTGTCATTAAGAAATGCACCATGTTATTTTTCAATATTCTTATCCATTTATGATGAAAATTTTAATATATTTTATGATATACTAGGGATATGATCCAAGGAAACCATCCTTATTCTTTCAATTAATAAATATTGATTAAATTAAAATTTAGTATTACTGAAACTTGGTTCTATATCATAGTTTACAACATGGTTAAATTATTGTTAGAAAAGCTTCGATTCACAGGTTATTCTATGATTAAATGATAATGAAACCTATATCTTTTCCACAGGATATGACATATTGAAATTTTTATGATACCCTTTTCATTTCATGGGTTTTGGAATGATGTTTATGAATCTCATTCCTTTCTATGGGTCATGATATGAGTAATTTTTTATTATACTTTGGAACACATATGTTTGATTTCACTTTTTGATTAGATGGAAATATATCTCCATCCAATGAAGATGGTAAATTTTTATAACTCTTGAGATAGGCATGGATGGAAAGGGGAGTGAACTTGGTCTTGTGAAGGAATTTCTCTATTAATATGGTCTTAAGAGTGAAAAATAACAAAAAATAAGGTAATGGGAGTGAACCTTGACTACTAGTATGGTATTGGGACTAAACCATGAACACTAAGATGGTCCTTGTGGTGAACCATGACTACTAAGATGGTATTATGAGTGAACCCTAACATCTATGATGGTCTAGGGAGTGATCAAATTCAACTATATGTAATGGGATTCAACATTGGATCGTGGTGTGTACCTCCTATTAGTTTTATCACCGAGTGATGTTCCTTGATAGTTTTTGTGAAAAAACCATGACTTATAAGAAATTATTTTATATGATTAAATATGTGACTCATATTTTATTTAATATTCCAATGTTATGATCTCACATATTATTCTATTGATTCCTTTTCCATTCATTTCTTCTGAACTAACAATATTTATGTCATGACTCATGTATATATTCTATGAAATATCATGTATAATTTCTGACATTATTCCCATGTTCTAAAACCATTAATATCATTATTATACTATCATATCACCATGTTTACAATTAATAATCATATTAACTCACTATTTTCTTATGATTCCATTTTCCATGTTTTGAAGAATGATTTTATTTATTTTCACTAAATGGGATGATCATTTTGGTAAGTATTGAAGATCTTACATCAAATTAGAATTTTTTTCCATTTTGTGAAAGGCAATAAATATTTATAGTTTTATGGTATGTAATTCATTAATGTGCTGAATATTCATAAAAATGATGTAATATCTGTGTATGTTAATAATAGGTTGTTATAGCTAGTATCAAAGATAATTCTTAGTCAACCATTGTAAATGAGGATAAACATTAGTTATATTTAAAGGGATTTTTATAAGGATATTTCTAGTTATATATCTAATGAAAATCCTATGTTTTTATAATTTAGACATCCTATTAGTGATTTTTCAAGATTATGTGATTTTTCTCTATGTTAAGTTCTACTCAAACTATTAATTCTAGTTTTATACAATGGAGGGAATGAAAAGGAACTTATTTAACATTTAATATGATATAAAATTTTTAAATGAGAAGTAAAATGGGTAAATTACTAGAGTTAAGGATGTTGTGATCATGCCCAATTAGTTTTCTTGGAATATAGATAACAATGTCTACCTTAAAGAACTCACAGACTCACCAAAGAAGATAAGTAATGGGTTTGATGAGATTTCAGGTAATATATACCCTAGAGTAAAGAATACATAGTTTTGATTATGTCGATAATAAGGAAAGAAACACTGAAGTTAATTTGTTATAGGAATGAGAAGACATTTTGACTTTGGAAAAGAATGATGCAATTCAAGTAACTGTAGAGGGTAAATAAAAATTATTGATAATGAATTGAATGAGAATAATTCCCTCACTAACGTATCAAAAACGATTGAATTCATTAAGTGGGGAATCAATTGGATTTATGGAAAACAATGTTGTAAAGGAAAATTTCATGAAGTTACTCAAAAAGGATGTATCAGTAATGGTTTTTATGTTGATGGTGAAGAGACCAAAAGAGAAATATGAATGGTATGTGCGGTTATCATAGTATATATTATAAGAAATAGAAATTTTAGTTTGATGAATGTTAAGAAATTATTCATATTTCATATTTTAGGGTTGTGGAATTAAGGAAATATATGATGATTCTATATTAATGGCATAAGAATGAAGTGGAATAATACATGTATTTATGTATTTGGATTCAAAAATTAAGTTATATGAATTTTGAAATATATTATTATTGTTTACTTTATGTTTTTTACAAAATATTTTCATGAATATGTTGAATGGTTCTGATGAACTAGAAAATTGATTTACTGGCAAGGTGGTATTTAAGATAAACCCATGATTAAGGGAAAGATAACCGATAATAGGTTCTAAATGATGAGATAAATATATTTTCATAATATATATGTTGGATATCAATATGTAAATTGGATGGTATTGATTACCTTATAACTGATTAATTATTTTTTGACAATGTGGTCTAAGCTATCATGGATATAGTATATATTTTTTTGGATTTATGGAATGCATCCAATAATTTTTAGAAAAAGAAATAATTTTTTTTTTCATTAAGGATTTATTGTGATTAATGTGTTTTAAGAGAATAAATGATGATGGTATTCACATGTTCGGTTTATCTCAGCCAAGATGTACTTTATGATATACAGAGGATTAATTCTATGTTGTTTTAGAAAATTTAGTGACTTTATCTATAGTGTTTTGGAAATTCATCATTCATAAGGGTTATATGTTTAACCATTTAAGGAATGTTTATGTTAAAACATATAATGAGGTTTTATATATTAAATCATTAACTCAACACATGAGGGTTTATGCATATTGGATAACATGTGCAACCGATATTATTTTAAAGATAACTAAATACAGAGGAAATTAACTATAATTATACTTATGGATATCATGATACTCTAATTATTCAGGAATGAAAAATGAACATTTATTACTTGGAATAATATATTTAGTGGGAAATGATCAATACACAACAAACATTGAGATTTTTCTGAAATCAATTTTGTATTTCTTCTCTTTAAAATTCATAAAAATTTAAGAAATGGTCTTCAAATAAATGTTTTCATCATTATAATAATTTTTGATAATATCAATTAAATTTTGGAATCGTATTTTATATGGATTTCTGATCCTTAACATTATTTCAAACCTATTCTCTATCACACTCCATCAGAAATTGAAATATATATTACTCTTCAATGTCCATGTTTTCACGTTCCTCTTATGTTCTCATATGTGGAAACCTTATTATGGGTTAATTTGGGTAACCATTTTGGTTTCATATTTCCCTTTTATAAAGAATATTTAGTAGTAATTTATTTATTTTCATTTTCTATGAAAGTAACAATCATGTACTAATCCATTGATAACCCTTATGAATTTTGAGGGTGAAATTGATTTTTTGGGGGTATAATGTAACTACTGAAGATTTTTTGAAATATTAGTTTTTGAAATAATTTATTCTTTGCAATATTTTTATTTTCATACAACACATAATATATATTTTGATGTATGAAATTACTATGTTTGGGTTATGATATATGAATCACCATGTTAATCATTCATTCCATGATACACTAAGATTATCTTGTGGTATAGATAACACTATACTTGTCTTGGGTTAAATGCAACGTTTAGTTCCTACGATAGCTTGTGTTATAGGCTTTTTCATTTTGTACTGAATTACAGTATACTATTAATATTGGTTTTAAAATATTTTAACAGTTTCCACCTAACTGTTGGAATGGAAATTAAAAATATGATTATCTAAAATATGAAAATTTTATTTACACATGTTTATAAAATGTATCTTATGGTTATAAATTTTTTATAAATGAATTTATGAGATATTTGAAAATAAGGAAATTTATTTTCATTGAAAACTATTTTTCTTTGTAAAATCACGTTTTTCCCTCTATAAGTTAAACAACCCACTTTTTATGAGTGTTTTAAATAAAATTAATATTTTATATATTTAATAATTTTTTTTGACACTAGGCAAATTGATTTGGCAGGTATAAGATGTTAAAAACATATTTTATGAATTAAAATATTTATTTTTCTAAAAGGTAATTTAATTGATTTTTATTAGTTCACATATATTAAATATAACATTGAAAATTTTAAAAACATTATTTGAAAAAATAAACTTCATTAATGAAATTGGAATATCATAATTTACATTGAGTTATTTTTTTATTATTATTTTGAGATGTTTATTTTTTTGATGAATATTGAAAACACACAATTTTAATTGAACACTACTTTTTCATCTAATTTTTTATATAGATCAATTTTATATTTAATTGGTTTGAAATTTTAATGAGTTAATATATACAAAATTCAATTTTTTTATGAAAAATAATTTCACCTTAAATATTGATACCAAAACATTTCCGTCTTTTAAACATTGTACATTAAAACCCTTCTTTCTAATCAAATCTACGAGAACAATTTCAATATTTTTATAACATTTCTATGAATGAAATTGGAAAAATGGATTCCATATTTTGTATCAGTATAATTTATAATTCCTATTATGGTAAGCATAGTTTTTGAACAAAAAATATTAGTGAATGTAATTACTATTAATTATCGCAATCAATGTAAAAAAATTACCTAGTGGTTAATATTTAAATTAAGGGACTATATATACTAGAAACAAGAATAAAATCTATTATCTATACATATTATAACCATATACTAAATTTTCCATAAAATGGATCTTTATTAGAATCACTTGATGTAAGGAAAACCTCTCAGTACTCTTTACCTTTTTATATTTAAAATAATGCCACTCCTCCTACACTCTAAAAGGGAACTCACCCCCCCCCCACCCCTCACTCACTTATTCACACTTCTAGTGCACTTTGGGTCAAACAAAACCTACAAAAATATCATCAAAAGATTTATAATGTCATCCTGGAATCATCCCTTTTTGGATTAACCAAACCAATGAATCAATTTAGTGAAAACCAAAAGGAGATACCCAAAGATAAGGTAACATCCTTAATCAAACACTTTTCTTCTATTTCTTATTCCAACCCATAAATTATTTTTATTAAATTACATATTATATCATAAGTATTATGAATAAAAATATATGTTTTTATTTAATTTTTATTACCAACACTCACACAAACTTCAATTAAATGGTTTAAAAAATAATTGTTTGTCTGTATAGAGAACTACCACCTAGCGAACCGATGTTGTTTGTTCATCTATTTCACCTTTTCATGGTAGGAAATAATGATGTAAGTTATTTATTTATTTTATTTATATTATATTTATGATGTATTAATATTTTTTAATTATTAAATAATAGATATCATCATGCTTTTCATTTTTTGGAAATATGATAACATTGTTTGTCGATGTGTGGCCTATTGCTTCCTCAATGTAAGGTGATTATTTCACACATTACATTAAATTGATTAATTATTAGTTTAATTAAAATATGTGTTATCATTGAAATAATAATTCTAATAAAATGAAAATATATATATATATATCATTTAATTCTCATCTTTCTATGAATGTTATAGGGAAATGGAAACAGTGTTCATGGGAATGTACGACCAACTATCTCCATAGAAGTTGTATTTCATTTAAATTTTCAATAATTTATAGATTATTTTAAATAAATATTTAATGAATATTTATTTTATTTTTCCATTTAAATAATTATATATACTATTAAATCATTTTATAATTAAGTGGTCCAAAAATAAAACAAATCAAAACACATTCCAGAAACAAAGAAGTTCTAACCTGAAACACAATATTAACATGGAAATATTAATAAATAGGTAATAAAAGGTCATAATAAAATCATTTTTGGTATTATATAATTTAATATGGATAAATAATATAGGTATAATAAACATATTTTTATTATATGTGAGATTTTATCAAGTATGGGGAGAATCAAGACACATGTTAAGAGGATTTCTCATATCGTATTTATTTCTGGGGACCTTATTCCTTATTCACCACTCATTTATTTTTTTTATATAATTCAAATTAAATAATTCTGAGATAAATATCCTTAAATATTTTTTTTCAATATCATTTTTATTATCTCTATTTAATGATGTTATATGGTTCAAATTTACCTAATCAATATGGTAATTTTGTATAAATTTTCTTTCTTTGAGATAAATAATTTGTAACACCACTATATTATTCTATGAGGTGTATGTAATATTATTTGAAATATTATTATAGTAATAAATTTATTTTAATGATATTTTATTATTCATGTAATGTGATCTATTAATGGGTATTTTTATTGAATGTTCCCAAGGTTGTAAGACATTATTGCTATAATATCATCATTTATCATGATTGTTTATGATTCTACATCAATTAAATAAATATCATGATCCATATCTTAATATTTATCATGAATGATCTTATCCTATTATTATTCATAATATCCTCATATAATGATACAATTTTTTCTCTCATTGGAAATTAGAATTATTAGTAAACAATTCTAAATCTGATTTCATTTATCTACTCAGTCAGAAACATGTTTTCCTCAAAAACCATGTTTTATAAAATGATTCAAAAATGTTTTCCAAATTATAATTTTATCTTCTTATCAATGACAAATTATTTCACTTATTTTATATGCTTCATTTATATGTTTTTAAATATATTTTCTTCATAAATGTATTCAAAATGTTTTCATGATTGTTTATATATATTCAATGTATTTTAAAATATTATGTTCATAATTTTTTTTATATTGTTCATTATACGTATTAAATTATATTTTCAAATAGAAATATTTTGAATTTTTTTATGTTAAAAAATATTCATTTTCAATTAATTGTTACATTCCTTAAGAAATTCTCCATGTAATATTGTAAAATCCTTCTCCATTTAAGATCAAATCCATTGATATAGTTTACGATTTATTATAGATATGATCCAAGAACACCATTATTATTTTTTATTTTAATAGGTTATTTTGAAATTTATTTGTTATTGAGGAACTTGTTTCACGTACTTGTGATACACCATGATAAAATTCTTATAAAACCTACTTCTTTCGTGGGTTTTTCTACGATGAAATGATTATAAAACCTATCTATTTTCTACATGTTATTATATGATGAAATATTTATGTTACCCATAACATATATTGTGTTATAAAATGATGTTTATGAAACCCATCTATATTTGTGAGACATGCTATGATGTATATTTTATTATCGTGTCACACACATATATATGATTTTATTCTGTGATAGGTGTGATCTATATCTCCCTCTAATGAAATGACTAAAGATATATATCTTAGCAGATATGCATTAATGGGATATGGAGTTAAATTGGATCATTAATGGTCATTATCTACTAAGATGGTCTTGTGATTGAACAATGACAACTCATATGGTATTGGAAGTGAAAATCAACTACTAAGATTGTCTTGGGAGTTAAACATGACTACTAAGATAGTTTTAGGAGTGAACATTGAATACTAAGATGGTATTGGGATTGATCCATGGATATTGTGATTGTTTTGGGAGTAAACCCATTCCAATATAAGGAAAGGGATGAAAATGGGGATAGTGGTGTGTTCTTTGTAAGATGTGTATCCCCTAAGAAGTTCGCTAATATATTTTTGGAAATAATCCCTATGAATAATGCCTTATGACCTTCCAATCACTATGTCTTGACTCGTTTATAGAATACATGATATGAGTAGTATGATTATTAAATGTTATTATCATGTTCTCATACCCTTATGTTCATGATTATTCTTACAAATTTCCTTGTGTACCCTTACTGATCATTTGAGATCACCTATTTAATATGTTTCCATTCTAATGGTTACTTATAAAGTTTTATGTTGGAGTAATAAATGGGATGATTTTTGTTAGAAAAATTGAAGATAATTCACCATGATAGAAGATTCTTTTCCATGTTCCCAAAGATACTAAACAATTATGGTATTTAGACTACTAATTTTTTAATGTTTAGAATATTTATCACAAATGATGTAATATCAATATATGTTAAGCCTCAGTCACTATACCTATTTTGGTAAACACATCCTATTGTTCCCTTCCAATTTTTCACCTAAACAGAATGATTCATCTCCCAAAAGGTGGTAAGACTAAATATCCCCATATGACAAACAATCATATATAAAACTCCAATCAAAATAATGGATGTGGATATCATGAATCATATCATTTAACTGAAATATGTTTTTAATCTACTATAATATAATAATTAATCAGATTTATAAGGATACACAACTAGTTATAAATCATAAAAATCATGACTAAACAAAATTAAAAATATTCTATGAAAAAAATTCAAAATCATTTAATAAAATATACATAATAGACAAGGTAGTAATCTTTAAAATGCTCCCCTATAAATATATCAGGGATATTAAAATGTAATTTTTCTCATATTCATCTAAAAATAAACACTAATAGTTACTTAAAAATTGGAATTCATATCCACCAAATTCACAAATTATATTCTACAAACTAGAAATATAGTACTATTATAACCATTCATGTTCAGGATAATTTATTGATTAAACTATATTAAAATGAAGTCAATAAACTATATATAAATATATTAAATAGTTATTTTAGATAATCCTTAATAAAATAATGATAAAATAAACAATTATTTAAAATTTTATTAACAATTGTCATTTATGATTCATTTCAAGGTATAACATAATGAACCATCAAGAAATAAAAGAGATATCACCAATGTGATTAGGGAACTATGTGATGTTGAGTAAAGATATATCCAATATATAGAAATATATGTACATTTCTTGATCAAGTTAAAAAAATGATTAAAATTGATTAAAATTTTAAAAAATTAAAATTCTTCAGATGTATACATGATGTTCTATGTAATTTTTTTTCTAGTTTACTTTTATCCTTTTAGAACATACACCAGTAAAATTGTTTCATGGTGGGACTCAAAATTACACCCTACTTCTTATAGGATAACTAAGAACATGTTATTGGTTGATAGAGTACCTTGTTTCGTCATTTTAAATATAAAATCCATGACAGAGGGGAGGTATTCCTAAAATGAAACCCAAGAATGTACCGATACCTAGAAATTTAACAATATCATAATAACCAAAAATTATTATTAGATATCATGACATGAATTAATATTCCAATACATATCACAATGTATATTAATAATCAATAAATTAATAAAATTAAAACACCATGAACACTCAGTGATATTGAATATATTTATATCTCTCTATAGAATTAAAAATGCGTTATAAGATAGTGTGATCTGCAATCCCTTGATAAGATAATATGATAGAAAAACTAAAATTTACCTTTTTCCTAAATAAATCTCATTATAGTCCTCTATAATTCAATAATTTCGAGGCTTAGAAAAAGGATTTTTGTAATTATAAATTTCTTCCAAAAATCAGTGATCATATATATCCCATATTATTTTCATTTTGAGTCTAGGGAACTATAGAATAAATATTAATTATCCACCTATTCCATAAAAAACTAATCAATAGTTAATATAATATAATATAATATATAAATATTATTTTGAATACAGATTCTACATTTTATGTGTAAGACTTGTTCTTTGATAGAAATATAGTGTTAGGGAATTATAGTAACCCATGGAAACCATAAATGTTTTATTGAAATAAATTAATTTTATATGAAAATTTAATTAACTCAATGTTCCCAAAAACATAATAAAAATACTCAGCTGGGGAATAGAACTAAACAATCAAATTTCATATAGTGAAACACATTGAATGTACTATTCATTATTTTTATTCTAATATGTTTTAAAAAAATAATAATTTTCTATGATGGAATCTAATTATTAATAAGGTTTCCCTAGATCCATGCCCCTTTTAATGTAGATACATTATAAAATATATTACATTTAAATAGATATCGACTCATGGGAAGGGGTGAGATATTATATTAATTTGGTCTCATGTATGTACTATCATGAGAAGTTCTATTCAAAGTATAACGTAGCTATATTAAAAATATTTGATTCTAATGGTATATTATTTTTGATTTTTTATTCTTGAGTACTAGACTATGACTCTCACATAGTAAACTTTGGTCACAACTGGATAACAAGATACATCACAAACCCTAATTAAATTTTGCTCTATCATACTCTAATGACCCATGAAATGGGTATGATTGCATCGTGTGGGATTATAAAAACCCAATATGTATATATATTTATTTTACATGATTTACATAATTATTTCACGTAATCTCACAAACAAAATTAATAATATAATGAATGTATGAATTAGTGTATTTAAGATATGTTAAAATGAAATTTATTTTTGAATAATTGTGAACTCTTTCCCATAATTGAGGCACACTATACTTTTTATAAATATTACAGAAGTTATACTCATCTTCATAAAGAAGGTAATTGGAATAATATGAAATATTTGAGCTTATATTATCAATAATGTTATATATAAGTGATAATTGTTCAATATCCCAGTGACCATCAAAGTGGAATATAAATATTTTCATGAAATAAAAGAAACATGTACACAATAAAAAATTTCTCAAAATGGGAACACAAAAAGTGTATAAAATATAATATGAATCAATACTATGTGGAAACAAGATCCATTTATAATAATCCTTTATATAATAACATATTCATGATAATATGGTTAAAATTATATCTTCTTTTAAAATAGGAAAAACATTATTATATAGAAATGTTTATTTTTTGAGTGACATACTTTTATCCCATAAAATACATTGAATCCAACAACCATTTGTTGGAGGATATTTGAATAAATTAAATATTGATAAAATGGATCATATCCTAAAGGATCAAACAGTTTTATAGTTTGGGAAACAACCTAAATCAATTATTCTCAAAATACATCTGAAAAAAAATTAAATTTAGCATTAACAATTATAGTTTAAACATTATTATATCTTTTTGTAAATAATTAAAATTATTCATAGGTCATTTCTTAATGACCTAGGTATTGTAAAAAATAAATATGATTTACCTCTTATTCCCATTAAGGGAATCTATTATCAAATGTTATCATAGAATATATAAAGAACTTGTAAAATGGATGATATAAATAGTACTGATATATATCATTTAATTGTTATAGAAAAATGATGCTAAATAATAGGATGAGATAGAAAAAATTACTAAATAAAAAATATAATCTCATTATAAAAGAGTGTATATTACCAAACATCAAAATCCTACCATAATATCCTTGTTCTATGAAATTATATGTAAATGAGTGTGGAATATTCCATATACCAAAAATATGTTGTCTAATTTAAACAATAAATGAATAAATTGGATTTAAAATGTGTCATTTTCCACATAATAATTTCATTTCATTTATCATATTTATGAAATTATTTTCATTTCAAAACCTAATGAACGTAAATAATTTTTTTGAAAGGAAGAATATGAAATGTTAATATGTCCATTTTGAATATATATAACAATATGATAATAATATATTTTGAGTATTCTGGATGATATTATCAATATATTATATCCATAATAAGGTAAAACGTTCATAAGAGGATGTTAACATAGTTTATTAGACATTTAAATGATCACATGTTTATTTCATTGATAAAATATCTTTTTTATTTTTGAAATTTATTTTATTATTTTTTTTTTGAATTTTGAGAATATTAGTAAAAAATTATCATTGAAAATATCCAAGAAAAATAATAATGGATTTTTTATGAAATGAAATTTTATAAATAAATATAAGTGGTTGTTGTGTGCTAAATGTTAAAATAGTTATTTCGTTCATAACTTTGGTAAAAAAGTTACTGTTTATAAATATATATGAATATTCATTAAAATATTTATCATGAAGATAAAAAATAGTTAACATGAATGTAATAAATCCTTAGATGATATATAAATCTATCAGGAAAAAATTTTAAGAATAATATTTGATTTGAATGAAATAACTATTTAATAAATTGAAAAGAAACTATAGTTAATATTAAATAATTTTTAAATAATTTTTAGTTCCATATAGTGTAGATATTGATCAAATACATTTAAATAAATTAAATGAACATTGGAGAATAAAATAAATTTTTATTAAGGTAGAACGATCATAAAAATCCCCCTGTAGAAACATAATCTTAGAAAATCCCAAATAAGTATGAGATTTGGAGATAAACAATTAAAACGGGTTTTACTAGCTTCATATGTGATTTTATCTTCATGATTAATAGATTAAAAATTAAAATAAATATATTTTATACCCATACAAATATATAAAATATCATGTAATTTCCACGTATATCATTTAAATAATTATTTATTAATAAATTCTTATTAAATTCATTTTTATGTGTATTAACAATTTTGTTTTACAAGGATGTTTTGGTTATGTCGTTTTGGTTTCCTCATTATATTCACAGATCAAAAATAAATAAAATTTTAATCATGATATAAATATAATATATATTCATTATATAAATATTCATAACCATTATTGAATATCTGACCTAAAAAACGACTTACATTGCTTCATGGAGGTGGTAGTCCACACATAGACATGTGTTATGTTACCATTTTCAATGTTTAGAGGTGTAATAAAGAAAAAAAATATTATAGTTCTATAATAATATATTTTTTAATAAAAATTATAGTTAAATTATATTTCTAGCATAACTACCATCCATGAATAGTGGTGATGATAAATGAAATACATCACTTCAAGAGGAAATAGTTCGTACATAGTGAACAAAAGATGATTTTAACTCCAATAAAATTGTGAGGGTGATGAATAAATGTTTCTCCATAAAAACTATGATCATCATAGTATATACGATAAATTATGTTTATTATATAATTGCAGATAAAACATGATTAAGTGGGTACTAAATAGAAATAAAATTAAATAATTTTACTAATATATATAATTATTCATTGGAAAAACTCCTTTAGATTAAACCATATTCCCAATATTGATGAGATTTTGTTTAAAATAGTCCATAAGGATGTTAAAAATCATGTTGGGTAGGTTCGTGAAATTTTTTGAGGTAAATCTATTATGAGTAAAATATGAGATGTTGTGTAATTATAATGGTGGTAGAGGAGATGCCTAAATTTTTTAAAATGATTAAGTTATAAAAATTTGTTATAAATGAAATATAAAAGCATATTATTCAAGTTTCAATGATAAAAACAAATACAATGAAATTATATTTATTTTATAATATTTATTAATTATTTTAGGTCATTTTATACATTAACATTTTAACTTACTCTCATTTAACAAATTCTAACACCTCCACTAGTAAATGTGTTTTGTAAAATATATTATTCAAAATGATTAAAAATAAAATTTGAATAAATAAAAAATATTTAACGATAATTACAAATATCGATACCATTTTTTAAAATTTAATTTATATTTTTTTCAAATTCATTTAATATAAACTCATAATACACGACGAAAAATGGTATTCTATAAAAATGAATTTTTAGTATTTAAAATATTTTACAAAAAAATTAAGTAAAATTTTGATTGCAATGGAATTAATGAATTTTTTTAAAAGATTGTGAATTATTTTTGTATAATACCAAACAACAGGCATAACAAAAATCACATATATCATATTAAAATTAATGACCTAAAAATGTATTTATTTGATAAAAAAAATTCAAATATACAAAAAAAGTTAACCATATATTAACTACTTAATAATTATATTCCTAAATTAATTTTGTTACATATAAAATATATATTTGTTTTTGATTTTTATATTATATTACTTGTTCTACTTATATCCTTTTATCTTCATAAAATAGATATTTTTTATAATGTTTGAACTTATCACTATTCTCAAAATTTAAAATATTATTAAAAATATAGATAATTCATTCAAGGATAATTTTAGCATTTTAAATTAAAATATTATATTATGTCAACATATTTTAGTTTATTAAAATTTTTAATTTATATTGTAATCAAACTATTGGGTATTTGATTATGTTTTTTATATTTAATTCACAAGTCAAAAATCATACAATAAATAAATTTGAACTACTTCATTCTTCCTTATATTTAATTCACAAGTCAAAAATCATACAATAAATAAATTTGAACTACTTCATTCTTCCTTATATTAAATAATATCTACATAAAAATTTTATGAATATCAGTACAGGAAAATATGGATGTTGTCCTTCATTGCTAAATATTAATTTACCAAAATATCCCATTTTATACAATATCTATTCACCATTTGATTCATCTCATTTCAGAACACTTGTTTACCAATTTTCCATAATTTGGATAGGCACTACACAATTTGATGAATCATATTCCAATTAAATTTCTTTTCTTGTGATAAATTATGTTGAGATTACCATGTACTTAATTTATAATGTGATATGAAAAATATATTTAAATTTTGATAGCATGGGTGGCATTAAAAAATAAGGTATAGAAATAATTAATGCCACACTTTTTGTAAAGCCAATGAACCTTGAACATAGTTTCCCAATAATTTTGGACCTTATAACACCACTCTATAGATATTACATGAAGAAAAAATATTCTCTCGCATTATACTCTAAATTATTTCTTCAATTATTGTTATAATTTTTACTCTACATTTTGATCCCTTTATATGATTAAGAATATTATTGAGTTTTTCTATTGTATCTACCATGGGATATGTGCCTACAAAATCATATTTATTAATTTCAATATAACATTTTGTAAGATGAAACATATTACTATGTAGTAACTTATAAGATTACATTTTAATTCTTGAATGGAATCAATTATTATATTCGAATTATTTAAAAGTTAAATGTTGATCCCACAAACCATGAAATTAATAAAATAAAAAAATCTATAAATATCCTAATTTAAAAATATTTCCTTCCAACATACCGTTATATTGAGGATGATTTGATGTGATAAAATGATTCATGGTGTTGATATCCTTTTAAAGACACATACAATATTTTAATGAAAATAGTAGATGTTGATTAGATTCAATTGAAATTTGTTCACCATAAAGTCTCACAGATTTATTCATAAAGATTCATGTGATTGGGACAATAAGTATTACATCAACTATAGTGACTAAATGAATGAAAGTTGTATGATTATATGACACAAAAAAACCTGAGTCGACCCTGAACCAGTCACCTAAGCCACTCCGTGAGAAGTCCCGAGAGGCGTTACAGATCCTCAAAGGATGGAAGAAAGCACCAAGGACATCAGTAGTGTAACAAGGTAACAATTTTGCCCACATATAAATAGTTAATCAAATAGAGTGAAGATACGTTCATACCAATTCACGTTTATAGAAATGCTTAACTAATCATCATTTGTACATAAATGTGAAAGTACAACAGAACCAAAAAACCAAACCAACGAAACCAAAGAACCAACTGACTCCATGAGACCTCACTGGTCACTCCCTAACACAATGATCACACATCGCCCAAGGTGATCGAACTCATTCTGAAACCAATACAAGGCCTAAAAATATAAGAAAACTATATGTGTGAGTATTAAAACTCAGTGGGTTATCTCTATTTTCTATTCCTAATACATATCCTTTAAAATAAACGAAACATGAATTTCACGTTAGAAATACATTATATAAAATTGTGTTTTTAAAACAAGGTTACAAGCTATAAACATTATAAAATAAAATTATTGCATGTTTTCATAAAAAGGAAATTGTTATACCCAATTACAAAGAAATGCATCTTCAAAATGAAAATAGTTTTCAAGAGGGATTCTCTAAAGAGTGTACACATTCAAATAAACCTAACAAGTCTCTAAATTTCCAACCAAACACACCGTATGCCGATGGTCAGAATAAAATATCCAATCTAGTCACGTGAATAACCCTAGGCACTATTTTTTTGTGGAACCTAGGTACCTCGTATCTCACTGAAAAAGTACCATAACAAATATATGTTTTTCTGCATGAGCCACTAGAATGGAAAAATACCCATAATCTATTTGTCCCAAACATCATCACTATAGTTTAGTTAGTGTTTCCATCATGTTACTTTCTATATGAAATTGGAAGAAAACCAATCTGGATCACTAGTATACTAGTACATGTCGCCCACCTAGATACCTGGGTTTCCCACTTTATGATCAATAAAGATCGACACATTATCAAATACACTTTTCACATTAAAATGTAACATTAAAATCATACACACACCAAACATCATGCCAAAATGTTTCACATTTCTTTCACGGATCAATAAACCACATTAAATTATCATAAAATAATTTCAAGAAGTATAATAAGGATTTAAACATAAAATCAATTCAAAATGTTATTTTAAGGTCAAATACCCACCAAAACCATATCAAAACATATTTTTATCCAAAAAACCTTTTAATAAACCAATAACGTGAATCATAAAACTACCCAACATGTTGCAACATGGATCACACATGAAACCATTATCATAAGGGAAATTATAAATGGGTTGTAAAGCATTTTACTATACCAATGTATAAGAATGGTACAAATTTAAATTTTCTTAAAGATGTGTATGCACAAAAAAAAGAATAAAAATATATACATAAAACCTTTAAAACATTTACATTACACATTCAATGTTCAACCATTTTTATAAAAATGATGAATGGGTCACTTACCAGCAACATGTGCCCAAACTTTTCAAAAACCAATACACATCTCTTTATAAAAACAAAACCACTTTTTACAGCCATAAAGGACACAAAAATATCACTTTTCATGTTTCCAAAACTTCAATAAATTCAAACACATCATTTTTTATGATATTTAGCACACAAAGGCCAACCAAGAATGTTTTCAAAAACTATACATGCAACATTTAAGAAAACAACTTCTATTTAACAATCATAGGGTTAAAAACACCAATTTTAATGCAAAAAATATATTACAGTAGTAAAACCAACTCATCAACATCGCAATACATATGTGAAAACTATAAGAAAATTTATTTGTACAAGAGGTGTGTAATTTTATTACAAAACAACTATATTTTACACAAAACAAGGAACAAATAACAATTTTCACTTCAATTAGATCATCCAAATGTTTCTCTTAAATAATAAACTTTTATATAAGTTGACTACAAAATGAAAAATTTGAAACTTATATTATAATGATAAGTTCTTAGTAGTACCTACCTCAAAACCAAGGCAGAATGGAAAAGCACACACGAAAACACCCGCCATGAGTTCTGAAACCCTATATCTATGAAGACCAGCCCTAAAAAACTGGAATAAAAAATCTTGGGATAACATAACATTGGGACGATCATTACCACGGGAGAAGAGAAACCCAAAAAATGGAAGTAGTAGAAATACAGAGAATATAGGATAAGGAAAATCACTATGGAAACTAGTAAACCCTTCATATTCTATTATATCTACACCAAAAGTGGAAGGGGAGGGTATTGGGGAGCCATTAGAGTGATCCTTATGTATGGATGGAGTACGGGAATCATTTTTTGGGAAAATTATGTTTAAAACCCCAAGGGGGAAAATTTGTAAAATTAATTTTTTTTATTCTGGGTAGGGCCACATAGTTATCCCAAACAGTTTATTAAATTGTGCACCAAATCATGTGGAAGACATGGTTTCGACTACACGGTCTCCCCTAAGAGGATGAATTCCTATGCTCCAACCATGCGGTAGGTTTTATACTTACCACCTGGTTACCCCTATGCCACTACATAGTCATACACCAACCATGCGCATGGCCTTCTCATGAATTTTTTTTATCTTTACTGAAAACTCCCAAAAGAACCAAGGGGAAACCAAGAGGGATAGATTAGGAAAGGAAGACACTCCAAAACTCAACATCCTTCATACCCAAACCAGAGAAAATGACCAGGATATCCCACAAATCTGATCAAAGCCAAACTTGAATATCCAGGTGTGACAATTCACCACACCATTAAACCATTCCACCCCCATAAATCCATAACACATTCCAATAGATTGATCTATGCCTAAATATTACATATCAACATAATCAAAATGATTGACCTAGAATATTTCTCTCACCATCCATAGTACATAAGCCTCTTTCACCAAAAAAACACCAACTCACAACCACTTCTCGAGGACCGAAGGAAGGATCCATCCACTATATCTGTGACAACAACCATATTTTTAGGATTTCTCTATGTGAGGACAACAATCACCCAAACCGAGGATCACTCTCAAAAGACAATGATTTCAATGGAGGGAGAACTAGAATCACCCACCATTAATAAACAAAAAGCATCCGAAAATTACTTTAAATAATCTCTAAGAGACTTGTAGTGGGTCTCACCACCATTAAAAACCAATTAGAAATTATCACGCAAGAATTCGACAAAAACTCAAATTAGGCCTCTCCCACATAGGCCGACAAAAAAATCCCACAACAACCTACAAACTCAATCTTAGATGAACGCGATATGCACACTAAAACCACCCAATATCAAATGGAGGGGACAATAAAAGGGTAAAGAAATTATGCATGGATCCAAAACCCCACCACTTAGGGTGGGGGGAGGCGACCCAATAATTTGGTCAATACACCAGAAAGGAAATAAAGGACCTACCCAACACTCTCCACACACTTATAGGTAAAACCAAGAACCCACCTGATTCAAATAGGTGGTCCACACAGGTACATTGAGTAGAATCCCACATCTAATAAGGAAAAACTAGAGACACTGCATAATGGGTGAGCCCACCACACTCTTTTCAACAAGATGAAGTTCATTGTCATGAGGAACCACAATGGAGACAAATAAACTACTTATCCACAATGGTGGAGGAAGGAGCTTAGTAGATCTCCCCACACCTATGGCAGTTTCCTTAGTTAGTGAAAATCTACACTCTGATTCCTATGCCCAGAGCCCTGATGTTTGAAGAATCTGTTGCACCGTAGTCAGGAGCTAAGGATCACAACACCTCACAAAATTCAGTAGCTCAAACAAGACACCATTACCCAATAGAGACTTAGGGATACACACCACCATTATAATATACTCCTAATGTGGAATGGAATGAACATAGAACACTGTGAAACAGACCAAGAATCACCAAACACACCCGCTATAACTGAGAGAATCACCGAATAGGATTTCACTTTAAATCATTCCCAATTATTTATCTATTTCAACATATGGTCTTAGGAATTATCTGAAGAGGTGTATCTATCTTTTGAAACATGGGGAAGAATCCTTATATTGATCAACTATAAATCGTTCCAACGGTGAACTATCTGTGGCCACATCACCACATCGAACATATATTTAGAAACCCATTGATCATTGTTCCAAAAACGAGCAATTAACAAGGTCCCATCTCCAGACACTCACTTCCAGATTGTGAGGAATCATACCAAAAAAAAACCACACTTCTATGACATGAAATCAAAGCACACATAAAAACTAATTTACAAAAGAACAACAACTTTTAAGCGTAACAATTATAAAAAACAACCATGCATGTGGATTTTCACACTCACCAATTTTGTTTCATCAAGTCTCACACACATGAACATTTCTTTGCCACCGTGGGCACTCATCCACTATTCCATATAGGGAATCCATCAATATATCTATATAAAATAATTCATGTGAGAACCCATGAAAACACCAAAGGATAAAACAAACATCCTCATTTTCCAAGATGAAATATTCATCACATTTAAAAAATCATGTACCTTCCATAGGCACACTACCCACCAAGTCAAAAACCATTTTCATATTTTCACACAATAAACCATTTGACCATGCTTTAAAAATAAACCCCGTAGGTCCCCCTCAAAATCCTTTCCCTTTATTCAAAATATTTTTCAGCATCTCAAGAAACCCCACTTTTTCAAGAACTATTTGGTTAAGAACCCAATCAATTTATTTTAAAAAACATCCAAAACAATCAATTTCATTAAAATATCCCTTTACCAATTAAAAAATTTATCATGGTCTCTTTTCTTAATCTGATAGCCGGAAAAATGATTCCCAAATCCATTACAGAAAAAACACTGACCTCTCAAAACCCTTTTTTATAAAAACACCAACATCTAAAAACTAATTCCAAAACCCTTTATTTTAAAAACACCATCCTCTCAAAACTGATTCCCAAACCCAATTCATCATATTCATACACTTTAAAACAACCCAATATATCCCATTAAATACAAAGTTTTATAAAATCATTAAAATAATCCTATATTTCCAAACAATTTTATTTCAACAAAAAATTAGTTTTTATTTTGGAAATTTAATCCCATTAAATAATTTCCACATTCTCCCCAAAATCTATTTCATAAAAACCCAACATTTCAAAAAACATTCTTATATTAATCATTGAAAACCATCTTCTACAATTCTAACTCAATTACTTTGGAAACAAAATTCAGAATTCAAAAATGGTCCAAGAGACCCACAAAAGAGAACTAGTGTTAGAGGTTGACTTAACCATATGGTTGGAGGCCATATGTCAAACACAACGCCAACATGGAGAACCATCCTAGGACCATAACCCATCTCCACATGGCTTTCCCAGCCTTGCAAGCTCATGGTGGCCATTATCTCAACTCCCCTTGTCATATCCCTAAAATCAAACAATCCATAAAAACTAAACAAGCTAATAAAAACTAACATCCCATAGACACATGAGGATCAGAATTAGAACGAGTTTGTGACGCTCTTCCCACACCTAACCTTTAGGTCCTGACAATCCTGCTCCATCTAACATGATATCACACAAATATCAAGGGCACTCTAAAAAATGTCTTCTGAGATAGAACATGTCTTTGATATCATTTTGTCACATACCAGCCCGAGTCGACCCTGAACCGGTCACCCAGGATTCTCTACGAAAAGTACCGAGAGGTGTTCCTGATCCTCCCGGGATAGAGACAAGAACCGATCACATCAATATAGTGACAAGGGAATTATTTCTCACACATAAAAATAGTTAAAATAGTGGAATGAAATGAAAATCCCAATACACATTTATATAAACGTTGAACTGATCATAATTTTTATATGAAAGTGAATGTACAACTAAGCCGACCAAACCTGAAAACCAACTGACTAAATGTGACCCCACTGGTCACTCCCCAATACTACAATCACACGTCTCCCAAATGTATCGGACCCAATCCCAAACCTTTACATGGTAAAATACTAGACGTAGACAATAGGCGTGAGAATTAAAACATAGTAGGTCAGCCGATAATCTATTCCCAATTCACATCCTTTAAAATAAAAGAATCATAAATTCCAATTTTAAAATAAAATATATAAAATTGAGTTTACAAAACAATTTTACATGCTAAAAACATGATAAAATAAAATTCTTTGAAGTTTTCATAAACTTGTAGTGCTAGTAACTAATATCAAAGTGATGCATCTGAAAAATGAAAATAGTTTTCAAGAGCGCTTCAATAAAGAGTTTACACATTCAATTAAAACACACATGTTGCTAAATTTACAACCAAAACACAATATTCTAATAGTTACTACAAAATGTCCAATTAGCACTAGTCACAGGAACACCCCTAGGAACTAGTTCATTGTTAGCCCTAGGTACCTCATATCTTGGTGTAAAAGTAACCATAAAAAATATATGTCATTGTGCAAGCGACACTAGTAGGGAACAATAATTATAACCATGTGATCCCCAACATCATCATCATAGTTCAATTAGCATTATCACCATAAAACATTCTAAATGAAATAGGGACAAAACCACTCAGGATCACTAGCATACTAGTATATGTCCTCCCACCTAGATACTTAGGTTTCCCACATTGTGATCAATAAATTTCCCCATGTCATAAAATGCTCTTTTAACATGAAAATTACATTTCTAAATCATACACACACCAAATATTCTGAAAACATGTTTCACATTTCTCTAACAGGTCAATACACAAGTTCAAAATTTCATAAAACATTTTTACGAAGTATAACGAGGCTTTTCACATAAAATCTATTCAAAAATGATCTTTTAATGCCAAATTACAACCAATACCAATTCAAACTAGATTTTTATCACCCAAGAACGTTAAATAAAACTATTTCATGACTCATAAAATGACCCCACATGGTGCAACCTAGATCACACATGAAAACCCTTTTCTTAAGAGAAATATCAAATGGGCCTTAAGGAATTATACCAAACCAAGGTAAAACAAAGGTATAAATTTAACTTTTCATACAGAGTTTTAAAAACACCATTATAAGAAGAAAAATATTTATATAAACTATTTAATACAAGTATGTTACAAATTCACAGCTCAACAATTTTCATAAAATTTTTGAACATGTCACATACCAGCAACTTGTGCCGAAACCTGTCAAAGACCAATAAAAATATCTTTATAAAAGAAACACATTTTACAAGAATAAAAGTACAGAAAAATATTTCTTTTAATTTTTTACAATACCTTATTAATTTAAACAAGCCATTTTATTTCACATTTACAACACAAAGACAAACTTGGATTTTTTCTGAAAACTAGTCACACAACATTTACCAAAACAACATCTATTTAACACTGAGAGGGGTATAAACCGAAATTACCATTCCAAAAATTTATTACAATAGTTAAACAAGTTAATTAACAACAAAATACATATGAAAAACCAGTATATCATTTATTTTAACAAGCATTATGCATTTTTATATAAAAACAACTGAAATTTACACAAACAACAACATAAATAACAATTTTTTCACACCAAATAGATCAGAAAACGGTTTCATAGCAATAATAAACATGTAAATAAGGTGAAAATATCATTAAAAATATGAAACATAAATAATAAAGGTGTGTTTTTGGGATAACCTACATCAAAACCAAGGCGTAATGGAAACGCAAACCCAAAAACACCCGTTAAGGTTTCTGATACCCTAAATCTATGAATACCATACCTGAATGAACCAAAACCCCCATAAAAATAACGAGATAACATACCCATAGATCTGGAATGACCATAGGAGAATATAAACCCTTGAAAAATTTGAAAGAAAAGGAAGATTTAGAAGAGATAAGCAAGAAACTCACCTTGGAAACTAGTCGACCCTTCATCTTTCTTTAGATCTAAACCAAAAGTGGAAGGGGAATTGATTAAGAATCCATGGAAGAGTCAATTAGGTCTAGATGCACTATGGGGGGTTTTTTTTGGTTATATTAGATCTAACAACCTACGGGTGAAAAGATTTAAAACTAAATTTCTTTTATTCTAGTTAGGACCGCACAGTTAGGCCACAAGGTTTATTAAATCGTGTGCCAAACCATATAGCAGCCAGGGGGGGCTGATTGAACATTCACCCCTAAGAGGCCACATTCCCATGCTCTGGTCATGTAGTAGGTTTTATACCTACCTCATGATTACCACTAATCCACAACATGGTTGTGCACTAACTGTACGAAGGGCCTTCTCATGCCAAAATTTTTATCTTTCCTCCAAAACGCCAAAATTAACCAAGGGGAAACCAAGAGTGAAAGATTAGAAAAAGAAGACAAAAAATAAATCAACACCTATCACACTCGTAACCTGAGATGAAGACCTATATTTCCCAAAAAAAAGATCAAAAACCAATCTTCCATAATAGGGTTTGAAAATTATCCCTGCCATTAATGCATTCTGCACCCTAAAAGCCATAACACATTCCAGCTGATTGATCAACACCTAAGGATTCCATTCAATATAATCCAACTGATTGTCCTAGAATATTTCACTCACAAAAAATAGGACTTAATACTATTTATCCAAATAAAACACCAACTCACAAAAAATTCTTGAGGACCAAAGGAATAATCAAGCAACTACATCCGCAATAACGACCAGATTGTTGATCCTTCTCCCAATGAACCCAATAATCACCCAAAATGAGGAGCACTTAGGAATGCCAATGATTTCAAGAGAGGGTGTAATGGACTTCCCCCATTAAAAAATAAAATACATCCAAAAAATATTTTAAATAACCTCTACAAGAAATTTTGTGGGTATCCCCACCATTATAAATATAAGGCCCCAGCCTTAAACCTTACTTAATCATGAGTTAATGCAAGATTACACATTGAGGAACTATTCAGGTTTATAGTTTTAGAGAATTTGATCATAAAACTTTCATTACATTCCACAATTAAACAAAGTGGTTACATAAAGATAGTATTCTTTTTTTCCCATCAACGGAAACATATTTAAAATAAAACATGGATTCTTTCTTGACACTTCCTTGACACTATCATCATATCATGTACATTTCCCTTGACCTGTGAAAAACATTTCAAAAAAACATGGGATGAGCATAAAAATCTCAGTAAGGGATATAAAAATATGGAAAGGAAACACGAGTTCATATATACATAAGAATGAAATCATACTTTACACATAAAACATAGGTACTTTAACATAACTCATCAAATCATGAATAAATCATAGAAATCATAAGACAAAAAGGTAACTTGAGGCATTCATAACATTCTTACGTAGGGAGTAACCCTCTTGGTTACATTTAGAATACCCACCACAGTATATTCCCTAAATCTCTTCGGAGAAACCTTAACGTTTCACTCCTTCATGTTACCCAATGCATTGGAGAGCTATATCGGGCTCACCTGCCCTTAGTTTATCACGGAACCACCCGTCTTCATAATAATTCCCAAGAACCACAACATAATCGTATCACATAAAACATGCATAAAGGAAACATAACATTTCCACTTTTCAATAACAAGATATCAATACAACACATTGATATAAAAACATTATAAAACCCATTTTCATTACCAAAATAAAATAAAAGTATAACATGGTATTTATTTTTCTTTTAAATAAAAGTTATGGCTTGTAGAGGAAGCCGAAACTCAAATAATGGTCACGGCGGCGGAGAAGTCGTTGTCCCCGCATACATACGACAGAAACATTCCCTTTTGTCGTTTAGTAAAACGCTTCGTATAAAAAATATTCCTTTTTGGATAAACATAAATGTCAAAGGGGTTTATACACCGTATAAAATAAGGTTGTGTATAAAAAAAATATGCCTCAATGAATTGAGATTGAGACGAAGTCCCTTACAAAGACGATATCCTTGGTTTAAGGATAAATCAATTACATAATTATGTGTGACAAACAAATACCCCAAATATAAGTGGATATTAAGTGTAAAATAATAAAAGGTCATTCAAACATATTCAAAGGATGACATATTCAATAACTGCATGTTGAACCCAAAGAAATCGAAATTGGGTTAAGAAGTTCCCTTGACAGCCTAACGGCGTCACATCAAAATGAGTTGATGAGAGATAAAAAAACGGTGTCTCATTAGTTGGACATAAAATTTACATCAATAAGGATATATGAGAACATATCACAACATAACAATATTTAAATTAAAAGACCCAATAAAAGAAGTATTTTAAATAGAGGAGGGTGAAAGGTTCCCTTACCGACATGGGTATCTTTCGAAACATACACTTCCTGAAAGAAGGACAATATGCCATTGATGTAAATACTCATAAAAGAAATTATATTACACAATGAGTAAAATAATGGGAATTAAATACACCACTCAATGGAAATTGTGGCCAATGTAGCATAAATCTCATGGGAATAAAAGTGAGATGAAAAATCCCTTACGAAAACTCAGCAGCCTAACGGTACCACTTAAAACATCCAAAAATGGATTGATGAGATCAAATAGGGTCTCTCATCATATTAACATAAATATTACATAAAGAGGAATATAAAATAACATCCCCCAACATAAAAAATATGATCCTAAAAGAAGTTACATATAGGAGAGTACTTAAAAATAAAGAGAGAGGATAGATCTCTTACAAAAATTCGGCAGCCTAACAGCGCCACTCAAAACATCCAAAAATGGAATGATATGAGAGAATAGGGTCTCTCATCATATGAACATAAAAATTACAGTAATATTAATATAAAATAACATCCCAATAACAAGAAATGTGATTTTTAAAAGGAATTACATAAAAGAGTGTACTTAAAAAGAAAGAGAGTAGTAGGATCCCTTACCTCAAGTCCAATTTTTCTTGTTCGTTTCTTTATATTCCTGAATAATAAACTTTGGTCAATTTATAATTGCTTAACAACATCCTATAAATATTATTATTCAGTTCATATCACATATTTTAAAGTTATAATAATTGGTTAATAATATGAGTTCATATCAGACGTTTTTGTCGATGTTTGGTACATGAGTCTAAAATTGAACTTGTTGGAAAATAATTTTCCATGTAGTTATAGGTACATCATATCCAGAATAGTATTGATGTTTTAAATATCATATATATCCAGTATATATCAATTTTATACTATTCCATAGAATTTGGAGATAAAAATTAAAAGCACCGTTCATGGAGACGGTAGGCTGTACATACACATGAATGCTACTTTAATTTTTTTTGTCATATTAATGGAATTAAAACAAAATGAAAGATATATATATATATATATATATATGTTATAATTCCAGAATGATATCCATTGATTAGATGTAATATATTTCATATATATCCATTATATATATGTACTTATAATAGTACAAAACATTTTGAGATAAGAAATGAAATGTACCGTTCATGGAGACGGTAAGTCGTACATACGCATGAACGCTACTTTCATTTCTATTTCATATTAAATGGAATTAAAACATAATGATATATATTATTTTAATTCAAGTATGGTATCATATATAATATAATTAAATATATCCTTTATATGTACCACATATGGTATTAACGAATCAAATCACTTTGAGGGGGCGGTAGTCCGAACTTCCTTAAATGAAGATATCACGTTTACCCATAATGGAAACCATAAAGGTATTCCATAAATTAAAAATAAATAAGATTAAGTAAAACATAAACATATTATATATCATATATAAATGTAGAGTAATCATAATGTCCACCTATGAAGGTGTTAGAGGAATGTTGAACAATCATCGTTTCGTGAGGAACAAATTCTCCATCCACAGAAATAGTATGTTCTTTAACCATTAGATGTAGGTGTGTGTAAGTATATCTCGAATCCTTCTTATAAAAACATCTTAGTATATTTAAGATACTTTATTTGTTACAAAATAAATGAATAAAAAGAGTTTAGGGGGTTGGAGAAGCAAAATAAAACATAAGAACACAAGAGAAGACACTACCTATAAATTGGGTAACTCCTTTTGGTTTGAGCTCAAAGGCTTCCTTGGGAAGACTTCAGCCCAACGTGAGGCTTCAAGGAGTTAGAGAGGTATGTGTAGAGACACAATGGTCAGGATTTGGCCAAGCCAAAGGCTTTTGAAGTGTGGGTAAGGAGGTAGAGGTGGAGGCAAGAGGAGAGGAGGGGCACTCTTGGAATGTAAGAAAATGTTACTTTATTTTAGAATGACTTTCAGATTTTAATGGTCCCACATTGATGTGTTTTGAGGATAAGGTGATAAGGTTTCTAAATACACCCATCCAATAGTTTTTGGACATGTTTAGGTCTTATATTTTACATTATTTTTCCATTTTATTTAAATCGTTAAATAATGAGGTCATCGCTGCATCGTTATGATGTCATAAATAATTTAATTTATTTAATGTCTAAAAAATATATAAAACTACTATGATGTATAAAATCATTTTATATTTCCAATGACTATTTATAGTCCAAAAGATCATTTATTTACACAAAATTAAAAATATTTTACTTAGGTGATACATTCTTTGTTACATTTAACATTCTTTAAAAATAAAAAGATAAAAAGTCACTTTCTCACAAAAGTGATTCCATGGGTCCCCCAAGTTTGGCACATGGCATCCCATGGTCGGCCATGAGACCAAAAGTAGCCTTATAACACATGATGTGGTCATTTTTTATTATTAAGATATTATTTTATTATCTTTAACTACCTGATTACTCATTAATCAAGATAATTAAAGATAATTACCATCGTTACTATTCATAATGTCCAAAAACAAAAGAGCCTTAATTACATAATTTAAACCTTCTGATTCCAAATATTTAATCCATTTTACCAAATTCAAAACACATAAATTTAAATAATTAATTTAAAAAAACTTCACATTGTCAAAACAAATAGCGGGTTTTTTAGAAACAATATTTATGAAACGTTTGGCACTTGTTTATGCCTAATTCCAAAGTGAAATTAATCCCAATGACCCTCATTGAATTACATGGTAAAAATATATTCTAATTAAACATTAAAACAAATTAAAAATATAATATAAACATATAATTAAATTATATGAAAAAGCATTTTTGATGTAAAATGCAGTATTTTTCACTATTCATTGAAAAATGAACATTGTCAGAAAAATGCCAAAAATTAACCCAAGGTAAATTTCAATGTTACAATCATAAATAATATGTTTATTTTGAAAAATATAGTTTTTAAAATTGTCAAAAGTTTGATTTAAAAATTGATTTCCATCAAAAGGTAGTAAAACGATCTTTTAAAAAATACGAGTGTATTCGATGCTTAAGATTGGATTCATTTGTATTTTAAGCCTATAAAATTTATTGGATAAAATTAAAAACATTTAAAAATCATATATAATCATATTTTAGTTATTTCTATTCATTCATGTCAATACAACAGCTATGTGTTAACTACTATATAAAATAATATTATTTTATTTTTAGAGTGCAACGTATGATTTCAAAGGAACTCGTTGTTGGGTATTGGGTAAGACATCGAGCATAGCGTTCCCTTTAAATTAATATTGAAATTTTATTCACAAATGTGAAAATTTCATACTCTTTATTTACATGGGGTGTTACATCCTTCCCCCCTTTTGGGAATTGCTTCCTCGCAATTTTAAAATTGGGCTTGGAAACTTCATTGAAAATCCCACATCGGAACAAGAGTCAGTAAAACAATCACTTTAAAATAAAGAAAGATAAGTACAAAGGTCACCCGAGTTAACCCATACAAGGATTCCAAGTATGAAAATATGGACATGGAGGAAAAACAAAGGGTCATTTTCTGATGGAGAGTTATAGTAAACATTTCTAGAAGAAAGTTAACCATAAGAAAATCACAAACTTGAGATGGGTTAAACGGTATTTGATTCCCTAGTAGGAAAAATTAACATACAAAACTTTTGATTAAAGTTACTCTTCATTTAGGAATTTATTTTTTATCTTATGGAAACATACTTACTTGTCATTTTGACTTCCAACTTTTAGTATATTTCTTACACAAACTCATATTTTCTCCAAAAGATGAGTATTTTGGAAGACTTGTTCACTATAATCAACTTCTAGAGAATCACCTAATACACAAAAGAGAACTATATACTTCCCATGTCTTTAGACTTTAACCAAAACCAAAACCAAAATGGTTATTACAAGATCAGATAATTCAGAAAAGGATAACCCTTTATAAAAAAAATTTATTCTTAATCTCCAAAATTTGTCCATCAAAACCCAAAGTCCAACGAGGACAATTTGATAAACAATTTTTCCATAAAATTATTCAAAGTAAGGAAAAATAAGATTGAAACCCAAATATTTGAAGGATTTAGTCACATAGTCTTCCAAGGTAAAAATTAACTTTTATCTCCAAATAACATCAGTTGCTCTTAAATTCTCATATTGAAATGTAATTAACCTAATCACATATCCTCGATGATAGGTTAATCATTTCCATAGATAACCCAAAATAAACTTACTCTTTATTCCTAAAATCATATAACTAAAAAGAATTAGTCAACTAACCAGGGACTTCACATAGTCCAGTGGTAGGTGATAAATACCAGTCGCACTTTGGTTGTGGGTTCGATTCCCGCAGCTTTGTCCGACGCGACAGGTTATCACACGGTCTGATTGTTGTCCTTTTTCCAAAACTATATAATTCTTAAAAAATTTCCCAAAACGAGATAAAATCTTCAAAAATAAACATAACATATTTTAACCTCATGTCTATCTCACGCCTTTAATTTTCCATCATAACATATAATAACCCATAATTACCTCAAAATTAAGGATCATATAAACCCTAATGGTTACCTTTATAATTATTACCTGAACTTCCGCATCGATTGGTCATCTCGTACATGATTCATTATAGAACATACCAAGGTTTATGTGGTTGATCATGACTCCTTGATAGTTGGTTTAGAGTAACCATGAGTTTCCTCATTGAATACCCCATTTCATCTAGTCTCTTAATCAGAGAACCACCACAGTTTCCTTCAAACTAATTGTCACTTTGGTGCCTGCAAGATCCAACCATTTACTAAAACCAAAAAAGGTCATTGTGAGTATATCAACATAACAATCATGTACTAATTAGTAAGATAAACACTAAGATATACTTACTCATTCATTTTATCTAAAAACTATGACACTTTCTAAAATCCTAGCCAATATGGTAAAGTCACTTATACTTAAAGAATACCCTAACCTCTAAAGTTATCTAAACCGACCTTTGATACCAACTATAAGGCCCCAGCCTTAAACCTTACTTAATCTTGAGTTAATACAAGATTACACATTTAGTATCTTTTCAGGTTTAGAGTTTTAGAGAATTAAATCATAAAACTTGCATTACATTCCACATTTAAACAAAGTGGTTACATAAAGATAGTATTTTTTTCCCATCAAAGAAAACATATTTAAAATAAAACATTGATTCTCTCTTGACACTTCCTTGACACTATCATCATATCATGTACCTTTCCCTTGACCTATGAAAAACATTTCAAAAAAACATGGGATGAGCATAAAAAGCTCAGTAAGGGATATAAAAATATGGAAAGGAAACATGAGTTCATATATACATAAGAATGAAATCATACATTACCCATAAAACATAGGAACTTTAACATACCTAATCAAATCATGAATAAATCATAGATATCATCAGACAAAAAGGTAACTTGATGCATTCATAACATTCTTACGTAGGGAGTAACCCTCTTGGTTACGTTTGGAATACCCACCACAGTATATTCCCTAAATATCTTCGGATAAACCTTAAGGTTTCACTCCTTCACGTTACACAATGCATTGGAGAGCTATATCGGGCTCACCCGCCCTTAGTTTATCACGGAACCACCCATCTTCATAATAATGCCCAAGAACCACAACATAATCGTATCACATAAAACATGCATAAAGGAATCATAACATTTCCACTTTTCAATCACAAGATATCAATACAAAACATTGATATAAAAACATTATTAAACCCATTTTAAATACCAAAATAAAATAAAAGTAAAACATGGTGTTTATTTTTCTTTAAAATAAAAGGTATGACTTGTAGAGGAATCCGAAACTCAAATAATGGTCACGGCGGCGGAGAAGTCGTTGTCACCGCATACGTACGACAAAAACATTCCGTTTTGTCGTTTAGTAAAACGCTTCGTATAAAAAATATTCCTTTTTGGATAAATGTATAAGTCAAAGGGGTTTATACACCTTATAAAAGAAGGTTGTGTATAAAACAAAATATGCCTCAATGAATGGAGATTGAGATGAAGTCCCTTACAAAGACTGTATCCTTGTTTTAAGGATAAATCAATTACATAATTATGTGTGACAAACGAATACATAAAATAGAAGTGGATATTAAGTGTAATATAATCCAAGGACATTAAAACATATTCAATGTATGAAATATTCAATAACTACACGTTGAACCCAAGGAAATTGAAATTGGGTTAAGAAGTTCCCTTGACAGCGTAATGGCTTTACATCAAAATGAGTTGATGAGAGATAAAAAAAGGGTATCTCCTCACGTGGACATAAAATTTACATCAATAAGGATATATGAGAACATATCCCAACATAAAAATATGTAAATTAAAAGACCCAACAAAATAAGTCTTTTAAAAAGAGAAGGTTAAAAGGTTCCCTTACAGACATGGGTATCTTTCGAAACATACACCACGTGAAAGAAGGATAATACAACATTGATGTAAATACTAATAAAAGAAATTATATAACACAATGAGTAAAATAATGGGAAGTACATACACCACTCAAAGGAAATTGTGGCAAATGTAGCATAAATCTCATGGGAATAAAAGTGAGATGAAAAATCCATTACGAAAACTCGGCAGCCTAACGGCACTACTAAAAACATCCAAAAATGGATTGATGAGATCAAATAGGGTCTCTCATAATATAAACATAATGTTTAAAGAAAGAGGAATATAAAAGAACATTCCCCAAAATAACAAATAAGAGCTTTAAAAAGTGACATAAAGGAGAGTACTTAAAATGAATGAGAGAGGATAGATCTCTTACGAAAATTTGGCAGCCTAACGGCACCACTCCAAACTTCCAAAAATGGATTGATGAGAGTGAATAGGGTATCTCATCATATGAACATAAAACTTAAAGTAAGATTATTATAAAATAACATCTCAATAACAATAAATACGATCTTTAAAAGTAATGACATAAAAGAGTGTACTTAAAAAGAAAAAGAGGAGTAGGATCCCTTACCTCAAGTCCAACTTGTCTAGTTCGTTTCTTTATATTCCTAAATAATAAACTTTGGTCAGTTTATAATTGCTCAAGAACATCCTATAAAGATTATTATTCAGTTCATATTACATATTTTAATGTTATAATAATTGGTTAATAATATGAGTTCATATTAAACGTTTTTGTCGATGTTTGGTACATGAGTCAAAAATTGAACTTGTTGGAAGATAATTTTCCATGTAGTTATAGGTACATCATATAAAGAATAGTATTTATGTTTTAAATATCATATATATCCAGTATATATCCATTTTATACAATTCCATAGCATTTGGAGATAAAAATTAAAACCGCCGTTCATGGAGACGGTAGGCCGTACGTACGCATGAATGCTACTTTAATGTTTTTTGTCATATTAATGGAATTAAAAAAATGAAAGATATATATATATGTTATCATTCCAGAATGATATCCATCATTTATATGTAATATTTTACATATATATCCATTATATATATGTACTTATAATAGTACATAACATTTTGAGATGAGAAATGAAATGTACCGTTAATGGAGACGGTAAGTTGTACGTACGCATGAACACTACTTCCATTTCTATTTCATATTTAATGGAATTAAAACATAATTATAAATAATAGTATTTTAATTCCAGTATGGTATCATATATAATATCATTAAATATATCCTTTATACGTACCACATATGGTATTAACGAATCAAATCACTTTGAGGGGGCGGTAGTCCGCACTTCCTTAAATGAAGATATCGCGTTTACCCATAATAGAAACCATAAAGGTATGCCATAAATGAAAAATAAAGAAAAATAAGTAAAACATAAACATATTATATATCATATATAAATATAGTGTCATCTTAATGGGCACCTCTTATGGTGTTAGAAGAATGTTGAACAATCATCGTTTCGTGAGGTAGAAATTATCCATCCACAGAAACAGTATGTTCTTTACATATTAGTTGTAGGTGTGTGTTTGTTTAGCTCGAATAAATCTTATAAAAACATACTAGTATATTTAGGATACTGTATTCGTTACAAAATAAATTAATAAAAAGAGTTTAGGGGGTTGGAGAAGCAAAATAAAACATAAGAACACAAGAACAGACACTACCTTTAAATTGGGTAACTCCTTTGATTTGAGCTCAAAGTCTTCCTTGGGAAGACATCTGCCCAAAGTGAGGCTTCAAGGAGTTATAGAGGGATGTGGAGAGACAAAATGGGTAGGGTTTGGTCGAGCCAAAGGCTTTGGATTTGTGGGTAAGGAGGTAGAGGTTGGGGCCTTTTATAAGAGGAGAGGAGGGCCACTCTTGGAAAGTAAGGAAATGTTACTTTATTTTAGAATGAGTTTCTGATTTTAATGGTCCCACATTGATTTGTTTCGAGGATAAGCTGATAAGGGTTCTAAATACACCCATACAATAGGTTTTTTACATGTTTAGGTCTTAGATGTTACATTATCTTTCAATTTTATTTAAATCCTTAAATAATGAGGTCATCACAGCATCATTATGATGTCAAAAATAATTTAATTTATATAATGTCTAAAAATTATAAAAATATACTATGATGTAGAACATATATTTAGCTTTCCAATGACTATTTATAGTCCAAAATATCATTTATTTAGAAAAAATTAAAAATATTTTACTTAGGTTATACATTCTTTGTTACATTTAACATTCTTTAAAAATAAAAAGATAAAAAGTCACTTTCTCACAAAAGTGATTCCATGGGGCCCCAAGTTTGGCACAAGGCATACCATGGTAGGAAATGATACAACCAGTAGCCTTAGGACACATGTTGTGGTCATTTTATATTATTATGATATTATTTTATTATCTTTAACTACCTGATTACTCATTAATCAAGATAATTAAAGATAATTACCGTTGTTACTATTCATAATGTCAAAAAACAAAAGAGTCTTAATTTCATAATTTGGAACTTCTAATTCCAAATATGTAATAAATTTTACCAAATTACAAACACATAAATTGAAATAATTAATTTAAACAAACTTCTCGTTGTCAAAACAAATAGCGGGTTTTTTAGAAATAATATTTATGAAAAGTTTGGCACCTGTTTATGCCTAATTTCAAAGTGAAATTAATCCCAATGACCATAATTTAATTACATGGTAAAAATATATTATAATTAAAATTTAAAACAAATTAAAAATATAATATAACCATATAATTAAATTATATGAAAAATCATTTTTGATGTAAAATGCAGTATTTTCACTATTCATTGAAAAATGAACATTGTCAGAAAAATACCAAAAATTAACCCAAGGTTAATTTCAATGTCCCAATCATAAATAATATATTTATTTTGAGAAATAGAGCTTACAAAATTGTCAAAATTTTGATTAAAAAATTGTTTTCCATCAAAAGGTAGTAAAACAATCTTTTAAAAAATACTAGTGTATTCAATGCTTAAGATTGGATTCATTTGTATTTTAAGCCTATAAAATTTATTGAATAAAAGTAAAAACATTTAACAAACATATATAATCATATTTTAGTTATTTCTATTCATTCCTGTCAATACAACTTCTATGTGTTAACTACCATTTGGGATAATATTATTTTATTATTAGAGTGCAACGTATGATTTCAAAGGAACTCGTTGTTGGGTATTGGGTAAGCCATCGAGCATAGCATTCCCTTTAAATTAATATTGACATTTTATTCACAAATGTGAAAATTTCATTGTCTTTATTTACCTTGGGTGTTACAATAAAACAACTAGCAATGATAAAATGAGAATTCGACTTGAACTCAAACCCAGCTTCTCCCACGCAGGCCGACCAAAAAATACTCCCAAAACAACCTACCATGTCAAGACAAGAGTAATGTGATATGAACATTAAAACCACCCACTATAGAAGGAATAACCATAGAATCTTCAGGAGGGGTGATTCCACTATGCTCTTTACTATATGATGAACTTCACAATGATGAGGAACCACAATTGAGAAGACACTCCAAAACTCAACACCCATCACACCTGGAACCTGAGAAGAATTAATGAATTTCCCACAAACTGGATCATAAACCAAAAATTAATAATACGGTGTGACATAATCAATGACTACTTATATAAAATATTTATATCTCCATGATTTTGGATATCCTCTAATAATTTTGATTTTCATTTCACCACTTTTACAAACATAAATTTGTTCTTGGTTCATGACACTTTTAGGAAGTTGTCACTCAAACATTAACTATTGAAAACCCTAGATTATTCATACATAGTCCTCAAATTACCAATTTATATCATCCAATATAAAATATTTCCATATTTACAAAAAGGTTTTATTACTTCATAGGTGTATATAGAATTTTTAGCTATGGTATTTATATAATAATTCTCTTTTAACTGAATAGGGTATGAAACACATATCCACATTGCATATTCCATCACACTATCTTCATTGAAAAAATAATCCAATTTCTCAGCATCATCATCATAGATATTATTTTTTAGTCCATTAATATAGATATTTTATTTTCTATATTTCCCAAAAATGATTATTTGAAAATGATTTCTAAAAATATTGAATTTTACCCTTACTTAATTACTCACATATATAACTTTGTTAGGATGATGATTATATGATATTTTTAATCCATATTTTAATAATAACTCCATGATCATACTTATATAATGAATTATCATATTATTTCTCTTCTAATGAAGATAGTGTATTGAAAATCATAATATTTGAGGATTTATAAATATCATATTTTCCTTATGTTAATCTCATTCTTCGATGATTTTCATTTCAATGATCAACGATATGTATATATGTATCATCTATCAGAACAAATGTAATTCATTCATATATATAATTCAATGATTACATATCCACATTAAGATCCTAGTTTTACAAATTATGTTTATGAATAATTACTATCAATGGTTCACACACATCATATCAATAATTCATCATAAGGACACATAAAATTAATTTTACTGGTTCATCACTATATATCATAAATCCAACCCTTAATGATTAAATTCCAATATCAGTGCACTATACAGTCTACCCTTTAATTCAAAATAAAATGACTTATATTTTTAGGAACATTTGATCTTAACTAATTTCTTTATCATCATGGTTGACATATTAACTTATCATGAAAAATATGAAACAAATAATTGATGGTTTCATTATAATCAAAATAATATATAAAACCGAATTATATTTTATGGTGTCATTCATTAAACCTTTTATTATGTCATTTTAGGATAAACTTATATATTATCTTCACTAAAAATATGGATAATAAAAGAAGCTTCCTAAAGACAGAATTTGTTCTTAGAAAATATTAAATAAAACTCATTTTCTGTATGATCCATTACAATGACTCACAAATGACTCTTATGAATATCATATAATATATAAAATATCATTATATAATTAATAAATACCACAGTGAAATAATATAGATAATAAATAAATACTTTATTCATCATATACATAATTAAAGAGTACAAATTAATAAATCCAAATGGAATTACCATGAATTCTTATTATTAATACAATATAATAAATACCATCCTTGGGATAACCACAATTTCTAATAATATTTAGAGATAATAAGAACAAAGATAAATACCTAAAAAATAACAAGCACCTTCATGATGGTCAAAAAAGTCATGAATATAGTGTACTGTATTATTTTTCCTAATAGTAACAACATTGAATCCCCATTAATTACATCACAACTTCATAGAATAGTAATTATTCATAAAAAATAGCCGCAACTGCCCATGGTGAAATATTAGGGTATATAAATTCTTTATCAATTAAATAATATTATTTTATAATCAATTATATATGTTTATCTTTAGTCAATAGGTATTTAGTATTTTATAAATATTCTGAATCATAGATTAGATTAATGTAAAACGCAACATCACACATTGGTGGTTATCTATGTTAATCTATTGTAAATGTATTAATGTATTCCTAATCAATATTTTTTTCCTCTATTCTAAGGATATATTTTCCAAAAATTAGTTGTAAATTACCTTATTCTTTAAGGATTCCATTGTGGAGTGATGTTATAGGTTGATTCCGAACTAATTTAGTTAATTTGGTGTCCTATATGATGATGATGAATCCCGTATATCCATTAAAAATTTTACTATCCATTTATTGATTGAATATTCTTGAAATATAAATTAAAATAAAATACATATAAATAATTATTTAAAAATAAACAGTATATTTATTGATCTTATTTTTAAATAGTCTATGTATTTATGTCAAAATGGGACATGAATTACACGCTTGTTTTATACTAATATTTAAATAGAATGACATAATAAACAATTCATTTCTTATGGTGATACAAATTATTTTTATTTTCATTGAAAATAAGTATATTATAAAATAGTAATGGGATCTATAATCGAATTGATAATTTAACTAATTTTTTATAATATTCAGATCACCTGGCTCTATAACATTACTAACAGCAACCTTATCTATTGTGATTTAATAATTTTTTCCTTTATATATAGTAACATTATAAGAAAAATTATATTGATTCCTGTATATTTCATTTTAATAGTTCCTCATCCTCTCAATGTTAAATCATTAACATTGATTCATCATTAATTCTCTTGATATCCATATCGTAATGTCCATTATCTGTATAAATGATGTTACAACCAATTAAAAGTAAGTATGTTCAATTGTATTCCATTCACAAATTATTTAATATTAAAAATTACACCCATACCATTGGTATTAATTAAAATTTGAAATTAATTTTACACCCACATAATTTGTTGTATTCCTTTGAAAAAACAATACATTGAGTATAATTTTCCAAACATTATGACCCTTAATACATTATCTATATTTATGGAATATAGATGACAGAAAATTACCATATAAGTTAATGTTTTATCCAATCAAATAATCAATCAAACATAATCTATTTATTTCATTCAAAACATTTAATTTTATTTTGTATCCTTGTAATGAATGGATCATATTAATAATCATTTTTTCCTCGATTCTCCATTGTTTTGATAGTTTTTCCCAATATCTTCTACTTACACATAAAGAATTTTTTCTACGAATATCTTATTAAATATTTAATATACCTTAAATTTTATTTTATCTAAGTCCTTAGTGTTCTAGATCACTGTCTATAATCAATTAGTATAAACATTGATATGATAAACTACCATAATAACTCTCTCTCTATTTCTACATCCTAAATAATGAACGAACATCATTATGAAATTGATTTGTTACACATACTAACTGATTACTAGTCCCATTGAATTATAGAGGTTGTTGACCCATGAATTGGTACATCATTGTTTCACCATATATAAGATAAGAAATAATTTACATATAAAAAAGACAAATAGTAATAAATAGAGTCAGTTAGCCCAATATAGTTATAATTATCATGGATCCATCACTAAATAATACTTCATTGTATTACATTGGATGGAAATTCCAAAATATATTATTTTCATTGATATGGTTACCATTAATTACTCCATGAAAAATTTCTAAATATTTTAATATAATTAATTAGATCTTATTTTTTATTTTGAAATCCAAATATATGATTTAAAATCTACTATAATACTTATCATTAATTGAAACACTATACATTTATTATACCATAATAATAAATATAATATATTTTGGAATGTCATCATATAATAAACATATTATAAATTCATTCATAATTGCTAGAAATGAACATATAAGTAATACAAAGAATAATCCCTTAGAGATTTTATCCAAGTGTTCAATATTAGATCCAGTAATTATGAAACGGTGACGATTGAGTGAATACACAATTTACCCCCATTAAATTTTATTACCACTAGGTTCATCTGATCCATTAAAAAATCTACAATCTTTTGTCAACATAGGATTGTATTTACAAGGAAGGTTAATTTTGAAAACATCATGATATTATTATATTATAATACTTGTCCTCAATGTATGATATATGGTCACATTCTCAAATGAATTTCTTCCAAAATCAAGATCTCATGGTTTATACTCAATAAATATTTATACAAATAGTAATATGCCAAATATATAATCCCAAATATGGGTGTTAATTTACTAATTTGACATAACATATTAGGGATCACATAATGAATGATCAAATTGATTAGTAGTCTTAGGAGACAGGATATATAAATGATTAACACATTAATTCGAAAAATATTAAATATGAAATCAAAATTATGGTGGTAAATTATTGTTTCTTCATATGGATCGCTAAATTCAATGTTATACCACTTCTTAAAATCCCTGGAAAAAAATATAAATTTTTTTTATTTCATATGCACAATAAGGGAATCAATAAAATATAATCTTTAATATAATAAAATAAACAGGAATAATATGGCATGGATAAAAAAAATACATCATATAAAAAATATCATAAAAATGGAAATACATCCAATGATTACATTACAACCTAAATAATAATATCGATAAAAAATTAGGTTTTATAATGGCATAATACATAATTTCAGATATTAGAGTCAAAATTTCAAGGAATTGGGACCAGTAATTGTATTAAAATGGGTACATTTTATGAGAAATACCAAAACTATAATATATCGTTATACCTTACAAGGAATAAAGGGTATATAATGGGTCTTGAAAATCGTAAAAAATATTAAATGCATCTATCATATGAATTAATTGAATAATAATTCAATATATATTCATGAAAATAATTCATAAAGAAAAACGTAACTCAATTTCTTTTTATATTTCACTATTAACCAATATAAAAATAAAATCATAATCCTTATAAGGTAATATGGAAGGTATTATCAATATATTATAACCCTAAAAAATATAATCACACATATAATTATGTTGATATAAAGAAAATTACATATGAAAATTTAGTGTATGAATGTTTGTAGTAAAATTCCCATTTCATTTTTAGTTCATTTATATTAAAAAAATTATATAATAATTAAGAAATAATTTTAATTAAAAATAACCATGGATACATATAATGGATGACTTATTTAATGAATGGAAATAATATTTGGGAAATATATTAGTCCGGTAAATTTTAGAACAATTATTTCATTCAAACCACCATAAAAAAGTTCCTCATTCATAAAAAAAGATTATTATATAAAATCATAATATTAAAATTAAACAATGAAAAAAAATCAAAATACTCAATCATTAGATAATATGAAATTATTTCATGAAAAATGAAATAGTAAAGTTACTCATGTATTAGAAATATTTCCAATGCAATTGAAAAAAAAGAAATCTTTTTTCGATTAAAAAAACATTGGGAATTTTTTAGTGAATAAAAAAATTAAACAATTATTTTAAACCTAGAAATATTAAAGAAATATATAGATGAATATATATATATATATGGGATGTTATCGAAATATCACTAATTTCAGCTAATTTTATGTCAAGAATAAATAATCCCATACAAGGGTAGGGTTATTAAATAAATCAATACCTTAAGTCACATATGTTTAATAAGTGATTTGAACATTCATTAAAATCATTTTAAATTCATTTTAATTCTGAAAATTAAAATATAACTACTTATAATTTCATATATTATACTTATATATTTGTTCAACACTATTTTATATAGAATTATTTATTTAAATAATTTATTCTGAACGTTAACTATTTCTTTTTTAATATAATATTTAGGTATTTTGTTTTAGATCATTCCACTATCTTATTGTTCTATATTATCTAGAATTTTTTTCAAGATATAAATATTTTATATATTTAAAATATAAAAAAATATAACCATCAATTAATGTATTAAATAAAAAATGAATCACATAAATTACCAGAGGTTGTAATTCACACTTATTCACGACTGACATTATCATTTAATAATGAGTATATGAGTAATACGTAAAATGATATATTATATTATAAGAATCATAATTATGCCATTATTTTCATATATAATGATTATATCCAACATAATAACCATCCATGACTGGAATAGATGAAAAAAAATACATCGCTTCTCAGTGCGGTACTCCATACATATGCACGAACAATGATTTCATTTAATATTTAATGGAGAAAAAATATGATTAGATATTTCAATAAAAAAATATTAAAATGATAGTATATATGAGAATAAATTAAATTATCTAGTCCTTGATATCATCTTAATGATATGGGTGTATTAATAAATAAAATTGAAACACCTTTTTAGGATATATTCCTATTCCTTTATAGAAACATTTAAATTACACATTAATATGTATGGTGGTGTTATTTAAAAAAACTTATAGATTTTCTGGATGGTTGATAAGAATGGATTTGGAAAGGTGATCCATGGGTCAATATGCTCATTATGTGAGATGTATATAGGTGATTTGATTTCCTTTTATAAGTGAGAGGGGGGAACACTATGATATTTTCAAAACATTAAAATATATTTCTATATTACCCAAGCCATGCATCGCAAAAATTAGACTACATTATATGGGTGGAAGATATAGATTAATAATACATAATTATTTTAATATTTGGAAAAATTTTTAGTTCATTTAATCACTTATCATACAATTTTAAACCCATTTTACATGTTTACTCATTTATCATTTTAACATAATTTTTAAAGAGGTTAATATTCACAATAAAAAATAATGTAAGTGGTTTGATTAAAAAAATATGGATATTATAATTCCATATATAAATTTTTTTGGAAATTTTAAATTCCTAAAACATGAAGAGAATAATATAAAAAAAATAAAAAAAACATGACAAAAAAGAATTTCTGAAAAATATATATATAATATCGATAAAAATGATTACACCGAAAAATAACACATTTTTTTGAATCGAATGGAATTAATTGTATTTTTTTATTTATTGTTTAATTGTTCTGTTTTCAATTAAAAAGAAACCCAATAATATATTTTTAAATATTTTAATTGAATATAATAAAAAACAAAACATTTTATTTGAACAAAAACATTACATATATTTATGAAATAGTTTGTATATATTAGTATATTCAATATTATATGTTAATGGGAATTATATTACATTATAAATATACTTTTTGTATTTAATTTTTTTTAATATTTTTTTTATTCATGTATCATTATAATATTTTCAAGATAAATGATTTTGTGGAATCTATAGTTTTATCTATTCATAACAAAATATTTAAAATATTTCACCTAAGACAATATTGTTATTCTAAATTTATAATTGATAATATTTTAATAAATGTTAATTTATAAAAAGTTCAACATTATTTTTAATATAAATTCGTGGATTAATCAACATTAATTATGCTAATGACTATCTAAAATGAATTTATTACTATAATTATTTCCTAGGTTTTATGTCCCATCAGTACAAGAAATTAAATGTACTAATGAAAAATTTTATAAGGATATATATTTCATTAACATATGAATTTTATAGAGATATTGTACCCCACCAATATTTATCCATACATATGAGTAACATTGAAAACAATTCCCTTATCACATCATATAAGTCCCTTGGAATTGTAAAACATTGAAATGAATATCATTCAGATTTTGAAAAATATGGATACAACATCATGTAAAAATATTTAATGTATATATTCAACCATGACTTTATTGTATAATATTTCTTGAATATCGTGGGTTATTTCATGTGATTTTTGAAAAAGAAATTGGTTTTGGGTCACTATAATTTTTTCACACAGTTATGTATAGTTGTGTTTTTTGTCCTAAGAAACCATATAGTATGTGATGGTTCTATCGAAGAGGGAAAACAATTTGCCCAAACCATGAGGCCGCTACTCCAAACTTCTCTCCCTTGGTTAAACAATTATTACATTACTGATATTATTTTTATATGAATCATTCAATGAAAAAATTATCCCTTTTTATAAGTCTAATAGGGTTTCATGGTTAGTGAATATGTTTAGTAAAAACTATGCATCCCATATAGAAAATTGTTAACATGGAATTTAAATCCATTGAAAATTGTTATAAAAATCATGGGACTCCATTTTTTACCCCCTAATAACCCAAATTTAACCCTAAAATGATTCCATGGTCTATTCGGGCTTTGTAGTTGTAAAATTGAGTCTTATAAGCTATTATCATTGGGATCAAAGTGCCGATTATTTCTTTCAATAATCTTCTAGAATGCAAATCTTCCATCATTGGGTTTTTTCAGATTATCCCTTCACACATCTGTATATATTTATAGATAATAATTTTATTGATTAATATAATATTGTATTTTAAGGATCATTATTGTTGGTGTAATTTTACGATCTCCTTCTCCATTATTAATTGTCTGTGGTTCCAGTTGTGGTTGTTGATTTGATTATTTGTTTATAAATAAGTTCTTCTACAATACATTACCCATCAATAATGACACAAATGGGTTGATTTATTTGAGTTGTTTTTTTATTTGATTTTAGAAAAATAATTTGACTTTATTTTATATATTATTTTAAAAAGGCATGGGAATTTTATAAACCACTTATTTCAGTGGAATTGAAATAGTTCGATTGATTTTCCAAAAAAAGATCGACCGATAGTAAATTTTATTTAATGAAATGATTAGAAGTTGATATATAATAAAAATGGATTAAATTAAATAGTATTTTATAATTTTTTAATTTTATGAAAACCTAAGTTTTGTTTTTGACATTGAAAATTCAGGATAAATTTGAAGTTGGCCACTAGAATTTTGAATTGTAAATTGATTTGGAATGAATGAATTTACCTAGAATGATGGAATTGTTTACTGAATGACTAAATTAATTGTGAAAATATTTATATCTTAGAATATAAATACATTCAAGTAAGGAATATTATACCTAATAAATGGTTTAATGATGAAAAAACATACCAAACAATGTCAAACATTTATTTCCCATAATGTGTCCCATAAATGGGTGTTGATTTTTTTATTTTATTAGAGTATAATTGTTTTTTTATTTGATTATGCTCATTTTCATTATCCATAATTATGTTTGACAAGAATGATGATCCAATATCGAAATTCTAACAAAACTTATCAATTATGATCATGTTTCTTTGAAGTAATTTTTTACGAAATTACACATTAAATTATTCAAAGATATTTTCTATTCTTGTCAATGACTTTAGATACTTGTTTAATATAAAATGTTCATAAATTACATGTTTTAAAATTTCATCCATATCATTTTGAAATATTTTATGTTTAAAAATATGAAAAATTAATATCGTTAATTTTTTAATTTAAAATGAAATTATAAACACCTTATTGTTTGGGAATTTTTTATGGAACACTGGGAGAGATCATATTGTCCTTTTATATTCTCAAACAAAAATTTCACGATTATAAAAGGTATGAGTAGACAAGTTTATTTATTTGGATCATGGAAAATTTATATATATTTTTAGGTTTTTCACATTTTTTAATATTGATATACAATAAAATATCTCTTAGTAGAATGTAAAATTGATTATTTTTTAAAAAGATATATTCGGGAGTGATTTTTTGGCCATCTCTCATCATAGCATCCATAAATCACCAAAAATGTTTTCAAAACATTTATATGTGAAAAAATATATTTTTATTATATTTTTATAGATAATTCTTATTTGAGGATATTTATATACCATAATATTGAATTATATTTGATTGAATTCATATTATGGAATCTCGTGACTAGCTTAGTGATCTGAGTATATGAGTCAATGTTTTCAGTTTTTTATTTTTGATATTGTGTAGCATCACACCTATGAGAAGATATTTTCTTAGGACATATGAGCTAGCAAATGGTGAACCACAACAACGGAATCCTATATTGTACTAGAATAAGGTTGACATAGTTTTGTATCATCTCCATTATTTAGAATATGATAAAACACCAATTCCAATTAAGGATCTGATTTTGGATCCTTGAAGCAATGAAATTATGTATCATTCAAAATAGTTTATTTGATAGAACCCACTAGCATTACTGGGTTCAAATAATCCACAAGAGTAATAGGAATTGATGACAATGATTGAGATGTTTTTTTAATCATTGAAATTATAGAATCTATAAAATTAATTTTTGAGAACATTAAACAAAAAAGGTGAAAGATCTGAATGGTGGGACATGATAGAAATAGTGATGAATTATGAGGGTGGAGAGTGGAATGTAATTATTTTAATTTTCACTGATCAGTATTAACCAAAATCTATGGTCTTGGAAAGTATCATGGGTTTTCCTAGCCTCAGGGTACTATGACAGTATGATGATAATGTGTTCAAACCATTTTTCTTAACTAGTTCAGTTTTCCAAATAAGTGGTGAAAATTGAGGATCTTAAGGATCAATTAATTGAAATGGGTCATTGAAATTATATTTGAACCTATGTTTTCATGTTGATTCTCAATTATTATATAGACATTGTTGATATAGAATTAATGGATGAAAATCTCTTTTAAGGAATCTCATGGTTAATGTGAGTTTCTTTTTTTCCCCAAAGGAAGGGCTATTAGTTTCTTTAAATTAAAGAGTATGCATGATGTGTCTCGTGGTGGATCTCGATATTAGGTTTCACCCATACCCACTATAGTTCCCTATAGGGTACCTATGACATTATTTTATTGTGTAAAAAATGGGTATATAAAAAGGATTGAATCAGTGTAATGATTATTTATGGATCATACAGATGGTAAGGTCACATTGAGAGGTTCCATGGAATCTTTTCTTCCCCCCATATTATCACAAACTAATTAGATGCAGGAAGTCATATAATCTAATCACTTGATTTTGGAATTAATGGGTTGCAAATGTATGCATCTAGAAAAGACTTCTTCAAGGATTAGTAAGGCATCTGGAAGAATTTGTTGCAGGTGAAGTGATATTGAGACATATCATCATGCTAGATTCATCAATAGTTTTTTATTTTTTGATTTTTGATCATTAACACATATATATATACTCATATAGTGAATATGATATAACTTTTTGTGAAATTGTTTTTTTATGTGATTTATATTACATCCAGATAAAAGCTGAAGATATAGCATGGTCTCTTTTAGCCCTATTGTGGTTTCTCCCTATCAAATATTAATCTAACATTGAATTTTAAATATATAAACATGAAAAATATGGAAGTCATTTTATGTATGGGTTTGATAATTGTTAAATAAGTCATGAATTAACTATTATCCTCATTAAGTGTCCATTAGTTTTTTATATTGGGTGTATTTTTATTCATGAAAAATTATACAATAGAATGAGTAGATCTATAAGATCATTTTTAGAGGTGAGATGTTAAATATCAGAATTTTATTTTTTTAATATGAGTTGGAATAATTGATTTTCAATCTACCAATAGTTCTCTTTACATTTCCCAACTTTATTCTATCTGATATCTCTATTTTTCAACCATTGGGTCTGGTGAATTCCTCTTTATATTTTGTTCCTACTATGCAGATAGTGTATATTCCATCTAACAATATAAATCTATTGGAGTATAATGAGTTGAAATTTTAGTTTGAGGATATTCCATGGAATGGATTTATAGAACATAGTGTGTCACCTTAGGAAATTCCTATTCAACATGAAATTAAAGGTGATGTGACACATTAACATTGTGTGTATAATATAAAACTCAATCAAGTTATGTTAATTAATAGGTATGTATTAACACCTATTGATAATTTTTTCAACAATATAAAAAAGAGTTAGTAGTTATCGAAAAATTAAACTTCTATCTAGTTATCATCAATTGAGAGTCAATTAATCTATCATCCCAATTAATTTTTTTCGTTAAATTAATATAAATTATGAGTACCTTGTTATTAACTCTAGTCTAACCAATGACCTTTTAGAATGTGAGTAATTAATGAAAAAAATATTCTATGTGTACCTAAATTTATTCATACATGTGTTTTTAGATGATATATTTTGTTAATCTAAGTATAAGTATTTCTAGTTGTATTATTTGAGGGACGAAAGTAATATTTTGGGAAATCACTAACATTACATGAATGTTTTGAAATAAAATTTTTGGATTTGGAAATGAATGTATGGGAGAACGTGGTGTAAAAATTAATAATTTTTTTTATGAGAATGTGAGATTTGTTATGACATGGATGATACAACATAACATTTTCTTGATTTATAGATTTTTGTATTTTTTTTTTCAATTATAGAAAGTTTGTTAATTATTTCTTGATTATTGAATATATGATAACTTCTCTCACCAAGAATAGAGTGATGTTCTTATGTGATTAGTAATGTGAGAGTTCTTTTGTTCAGATATTTTTTTAACTTATATACTACTTTAGAATCTTCTAAAGGATGGGATTTTATATCTTTTTGCATCTAGAATGGGATTGGGATACACACTTATGAATGATTAAAACATGTTATCCTATGGTTCCAGATAGCATAGGCCACACCATAATAACTCTCTTACCCATGATCTTTAACAAGCAGTCATGATGCATGATGTTATGAGTTAGTGGAATATCTTTTTTGGATATGGTTTTAAAATTTATTCTGATTAAAAAATCATTAGTTATTTATTATTGAATATGTAATTAAATATACAACAATTTGTTTTCGTTACAACCTACAATTTTTCTTTTTCAATGTTTACTACACTGCTATTAATGTAAATGACATTGATAGTTTCTTGATTAGGAAAATTCTAAACCTATACATTATAGAATAATTAGATGTGTATAATATGATGGAACCCTTTTCACAGTGAAATTTGGGACTATAGAATGATGTGAACATGATTATTCATACAAATGTCTATTTCACCTCTTTTCTTCTTATGAGGATTATTCAAGATCAATAATTTGATGTTGATTTCTGTGGAATTAAAGAATCCCATTATTATTGGGAGACCATTGTTGATTGATTGTTCTCCTCTGATGGAATATTATATTTTTTTACACATTATTTTATGGCCTTTATGTGACAAAGGTCATTATTATATATTTTCATTATTCCTAGTTGGATGTTCATCCTGGTATCAAAAATATTTTTTATGATATGAAATGATAATTCTAGTGTCTAGGTGTGATATGGTGTGTTTACGAAAGTTTTTATCATTGTTATAAAATATAGGTTAATGTTGAGCACTAGAGACACTCTTGTTTTCATTATACTTTTCTCATTCTGAATTTATGTTGGGACAAAATCTCAATGGATTTCAAGATTGGGTTCTTGATCACCCATTATAAGAAGAATTAAATATGGGTTTCGATGAATCAATCAACTGAAATAGCTCACATTATACCCATTGGATATATATAAAATAATGAGGATTTTTTAGGACTCTATATGGATGATATTGGAATATTTTTTGTGGAACATATGTTATAGTTTCTAATTGGGATACTATATTAAAATCTCACTTCAGGAGAGAGCTCCATAAGGAACTTAGAATAATGGATCTATTATATATGGAATGTTATATAATGTTGTATGAACAAATTGATTGACCTATACAAATCCTTAATGATATTATTTTTTCTTTTATTCATGAATTTGTACATTCTTGTTATGACCATTTAAGAATGATTACTTTTCCCTATAAATACATTAACTAGTTTTATATTAGAAAGTATACTTTTGAGGCTATTAAAGGATGACCTTGATTATCAATATTGTATTGGTCAATGATTGGTGACACGTTATTTTTTTCTAATGACTATGATAATAGAAGATATTATGATCAATTGTTTCCATATGATAACAGTAACGACACATAGAGAGTACACGTCCTATGTTTATAATATATATTGGACGTTGATGTTTTCTAATAATGAATTTTTTTGAGAGTTTATACTCTTTTGGGTCACCTATGTCATAGGAAATATGAAAATAATTCACTGATGATTGATGATCCATTTGAGATTATTGAGAGGTTTGGTAATGTGGATTTCTAATATTCTTTTCCACTATATATAATGACTATCCATAATGTGTCTCATGTATTTCCACTCATGATGTATCTTTTTGACACTTTACATATACTATGTTATAGAAACCATGATGTTTAACATAATTTATTATTGATGGATCATTTAGTCACTATTTGTATTTCTAATACAATGAATCATCATAAGAATACTATAATCTTTTTCTATGTTATAGGGAATTATGGTTCTGAATTTTATGTGAAGTGGGATAGTGAGTCATCGATGAGTGATAAGTTCCCTGTTAACATTGATATGTAATCATCTTATAATTATGTCTAAGGACATAATTCTTTTATAGTAAGTGTGTTATAAAACCATATTACATTATTCAGGGTTATTATTCACCCTTTTTATTGTCCATTCATTTGTCCTTATCAGTTACTTTTTCAGGTTATATTTGAATATTTTTGGAGGATTTTTCATTTTTGCATGGTCAGTACACAATTTGTGAAAACCATGTGGTTTGGTCCAATAACCCATATGCCATATGATAGTGATCTGGAAGGGGGAATATGAATTTTTCAAACCATGTTTACACCTCAAAAAAATTATATCGTTAAAAAGATGTGGATTGTATTGTTTTCACATATACTTTAACTATTCATCCAAACCATGTACCCTTAATAGAAGTCTATTATGGGAAAACGGTTAGGGGGAACTTTTAATACAAACTTTGCATCTCATATAGTAAAATATGAATATGAAATTTTAATCTAAATATAATAATTTTATAAATTATGGGACTTCCAATTTAAACTCTAATCACCACCATTCAACCATAGAATGATTCATTTTTCTCTATAGGAACTCATGTGATAAAATCATGAATTTTTTATTTATTTGTGATGTTTTATAAACTTTTTAATAGTATATGGTTCCATAATGCATACAATAATATTGAATTCATAATTTCATGATTTATTTTAGATGTTTTTTTATTTATTTAGAAAAATGTATTTGATATGATTTGATGTATGATTTTAAAATGGCATGGAAATTGTTAAAACCCCAAAAATTCCTCAGAATTGAAATTATTGTGCAGATTTTGAGGAAAATAATGGTTTGAATTAAATTTTTATTTTATTAAATTATTTTATTCTCATTCATCATAAACTATTTTTAAATGAAATATTATTTTAAATGTAATTAATTTAATAAAAAAACTATGAATTTATTTTGAAATTAAAATTTATTGTTCAATCTAATTTTGAGAAATTTAATTGGGAATGTTGAATCCATTGTAAATGAATAATTTTACAATGAACTATTGAATAAATGAAAACTTTATTGATGAACATGTGAGGATCATTATTTTTTAAAATATTTGGACAAGCATGCTAGGACTCTGAATGCATTAAAAAGGACTAACGATGACAAAAAGAGCTATACCATCTTTGGAAATAATTTTCATTAATTGGTAATTTATTTTGGTGCTGACTATTTTCATGAAACGAGTCCCAATATAGGGGTGTTGAATTATGCGTTTACATATACATGAGTAATGGTGATGATTGAGAAGTGTGGGAATCCATTAGAAAAAGTGATTTAACTCAGGGATTATTATAATGGTTCTTTTCATTGTCTTTCTTGAATTTATGATAAATTCAATTTTCTAAACATCATTATTCAAGATAGGTTCTTCATATAAAATTTATATATAAAATTTTCCTTTAATCCATGATTTCATAGATCACCCATTTATTCCTTTGAATGAATGTTATCATTCAATATATAAATATGACTTACAATGTTGTGTTTTATTTAAATAGAAATCCTAAACATTTTATAATTATGAAATTTATCATGGAAAGCATAGTGACATCCTAGTAGGTTTTTTAGCTTATTACATATCATTCCTTTCAAAAAAATTATACCTTATTCTGATAGGTCCATGGAAAGGGAATGATTCATAAAGATGTTGTAGTTTTTCATAATATGAAGCACTCTACAGTGATACATGTTACCATTGAAGATAAGGTACACTATTGTACATGGATTATGAGACCCTATATTCTATGATTTTTTGTCTTTTGATTATGTTTAATTTTGAGTATTTAATTATCTATATGTTTATGGTATGTTATCCCTGAATACTGTTAAGCATACAAACTATATCCTGTTTTATCTACAATTGTTTTGTCATTAATGTGGAGAATAATTCCATATGGGAAATAATATGATTGCAGGTTATAGAAACAAACCCAGGGTGATTTGGAATTCTTTTTAGTCCATGATAAGAACCTATCGGGTTTCTGTGTACTAGGGTATTCTTCATGGTTTTTGACATAGTCGAATGAATGTGAGTCTCACATCCTATTCAAATTGAATTTCATAATGAAATAATCCCTATTAAATAAAATATTATCCAATTGAAAATATAATTGTATCAAAATATATTTTGTTACATTCTATGTAAATTCCATTAAATAAATTTAATAATGAATTTGGTATTAAAAACGTATTGATAGCATATTTATAGTTAAGAAAATAATTTCCACAGTCAATAAATGAATGGAATTTAGGTAAACAGACATCAATTAGAAGAAGAATATATAGACTCATTATATAAGAAAAAGCATGGAAGATAACATATTTTTAGGCATAGTGAATTATTAGGAATGACCAAGGGTGTTATGGTTCACTGATCTATATTAGATTAACAATACATAAGGTAACCTATTAATAATGGTTATTAGTTTTCTTTGGATAACAACCTAAATTAAGTAATATATAATGTAATTATAAATGTGCTCGAAGAAATATATCCATATTAAGAGGGTTTGAAAAACCATATTAAACATAACAAATATCTTTGAACTATTATAATATTATTCAAGATATATTTTATACAAATATAATAGAGATAATTACTTTTAGAAACTAGTAATTCATAGGGGAATTTTTTCATATAATCCTAGAAATGTTGATGAAAATGTTAAAAAGATATGAATTTCACACATCGATGAAAATTACCCAAATAGAAAACATAAAAAAATATTAAGAATTTTTTTTACTTTTTTATATAGTATAAAATAAAATTAATGAAATTTTCAGTCCTAAATAAAGATATTGGAAAAAATTCCAATGAATATAAAAAAAAGTGAGGTTCTAGACCAAGATGAAGCGATGTGGTTAGTCACAATTATTGAAAAAACATTTTTTTTATATATGAGTCGTAAATAAATTAAATTTTTATGGGGTTATATAAAAACACATGACTATCCAATGATAATGATATAATATCCCTATACACATACTCCTAGATAAAGTGTTAAAAATAAAATCATAACATTTCATGTCGTGTTACAAATAAGTATGACCTCATTTTATGCATCATATACACAAAACATCAAATGAAAATAATGGGATCAATTACATACAGAAGGATATTTTTTGTTTTAGATTTTAGTAATGTTAGGAAAAACTATTACGTAAATAAAATTTGTGTTTAGTCGAGTATTTCTCCCACTATAACTAATTTTTTCCCATGTGATGTATTAATCATATTTCCTACACATCCTTAAACCTTGTGAAAAGAATTTAAAAGAAAATATTACTAAAAAATTTCATTAAGGGATATATATAAATATATAAATTTAAATAAACCTCATCATTATATTTCAAAAAAAATTATTATAAAAGACACCATTCAAAATAAAAAATATGCTCTAAATTAAAAATTTTCATACACATTAAATTTTCATTCCTATAAAATGTTCTACATAAAATGTTTTATTTAAATTAATAATGTGAAAATTATAATCATTATGGAATCCTTGATGAACCATGTAAAAAATTTTCTAAAATAAAAAAATTATTAAAAATAATTAGAATTCCCAATCCTCTAAATATATTATGAAAACAAAAGTTCTAAAATAAATATAATTACATAAAAATAATCATAATGAATAAAAAAATATTGTAGTTTACTTTGGTCATCAACTTCAAATAACACTATAGAGATCCGTTAAAGAACATTTATAAATAGAATATCCAACTCACTTAATTCCAAAATAATTATGGGATGAACAAAATCATTATGTAATATATCATAAAGATATATAAATTTCACTAATAGTCATAATAAATATCTATGTACCATAATAGTCATAAAATAAATAATTTCAAGCATATATTTTTTAAAATAAAAAAAAACTATTTAAAACATACAAAGAATATATTTTAAGGGTGACATTAAAATATAGATAAAAGTCATTGATTTTCTAAAATGTTTCAAAAAAATTCTAAAAGAAATGAATATGAAATATTATCCAAAAAAATAAATATGATAATATATTTATAATAAATTTTATTATTTTGTGAAATTATTCTCATGTATTACATGATAAAACACAATATCCCATTTTCCTCTAGTAATGAATGTTAAAACATTACTTATTAAATTCATAAAAATATACTTTTTAAAAAACATTGGAAGAAACGGAAAATATAATAAAAACAACATTTATAATTTATTTTCATCAATTTAAATACATCCATAATGAATTTCATGAATAATTACATAGAGGAATGTGATTTTTAAATTAAATCATTATAGAATATAAATGGAGGTTTTAAGGTAACATTTCCCTTATATAGAGTTTTAATTCTGATGTATGTTCTTTATTATCCAAATTAATTAAAATTTGTATTTATTTACAACCATGATAACCATATTAGCGATTATTTTTTATTTAAATTATATATCTTTTATAAATAATCCAAATCTCATTTAATTTCATGTTTGTTGTATGTGATCACTCGGCTTATAAATCAAAAATGTCTTTGCAATGTTGAAAATAGTAAAATATGTCAACGTTAAATTTTATATAAAAAAACATATTGATATAATTATTATTTTTATAAATTAATTATACATATTGAACCATATATGTATGTTATTATAAAAAAATTAGTAACATTAGAAACAAGGTGATTGTAGTTCATATATATGCAAGATTAAAGATTCCATTTTTCAAAAAAAATCATGATTAAATTATCTATTATTTATTTTATAAATGGGAAATAATTATAAATTTACAAACATTAGATAATGTACTCAAATCCATCACCATGACCATCTTTGTCAGCTGTTTGTTTAAAATATAGTGCATCACATTAAGTAGAAGGTTTCCTATATATACACTCATGTTGTGATTCAATGTTAAATGTTTTGAATGACATATGGATAGATAATATATAAAATTCAATAAATTATTTCACAAATATTATATATATAAATATTCAAACATTATAAACATCCATTAAATGTTTGTATGTAAAAAATTGGATTCATATTGAATTAATATTCATGTTCTCATGGTTTAATGTTTTTCTTCGCATTTGATAGAAACAGTGATAAATAAGGATATTAAATTAAAATAATATATATATTATTTGGGGATATATTAATTTAATATATTCAAATGGATATGATATAATTTATATTTTATAAGAATAAGAAAAATTTAAATTATTGGTTGTGAAAATTATCTCCCATTTGAAGAACTTCTTTTGGATCCTACTTTAAGGACATTATGAATCAGATTTTAATAATACCATAACATATAAAACATTAATATGAAATAAAAAAAATAGGTTTTATTTAAAAATTATCTCATCTGTGTTTGATTAATATATTAGATGTATTTTTATTTTATAGTGATGGATAGGAAACACCATGAAAATTAATAGGATTTGAAAATGGAAAATTACTTTTCTAGTGATCATAGCACCATTTGGGAAAAAATTCATTGATAACATATTGTAACCATAAAATATATTAGATTAATAAAATATCGGTAGGTTCATGTGTCATTTTAAACCATTCAATTGGTTGGACATCTGTATTTACCAATTTTAACCTTAATCGAGTAAACAACTTTTTGAATAGTATAGTGTTATAAATATAAATCTAAGGTAAATTTTTTTAAAACTTCAATTACTAAAAATTTAAGGTCATATAAAATACTCCTTTAACTATTATATTATTTTTGTAATTTTAAATTTATTAATTATTAAATTATTTAATAAAATATAAAATTAAGATCATTTTTTGAACAATCATCATATTTTTACAGTAAATACATCAAGACTAAAATATAATTTGAATATTAAAATATAGAAACTAATTTATAAATAATTATTAAATCCAATATTAATTTTTAACTATAATCCAAAAAATATATTTGACATATTTTTTTTTAAATTATTATAATTCATGTTTTTATATCCTCCAGATGTAATGTGTTAGTGTGATGAATATATTTAATGTATTTATAGTGGAAAAAATATAAATAAATTATCATTATTAAAATAAATTTAATTTTTCTATATATTTTTATTATTTAATAACATGTTGTTATTTATATCTAAATGTATTAGTTAGATTCAAATAAAGTGGGTGTTATTATAGGGATATTCATTAAAATTAAAAAAATATAGGTTTTTATAATTGAAAATTGGTATAAAAAATCTTATTTAGAATATAATAATGGTTTTGTGTAAATAAAATCATTAAATATAACTAATGATGGGTTTATATAAATTTTTAGTACATTATAACCATATTTTCTATTTTAATTATTTCATTTACCCTCACCGAGTGGAAATATATTTACTATGACTAATATTGGTTATGACCATGTACAATTTTGACCGATTAACCATATATAAACATTATTATTAAAAATATGGAATTTTTTTAAAAAAATTAAAAATATATTGGTGAAATCAATAAAAACAATTAATGAATGTTCATATAATAAAATATTCAATATTTATATTCAAATCCTAAAGATTAACACCCAAATATCATATTAAATTATTATATATATGACTAACCAAAACTAACATCAATATATTCCTAACCAATTTCAAAACCCATCAATTACAACTATTTGATCACATATTATTCTAAGACAAATTTGTTATTTGTGAGTAAGTAGCATCTATCAGTTATATTGTAACATGAGAAATGTGAATATTTCATAATCATAGAATATACACAATATACTAAATAGTTCTATAAATATCCATAATTACTATAATTCTAAAATAATATCAACTATAATTATAAATTATACATGGACTTTAATTCCATAAATTAAAAAGCATATATTAAAATTTTACTTTAATTTAACATATTCTTTTAATGTTCCAAAAATAGGTAACACCATCATAATTAAAATTAGTCACACATTCACCAAATCAAAAAATAATCACATTGTTTTCTATATTATATATACATTATTTCAATCATGTGATAATTATTTTATCCAAATTTACCATAATTACCTCATCATATAATACCATATTAATCTTAAATGTTATCAATAACATTATACTATTATCCACTAAATATAAAATAACTATTACTAAAAATATATTCAATAAAAAAATATTATAGCTGATGATTTCAATTGAATAAAATTCTCCCAATGAATTATTAATTATCCTAAACCCCAATCACATATCACATCCGAAGTTATATTTATTATTTTAATATTAAGATAAACTATTGAATTATTTACACATGTTTTTATGTCAAAACAATTGTTTTATTTTTAAAATAAAACATCCTAATATCCATAGTTTTATATACTAGTATCTAGATAGAAATGATTACATGCCTAAATTCATACTCCCATATCTAATGCTAAACATATACTAATTACATTTCTAGATTTTATAACAATAAAAATGTTTCTATTTAATATATAAAAATATATAACATTAAAATTAAAATTTTGGATCAATTATAGACCCACAATACTTTTAGGTATATAGTTTTAGTGAATTATGTCAAAATCATTCATAATGATATCCTTGCCTTTATATTATCATTTTTTCAATAATGCCCAACTTTTCTTTTAATATATAAACTCTACACTACATTCCAAATCATACATAAAACCTATAAAAAATAATTGGATACATATTATGAGGATAAAATTATCAGTATGGGATATATAATAATAATGAATAAATCTCATGTATCTTTCTCAACACTATGAGTAAATATAAGAGATCTTTCCTTTATAATAAAAATTGAGCAAAAATAATAATTCACTTTAAAAAATTCATCTTTACTATCAATTTTTTAATATTTTTTTAGAAGATATCATTATGTAAAAATACTAAGAATATGGGTTTCCTAAAATACATGATAAAACATAAAATCATTTTCATAAAAAAACATAGCTTTTAGTAATAAATGATATAATAATTTAAAAAACTAATTCATAACATACATTGTGGAATCCCATTATTTCATTCAAAACATATTAATATGTATATAATATTCATTTAGTTTAAATGGGTCATAATCTATATTAAAAAATTAAAATAACACTTATACAAACAATTAAAAAATTAATAACATACTCAACTAATTCCTACATAATATTCCCAAGTAACAAATAATTACCCAATGCATTAGTAAGTGATAGTGGGATCACCCATCATCATAAAAAATATTAAAGTCAAATAAAACCCATTAAACACATATATAATGGAATTTACATAGTAAGATCACAAAAATTATTCCATTTTTCACATATAAATAATCACATTCTCACATCATGTAATGATATAGATAAAAATAATTCAACTCTAAAATCATTATAAAAATTCCAAGAAGAATGACAAAAATTATATTCTAATGAAAAAACTGAAAAATTTATGAGTATTCATGATATAAAATAATATACATGGAGAATATAATTTCCCCAAATCCCCAATTTGATAAAATAGAATATTAATTTTTTACTTTGTAATGATATTACAAGGTTTCTATATAAAATACCTAAAAATATTCAATATGAAAAAAATTAAATGAATTTTAAAAAGTTAAATATAAATTATTTTAATTTATTTTTTATTCAATATAAATAAATTCATGAATATATTTAATATTACATATATGGGGGGGTGAATGTTATGAATATAATACCTTAAAATGTATACATTGAGGTTTTAGTAAAAAGTACTCATTTCCTCGAGTTCAAAATGGGATATATGTCATTTATATTCATAAATAATAAATTTATTTTAATTATCTTAATAATTAATAAAAAAATTCATTTTTATGACTCCTTTATATTGCATATATCTATGTTATACATTATTACTTATCCAAACTAGTTATAATCCAATGTTTAATAATATTCTTTATATATGAAAGAAATGGTTTGGGTAGGTTAACCATCATCAAATGGATCATTGTTAAATTATATAAAGAATAAATTTAAAGACATTTTTTAAATTTTTATACATTAATAATAATTGAATAACTATATATGTAATGTTGCTTTGAAAAATTATTTAGGTTACAACATGCAGATGATAGTTCATACATATGCATAAGTAACATTTCTATTTTTCAGTGATCTACGATGGAAACAATATATGAATCATATTATATTTCAGTAATTATTATTATGTCATAAAATTAAAATTGAATCATTAAATACATCCCCATGACCATCTATTTGAGGATTTTGTATAAAGATAATGTTCATCTCTAAGTGGAGTCTATAGTCTGTATGTACATTCATGGATTATTCCATTTTTAGTGATTGGAAGTGAAAGAAGGTAGATGATATATAAATATAAAATATATCATTTTATGTCATGATCATAATATATATATATATATATATATATATACCGTAAATAAATCATATTAACCATCTATTAATGGTGGTGATGGAAAATAAAATTCCTCACTTTTACAATCCACTAATCTTTATGAATGCCCAAACAATGGTTTTGTCTTAAAATTGATAAAAAACTATATGAATAATGTTATGAAATATACATAGTAAATTTTTATAATAGGGGATATAATAATTCTATTTTAATTTTATTTTATAGATACAATTTTATGATGTAGAAGAATATTAAAAATGAAAATGCTCTATTGAGATGATTTCCTCTTCTTTGATTATCCTCCATTAGATTTATCTTTAAGGACCATTTAGATGGTATTTTAATAATAAATTGACCTATAGAACCTGAATAAATATAAATAATTATTATTCATAAGGATTTCATATATCTAATATACTCGATGTGCTGTAAATAATAGATGGTATGTAGTGTACATTTATTGTGATGAATGGGACTCCCAAAGAGTTACATAAAATAATTAAATCTCATAAATTATTTTTCAAGAATATGTTAAAAAATTGGGAAAAATTAAAATCATTGATAGTTTAAGGCTCTAATAGATTTAAAAAACAAAATTTAAAAGGGTTTATGTAGAATTTTAAATTGTATATTTTGGTTTTATAGTGTTCTTAAAATATTTTCAACTAATCCACGGTAATAAAAATTTCAATACTATAGGGATAAAAATTTACACAAATGAAATAATAGTGTTGATAAAGGCCATGAAATTAAATTTTATACCATATCGCACCAAACATTATACATTTATTTATATTTATTATTTTAAATTAATTTCATAATAAATTTATTATAATAATATACCATTAAAGGGGTTTTGAGAATAATTAACATATTTTGAAATTCAAGATATCATGACATGTATGAAATTTTAATATAATAAATTTTATAATAGTTTGTATATAATTAATATAATTTATTTTTTTAATAAATTAGGAATCAAGAATATATTACTTATGTTTGTTTTTAAAATCATTCAGTTTTATTTTCAATACTACATACAAAAGAATCATGTCATCGTTGTGAAAACATTTAACGTCGTTATATCACCACTAAAAAATAAAGAAAAATTTATTTATTAAAATTTATTTATTTATTTATAAAATAAAATTTCATGTTTGTTTATAACATCATTGTATCCATATCCAAACATATAAGAGAAATTAAAGTCAATAGACTGACAATTTGGAATTTTCTTTAACTAAAAATTAGTAAAAGGTTGTCATCAATAAAAAAATCATAATATAATGTAATATTGATTATTCAATTATATATGATATAAAAATATAAATTAGAAATTATTATGGCGTTAAATTGAATTAAAATTCCTTATTATTTCATTTTTACATTTATTTCCCAATTTTCCCTAACTAAGGTATCAAATACATAACATTTTCACTATTAAATAGGAATTAAATTATTGTTAAACTCTGCTCGAAAAAAATTGATATTGACTAAATATATTGAACACATTTTATGACAATAAAAATATATATGGGGAATAAATTAATTTTAATATATGTATACAAATTAATCAAAAAATATTTCCTAGGGAAATAACCGATTTAATAATAGAAAATATTTTACTATGAAATCATCTATGAATATGATTTAAATGATTTTTTTAAATAATATTAAATAAATTATTTATTTCTCTTAGATCAGTACCTAACAAAATGATACTTTCAAACAATAATAATAAATAAAGAGACCATAAATATCTTTTTTAAAATATTATATAAATTATATTAATAAAAGTCAGGCATGGGTATCCAATATCAAAATTATGATTCAAAATACAATATTTATCTCTGAGAATATGTCATCATCCAAGGCATTTTGTTATGAGTTTTTTTTGCCATTCTTAAATCATAATAATATCATAAATGTGATAGTCTATTAAAAATTATTATTTTATTATCCTGGAAAAAGAAATCATTCCAAATAGTGCCAAAAAAAGATTTCAATGATGGCTTATATATAATGGTATAAATACTTTTATCATTTAAATGAAATAAAATTTATAATGATTTAATAATTTAATTATAATATTTTCTCACAAATGTAATAAAAATATTTATTAATATAAATGTATTTTTTATAGATAAAATTGAATTACTATAAATTGGGTGATGATTTACTAATCCTTTCTCAAAACAGTTTTATTAAGTTGGAACATAATGTATAGATTTTATAAAGTGTATAGTCATATTCATACACTACTATTAAATGTCTTGGTTGAATCTGAATATTTTAATGATATATTTCACGGACATTAAATGTTTGTGTACTCTATATTATACATAAGATGACATAGTCTTCATTTACAAATATGGGAGTGTTACAAATAATCATATTTTGGAAGTGATGATTAATCAATTAATAGATTATGTGTATCAAATTTAATCCACATAAAAAAAATATGTCTCCTCAAACATTTTTGCAATAATGAGATATCCCAAGAATACTTTCCAAAATTTCACCATGTTATTCTATCATTGATTAAACTTCATAGAGTTCAAAACATCCAATGAAATCTTAAGATGTAACTAGATATGTATGTAATTTTGGAAAAAAATACATATCATAAAATTCATTCTATATAGATATTGAAAGTATTTTAATATCTTATTATATCACCTATTCCATGTATGGGGTCTATAATTTCTAGAAAAATATAATTACATATGATATACATTAATGCATAATAATGGTTATATGGAATTCCTATTTAATTTACATGTAGGAATAATTATAGAATTTAATGTCAACTAATATTATTCTAATAAGTGTGATATAGGTTGGAATAGTTGTGAGAGGTGTCTAGTAGGTACAGATCGATCTCCTTGATAATACAATATGATTATATGAAGAGAATAATATTTCCTATCATGATTGTAGAAATAATTAATGGGATGGGGTGTGGAATTTTACCCAACACATGCCACATATTCCGTAAAAAGATTAGGAAGTAAAGGATATGTATTTTCCTTATATCATAGTTGAAATAGATAGTGATATAGGAGACATAGAGTAGGTTATTGTACTACTAGATGATTAATGAACTAATTACTACACCATTATAGTTTCTGATCAATGATATAAACCATTCAACCCTTAACTTATGCAAATCATTAGAAATGCCACTTCTAAGGTACTATATTGATTTCCTATAGTAATCCACAACACATTGGTTGGAATGTTTTGCCTAATATGTTGGGCTCAACTAATTAATGTATTTCACTCTTCTATTATTGTGGCAGTAGGGGTAACCACTTATCCTATAACATTAAAATAAATAGTATTGTATCATAATATCCCAAATTATTCTAAACATTTTTCACTATAGGACCCACTCACTCAATCACTCCCACATTTAACTAATTCACGTGTTTTCATGACCCCCTCCCCACAATGTTTACCCCTCCTGGGCCGGGAATGTGAGAAGGGAGATAGTGACCCCTGAGTCCCTCCTCTAGTATGCCTCGAGTTGGAAACTAGAACTGAGGGTATATTAAACACACAAATGGGTTGAATTACCCTCTAAGAGAACACATGTGAAAGAGAGATATAAGACAGACACCAACAAACTCCAACTCAAAATGGAATGTAAAATAAATCCTAATTAAACATATTTATTGTCATGAAGAAAATACTACAAATGAAATTGAAAACTGAATGAATCAATATAATGTAGAAATGAAAGCAACCATAAAGCTCAAACAACTCTTTCAACCCTGAGCTAGTAATATGTATCTTGATCCCCAACCTGCTTCAAGTGACAAAAAAACAGTTTATATATATATATATATTGTGAGTATTACCATATACTTAATAGGATCCTCCCTGAAGCCTCTCATGTAAATGTAAAGAAAGCATGCTAATGCACGGAGAACAACAATGACAACTAACTAATCACCTAAATAATTATAATAAGTTTCCAACCTCACCATGGATACTCTCACCAATTATCACATACAAGAGTATATAATATAATAAATAATATCAAGGGTACCCCGCTACCGCTTTCCCTATGATGTGCTATGTTTCCCCAATGTCACATGTACTAACATCTCTCTCTAAAATGATTGTTTCTAGACACTTGGGCGAAGCACCACAACATTCACCTCGTGCAACACAGCCACTACATCCATGTAACCAAAGTTACCAGGGTGTTTTCAGGAGCCACCGTGGCTTGCATAACATGTATCATATGTCGGGCATTATAACCCAAGACATTACAACCCATACACCGAGTAAGGATCCTCAATACATTACAGCCTATAAATCTTACACCTATAGTAGTCCATAGGGATCTATATCCAGAATATATGCGTGTGAATAACCAAAAGCCATTACATCCCTCTACACATATATAGGGAAAACTAACTGATGTTCCTACCAACATAAGTAACAACCAAGAGAAGTGAGTGGATCCAAATGGGGTAGTCAGTCATCCATCCTCCCACTAGAATGTTGTGGAAAACACCCCCTAGGGCTCAGAATCCCTTGGATGTCAGTTTCATTAATTGACGGGGTGGAGTAGCATATAAAAACACAAAAATTACAGAATATACTATAGCTCACAACAACATTATGAGAATAACCTTATCTTTTACTCAAATGAAGCTAACATCTATTGGACTCCCATCGTCCACTACTTATACTATGTATACTATATGAACACAACCATTTATATAGATTTATTAGATTACATTATCCCTTTTTATCATTTCCACTTTACGTTGATTAATTCCTTAAACATTATTTAACCATTATCAATTACACGTTATATTTCATTAGCATCTCACCAAAAATCCATTTTCCTTTAAATTGAATCCTTATAATTTCATCCTAACAAGATCCAACCTTGTGGGTTAATATCATTTATTTAAAAAATTTATTAATATCATTATTACATTCCATTATTCCAGGAAATCTAGATTATCAAAACTAAGAGTCCAAACAAAAGGGGTTCAATACAGTTAGTAGATGGGATACCCTTTGATTCTTTGACCCCTATAGCAGGAGCATAGACCCATCCATCCTTAAGAAGCTAAATTTGATTTTTTTTCAAGTAGCATCTATCAGTGATTTTGTAACATGAAAAATGTGAATATTTCATAATCATATAATATACAAAATATACTAAATAGATATATAAATATACATAATTACAATAATTCCAAAATAATATCAACGATAATTATAAAATATAAATTGACTGTTATTCCAGAAATTACAACTGATATTTAAAAATTGTATTGCAATTTAACTTATTCTTTTAATGATCCAAAAATAGGTAACATAATCATAATTATTATTAATCACACATTCACCAAATAAAATAAATATCACATTGTCGTATATATGATATATACATTGTTTCAATCATGTGATAACACTTTTATACCAATTTATCATAATTACCTCATCATAGAAGACCATATTAATTGTAAATGTTATCAATAACATTATACTATTATCCATAAAATATAAAATAACTATTTTTAAAAATAAATATTCATTAAAAAATTTATAGCTGATTACTTCACATTAATAAATTTCTCCCAATGTATTATTAATAATATTAAACCCCAATCACATATCACTTTTAAAGAGATATTTATTATTTTAATATTAATATAAACTATTGAATTATTAACCCATGTGTTTATGTCGAGGACTTGTTTTATTTTCAAAATAAAACATCCTAATATCCATAGTTTTATATATTACTATCTAGATAGAAATGATTACATCCATAAAGTATTACTCCCATATCTAATTCTAAAAATATAAAATTTCATTTCTAGTATTTATAACAATAAAAATGTTTCTATTTAATACACAAAAATCATTAACACTAAAATTAAAATATTGGATCAATTACAAACCCAATGTAGTTTTAGGTTTATAGTTTTAGTGAATTATATCAAACTCATTCATTATGATACCATTGTGTTTATATTATCATTTTTAAACACTTTTCTTTTAATATATAACATCTACATTACCTTCCAAATCATACATAAAACCTATGAAGAACATTTGGACACATATTATGAAAATAAAATTATCAGTATGGGATATATAATAATAATGAATAAATCTCATGTATCTATCTCAACTCCATGAGGCCATATAAGAGAGTTTTCCTTTTTAATAAACATTGAGCACAAATTATCATTCACTTAAAAAATTTATCATCTTTAGTGTCAATTTTTTTGTATATTATTGTATAAGTTATCATAATATAAAAATACAATGAATGTGTGTTTCCTAAAAAACATGATAAACCATAGAATCATTTTCATAAAAAAAATATACCTATTTACTAATAAACGATATAATAAATTTAAAAACCAATTAATAACATACATTTAGGAATCCAATTATTTCATTTAAAACATATTAATATTTATATAATATTCATTTAGTTTACATGGGATATAATCTACACTAAAAAATTAAAATAACACTTATACAAACAATTAAAAAATGAATAACCTACTCAACTAGTTACAACATAATATTATAGATAAAAAATAACTACCCAATGAATTGGTGAGTTATAGTAGGATCACCCATCATCATAAAAAAATTAAAAGACCAATAATATTACTTAAACACATATATAATTGAATATAAATATAGTGGGGATATTTTAATAAAAAACATATATATTTTGACGATGGATGATAGGAATGGGTTTGTGTAGGTGAATAATGGGTTTGTAGGCTCATTATGTGAGAGGTATAGAGGTTTTGCGATTTAAATTTATATGTGATGGATTTGGAACACTTTGATATTTTTAAAAGTATAAAATATATTTCTATATTAATCAATCCATGTATAGAAAAAATTATACTAAATTATATTGGTAGAAGACATAGATTATTAACACATAGTTATTTTAGTATTTGGACATTTTTTAGTTCATTTAATAACTTATCATATTATTTTTAACCCATTTTACATGTTTTCTCATTTATCATTGTAACATAATTTTAAAATAGGATAATATTCACAATAGAAATTAATGTAAGTGGCCTCATTAAAAATATGGATATTCTAATTCCATATATGGATTTTATTGAAAAAAATCAATTGCCTAAAACATGAAGAAAATAATATAAAAAACTAAAAAAACGTGACAAAAAGGATTTTTGGAAAATATATATATATATTATCGATAAAAATGATTTCACAAAAAAATAACACATTTTTTTAATCCAATGGAATAAATTGTTATTTTATTATTATTGTTTTATTATTCTTTTTTAAATTAAAAAACATGATTATATATTTGTAAATATTTTGATAGTGTATAATAATAAAACTTTTAATTTGAACAAAAACATTACATAGATTTGCGAAATACTATGTATATATTAATATATTCAACATTATATATTAATGGTAATTATACTAGATTATAAATATAATTTTAGTAGTTATTTTTTTAATATTTTATTTTATTCATATATCATTATAATATGTACAAGATAAATGATATTGTGTAATTTATATTTGTAGATATTCATAAAAATATATATATAATATTTGACCATATATAATATTATTATTCTAAATTAGAAATATGACAACCCTACTTTTTATTACAACTTAAACATGCTTTATTACATTAAAACTTCACTTGATACAACAATGAAGATCGATAGGTTTAGTGTCTTTGGGGATTAGGATCATTATATAAAAACATAAAACATTAAATACAACATCTTTATTGAAAACTTCTTTTACATGACCACTACATTCCCTCGTACTTAGCATTGCATGGGATAACCTGAGGACATGCATAAGAAAAGGATGAGCTATGTAAGGGAGTACACATGGAATAACATGAGGAGTACAATACATGTTAGACAATAGGCATATCAATAGATCATAAAATAAACATGAACATAAAGGCATGATAAAGCATGATAATCATAACATGGAAATGTGGCAACAACACTTAACATTGAATTAGCATGAGCCATGGCTCATTGCACATGGAGCATGAGTAAACCCTCATTGCACATGAAGCACGAGTAAACCCTCGTTGCACTTGAATTAGAATGAGTCAACACTCATTGCACGTGATATATCATGATACTATACTTTACCCAATGCATTGGAGCGCTATAAGGGCGCACCATTCTTAAACATTTCATTTCAGGAATAAGTGTGCCACATGGATCATAGAACATGGATTCAAAAAAATAATAATTTATTCCACGATAAAGGAATGTGGAATTCAGACATGAAACTTTATAATAAATAAGTAAATGTGCATAAAGGTGAATACCCATGATGTAGAAATGGGCATGATATTCACTACACAATGACATTGGCTTAGAAAATCGGTGTGATTTTGGCAGCGTAACGACGTGACATAAGAATTCATAAAAATGGTTTATGAGAGAGAAAGGCATTCCTCATAATATTTACATGTAATGGACAGTAAGGAGGTCATATAGATACATGTCCCAACAATTGAAAAAGAATTTATATTCATGATACAAAAATATTGCTTGAATGTAAAAGAAGAGAGAGAAGTTCCTTTCGGAATTTCGGCATAGTAACGGGTTTACATGGGAGGCATTTAATGAGAGAGAAAGGGGTCTCCCATCATTAAAACAATAATAGGTAAGTATGGGGGAGGTGAGAAACCATACCCCAACATTTATAATTGAAGTTAAAAGGGCAATACAACTTAAAGAAAATTGACAAAAAAGATAAAGGAAAAAAACCCCTTACTTGGAAGTGTGCTTCCAAAGGCTAGAGAGAGGCTTGTGAGAGGTTTCTTGGGAGCTTGTGGCACCTTGGGAGGATTCTATAGAGAGTAGGTCAGAGGTTGGATGAACTCAAAAGTATTTTAGTGAAGAGGATGTGGGATCTTGGGTGGGATTATATAGGAAAGGTGAGAAAATTCTTTATTATTTAGGTTTGGGACCCCTTACATTAAACTAATCCAAACCACAAACCATCCCATGGTTTTTGACCATGGTTTCGAGAAAAGGAAGGAGGAATAAAATATTTTACAAGGCCAAGGTCTGAACTTATTAAAATAATAAGGCTGCTTATGTGGAGGTGAGTCACACTCCCATGGAAATTAATTTAAAAAGGAAAAGTGTTGAATAAGTCTTAAGGGGTTCATTAATGATTTGAAAAGTAAGTCAAACAAACCAAAAATAACTTTATTTTAATGTTAAAACATATATTGGCCGAACATAAGGATTATATTATTTTATTACATCACCATTGGGTTATTATGATGTCATAAACCACATTATATATTTAAACGATATTTAATTTTTACCCAAAAATTTGACTATCTCAGAAAATTATGGAAAATTCACCGTTGAATAATTTCGACGTCCTGATTCCTGAAATGACATTTATTTTAACTAAAAAAATTTCTAAATATGTTAATTTTCACTTTTAAAATAAAAACCAACATTTATCGAAAATTCAAGGGTTTCGACAGAAATGACTTTCAAACCGTATTATAACATTTTAATTGCATTCATAAATTTATAAGATCATTTATATTTAATTAATTTAATAAAAATATTATTATTTTATTAAAATATTATTTAATTCAAAAGTACCTTAATTTAATAAAATATATTTCTTAATTAAATAATAACTAAAAACACCATTTTTACTTTAAAAAATATTTACAATGTATCAAAAATGACTAGAAATTATATTCATTATTATATACAAAAATAATGTACATGAACATAGTACTACTTATTTGTTACATAAAACCTTAAAACAACCACATAAGACCTAAGGGTATGACGTATGATGGTGACAGACTCTTGGGGTGGCTCAGATAACATCGCTCGAGTTGTAATTTCAATCAAATTCCATTTTTCCCGTATACGGTAATGTTAGAGCTTCATATAATGAATCTCAGCTTGGACTTGGTCAAGGGTGAAGCCCAAGGATGCCACCTCTTTTCCGAGCTCCGAAAAATGGGCTTCGTATGGGGCAATTCTACTGGATGAGGCCATCGCTTCCTTTGTCTGAGTAAAAATTGGGTTCTTTAAAGCCATATATTTATACTAATCATGTGATCATTGTTCAACGGCTATAAAAGTAACAGTCACAACTCTTATCATAAAACCAAAAAAGTTAACATCTTATAAGAACATTTTTTTTACAAATAGACAATTAACTGGATCAAGAGGGATTTTCAATTAATGAAACTTTGGGTCATTACAATATTCCCCCGTAAGAAATTTCTCCCTCGATATTTTTCTATTCCCACACTAAAAAAAATGTGGGTAACTCAACTTCATCATATCCTCCGACTCCCAAGTCGCTTCTTCAAACTTGTGGTTTCTCCACAACACCTTGATGAGGGGCATTGTCTTATTTCGTAGAACTTTTTCTTTATGATCTAAGATCTTCACTGGTTGCTCGTCATAAGAAAGATAATCCTCCAATTGTACCACCTCGGAAAAGAGTACATGTGAAGGGTCCAGTATGTACTTCCTTAAGAGGGATACATGAAATACATCATGCACCTTGTCCATAGTAGGTGGAAGTGCTAGTCGATAGGCCACTCCCCCAACACGATCAAGAATCTCAAAGGGGCTGATGTACCTTGGACTTAACTTCCCTTTCTTTCCAAACCTCATGAACTTCTTCCACGAAGATATGCGTAAAAAAACAATGTCTCCAACTTTAAACTCAAGGTCTCGTCGATGATTATCTTCATAACTCTTCTATCGACTCTGGGCTACCTTGATATGCTGCTGAACAGTTTTTACCTTATCCACCATTTCTTCGACCATTTCTGGTCCATGCTGCATATGTTCACCGACATCATCCCAACATGCCGGTGTTCTGCACCTTTTCCCATACAGGGCTTCATATGGTTCCATATGGTTGCTTGAGTGGAAACTGTTATTATAAGAGAAATCAACAAGAGGAAGATGTTGATTCCATCCTCCTTTAAAGTCCATTGAGCACGCTCTCAACAAATCCTCAAGTGTTTGGATAGTCTGCTCGGATTGGACATCAGGTTGAGGTTGATAGGTTGTACTGAAGTTTAGTTCAGTATTCAGAGCATGTTGAAGACTCAACCAAAACTTAGAGGTGAATCATGGATCTTGATCAGACACAATAGATAGTGGTACTCCATGCAACCTTACCACTTCCCTAATATATATCCATGCCAGTTGATCCAATGAAAAATCCTCCTAAATTGCAATGAAGTGTGTAGTATTTGTAAGACGATCCACAATAACCCAGATTGCATTGTTGTCTTTGGATGTCCTCGGAAGTCCGGTGACAAATTCCATAGTGATGTTCTCCCATTTCTATTCTGGTATGGGAAATGGTTGCATCATCCCCTTAGACTTCTGCCTCTCTGCCTTCACTTTCTGAAACACCAGGAACTTTTATGTATATTCTGCGATCTCCTTCTTTATATTATCCCACCAAAAGTTTTCTCGGAGATCTCGATACATCTTTGTGCTCCATGGGTGAATAGAGAAATTTGAACTATGTGCATCATCCAAAAGTTCCTTCTTCAGCTCCGGACTTGATGGAACACATAGTCTTTTCCCAGACCACACAATTCCTTCTTCATTAACATTAAACTCCAAGGATTTCCCCTTTTTGATAGCTTCCACTTTTTCTTGAATTCCCACGTCATTCTTTTGAGAATCCTTTAACCATTCCAAAAGTGATGGTTGAGAAATAATTTTTGAATGGATTGATGATGTTCCCTTCTTTATGATTCCCACATCCATCTTCATCAAGTCTAAGAAGATTGTATCCTTCTCAATTTTCATCATTAATAGAATCGTTGGATCCTTTCTACTTAGGGCATCGCCACCTTGTTCGCTTTCCCAGGGTGGTAATGTATTGAGCAGTCATAATCCTTGATGAGCTCAATCCATCTTCTCTAGCGCATATTAAGCTCTTTCTGTGTGAATATTTATTTAAGACTCTTATGGTCAGTATATATCTCACATTTCTCTCCATAGAGATAATGCCGCCAAATTTTCAAGGAAAAGATCATAGCCGCCAACCCCAGATCATGTGTTGGATAGTTTCGCTCATGGATTTTCAACTTCCATGAGGCATAGGATATCACTTTATCATTCTGCATCAGCACACAACCTAAGACTTTCTTTGAAGCATCACTGAATACCACAAAAGCTCCCCACTTGTTGGTAAAGTGAGAACGGGTGCAGTGATAAGCATCTTTTTCAACTCCTTGAAGATTTATTTTCATTCATCACACCAAGAAAACATTACTCCCTTTCAAGTTATCTTGGTAAGAGGGTTGGACAATCGTGAGAAATATCTCACAAATCATCGATAATATCCAGCTAACCCCAAGAAGCTATAGATATCGGTTACCGATGTTGGCCTCGGCCATCCCTCAATTGCATCTGTTTTGGAGGGATCCACAGATATCCCATTCCTTGTGATGATATGGCCCAATAATGAGACTACCTTCAACAAGAACTAACACTTTTTGTACTTTTCATAGAGCTTCTCCTTACGCAGAGTCTCCAGTACAGTTCTTAAATGCTCCTCATGGTCCTCCTTGGTTTTGGAGTATATTAGAATATCAACTGTAAAGACTACCACAAATTTTTCAAGGTAATCTCTAAAGACTCTATTCATCAATTCATGAATATTTCTGGAGCATTGGTGAGTCCAAAAGTCATTACTATGAATTCATAGTGCCCGTACCTTGTACGAAAAGGAGTCTTGGGGATATCTTCCTTCTTCACCCTTACTTGATAATATCCCGACTGCAAGTCCACCTTGGAAAAGTATTGTGCTCCACGCAACTGATCGAACAAGTCATCAATTCATGGGAGTGGATACTTTTTATTTATCTTGATTTTTTTAAGTTCACGATAATCGATGAAAATCCGCATTGACCCATCCTTCTTCTTGACGAAGAGGACTGGTGCACCCCATGGTGAAGCACTTGGGCATATAAAACCTTTATCCAGATTCTCCTGTAGTAGTTTCTTCATCTCTTCAAGATAAACAACATCCATTTAATATGGAGTCTTGGATATTTTTAGCACCCGGGTATAAGTTCAATTGAGAACTCAACATCTCTTCTTGGAGGAAGACTAGGCAGTTCCTCTGGAAACACTTCAGTGAATTACCTCACAATAGGCATTTCGTCAAAGATGGCTTCTTCCTTGGACTCAATCATCTGAGCCAGATACGCATGCTCATAGGGCAATAATATCCACTCTTGAGATGATGGAGCTAAAGGAGATTCATCTTCCTCCTGACACTTGTATAGAATCGGGGGGTCGATTCTTCATATAGAGTGTGATTTCCCTCTCCCAACAATTTATGTTGGATCTATATAAGGAAAGCCAATCCATGCCAAGAATTGCATCAAATTCCACCAAAGGGAGTATGATGAGGTTCGCCGGGAAATTCATTCCACAGATTATAACAGTGGAGGACTTATATTCATGGGATGCAATTATTGCCCCATTTTCCGTACTCACTGACATCTTTACTTCCATGATTTGTGGTGGTGTTGGGATTGTTCTACTAAACTTTGGAGATATAAAATAATGCGTAGAACCTGAATCAAAAAGTATGTTCACTATTCTTGAATGAATAACTAGCGTTCCTGTCACCACATCATTGTTGGGGTTCACTTCGGCAGAAGTGATGGCAAAAGCTCTTCCTTGCTATCTTGGATGTTGTTGGTTGTCTCTGATAACCCTTGTATTAGGGCACTGATTTCCAAAATGACCAGGTTTTTTGCATTTTTAAAATTGAACAACGCGTTGGGGTTCAAACGGAGCAATCCTCTCCTCTGTCGCAGTCGCGGGTCCTTCTTGCTTATAGTTAATAGCTAGGTTCCCTTCTCTTCCACACCTGAAGCATTTTCTCATCCCCTTATGGAAATTTCTAGGGTGCTTCTTTCCGCACTTTTGGCAAGTGGGGTGCTGGAACTTTTTTGTGCCATTGAATTTATCCATTGGACCACCAGCATTGAAGTCCACCTTAAGCTTCTTGTCCCCATGATACCCCTGTGATTCTCCGATCTCTATTTCGAGCTTGAGGGCACAACAGACAATTTCCTCATAGCTGTCGAAGTCATCGATCGCTAATGATTTCCGCAATCTAGGCTTTAGCACACCAAAGAAGCGGTCAACCTTGAATTCGGGGGTAATGACAAAGCCGGAAGAATATCGTGAAAGTCTTGTGAAGTTTTCCTCGTACGCTCCCACATATTCTTTATCTTTTTTCTTGAGGGAAAGGAAGTCCCTTTCCATCTTAAGAGGAAGGGAGCACGAAAAATATTTATCGAAAAACATCTTCCGGAATTCCTTCCATTCCAAAGCCTCGATCTCCTCCTCAGGCTTCGTATTTTTGATCAACGTCAACCATTGATCAGCTTCACCCTCCATACAATAAGGTGCCAGGAGATCCTTCTCTTGTTTAGAACATTGGAGGATGGAGAATATCTTTTCAATGGAGTTGATCCATTGTTCAGCGATCGTCGGATCAGATGATCCACTAAAAGTAGGAGGCCTTTGTCTCATAAAGCTCTAGATAGAGACTTGTTCTTTCTTAGGGTGGGTTCAACGTTCCTCTTGACCCGTGTTTCTATTCAAAACTTGAGTTTGATGAGATAGAAGTGTCACAAACTTCGCTATTCCCGCTCCCATTGGATTGGGCATCTCATTAGTACAATCATCACACTGATCTTCACAACGGTTGTTAGCCCGAGTCCTCCTATTACCGGCCATTGGATGGAATTAAAGGAAAGTTAGGGGTAACACATAAAGGGTAATCCAAAGATAAAAGTTGATGAATTATAAATAAACGTTAATTTCTTTAACTCATTAGTCTATATGATTCAATCTAGGATTTTCATGATCTACATTCTAACATATACTCTTAAGGGTATTTTTCCCTTAATAAGGTTCATACCAGATTGTGAATTTATCAAAACATATCCCTTGGGAGTGTCGTAACCAAGAGTGCAGCAAGGCCCATTGTTGTGCACCAGTTCCCATTCGAGTCTAGCTCAAAGCGGTGTTTTCGGGTTTTACCCCTAGGATACATTTGTGCCGAAGCCGCCTCTACCTGCTTGTATCCAGACATGGATGTATTTGTTTGATAAACCACTTATTTAGTATTTACCAAATCTTATGGATGTTTTTATTATACTCAGTCTTGTATCTAAGGCTTTACTAGGGGTTTCCTAATCCCAAAAATAACTAAACCTATCCTCTGATACCAACTATGACAACCCTGCTTTTTATTACAACTTAAACATGCTTTATTACATAAAACATCACTTGATACAATAAATAAGATCGAGAGGTTTAGTGTCTTTCAGGCTTATGATCATTACATAAAAACTTAAAACATGAAATAAAACATCTTTATTGAAAACTTCCTTTACATGACCACTACATTCCCTCGTACTTAGCATTGCATGGGATAACCTGAGTGCATGTACAAGAAAAGGTTGAGCAATAAAGCCCAGTAATGGAGTACACATGGTATAACATGAGGAGTACAATACATGTTAGACAATATGCATATCAATAGAGCATAAAATAAACATGAACATAAAGGCATGATAGAGCATGATAATCATAACATGGAAATTTGGAAACAACACTTAACATTGAATTAGCATGAGCCAAGGCTCATTGCACATGGAGCATGAGTAAACCCTCATTGCACATGAAGCATGAGTAAACCCACATTGCACTTGAATTAGAATGAGTCAACACTCATTGCACATGATGTATCATGATACTATACTTTACCAAATGCATTGGAGCGCTATAAGGGCACCCCCTTCTTAAACATTTCATTTCATGCATAAGTGTTCCACATGGATCATAAAACATGGATTCATAAAACATAATCATTTATTACACGATAAAGGAATGTGGAATTCATACATGAATCTTTATAATCAATAAGTAAATGTTCATAAAGGGGAATACCCTTTATGGAGAAATGGGAATGGTATTCACTACACAATGACATTGGCTTAGAAAATTGGTGCGATTTCGGCAGAGTAACGGCGTGACATAAGAATTCATAAAAATGGATGATGAGAGAGAAAGGGGTTCCTCATCATATTTACATGTAATGGATAGTAAGGAGTTCATATAGATACATGTCCCAAAAATTGAAAAGGAATTTGTAATCATGATACAAAATTATTGCTTGAATGTAAAAGAAGAGAGAGAAGTTCCTTTCGGAATTTCGTCATAGTAACGCGTGTACATGGGAGGAATTTAATGAGAGACAAAGTGGTATCCCACAATTCAAAAAATAATTGGGAAGTATGGGGGAGGTGAGAAACCATACCCCAACATTCATAATTTAAATTAAAAGGGCAATACAACTTATAGAAAATTGACAAAAAAGAGAAACGAAGAAAAACCCCTTACTTGGAAGTGTGCTTCCAAAGGCTAGAGAGAGGATTGTGAGATGCTTATTGGGAGCTTGTGGAACCTTGGGAGGATTCTATAGAGTGTATGGCAGAGGTGGAATGAACTCCAAATAATTTTAGTGGGGAGGAAGTGTGAGCTTGTATGGGTTTATATAGGAAAGGTGAGAGAATTCGTTATTATTGAGGTTTGGGACCCCTTATATTAAACTAATCCAAACCACAAACTATACCATGGTTTTTTACCATGGTTTCTGGAAAAGGAATGAGGAAAACAATATTTTACAAGGCCAAGGTCCGAACTTATTAAAATAATAAGGCTGCTTATGTGGAGGTGAGTCACAATCCCATGGAAATTATTTTAAAAAGGCAAAGTGTTGAATTAGTCTTGAGGGGTTCATTAATGCTTTGAAAAGTAAGTCAACCAAACCCAAAATCACTTTATTTTGATGTTAAAACATATATTTTCCGAACATAATGATTAAAGTATTTTATTACATCACCATTGGGTCATTATGAGGTCATAAAACACATTATATATTTAAACGGTATTTAATTTTTACCCAAAAACTTGACTGTCTTAGAAAATTATGAAAAATTCACCATTGGATAATTTTGACATCCTGATTCCGGAACTGATATTTATTTTATCTAAAAAAAATTCTAAATATGTTAATTTTTACTTTTAAATTAAAAACCGACATTTATCGAAAATTCACGGGTTTTGACAGAAATGGATTTCAAACCTTGATATAACATTTTAGTTGCATTCATAAATTTATAAGATCATTTATATTTCATTAATTAAATAAAAATATTATTATTTTATTAAAATATTATTTAATTCAAAAATACTTTAATTTAATAAAATATATTTCTTAATTAAATAATAACTAAAAACACCATTTGTACTTTAAAAACTATTTAAAATGTATCAAAAATTACTAGAAATTATATTCATTATTATATAAAAAAATAATGTACATGAACATAGAACTACTTATTTGTTACATAACCCCTTAAAACAGCCGCATAAGACCTAAGGGTATGGTGTGCGATGGTGACAGACTCTTGGGGTGGCTCGGATAACATCGCTCGAGTGGTAATTTCAATCAACATCCACTTTTCCCGTAGACGGTCATGTTCGAGCTTGATATAATGAAGTTCAGCTTGGGCTTGGTCAAGGGTGAAGCCCAAGGATGCCACCTATTTTCTGAGCTCCGAAAAATGGGCTTTGTATGGGGAATTCTACTGGATGAGGCCATCACTTCCATTGTCTAAGTAAAAATTGGGTTCGTTAAAGCCTTATATTTATACTAATCATGTGATCACTGTTCAGCGGCTATAAAAGTAGTGGTCACAACTCTTATCATAAAACCAAATAAGTTTACATCTTATAAAAACATTTTTTTTATAAACATAAAATTAACTGGATCAAGAGAGATTTTCCATTAATGAATCTTTGGGTCGTTACAAGAAATTTATAATTTTATAATAAATTTTAATTTATAAAAATTTTGAAATTATATTTAATATAAATTCCTAGATTAATCAACATGCAATATGCTAATGAATATCCAGAATGAATGTATTATCATAATTATTTCATAGGTTTTTCATCCCATCTGTACAAGAAATTAAATATAATAATAAAAAATTTTATAAGGATGTATATTTCATTAACCAATGAATTTTTAAAGATATTGTACTCCACCCATCATTATCCATACACATGAATGACATTGAAAAAAATCATTTATCACATCATATATCACCCTTGTAATGGTAAAACATTGAAATGAATATCATCCAAATGTTGAAAAATAAGGATACAATGTCTAACAACATTTAAAAATATATAATGTGAATTTTCAACCATAATTTTATTGTACAATATTTGTTGAATATATTAGCTTATTTCATGTCATGTTTGAAAAAAATTGTTTTTGGTTTTATATAAATTTATCACAAAGTTAGGTATAGTTGTGTTTTTTTCCCATGAAACCTTGTAGTATGTGATGGTTCTATTGAAGAGGGAACACAATTTGTCCAAACCATGAGGCCACTACTCCAAACTGCTCTCCCTTTGTCAAATGGTTATTATATTACTGGTATTTTTTTATAATAATCATTCAATGAAACAATTCTCCTTTTTTATAAGTCTAATAGGGTTGCATGGTTAGTGAATATGTTTACTACTAACCATGCATCCCTTATAGAAAAGTTTTAACATCAAATTTAAATCCCTTGAAAACTGTTATAAAAATTATGGGAATCCATTTTTACCCCTAATAACCCACTTTCAACTGTAATATTACTCCATGGTCAATTCAGGCTCATATGTGGTGAAATTTACTCCTATAACATGTTATCATGCGGGATCAAGGTGCCAATGATTTCATTCAATATTCTTCTAGAATGTAAATAATCTATAATTGGGTTTCTTCAAATTAACCCATTACACCACTGTATAAATTGATATATCATAATATTATGGATGGATATAATATTCTATTTGATAGATCATTATTGTAGGTGTAATTCTATGATCTATTTTTCAATCATTATTTGTCGGTGGTTCCCGATCTTGTTGTTTATTTGATTATGTGATTATAAATAAGTGGTTATGCAGTGCTTTACCCATCAATTATGACACAAATGGTTTGATATATTGGAGATGTTTTTTTAGTTTATTATGGAAAAATAATTTGACTATATTTTATATATTATTGGAAAAAGGTATGATAATTTTATAAACCACTTATTTCAGTATAATTGAAATACATCGGTTGATTTTTAGAAAAATGATCGATTGATAATAAATTTGATTTGATGGAATGATTAAAAGTTCATATATATTAAAATTTGATTAAATTAAATAGTATTTGAGAATTCATAAATTTTATGAAAACCTATGTTTTGTTTTTGATATTGGAAATTCAGGATAACTTTGATGATATCCACTAGAATTTTGAATTGTGAATTGATTTGAAATGAATGATTTTACCTAGAATGATTGAATTATTGTCTGATTTACTAAATTAGTTGTGAAAATAATTTTATTTTAGAAAATAAGGACATTAATGTATGGAATATTACACCTAATAAATCGATTAATGATGAAAACACTTACTAAACCATGTCCAACATTGATTTCCCATAATGTGTCCCATAATTGGGTGTTGATTTTTTTATTTTAATAGGGTATAGATAAAATTTCAAATTTTATTATGCTAATTTTCATTATCCTTAATGATGTTTGAGAAAAATGAGGATCCAATATCCTAATTCTTACATAACTCATCATTTGTGATCGTGTTTCTTTGCATTATTTATTAAATAAATTACACATTCTATTATTTATAAATATTTTTTATTCTAGCCAATGCCTTTATATACATTTTCAATGTAAAATGTTCTTCAATTACATGTTTTTAAATTTCATACTTATCATTTTGAAATAATTTTATGTTTTAAAATAAGAAAAAATATTACCATTATTTTTTTATTTAAAATTAAATTATAAACTCTTTATTTTTTTAGAATTTATTATGGAACACAAGGAGTGATCATATTATCCTTTTTATTCTCAAAAAAAAATTTCATGCTTATCATATGTATGAGTGGACAATTGTATTTTTTTGGTTCTTTTAAAAGTAGTATATATGTGTAGGTTGTTCATATTTTTTAATGTTGATATATAGTATAATATGTCTGTCACGAATCAAAACGGGTCTCCACCAAAACCGGCACGCAACCCAACCCGTGGAAAATCCCGAAGGGCATTCACGATCCCCACGGGTAGGCACAAGTTCCTGGGTATCAAAAACTGAAAATTGGGAATGATTTACCCAAGTTTGCAGACTTAAAACAACAAATGAATACAAGAAATAAAATCGGTACTTTCTAACCAAAACATATTTTACTAAAATTTAGAACAAAATTAAAAAATATTAAATAATGTTTTAGGACCATTAAAAAGGTACAAACCCAATAAATGACAGCCCAAGAACCTCCACATGGAAAGAGGCACTGCACTCAAGCCATCTCCACGACACTGCATCACGATGGACTGCTAAAACCCCGAACCAATGGCATATAACTTGTACCCAAACCTGTGACACAAAATAAGAAAGTCTACTTACACCCAATAGTGTAAGTACAGTGTGAGCCATAGCCCAGTAGAATTCCACCACTAAGAGATTCCATGTGATACACATTTAATGATAAAAATCATGAAAGTTTTAAAAAACATGAAAAGCTAGTTACAATTTCTAAAATAAGGAACATTGAATAAAAACATTTTTCAATTGGGCTATTTTAAAGGATTAAGACTTTTAAAATAAACACCAAAGCTACTGAATTTTCCAGCCAAATGTACCATATGCCGAGGGTAATTATAAAGTAACTATTGAGCTCAAGCAATTTGAAATAACCCCTAGGCACTAGCTAGCTGCGAGTCCCAAGTACCTCGTATCTCGGTGAGAGAAACCATCACAAATATCTGTTATTGTGCATGATCCACTAGTAGGTAACATACCCATAACCTAGTGTTCCCCAATCAACATCATTAATGTTTAGTTAGAGTTGTAAGTGTCAATCTTTCTAAGTGAAATTGAGGCCAAACCCCATAGATTCACTAGCATACTAGTACACGTCCACCCACCTAGATACCTAGGTTTTCCCGTTGTTCTAATACTATTTAAAAAAGTCAAGAAATATAAATATAACATGAAAATATCATTTCCACATCACAAATTCACCAAACAGCCCATATTTATACCACACAAGTCACAAAGGTCTACTTTTCATTCTAAATGATTTTGAAATTCAACTCGCACCAAAATATCCCACAACACATTTCACATTTCTTCAACACTTCCAAAAAACCATTAAAAAATTTTATAAAACAATTTTAAGATATTGAAACTCATATAATAGCTGACACACATGGCATATAACACTCCTCTCATAATTAAAAATTAAATTTTTCACATCACACTCACACAAAACTATCCACATCACATTCACATCTCTTTCACACCTCAATATCTCCATCAAACAATTTAATAAAATATTTCCTAGATGATACATATCACATAAAATCCTTTTCAAAAATGAAATGGACCTTTTATAAATGTACTCCTACCAATGCATTTTTCTGATATAGTTTCACCTCTTACACAACTCAGTAAACCATTCAAAAATTTCATAAAACAATTATAATGAGTATACCCAAGCTTTTAACATAAAACCCATTTCAAAAACCACTTTTTAATATTAAATCACACTAAGACCGTACCAAAACCTAATTTTTTAGGACAATCAACATGTAATAATATACTTTCAAATGTTATATAATCACTTTTAACAATACCGCAAAAGATACCCATGAGAACACACAAATCCATAAAACACTTTCAAGGAATATAACAAGGTTATAGACATAAAAACCATTCAAAGACCCCACTTTTTAGGCCCACATGACAATATATCATTACCCATAAAAAATTGGAAGCCCCTTTCAACAACTAATAAATCACGTCTACATTTTATAAAACTACCACAAGAGATAACACATGAAATACATTTGAAAAATACACACTTCAAAAAAAATGAAACTTTAATACCAAATGCATTACTATTGCTACCAAAAATGGTTTTCACATAATTTACAGCATATAAAAAACAAGAAAAATTATTTAGTCAAGAAAACTAACCCATCAATAAATTGTTACCCACAGAATCACCTACCTAAAATGCCGAATCCCTCAAAACATGGTGCGAAACATCAACCGCACCACCCCCAACACCACAAAGAAGATAAATCCAGACCTAGACCACAAATTTTAACCAAAATTTCTCATTGTTAAACCCTAGTTATGAAACCTAGGTTTTGGAAACATTGTAACATCAAGAAAGAGGGATGAAACTCTAAGGAAATGGATGAAGTGGAAGGGAGGAACATTTACCTTGAAATATCTTGAAGAAATCACCGCAAATTAACCAAATTTTGAATCTCAAAGCAACAAAGAAAACTTGTGAGGCAATACTGATGAGGAGGAGGTCATGTGGGAACTGAAATGGGGGGAAAAGAGTATATATAGAAGGAGATATGAAATAATTAATTTACCTCTTTAAATATGGTCAATTTGATAAATTTCGAGAAGAATCACCCTCCTTCTGGGTTCAAATGTGCTTCAAAATGAAAAACTGATAATGGGGATGATCATATGGATAGTGGATTTGTGAGGGAGGTGGAATCAAAAAGAAAAGGAAATAATTAATGAGATATTGAAAATTTTAAAAAATAATTTAACGAAGAAAATGGGCTTACGGGCAGGCCCATTACCTTAATCAAAAACCCAAATCCATCATGATTTTGGATTCCTATGTGGTCCAAAAGGATATGGTGATTTTAATATATCATGGTATGCCAATTGTGATGTGTAATAGGTATAAAATGGTGAAAAATGAAGGATTTATAGAATAAACGAAATTTGTTTTTAAATCCATAATTGGGCTCACGGTTTGGCCCTAATTTTCAAAACCCACCATTTTCACCAAAATGAGTGGTAAACCCCCAAAACAAATCAGTAATGGAAATTAAATAAAAAATTAATGTAAAAAATATTTCATGGGTATGAAAATTCTCCCCACCATGAAACTTTCCCCCCTCTGAAAGCCACATCAAGGACAAAGAAAAAACCAAACACAATCGAAAGGCAGAAATGGACTCATTTTCTAAGCTTTTCCCCCAAAGGCCAAAACACCTCCAGTGAACAATTAAGGAAGGAATACTTCCCAAACAAAACATAAACCATTTTACTAAAATGATCAAGAACATTTAATATTTATCCTAAAATAAAACTCCTCAAACAATATCTAAACAATGCTTAATAAATTTACCCAAACAAATAAGAACATCAAACAAGGTTAGACTTACCTTGATATATCTAACCCATTGGGAACTCTCCAATCCCAAAATTTACCCAAGGAAGCTGTAGGTGGTAATATAGATCCAAATGAGACTACCCACTTCCAATCGAAGACCATGGAGAAAAGTGAGTTACTGGTACAAGGATACACAAATGGGGTACCCACCATAAGAGACAACTTAAATTTTTCTGAGACAGTACCAAGACACTAACAGGGGATCCCTAAAAAAACTCCCTAGTACAAGTGGTAGAATTCCATTAGACATTTTCAAAATAATATACATGAGACTCATAGTGGGTCTCCCCACTATAATAAACAACCATCTTAACTGACCGATATGGGATGGCACAAAATGACCCCAAATCATAAAGATTTGGGACGACCACACGGTTAGCCCGCACAGTTTGGGAAACTGTGTTCTAACTGTGTGGATCCTTATACCTACATGGTTTTCTGAAGAACGGTTACTTATAAATGCACACTCAACGTGTCTAGACAAATTTGAAACCTTTCCCCCAAACCCAAATGAAACCAAAGGGGAAAATAAAGTCATTGGGAGATAACATGGGGTTGAGGCCCTCCACCTCTTTTCATCGAACGAGAACAAGAGAAGAAAGATGAAAACAACAAATGTTTAAACTATTACCATCTCTAATACTTAGAAAAATTATTTATACAAGGTCATAAACGTCATTGGTATTTCCCCTGATTACGTGCTATATTCTCTCTGGGACCTATGGCTGCAGTTGTAATGATTGAAGCTACTACGACCTCACAGTTAGGATTTGGAAACCCCCAAGTAGAATTTATTCTTCCGATGATGAAAACAACTATACTCAATCCCATATTGGTTCACCATGACATAACACACTCCAGAACTCACATTACCCTAACTTGTAATTTCACTGAAATAAGGGTTTAGAGGATGCACTCACATAACACCTTGTTTCTTCGGGTGAGAAACAATAGAAATAAAGGACACATATAAACACCTTCCTCTAAAACAAAGGATGTCGAGATCTCTCGAAAGGAGAAACAAATTTGAAAAAAATATATACTCAAAAAATATTTTACTATTTTACCTTTACAATAAAACAAGCACGCGACATCACAACGCATCACCGAACATGACCAAAGAGACTGATAGAAATAATACAAGGAGGGGGCCTTATATAACATCCCCTAACATCACAGCATTCCAGAAAGTGGCCATAACAGCCTCTTGTGGATATATTTATCACATGGGTGGTTTAACATAGACCCCTGCTTCAAAGAGACTATGAAGGACTCAGAGGCCCTCTTAGACACTATCCATACTGACATCCCCAGACAACTTCCACATTTGATGAATCAGGTATCTTAAGAAACTAAGGTCTCTTTCAACCATCCACGAGCAAACTATCACAACAAGAGGATCTGGAAAAAAACCAAGAATGTAAATGTTGTAGACTCATTCTACAAAGCTCAAGAAAAGTTTCCTTACAATGATCAACTAAAGGATTTTCCAACGGTGAAACAATCTGGTATGCACTTCAGTTGTGCACTAACCCTTAATGGGGGCGTACCTTATCCAACGGGGGAACCCAAGGACCCAACCAAGCTGTTCAATTGGTAAAAACATGCCACAAAACATATCCAAATATATTAATGGAACCACCATAAATGTGTCCCGAAACATATCTCATAGGAGACTACTAACCGGCCCTTCTACCCAGCTTACCGACCAAACACAAACCCAACACACAGTTTGAACATGAGGGGTTATTGGAATCAAAACATCCCACAACATAAAAATTTTCCAAACACACACAATATACACCATCCCAAAAAGTTCATCAATACATCATGTTTTTCTTTAAAAACATTTCATTGAAAACCAACGGTTTAACGGTTATCGTATCCACTAATGGTACCCTGTGGGCCTCAAACATTCATGTTTCTGTGCCACACTGGGAACCCTCCTCATATTGATCCTGCAACTCTTCCAGTAATTGCATCAACCATCCATCATCCCATATAACCCCATGTATCTGTTTGTTCATGGAAATACCAATGTTTACAATGAAAATTCTTTCCACTTTTCAAAAACAAAACGGTCAACCAACCCATCCATTTCTCAAAACTACTAACAATGAGATCAAAATCCCAATTCACTTCTTAAAAGACTTTTCATAAGGACAAATCCATTTAATAAATAACTCACATCCAAGATATTCACATCAATTTCAAGACATCTCATCCCTTTAAAACACCCTTTAATTGTTTAGAAAACTATATTGGAAACAATTTTGAAAACCAATTTCAATATGGTTCTAGATTTCTAAATAGGTGTAAGAATACTATTTTACATTTAAAAAAAATTCTAAAACATTAGTTCCACCATTTCATAAGAAAAACAACTACCTCTTTATTTGAAAATCATTTCACAAAAACATTACACTTCTTAAAACCAATTCACTTTAAAACCCAAGTTCCAAGATTTCAAAACTAAAGAAAAAAACAATGTGAGAGGAAACTAGTTTCAGTGGGTGACTTGGAAATATGGTTGGAGGCCATATTCCAATCACTTAACCATCACAGAGAGTGTTCTAGGGAATATCTTCAGCTCTACATGGCTTTCCAGACCCTGCGAGCTCACTGAGAGAATTAACCCAACTCTCTTTTCATTTTCCCTAATCATCATCAGACCAAGTAAACCAAAAGGCATAGATAAATACCAATATCTCATAGAGACTTGAATCCCGTCATGAGGTGTGGGGATCAAGAAAACTACCCATAACTTTAATTACATGTCCCATCAATCTTAACTCTAGACTATCCTGACTATTACCCAAATAACATCACTCAAATAGAGAAAACCTCCTCTAATACCATTTTTTCACGAACCGAATCAGGTCGCCACCAAAAACAGCACCCGACCTGACCTGTGGCAAGTCCCAAAAGGACGTTCTCGATCCAAATGGGCTGGCGCTAGTTCCTGGGTATCAAAAACTGAAAATTGGGAATGATTCACCCGAGTTTGTATATGTAAAACAAAAACTGAATCCAAGAAATAAAATATGTATTTTTCAAACCAAAACATCATTTACTAAAATTCAGAACTGAATTACAAAATTTTAAACAAATTTTGAAGACCATTACAAAGGTACAATACCAATAAATGAAAGCCTAAGAACCTCCACATGAAAAGTGGCACCACCCTCAAGGCATCTCCACAACAGTGCATCACGATGGACTGCTAAAACCCCGACCCAATGGCATAAAACATGTACCCAAACCTGTGACACAAAATAAGAATGTCTAATATCACCCAATAGTGTAATTAGGGTGTGACACATGCCAAGTAGAATACCATCACAAAGATATTCCATGTGATAAACATTTAATGACGAAAATCATGCATGTTTTCAAAAACATGAAAATCTAGTTACAATTTCTAAAAGAAGAAACATTGAATAAAAATAGTTTTCAAGTGGGATATTTTAAAGGAATAACACTTTAAAAATAAACACCAAAGCTATTGAATTTTCCATCCAAATGTACCATATGCCGACGGTAGATATAAAGTAACTAATGAGCATAAGAAAAAGGAAATAACCCCTAGGAACTAGCTAGTTGTGGGTCCCAAGTACCTCGTATCTTGGTGAGAGTAACCCTCACAAATATCTGTTCCCATGCATGAGCCACTCGTAGGGAACATACCCATATCCTAGTGGCCCCCAATCATCATCATCATAGTTTAGCTCGAGTTGTAAGCGTCAATCTTGCAAATTGAAACTAAGGCCAAATCCCAGGGATTCACTAGCATACTAGTACACGTCCACCCACCTAGATACCCAGGTTTTCCCCTGGTGCTCATACAAGTTCATGTTGATGCTCCTTTCATCACAGAATCTAAAGATCGGAAGAGGGAAATATCTGAGCTCAAAGTGATTCAACTTTGAAGAAAATATCAAAAATCAACAAAGGCATGAACAAGGGATCAAAATCACCCGTGTCGTGCATGTTATATCACTGTCATGCTAGTGCACTTGTGGGACGCCTTATGGTCAAGCAAGTGACTTGGGCGACCTAAGTGATAACCACCCGGTAACCGCCCGGTAACCGCCCGGGGTCTTCTCCTGCCTATAAATAGACCCTGTGGGCCCCCCATTCGAGGATGATTTTTTCCAGAAACTCAGATTTGAGCTCCCGGCACCCTAGTCTCTTCTCAAAGCTTTCGAAACACTTCTAAGGCAATTTCTTTCATAGAACGGAAGATCTAAACAGGGGGAGGAAGGCCTAAGTGTTGAAACTCATCAACACTTGCGCGCCTGAGTGGCCAGCACTTAAGGGAAAAGGGACAAACTTGTGCGCCACCTTACTCATTCAATAGATCTTGCACGCCCCTCTCCTGGAAGAACCTCAAGAGGATTCTAAAGGCTTTAATGAAGAGTCACTCAAGTTTTACCCTGCTGATTAATCGCCGCGCAAGTACATCATGTGTCCGCAGTCGTATACCTGTGCGACCAAAACTTGCGCGCCCACACAATAACTGCGTGCCTACCAAGACTTGCACGCCCCTGCCTTTCTGGGTGCCTTTATTACCCATTTCACCTCTCTTAAGCCATTACACCTTTCCTATTCAAGATTCAGTCTTCAAGACACTCTTCAAAGCCATTTTATGGCCTAATTTCTTGATTTGAATTCCTTATCTGAAAGGAATTTTGTGGAATATCTCTCAAAAGCTAGTGATTTATACATCTTTATGTCACTAAATATTGATATTTCATTCATTCAACCTCATCCTTTAAGATGAGAGAATCCTTAAGCTGGGTCTCCTTTTTAGGAATAATCCCTAGTCATAAGTCCTCTAATATGGGCATCCTCTTTAGGAGTAAGCCCCAAGTCCCTTAATTTTTGGGAATCCTCTTAGGAGTAAGCCACATATCCCCTAACCTGGGCTTCCTTTTCAGGAGTAATCCCCAGTCTCAAGCTTGGGCATCCTCTTTAGGATTAAGCCCCAAGTCCCTTAATTTTTGGCTATCCTCTTAGGAGTAAGCTCCAGATCCCCTAACCTAGGCTTCCTTTTCAGGAGTAAGCCCCAGTCTCAAGCTTGGGAATCTTCCATAGGAGTAAGCCCCAATTGTTAAAACTCCCAAATATGGGAATCCTCTTCAGGAGTAAGCCCCAGTCCCCTAATTTGGGAATCCTCCTTAGGAGTAAGCCCTAAACCTTAATTCCCATAAACTCGGCCACCTTTTTTGGAATAATCCCCAGTTATAATCCTTTATTCTGGGCTTCCATTTCAAGAGTGAGCCCCAGTATCAAATATGGGCATATTCCTTAAGAGTAAGCCCTAATTCTTAATGTTCCCAAATTCGGGCATCCTCTTTAGGAGTAAGCCCCAAGTCCCTCAATTTTGGGGAATCCTATTTGGGAATAATCCCCAGATCCCTTAACTTGGGCCTCCTTTTCAGGAGTAATCCCAAGTCTCAAATATGGGCATCCTCTTTAGGAGTAAGCCCCGGTCCTATAATTTGGGCATCCTATTCAGGAGTAAGCCCCAAACCTTAATTCCCTTAACCTGGGCCTCCTTTTCAGGAATAAGCCCCAGTCATAATCTTTTAGCCTGGGTCTCCTTTTCAGGAGTAAGCGCCAGTCATAATTCTCTTAACCAGTCCTAATTTACCCTTGATATGGGATTCCTTTTCAGGAGTAAAACCCAAGTTAGAGTATTCAAAATCCCCATAAATCACATATACCTTTATAGACCCTGTTCCTGGATTTCTTCCCTAATGTAAATCTTAACCTTCATTTATCTGGGCAATCATACATACATAAGCCCCACATTATTTCTTATGATTTCATATTTCAGGGCACAATTGTCTAATTTTATCCAATACCTCTTGTTTCTCACACTGAGCATGACTCACATGTGCTTAGAGTGTAAAAGTAATTGTGACATCCTTCCCTGAGCCATCAATCATAAACATCATACTCCCTTACTCGAACTACGTGGATTCTGATTATTTTCCAAAACAAAGGATATGAAGGTAGCCCGTCTATGTGTTCGATCCCAACTCTAAAATAATCCATGTCCTTCTGAATGACAACAAACATCAAGTTCCCCACTGAGTGGATTTAAAACCAGTATGGTCATCATAATGACCAAGAGACTTCTGTATAAATGTGTCGAAGGGTACTATTGACCAATAATATCTAACAAATACAGATGATTCTCTATCGATGAAGAACCTCGAATACATAAAAAAGATTCTCTTAATTTCCTACATATTTAATCATTGATTATTTGATCTGAAGGAAAGCTCATTTTATACTTGGTAATGTAATAAGGATTCACGAACATAACTAAAATTTATAAAGAGAGTCCTGGAGTAGACAATAATTCCCCTAAAAAAGGTTTGATGAGTTCGAACTCCCATCCTCTCAACCAATGCAAATTCCTAAGCCTCATCAGTCCACAAACTAATGAGCACCTACCTTTGGAAAGTAGTTCTGAATGGATGTGGAATCATTGGATGTTTCCGGTTCTGTGAACAAACCTGTTAGAAACCGATCGGAACGTTTCAACCTCCCATCAAGGCGATCATCCCCAGATTCCGAGGGAAACAAAAATGGTGAACCTGACATGAATCCTTAACCAAGTTAAAATGATGTTTTACCTATTTGTTAGGCCCCTATTTAAAACTCAATGAGAGGGCCAACAAAAACAATCATTGACATATGTGCTCATCCAAATGATGTAGTGGCTGAATTTATCTTGATTACCTCCGTTATATCAAACATGCACTCTTTTTCCAAGATCTTCTGCATTTCTTGAATGGTTGCTCTCAAGTTCACACCTGTAAATACTACTGCTGTAAATGCCACTGCTGCTACTCCTACTGGATCATCGCCCGCTCTTAGGACGATATCACCTACTCAGTGTCTTCAACGCTGGGTATTAAATGCACTGGTTAAGGAGTACCTTCAACACGGTACCATCCCAACTCTGGGGGCTTCCCGACAATCCCACCAAGTAAATAACTCACATCGGTTGTCTGGACAACGACGACCAGTGATCATGAAGCAGGAAGTGCTGACTACCATCTCCAACCGTTTCGAGTCGTTATCTCGGGAACGCAATCACAATTCTCTCCCTTATTCTGGGGAGGAGAATGAGAAGGTCCCTCAAGACCTTAATTCAAACATACAGGAGTCCTTCCTGAGGGCTCCCACCAATAATCGCCGCCAAACTCGTGCGGCAGTGCGCCCTCAACATGATGAGGGTACCGACTCCAAGAGTTCGGCTCAGGTTCCTCGAACCAGAGCAAGAAAGACGAACCACCAGAGGTGGAATCCAGTCAACAGTGAGCAGGTTCTCAACTCTGCCATCTCCAGAGAAGTCCACCATCCAAACTTGGTGGAAATCAATGAGGAGGAACATACACCTGCCTGTTTTAATTCCGTGGTCCAGTAGACTCGTCTGGCAGCATCACGCCAATCCCACCAGGAAATTCCGGTAGAGTACTATAGTCAGGAACAAACACCTATTTATACATCATCAGCTAGTCAGTAGGATCGTCTGACTACATATGATGGATCTTATCAACCATGTTTGGTGAAGTGAAATCAACAGGCACATACACCTGCTAGTATTAATCAATCCTACCAATACTCTTTCTTGGTAGCATTCGGAGAAGTTAGTCGGAAAGCCCTGACAACAAATAAGAGGCAGACTCAACTCTCTACCACCACACATGAGTACTGTCAGGATTCACTGACAGGAAAAAGAGGACAGGAGTAGGCACATACACCTACTCCAATCCTGGAATGGAAGTATATTCCCGTTCCAGCAACTGAAGTCACCAAGCATATTCTATCAATGGTGAAAGAGCAGAAGAAAATCCCTGCTCATATTCTGAATGTCTGCCTGGATATTATAAAAACTTCAGCGGAATCTCAGGGAAAGACACATAAATCTATCCCTACTAGTGGAGTGATACATCAACAATTCACTCCGGAACAGACACACACATCTGTTCCAATCCAAGAGGGTTATGGGGCATACTCCCCCGTATCATACAGACGACCATGTCAGGAACATACACCTGATTTGAGAGGATATCTTCAGGCTGACCTGACCATCTTTCCTGATTAGGCACATACACCTTCTCATAGCAGCCACTTTCATCAACAAGTGGTTTCCAAGGCAAGTAAGAAGGCATCTAAGAAAAAGACCTGCCCAGCACAGTCAGGAGATCAAGAGCCAATCTGTAACAAGGCTTTGCTTGATGTTGGATTTCTTGAAGCTCTCAAACAATTCTCTGTTGGAATTAAAGATTCTACTCCCTCAGTTCCCAATAATGGGAACATTAATTCTGAATGTCATCAACAGACACTTCTTCATGAAGGCTTGCTTCATGAGAATTCGGTCGATCTCGAAGTTTCATCTTCAGATGAGAGCCACAGGAACCCTCTGTGTGGTTAGATGGCCAAGGAGCAACAGATCTCATCTTTTTCTATAACCAATTATGGTGGTCCTCCCCTTGATGATGAATTTCGCTGCGAAAGTCCTCTCCACACTAGTGATTCACATTGCCCAGAAAATGCTCCAGTGGACAATGTAATGCTGAGAAAGCCCTCTTATCTTGAGGTACTTTCAAATGCAAAACCATTCATGTCTTAAGCTTCATCGCTAGCACGTGAAATACTTTCTCTATCAGAAGATAGCCCAGGGTGTAGGTCATTCTCCAAGCCACCCCTAAGTCATGCATCTTCTAGTTTGATCAATGATTTCTCTACCAATCATGTTGAATCCAATGAAGAAACAAGGAAACACCAACTCTGGTCAAATCAGGTAGAAGAATCTTCATCAAATGATAAAGTGGAAATGATGAATATGAGAAAACAACTAGCGAAAGGTGAAGTGCCAGTCATGTTTTGGCCTATGGCTGACTCTTAGTATAATATTCCAAAAATGGTGACGGAAGATGAAATTCATGATATTCGTCTCAACATATGGACAACTCTTTGTTAGTTGAAAAAGAAAGAATTATCTTATGATGAATATGAAAATCATTTTAAGATAATATAAGGGTTACAACGTCGGATTGATTTGGAATCTCTATCAGTCTCTCGATATCCAAAGGCTGAAAAGCAGCAGAGATCCCTTCAACATTCATGCCTTGGCGCACTCAGAAGATTGTGTCAGTTAATTTCCAATGCCCCATCTGGTATTCGTGTCAGAGGATGGGGTGTTCATAGAGCACCACATTTCACGGTGCTCTCCAGTCAGCAATGCCCGCCTAAAATGGTCTCCTGCAATGTTATTTCCCATGGCCGGCCACAATCAATGGGCTTTGGTTGTAATCAAAAGCTTGCCCAAGAACATGATTCAAATAGTTCCTCTCAAAATCAAGAATAAAGAGAACAAGTTGTTGAATTACTCTTGCATCAAGCAAACGAGAATATTGAACAGGCCTCTCATTTGGAGCAAGCACGTCACCAAATGACAAAAGTGTTGGAAATCATCCAACGGTCTATTGAACCAGGTGATAAAAGTAGATACAGATTAATGCATCCAGCTAATTTCCAGACTAAGGTTTGCAAGATCAAGAGGACTTTCAAGAAAGTCTCAAACATAGCATGTCAAGAACCACCCTAGGTCGCCAGACTGGGGTCTCTTTTAAAAAAACCCACAGAATCAACAAAAAGGATTCGGGGAGTTGAGCGAGGACAGCAGGAACAACCCCAGTCCACTGGACTGGGTACTTTTTCAAATCATCAATCCCCTCCTCATAGAAAGTCAGTCTTTTCTCGATTGGGGAAGAAACCTCAAGAGGAACGAAGAACCAAATTATCAGGAGATTCCATCCAAACTACGGTTCGTCAAGAAGTTCTTGAGGGATCGAATCAACAAAAGGAAATGTCTCATCAAAGACATGGAAGAAGACAATATCACAGAAATGCGGATAGAAGGGATGCGATTAGTTATGCATCAATCAATGTCATCAATGTCGTTGTTGCTGATCCACCCAATGAGGCTCACTCAGGGGACACAGATGAAGAGGTTCCTGCTCAAGAAGATGTACACACCGACACAAATGAAGAAGGTGTGCGTACACAAAGTCAAAGGATTACTCAGAACTTATGTAATCCTTCGAGTAACCCACTTCCCCCTCTCCGAAAAGGATCCTGCAAAGGGAAGGTAATGAACCAGGTTACATATCCTTCCTCTGGAGAAGGTCAGTCCCTCTCACTAGAGCATAGGTTTGCACAACAGGAGGAAGAAATGAAATAATTAAGAAGGTTGAATGCAATACTTCTTCAGAGTAGTCTTCTTCTTAAGCATGCTGGAGTCAGTCAGCCAAAGCAATTTTTTGCAGCTACTGAGATGGATCAAGAATATCCTCCTCTATTAGTACACCCTCACAGGTCTAATCCTATGGGTAAAGTGCAACAACAGTTGGCAGTACTACCATCAGTTGTAGCACCAATATCCACATCTGTCCAAGCTCCAGTCATTGCACCTAACCAAGTCCAAGTTCAACCGGATGTTTCTCAAAAGTTAATAACTACTATTGAGTCATTAACAGCGCGGTTAGAAACTATAGAAGGGAAACGTGCGCATGTTCAACCAGAAAAGAATGTTTACCCTGAATGGGTAGATTCAATTTCTCCTCCATCCAGTTTTTGGAAACCTGTATTCCCTATTTTCAATGGATCAGGCGATCCTGAACCGCATTTGACGCATTACGTGTCTTGTTGTGATCCTATGATGGGAACTTCAGAGCAGCAAGAAGTAGTGAAACTCAGATGCTTCATGCGAACCTTGAAAGGACCATATTTTTTTGGTATACAAGCTTGAAATCCTAGTCAATTACTGGATGGGACGATCTTCGCCAAACATTCCTCCTTCAATTCAGCTCAACTTTTCCAAAGACAACAATTTTCAATGTTACAAATTGTAAGGAAAGGGAGAATGAAAGAGTCTCTGATTTCATTGCTCACTAGAAGGGATTAACATATTCCTTGAGTTTAGCACTCCCTCAAGAAGAATTGTTTCCAATCTATGAGGAAAATCTATGTGACGAATTACGCACGCCATTAATCCTTGTGAAATCCACAAGAGGGTTTTGAGACCTTACTTCAATCGCTCAGCAGATTGAAGATTCCCTTATAAAAGCTAAGGCTAAATCTCGTGTAATTCCATCAGCTCCTGGAAGGAGAATGGGTAAAGTAGAAACTACTACAGTTATTCTTAAACAAGCACCTGTACCTATTTCTACCTCCAAACCTTCATCTTCTCAAAGGTCTCCACCTTCTGAGCGCCAACAATAAAGGCCTTTTTGTCCAGATGATCAAAAAGATCAAAGACGAAAACAATTTGAGGATCTGAAGAGAAAAACATATTCTTTCTGAAATGAACAAGTTCTTGGTTATTTCATTTCGGCTCTGTAAAACAATTTGGTTCAATTGTCAATTCCCAAGAGGCCAAACAAGAAAGGAGATGAATACTATCCTAATTATTGGCCTTTTCATAAAATATTGGGGCATCCCATCCAAGAATGTTTTGTCTTCAAAGACCTCCTGCAAATGATGGTTGACACTGGACATGTCACATTGAAAGGCTCCTCATCCTAGGTAGCATGTGTCACTGCTACAGTTCTAGAGGAGGAAGATGAATGGCAGGAATTCAAAAGCAAAAATTCACAAATGTATGATGATTGGATGGTCAGAAAGACAATCAATCGAAATCATGCTATTTTGCGAACACAATTAAGGAAACCAATTGTGTCTTCTTCCATGAATGTTGCGGAAAAACCCTCTTCGTCAGAGGGAAAGTCTTCAAAGAAATTACATGATTCAAGAAAGAAAAAGAATCAGAAGAAGATGAGTATGTGTCAAAGACTATGTTGTCTCTGACTTTGGCGGACTTCATGCCATATACATCAAAGCCACGGGCACCGCCCCACCAAATGGCACAACCCAAACAGGCTAATCTGACAGAGTCTTTATCAGACGAAGAGTTAATATTCAGTTCTGTTAATATGATTCAATTAACAGATCCATATGCCAGTCGCAGTTTCAATTTTGATGAGCCTGAATTCAAAGGAGTCTGTGGTGCCCACCAGTCTGGACATAGACTGTCTGATCAAATTCGAAGGCTTGGATACAATTGGCATTCAATGATACGAGTTTGTGTTGATTTCACAAAGAAGTGTCATTCATGCCAAGTACATGCCAACTTCAGTCATCAACCTCTAGAGTTGCTTCATTCATCTAAATAATCATGGCAATTTTCCACATGGGGAACAGATGTGTTGGTACCTTACCCTTCGGCTACGGCTAAGCAGTTTAAGTATATTCTTACTGCTACTGACTTCTTTTCCAAATGGGCAGAGGAAATACCTCTCAAGGAAGTCAGTTCTAAATGCATTGTTAGCTTCATCAAGTCTGACATCATTACCAGATTTGGTGTCCCTCATACCATATTGACGGAAAATGGCACCAATTTCTGTTCATCTGAGATGAAGAATTTGTATCAAGAATACAACATCAAATCCAACCATTCATCTCGGTATCATGCAGCGGCCAACAGCCAGATAGAAGCCTTTAACAAGACTCATTCAAATATACTGCAAAAGATGGTGGATAATGATAAGAGGTCATGGCCTGATAAACTCTTTCATGCTCTATTGGCTTATCGGACTACCACCTGCACTGAAACTCGGTCAACTCCATATTCATTGGTATATGGAAAGGAAGCCGTCTTGCCCATTGAAGTTCAACTACCCTCTCTCAAAGTTGCCATTTGTGATCAATCATCTACAGATGAACAATATCAAAAGCGATTGAATGAATTGGAATGGTTATATGAGAAAATATGTACACTTTACACCACTTGGAAGTCTATCAGAATTGAATAGCACAAGATTTTAACAAAAAAGATCATCTTTGTTCATTCACTCAGGGAGAATTGGTATTAGTTCTCAGAACTCCAATGATACCAGGAAATAAACCTCCCAAGCTTGAGCTAAAATGGGAAGGACCTTATTCAATACAAAGGTTCTACTCCAATGGAGCTTATTCATTAGTCTCAATGGATGTGGAACTCATCACTACTCCAACTGATGCCATATTTTTGAAGAAGTATTTTGTATAAACTGCAAAGTCCGTAGTTTGTCCCCGAAACATGACACTAAATTGTGTGGCACAAGATCGTCCTTGCTATATGACGTTAAACTATACAGCAACAGTCCAAGAATATGAGGCTAAACTATTTGCACATACGTCCAACATGATGTTAAACTGTGTCACCTTCATCGTCCTAGCTACATGACGATAAACTGTACAAAAGTCCTTACATTCGTCCTACATGACATTAAACTGTACTTTTTCCCCGCAACATGACACTAAACTTTGCGACACCAGATCATCCTTGCTATATGACGTTAAACTATACAGCAACAGTCCATGCATATGACCCTAAATTATTTGCACATACGTCCAACATGACATTAAACAGTGTCACCATCATAGTCCTAGCTACATGATGCTAAACTGTACAAAATTCCTTACATTCGTCCAACATGACATTAAACTGTACTTTGTCCCCGCAACATGACACAAAACTGTGCGGCACCTGATCATCCTTGCTATATGACGTTAAACTATACAACAACGGTCCAAGCATATGACCCTAAACTATTTTCACATACGTCCAACATGACGTTAAACAATGTCACCTTCACCGTCCTAGATACATGACGCTAAACTGTACAAAAGTCCTTACATTCTTACTACATGACATTAAACTATACATTGTCCCCTCAACATGACACTAAACTGTGTGGCACCAGATCGTCCTTGCTATATGACTTTAAACTATATAGCAATGGTCCGAGAATATGAACCTAAACTATTTTCATATACGTCCAACATGACATTAAACTGTGTCACCTTCATCGTCCTAGCTACATGACGCTAAACTATACAAATGTCTGTACATTCATCCTACATGACATTAAACTGTACTTTTTCCCTGCAACATGACACTAAAATGTGCGACACTAGTTTGTGCTTGCTATATGACGTTAAAATATACAGCAACAGTCTATACATATGACCTTAAACTATTTGTAATTTCATCCCACACGTCATTAAACTGTGAAAGAGTTCCATAAATGGTCCAGTATGACCTTGAACTGCAACTAGGTCTTGTATGACCTTAAACTGCATCATCAACGGTCCATGCATATGACCCTAAACTTTTTTCAAGTCCCTTACGTCCAGCAAGTTGTTAAACTGTGACGTCCTAACTACATGATGCTAAACTGTATAAAAGTCCCTTACGTATGAAAAGACGTTAAACTACATAATCATCAAAGGTCTTGTATGACCTTAAACTACACCATTATCCAGCATGACATTAAACTGCACCATCCATGGTCCATGCATATGACCTTAAACTATTCGCACTTTCGTCCAACATGACGCTAAACTGTATCATCCTTGTATCATCCCTTTTTCGTCCAACATGACGTTAAACTGTGGAAAAAATCCCCAATGCGTCCAACATGACATTAAAATGGTGCACTCTTTTGTCCTCACTGCATGACATTAAACTACACAGTCCCCCCCTTTCATCCAACATGACGTTAAACTCTATTGTCCACGTCATCCTAACTACATGACACTAAACTGTACAGAAAGTTTGTGATACATCCTACAAGACATTAAACTGTATTTTGTCCCTGCTACATGACACTAAACTGTGTAGCACCAATAGTCCTAACAGCAAGACTTTAAACTTCATAGTCCCTTTATATTTCCTACATGACATTAAACTATACATCGTTAAGGTTGTTGTTACCTCTTGTTTCTCACACCGAGTATGACTCACGTGAGCTTAGAGCAAACCTCAACCATAACACTCTCTCTGGGCCGCTAACCATGTGTAAGTCCTAACATCAATTTTTATGTCATTGTCCCCAAGAACAACTTGATCATTAATTCATTCTTTAATTGAACTACACGGACTTTGATCCATACCTTCTAGGCTGGGTATTTAGGAAACCTCCCAAGGTTCAAGCCCAAAACCAATCTCTTCACGTCGGTTCATCTCTATCTTATATGATTATAATTCCAGAAACCGACCTTAGAATCAATATCTTTACATTGGTTCACATTCATCCTTGTTATACGATGTTAAACTATACAACACTTTTTTCCAGAATAACAATAAACTACAAATTTCGTTGATACCCTCACCTGAGAGGGAATCATTATTTTCATTGATTTTTTCAATAATGTTTCATTTCAAAGACTACGTACATACATGGAAATGCCCAAACCTTTTATCTTGGGTTAAACCATCATTTCACTAAAGTCCCCTTTCACCCATCACATGTACGAACCAAATTTGTACAAAGGGTATTTCTAGAACTACGTGGGCTTGATTCCCATCCTAATGGGATACATAGGAACATTCGAGTGTCCCTCGAATTCAGTCCCAAGTCTTTGGGCCTAACCCCAAATTCCACTTTCAGTCCTTTGGCAGACAAGTCCCCATGAAAACACACACTGTGTATTTCTTACAATGGTCCAAGCTCTATGACCCTAAACTAAGATCTCTAATCTTTTTCTCCCACACGACGTTAAACTGTAGTTAAAGAACTACCTATGGCTTGATTCTCATCCTTATGGGATACGTAGTGAAGTCCAACATTTCAATTCAGGACCCAGCCACAACATGATTATGGTTAACATTGATCTATGTATCTCTGTACACTTTGAACAATACCCATCTTTATGTGTTATAATCCTAACCTTAAATATTTTCAGATCCTGATAACCCTTTTCATGACTTCTAGTCACAGAAATGTCAAACTTCTGAGAGTTATTTTTTCTGACTATGCAGCATGTGCCCATAGGCGGCCTTGCATAAACAGTCTACATAACAGACTTGTTAGCCAAAAGATACTATTATTTGACTATGCAGCCAGTGCCCTTAGGTGGCCCTACATAATTCAACCCCCTAACGGGTTTATCGGATAGTGGTAACTTCATTCTTTGGAAGAATGCTTATTTTGTCCTTATTTGTCTTAAAGGACAGTTTGTAGGGATCCACAAAAATATCTATCCTTAACATATTGGTCCCATATCCTTTTTCATGATCTGAAAGTATTCATGTCTATGGTTTATATTCTCCTTCCCAACGTTTGGGTCAGACCTTCATAGGAGTGATATTCATCCAGTTCTTCGATAATTTTGTATGGAGATATTTTCTCCATATTCAAGTACCTCTTTCCATACAGTAAACTCTATACTTTGGAAGATTTGAATCTCCATAAACATTCACTAGAATTTAGCACTAGGAATGTAAATTTTTGAGAATTCTTTTTCCTGACTATGCAACACGTGCCCATAGGTGGCTTTGCATAAACAGTCTCTATAACAGACTTGTTAGCCAAAAAATACTATTTTATTTAACTATGCAGCCAATGCCCTTAGGTGGCCCTGTATAATTCAACCCCCTAACGGGTTTGTTAAATAATTGTAACTTCATTCATGGAAACTACTTCTTCTAATTCCTTTTGGCTCTCTTTCATATCATTCCTCAGATTCAAATATTCTTAAATCATAGCTTACATAATTTCCCTCATACATGAGTATGGTAATATGTTTTCAGATGAATTTTCAAGGAATTGATTCAATTATAATCCATTTCAGTCAAATCTATTTTGACCTTAAACAATATCCTTTGTATGTCCGACGTGCATGACTTTAAACTGCCCACAAAAGACAGGGGAACTCTGAATAAAGTCAAGTTCCCATCTCACTAAACATACATTTTTGAATGATTTAGGTAACATTGGGCAATTAAAAGGTTCGATGTTTGAAGGGTTATTTACCTTAATCCTAGTAAAAATCAAACTATGCTTACTAGTCCCATTGGATTAGGTAAAATCTAAAGCATGTAGCAAAAGAGAATGCATGTACAAATGAGTGAAGCTGAAAGTGTTTTTCATTGATGCACAAGAGTTAGAAGGACATCCACAGACTGGAGTCTCTTTTATTTTTCAAGAATTACAAGAGGATTTCAACATAACTCTTCATTTGATTTACGGTACCCCGAGCTTCATCAGCAATCAATTGGAATTCATTCATTCAACTAGATACAATAAGAGAAGCAGTGATACCAGCTCTTCTTGGAACAATTGTAAAAGGATATTCTTGAGTGTCATTTGAGAAAATTTTTCTGCTGATCAAATAGTGACTCTGTTTCTGTCCAAGAGACTTGGAAGATGGATACATGGATTTGATAATAGAGCATTGGAAGTAAAGATCCATTTGGAGAGAGTACTCTTTTTAGATATTGCTCTAATACCATGTTTGTATTCTCTCCACCAACCGGCAGTGGAAAACATTTCAGACCATGGGTTTACCATTTTAATATCTGCAAGAAAATGACATGGAGGAAAATTTTGAAATTTCACACCATTGTTGTTACTCTTAATGCATAGCATAATCGAAATGAAGGAGTAGCAGTGCAGCTGCATTTCAGGTGTATAGTTCTTTGCATCTGGAACATTGACTCCTTGCAGATGACCGTGACCATATAGAGGCAGGTAGATGCTCTGTGGGAAATTAAGATGATATTTCTTCAAGTACTTAGCCAAATCAAGGAGAGTGTTGTCATAGATATCATAGTAATTATGGCCAATGATGTTCATCATGTCATCAATCCGCTTTCTAGCCAGTCCATCAGATGTTTTAATTCCCTTAGGAGCCATTGAATCTGCACAAAAGTTGAATAAATTAAACACTTAAATGGGTTTATTTTTCATAGAATTTGTGAATGAATTTGGATAAATGGCGAAGGCATTAAGGCGCGCAAGTCTAAACATGACGCACAAGTGTTCGTGTGACGTGCTAGTTTTTGACACGCAAGTATAAACTGCGCAAGTACAAATACCTATACAGTAGCGCGACATCAAGGAAAACACCGGAAAACCGAGCAACCTGTGCGGATGAGGTGACCTGCACGGCGAGAGCTCGAAGGTATGAAGTCCGGAAATCTGTATACTTGTACAGAAGTGAGGCCCTCTATTTATAGATGCGGCCGAGACCCTGTCTGCCATACCCTGCGTGATCAAGGGTTGTATCCCTGCGCGATGCGCACTTGGGCACCGCCCTCTGCACCATCAAGACTTGTGCGCCACCTTTCCTTTGGATTTCATCGATTTCCTCAGAGTCAAATCCTCATTTCTTTTAGATCCAACTTTGAGGGGGGACTTTTGTTGACACTCCTTTCGTCACAGAATCAAAAGATTGGAAAAGGGGAATATATGAGCTCAAAGTGATTCAACCTTTGAAGAAAATATCAAAAATTTGACAAAGGCATGAACAAGAGATCAAAAGCACCTATGCCGCACAAGTTCTATCACTGTTGCGCAAGTCCACTTGCGCGACGCCTTATGGTCACACAAGTGACTTGCGCGACCTAAGTGATAACCGCACGGTCACCTCCCGGGGGCTTCTCATGCCTATAAATAGACACTGTGGGCCCCCCATTCGAGGATGATTTTTTTCCAGAAACTCGGATTTGAGCTCCCGGCACCCTAGTCTCTTCTCAAAGCTTCTAAAACACTTCTAAGGTAATTTCTTACCTAGAACGAAAGAAATAAAGAGGGGGTTGAAGGCCTAAGTGTTGAAACTCATCAACACTTGAATGCCTGAGTGGCCAGCCCTTAAGGGAAAAGGGCCACACTTGCACGCTGCCTTACTCCTGCAATAGATATTGCGCGCCCCTCTCCTGGAAGAACCTCTTGAGGATTCTAAAGGCTTTAATGAAGATTCGATCAAGTATTACCCTACTGATTAACCTTTGTGAAAGTACATCATGTTTCGGGCAGGCGTATTCTTGTACGACCAAAACTTTCACGCCCACGCAGTACCTACGTTCCTGCCAGGACTTGCGCGCCCCTGCCTTTTTGCGTGCCTTTCTTACCCATTTCACCTCTCATAAGCCATTACACCTTTCCTATTCAAGATTCAGTCTTCAAGAAACTCTTCAAAGCCATTTTATGGCATGATTTATCGATTTTACTTCCTTATCTAAAATAAATTTTGTGGAATATCTCTCAAAACCTAGTGATTTATACATCTTTATGTCACTAAAGATTGAGATTTAATTCATTCAACCTCATCATTTAAGATGAGATATTTCTTAACCTGGGTCTCCTTTTTAGGAAAAATCCCCAGTCATAAGTCCTATAATATGGGCATCCTCTTTAGGAGTAATCCCCAATTCCCTTAAGTTTTGGGCATCCTCTTAAGAGTAAGCCCTAGATCCCCTAACCCGGGCTTCCTTTTCAGGAGTAAGCTGCAGTCTCAAGCTTGGGCATCCTCTTTAGGAGTAAGCCCCAAGTCTCTTAATTTTTGGGCATCCTCTTCGGAGTAAGCCCCAGATCCCCTAACCTGGGCTTCCTTTTCAGGAGTAAGCCCCAGTCTCAAGCTTGGGCATCTTCCTTAGGAGTAAGCTCTAATTCTTAAAATTCCCAAATATGGGCATCTTCTTCAGGAGAAAGCCCCAGTCCCCTAATTTGTCGATCCTCCTCAAAAGTAACCCCCAAACCATAATTCACATAACCTGGGACTCCTTTTCAGGAATAATCCACAGTCATAATCCTTTAGCCTCGGCTTCCTTTTCAGGAGTATGCCCCAGTCTCAAATATGGGCATCTTCCTTAGGAGTAAGGCCCGATTCTTAAAGTTCCCAAATCTGGGCATCCTCTTTAGGAGTAAGCCTGAAGTCCCTCAATTTTTGAGCATCCTATTTTGGAATAAGCTCCAGATCCCATAACCTGGGCCTCCTTTTCACCAGTAATCCCCAGTCTTAAATATGGGCATCCTCTTCAAAAGTAAGCCCCAGTCCCATAATTTGGGCATCCTCCTCAAGAGTAATCCCCAAACCTTAATTCCCTTATCCTGGGCCTCCTTTTCAGGAATAAGCCCCAGTCATAATCCTTTAGCCTGGGTCTCCTTTTCAAGAGTAAGCCCCATTCATAATTCTCTAAACCCGTCCAAATTTTCCCTTGATCTTGGATTCCTTTTCAGGAGTGAAACCCAATTTAGAGTATTCAAAATCTCCATGAAGCACATATACCTTTATGGACTATGTTCCTAGATTTATTCCCTATAGTAAATCCTAAACTTCATTTATCTGGGCAGTCATACATACTTAAGCCCCACATTATTTCTTATGATTGCATCTTTCATGGCACAATTGTCTAATTTTTACCAATACCTCTTGTTTCTCACACCGAGCATGAATCACGTGATCTTAGAGTGTAAAAGTAATTGTGAAATCCTTCTTTGAGCCATCAATCATAAACATCATACTCCCTTACTCGAACTACGTGGGTTCTGATTCATTTTCTAAACAAACAATACGTAGGTAGCACATCTACGTGTTTGATCCCAACTCTAAAATAATCCATGTCCTTATGAATGACAATAAACTTCAAGTTCCCCACTGAGTGGCTTTAAAACTAGTATGGTCATCATAATGACCAAGATACATCTGTATAAATGTGTCAAAGGGTACCATTGACCAAGAATCTCTAAAAAATACAGATGATTCTCTATCGATGAAGAACCTCGAATACATAAAAAAGATTCTCTAAATTTCCTAGATATTTAATAATTGATTGTTAGATCTGAAGGAATGATCCTTTTATACTTGGCAATGTAATAAGGATTCACGAACATGACTTAAATCTATAATGTGAGTCCCGGAGTAGACAATAATTCCCCTAAAAACGTGTGATGAGTCCGACCTCTCATCCTATCGACCAATTCAAATTCCTAATCCTCATCAGTCCACAAACTAATGAGCACAAACATTTGGGAAATAGGTATGAATGGATGTGGAATCATTGGATGTTTCCGGTTCTGCGAACAAACCTGTTAGAAACCGATCGGAATGTTTGAACCTCCCATCAAGGCGGTCATCCCCGGATTCAATGGGAAATAGTTCATCAAGTGAATAAATTTATATTTAACATTAAAATATCATTTCCACATCACAAGTTCACCAGAAATCCCATATTTATACCAAACAAGTCACAATAGTCCACTTTTCATTCAAAACTATTTTTGAAATCTGACTCGCACAAAAATAGCCCACAACACATTTCACATTTCATCAACACTTCCACAAAACCATTAAACAATTTTATAAAAAAATTATAAGATATTGAAAGTCATATATCAGCCCACATACATGGAACATAACACTCTTTTCATAATCAAAAATTCAATTTTTCACATCACACTCACACAAAACATTCCACGTCACATTCACATCTCTTTCACACCTCAATATATCCATCAAACAATTTAATGAAATATTTCCATGATGATACATATCACATAACAGACTTTTCACAAATTAAAAGGACCTTTTAAAAATATACTCCTACCAAAGCATTTTTCTGATATAGTTTCACCTCTTACAGAACTCAATAAACCATTCAAAACATTCGTAAAACAATTATAAGGAGTATACTCATGCTTTGCACATAAAACCCATTTCAAAAACCACTTTTTAATCCATAATCACACCAAGACCCTACCAAAACCTAATTTTCATCCCTCTAAACATGTAATAATCCCCTGTCAAATGATATATTCTCACTTTGAACAAAACCACAAAATATACCCATGAGAACACACAAATCCATAAAAGACTTTCAAGGAGTATAATAAGGTTATACACATAAAACCCATTCAAAGACCCCCCCCCTTTTTAGGCCCACATGACAACTATATCATTACCCAACCAAAATTTTCAGCCCCTTTTAACCACTAATAAATCACATCCACATTTTATAAAACTACCATAAGAAATAACACAAGAAATACATTTGAAAAATACACACTTCAAACAAAAATGTAACTTTAATGTCAAATTCTTAACTATTTCTACCAAAAATGGTTTTCACATAATTCAAAGAATATAAGTAACATGCAAAATTATTTCATCAAGCAAACTAACTCATCATTAAAAGGTTACCCACAGAATCCTCTACAGAAAATTTCGAATCCCTCAAAACATGGTGTGAAACATCAACCACACCACCTCGGCACCACATGGATGAAAAATCCATCCCTAGACCCCAAATTTTCACAACAAATACTCATGGTTAATCCCTATTCATGAACCCTAGGTTTTTGACAATTTGGAACATCCAAAAAGAGGTATGAAACCTTAATGAAATGGAAGAAGTGGAAGGGAGGAACATTTACCTTGAAAAATCTTGAAGAAATCACCCCGAATTTAACAAATTTTGAATCTCAAAGCAACAAAACATGATAGTGAGGCTTGACTGATGAGGAGGAGGTCATTTGGGGACGAAAATGGGGGAAAATAGTAGATATTGAAGGAGATATGAAAGAATTAATTTACCTCTTCAAATCGGGGAGATTTGAAAAATTCCAAGAATAATCGCCCACCTTTGGGATTTAAATGTGCTCCAAAAATGAAAAAAAGATAATGGGGGTGATCCTAGGGATAGTGGATTCACGAGAGAGGTTGAATCATAAAAAAAATTAATAATGATTGTGATATTGAAAATATTAAAAAATAATTTAAATCGGGAAATGGGCTTACAGGTAGGCCCATTACCTTAATCAAAAACAAAAATCCATCATGATTTTGGGTTTATATGTGCTTCAAATGGATATTGTGATTTTAATATGTTAGTGTATACCAATTGGAATGTGGAATGGGTATAAAATGGTGAAAACTGATGGAGTTATAGAATAAATGAGATTTGTTTTAAATCTGGAATTGCGCTCACGGTTTGGCCCAAATTTTCAAAACCCACAATTTTCACAAAAATGAGTGGTATACCCCCAAAACAAATCAGTAATGGAAATTAAATGAAAAAGTATTAAAAAAATCATGGGTGTGAAAATGTATTATTAGAATGTAAAATTTATTATTTTATCAAAAGAGATATTTGTGAGTGATATTTTGGCCATATCTCATCATAGCATCCATAAGTCACCAGTAATGTTTTTGAAACATTTCTTTGTGAAAAAATATATATTTTGATTATATTTTTTCCATAATTTTTATTTTAGTATATTTATATACCATAATATTGAATTATATTTTATTGGATTCGTATTACGGAATCTCATGAATGACATGGTGATCTGAGTATCTGAGTCGATTTTTTCAGTTTTATATTTTTGATATTGTGTAGCATCACAAAAATGAGAAGATATTTGATTATGACATAGAATAATGCTAATGGTGAACCACAACAAGGGAATCCTATGGCGTACTAGAATTGTGTTGACATTGTATTGTGTTATCTCCATGCTTTGTAATAAGTTAAAACACCAATTCCCATTAAGGATATGATTTTGGATCTTAGAAGCAATGAAATTATGAATCGTTCTAAAGAGTTTATTTGATAGAACCCACTAGCATTCCAGGGTTCAAATAATCCATAATAGGAATATTAGTTGATGATTATTATTGATATTTTTTATTCATTAAAATTCTAGGATCAATAAATGTAATTTTTGATAACATTAAACAAAAAGGAGAATGATATAAATAGTGGGACACAACAGTCATAGTAATGAATTATAAGGGTGGAGAGTGTAAAGTCATTATTTTAATTTTAATTGATTAGTATTAACCAAAATCTAGGGTCTTGGAAAATATCATGGGGTTTCCTAGCCTCTGGTACTATGACAGAATGATGATAATGTGTTTGAACCATTTTTTTGAACTAGTTTATTTTTCCCAATAGGTTGTTAAAATGAGGATCATAAAGGTCAATGGCTTGGTATAGGTCATTGATATGATATTTGAACCTTGGTTATCATGTTGATTCTCAGTTATTTTTTAAAAATTGTTGATAAATAATTAATGGATGAAAATTTCTTTAAAGGAAACACTTGGTTAATGTGAGTTCCTTTTTCCCCAAAGGCATGGATATTTGTTTCATTAAATTAAAGAGTATGCATGATGTTTCTCATGGTGTATATCAATATTAGATTTCATCTAGACCCACTATATTTCATTGTAGGGTACCTATGACTTTATTTTAGTGTGGACTAGATGGGTATATAAAAAGGGATTGAATTGATTAAATGGTGATATATAGAACATGTGGATGGTCAAGTCACATGGAGATGTCCCATGGCATCTTTTATTCCCCTCATATTGTCACGAACTCCATAGAAACAAGAATTCATATAGTCTAATCATATACTTTTGAAATTAATGGGTTCCAAGTGTATGCATCTGTAAAAATCTTCGTCATGGATTTGTAGTGTATATGGAGAAATGTAATGTGGGTGAAGTGATATTGATACATATCATCATGCAAGATTCATCAATAGTTGCTGATTTATTTTATTTTTGATCATCAACACATTTATATATACTCATGTTTTGAATATGAAAAGGCATTCTATGAAACCATTTTATCATGTGATTGATATTACTTCCACACTGAGGCTGAAGATATAGCATTGTCTTTTTTAACCCTATTGTGGTTTCTCTCCAACATATATTAATCTCATATGGAATTTCCAATATATAAACGTGAAAGATATTGAGGTAATTTTATATATGGATTGGATAATTGGTAAATAAGGCATGATTTAACTATTAGGCTCATCTAGTTTCCTTTAAATTTTTAGATTGAGGTGTATTTTTATTCATGAAAAATAATATAATTTAATGAGTAAATACATACGATCATATTTAGAGGTGGGAAGGTAAATATCAGAATTTAATTTTTTTACATTGAGTGGGAATCATTTATTTTTTATCTACCAATAGTACTCATTATGTTTCCCAACATGATTCTATCTAATATTTCTATTTTTCAACCAAGGGGAGTGGTAAATTCATATTTAGATTGTGTTCCTAGTATGCAGATAGTGTATATTCTGTTCTAACAATATATATTTTTTCTACTATAATGAGTTGAAATTTTAGTTGGAGGATATTCTAGAGAATGTATTTATACAACATATTGTGTCACCTTAGGAAATTTCTATTCACCTTGAAATTGAAGTTGATGTGACACATTAACATTGTGTGTATTATATAAAACTCAATCATGTTATGTTAATTAATATGTATCTATTAACACATTTTGATAATTTTTCAACCATATGAAAAAGATTAAGTGGTTCTCAAAAAATTAAACATCTATTTAGTTATAATTTATTGAGAGTCAATGAATCTATGATCCAAATTATTTTCTTTTGTTATATGTATATAAATTATTTGTACCTTGTTATTCACTCTAGTCCAACCAATGTCCTTTTAGAATGTCTGTAATTTAGGATAAAAAAAATATTCCATGTGTATATAAATTATTTCATACTAGTGTTTTTAGTTGATATATTGTGTTAATATAGGTATAAGGATTCCTAGTTTTTTTTAATTGAGTGATGGAATGAATATTTTGGGAAATCACTCACATTACATGAATCATTTGAAATATAATTTCAAGATTTGGGAATTGAATATATGGGCGAACATGGTAAAAAAATGTATTTTTTATTATGAGAATGTGAGATTTGTTATGACATCAATGATACAATATAATTTTTTCATGATTTATAGATTCTCTGTATTTGTGGTGTATTATATAATGTTCGTTAATTATTTCTTGAAGATAAAATCTCTAATGAATTCTCTCACCAACAATGGAGTGATGTTCTTATGGGATGAGTAATGTGAGAGTTATTTTGTTTAGATAAAATTTCTTTGGACTTATATACTACATTAAAAACTTATAAAGGATGGGAAATTATATATTGAGGCATCTAGAATGGGATTGGGATACTCACTTATGAATGATTAAAACATGGTATTCTATGGTTCCAGATAGAAAAGGCCACACTAGATTGACTATCTTATCCATGATCTTTGACAAGAAGTCATGATGCATAATGTCATGAGTTAGTGGAATATATTTTTTGGTTATGGTTTTAAAATTTATTTCAACTAAATATAATTAGTTATATATTATTGAAAAATTATTTCAATATCCAACAATTTTTTTGTTACTACCTAAAATGATTATATATTAATTTTTTCTACACCCCTATTAATGGAAATGACATTTCTAATTCCTTGAGTAGAAAAATTCTAAACCTATCCATGACATAATAATTAGATGTGTAAAATATTATGGATCCCTTTTCAAAGTTGAATTTTGGAATATGGAATGATGTGAACATGATTATTTGAAAAAATGTCTATTTCACCTCTTCTATTCTTATGAGGATTATTCAAGAGCACTAAATTGATGTTGAATTCTCTGGAATTAAGGAATACCAATATTATTGGGAGAAAATTGTTGAGTGATTGTTTTCCTCTAAGGTAATATTGTGTTTCTTAAACATTATTTTATGTCCTTGATGTGATAATGGTCATGATTATATATTTCTATAATTCCAAGTTGGATGTTCATCCTAGTACCAAAAATATTTTCTATGATATGAAATAATGATTCTAGTGTCTAGGTGTGATATGGGGTGTTTCTGAAATTTTTCATCATTGTTATATAAAAATATTTCAATGTTGATCACTAGAGATAATCTTGTTTTCTTTTAACAATTCACATTCTGAATTTATGTTGAGAAAAAAATTTAATGGATTTCTTGGATGGCTTCTCGCACACCAATCAGAAGAAGAATTCATTATGGGTTTTGATGAATCAATCATCCAAAATATCTCACTTTATACCCATTGTATATATAAAAAATAATGAGTATTTTTGAGGTCACTATATTGATGATATTGAAATATTTTTTTGGTTACATATGTTATAGTATCTAATAGGGATACTATATTCAAATCTCACATCCGGAGAGGGCTCCAGAAGGCACTTAGATCAAAGGATCTATTATATAGAGAATGCCATATAATGTTGTATGAACAAATTAAACGAACTATAAAAATCCTTAATGATATTGTTATTTCTTTTATTCATCAATACATACATGCTTGTTTTGGAAATTTAAGAATGATTACATTTCTCTATAAATACATTATCCAGTTTGCTATCCAAATGTATACTTTTTAGGCTATTAAAGGATGACCTTGAAAATCATTATTGTTTTGGTCAGTGATTGGTGATGAATTATTGTTTTCTCATAACTGGGATAATAGATGATATAATGATTAATTTTTTCAATATGATAATAGAAACAACATATAGAGAGTAAACATCCTATATTTATTATAGATATTGGACATTGATGTTTTCTATTAATTATGTTTTTTGAGAGTTTCACCTCTTTTGGGTCACCTATGTCATTAAAAATACAAAAATCATTCCCTGATGATTGAAGATACATTTGAGATTAATGAGAGGATAAGTAATGTGGATTACTAATATTCCATTCCAATATAGATAATGATTATCCATAATGTGTCTCATGTATCACCACTCAGGATGTATCTTTTTGACACTCTATATGTCCTATGTTGTAGAAACCATGATGTTTAACATAATTTATTCTTGATGGATTATTAATTAACATTTTATTTCTAAAAAAATGGATCATCGGGAGAATACTATAAATTTTTTCCATGTTATAGGTAATTATGGTTCTTAATTTTATGTGAAATGGGATATCGAGTCATTCATGAGGGATAACTTCCCTCTTCACAATGATATAGAATATTATTGTAATTATATCTAGGGAAATAATTATTTTATTATAGGTATGTTATATCACCACATTAAATTATTTAGGGTTATTATTCACCCTTTTATTGTCTATTCATTTCTCTTTTTCACATATTGTTTTAGGTGATATTCCAATATTTTTGAAGGATTTTTCATTTTTGCACGGTTTGTACACCATTCAGGAAAACCATGTGGTTTGGCCCAATAACCCTTATGACATATTATAGTGATCTAGAAGGGGTAATATGACTTTTCCAAACCATATTTCCTCCCCATAAAAATTATATCATTATAAAGATGTGGTTTTTATGGTTTTTCACAGTTAGTTTAAATATTCGTCCAAACCATGCACCCTTCATAGAAGTCTATTATGGGAACACGGTTAGGGGGAAATTTTAATACTAAATATACATCCCATATAGTAAAACATGCATTTGAAATACTAATATAAATATAATAATTTTATAAATTATGCGACTTCCAATTTAAACTCTACTAACACCCATTCAATACTAAAATTATTCATTTTTCTTTTTAGGAACTCATGAGATAAAATCCTGATTTTTTTATTTATATGAGATTTTTTATAAAATGATTAATAGTAGATGGTTCCATAAAGAATACAAAAAAATTGAATTCATAATATAATTATTTATTTTAGAGGTTATTTATTTTATTTAGAAAAACATATTTGATATGATTTGATGTATGATTTTAAAAATGCATAGAAATTGTTAAAACACCCAAAATTCCATGGAATTGAAATTATTAGGAGGATTTGGGGGAAAATAATTGTTTGAATTTAATTTTTATTGGAATAAATTATTTTATTATCATTCATGATTAAATTTTGTTTAATGAAATTTTATTTTAAATATAATTAATTTAATAAAAAACTATGTTTTTATTTTGAAATTAAAATATATAGTTCAATCTAAAATTGGAACACTAACTTTGTAATGATAAATCCAATGTAAATGACTAATTTTAGAATTTAATATTGAATTAATTATTAATTTATAAAAGAACATGAGAGGATGAGTGGTTTCTGATAAATTTGGACTAGCATGCTAGGACTCTAAATCCCTTAAAATGGGCTATAGATGAAAAAAATAAAAATACAATGCTTGGAAATGATTTCCAGTAATTGGTAACATAATGTGGTGTTGACTATTTTCATGTAATGAGACCCTATATAGGGGTGTTGAATTATGTTTTCTTATATACATGAGCTATAGAGATTATTGAGAAGTGTGGGAATCCTTTAGAAAAAGTTATTTAACTCGTGGATTATGTTAATGGTTCTTTTCATTACCTTACTTGAATTTATGATAAATTCCATTTCATAAACTACAATATTCATGATATATTCTTCACATTAAATTTATATATATAATGTTCATTTAATCCATGTTTTCATAGATCACCCATTTATTGATTTGAATGAATGTTATCATTCAATATATAAAAATGACTTACAATGTTGTGTTTTATTTAAATATAAATCATAAATGTTTTATAGTTATTTAATTTATTATATAAAACTCAGTGACATCCTTGTAGGTTTTTTGTCTCATTACATATCATTCCTTTCAGAAGATTTTAGACCTTGTTCTGATAGGTCCATTGAAAGGAAATTATTCATAAAGATGTAGTAGATTTTAATAATATGAATGAATCTATAGTGATAAATGTTACTGGTGAAGACAAGGTACACAACAACACATGGATTATGAGACCCTGTATTCTATTATTTTTTGTCTTTTGATTATGTTCCATTTTGAGAATTTAATTATCTATATGCTTATGGTACGTTATCCTTGAAGACTGTCGAGCATACCAACTATATCATTTTTTATCTATCATTGTTTTATCATTATTGGGGTGAATCATTCCCTATGGTTAATAATATGATTCCATGTTATAGTAAAGAACCTTGGGTGGTTTGGAATTACTTTTTTTCCATCACAAGAACCTATTCAGTTTCTTTGTACCAGAGTATTCCTAACGGTTTCTTACATAATCGAATTAATGCGAGTCTCACATACTATTCAAATTGAATTTCATAATGAAATTATCTATATTCAAAGAAATATAAACCAGTGGAAAATATAATTCTATCCAAATATATTTTGTTACATTCTTTGTAAATGGTATTAGATAAATTTAATAATGAATTTGGTATTCAAACCATATTGATAACAAATTAATAGTTAAGAAAATAATTTCCACTGTCAATAAATGGATGGAATTTAGGTGAAAGGACTTCAATTAGAGGAAGAATATATAGACTCATTATATAAGAAACAACATGTAAGATAACTCATATTTATACATTGGGAATGATTAGGAATGACCAATGGTGTTATGGTTCACTAATCTATAATAGATTAACAATAAATAAGTTAACCTATTAATAATGGTTATTAGTTTACTTCGCATAACATCCTAAATCAAGTATAAGATAATGTAAATATAAATGTGTATGAAGAAAAATATCCATATTAAGAGGGTTTGAAAAAACACATTAAAAATAACAAATATCTTTGAACTATTATAATATTATTCAATATATATTTTATAAAAATACTATAATGATAATTTCTTTTAGAAACTGGTTATTCATTGAGAATGATTTTCATTTAATCCAAGAAATATTGATGAAAATGTTAAAAAGATATAAATTTCACTCTTTGATGAAAATTACCCATATAGAAAACATAAAAAAATATTAATAAAACTTTTTAAATTTTTATTTAGTATAATATTAAATTAGTCAAATTTCCAGTCCTAAATAAGGTCATTGGAAAAAAATTCCAATAACAACATAAAAAAAGTGAGGTTTTCGACCAAAATGAGGCGACATGGTTAGTCTCAATTAAAGAATAAACATTTTATTATATATGAGCCATAAAGAAATTAAATTTTTAGGGGGGAATATAAAAACACATGAGAATCCAATGATAATGATATAATATCCCTATACACATACTCATAGATAATGTGTTAAAAATTAAATCATAACATTTCTTATCGTGTTACGAAAATATATGACCTCATTCTACGCATCATACAAACAAAAAATCACATGTAATGAATGGGATCACTTACATACATAGGGACCTTTTTCTTTTAGTTTTTAGGAATGTTAGGAAAAACTGTTACCTAAACAAAATTTGTGTTTAGTTGATTATTTCTCCAACTATAACTAATTTGTTCCCATTCAACTACTAATCATTTTTTCTACTCGTCCTTAAACCTTGTGAAAATAATTTGAAAAAAAAATATTAAAAAAATTTTCATTAAGGAATATATATAAATGTAAAGGAAGACCGTCCTTATATTTCATAATAATTTTATTATAAAACAAACCATTTATTATACAAAATATTCTCTAAATTAATAATTTTTTTACACATTAAATGTTCTTTCCTATAAATATTTCTACATAAAACTTTTTATTTAAAAGAATAATTTGAAAATTATAATAAATATTGAATAACAGAACACATGATGAACCATGTAAAACATTTTCTGAAATATAGAAATTATTAACCTTAATTATAATACACAATAATTTAAATATATTATAAATAAAGGTTCTAAAATAAATATAATTAAATAAAAATATGGATAAAATAAATTGTTTTTTAAAATGTTTAAAAAAAAATCCAAAAGAAATGAATATGAAATCCTTTCCAAAAACATTTATATGATAATATATTGATAATAAATGTTATTATTGTTTGAAATTATTCTCATGTATTACATTATAAAACATAATATTCCCTTCTCCTCTAGTAATGAATGTTAAAACATTACATATGAAATTCATAAAAATATATATTTTAAAAAAACATTGAAATAAACTGAAAATATAATAAAAATAACATTTATAGTTTATTTTCATCAATTTAAATACATCAGTAATGAATTTCCTGAATAATTTCATAACGTAATTTGATTTTGAAATTAAATCATTATAGCATATAAAATGAGGTTTTAAGGTACCATTTCTCTTATATAGAGTATTAATTCTAATGAATGTTCTTTATTATCCAAATTAATCAAATTTTTTAATTCATTTAGATTCATGTTTTATTATGCGATCATTTGACTTATAAGTCTATAATTCCTTTGCAATGATAACAATAGTCAAATATGTCAATGTTAAATATTAAATTAAAAATAATATTAAAATAATAATTATTTTTAACAATAAATTATACATATATTACCATATATGTAAGGATTAATGAAAAATGAGTAACATTAGAAACAAGGTGACTGTGGCTCATACATGTGTATGATTAAAGATTCCAGTTTTCAAAAAAACATGACTAAAATAAGATATGATTTGTTTTATAAATGAAAAAAAGTATATTTACAAACATTAGATAAAGTATTCAAATTCATCACCATGTCCATATTTTTTATCCATCTTTTTAAAATATAGCGCTTCACTTTATGTAGAATATTTCTCATACAAACACTCATGTAGTGATTCTACGTTAAATGTTTTTAATGGTATGTGGATAAATGATATATAAAATTCAATAAATTTATTCAAAAATAATATTTATTTATATATTTATATATATATTTATTCAGACATAATAAACATCCATTAAATGTGTGGATGTAAATAAATTGGTTTTATATGGAAGTAATACTCATGTTTGCATGGTTGATAGTTTTTCTAGTCATTTGATGGAAATAGTGATAAATAAGGATATTAAATTAACATATTAATATACATGCATTGGGGCTATATTATTTTAATATATTCTAGTGGTTATGATATACATTATTATTTATAAGAATAAGAAAAATGTAAATTATTGGTATAGGCATTTATCTCCCAATTGAAGAACTTCTTTTGAAGCCCACTTTAAGGACATTGTGGATCAGATTTTAGTAATACCATAACATATAAAACATTTATATGAATTTTGGTAAAAAAATTTGGATTTGATTAAAAATTATCTAATTTTGGTTTGATGAATATATGAGAGGTGGTTTCCTTTTAGAGTGATGGATAGGACACACCTAGAATATTAATATTATTTAAAATGGAAAAATAATTCTGGTGACCATAGCACCATTTGGAAAAAAATCATTGATAATTTAGTTTAACCTTAAAATATATTTGATTAATATAATATTTGTAGGTTCATGTGTCATTTTAAACCATTAAATTGGTTTTACATCTGTATTAACTAATTTTAACCTTAACCGAGTAAACAACTTTTTGAATTGTATAGTGTTATAAATATAAATCTCAGTTAATAATTTGGAAAATATCAATTATTTAAAATTGAAGGACATATAAAATACTCATTTTTCTATTATATTATTTTTCTGATTTTAATTTCACAAAATATTATATTGTTTAAAAAAATATAAAATTAAATTAATTTTTGGAATAATCATTATGTTTTTATAATTAATACATCAAGACTGTAATAGAATTTGATTAATAAAATATTTAAAATAACTTATAAACTATTATTAAATCCAATATTTTTTGAACAATAATCCATCAAATATATATTGCGTATTTTGTATTTAAAATTATTAGCATTTATGTTTTTACAACCTCCAGATGTAACTTGTTAGTGTTATGAATGTAAATAATGTATTTATTCTAGAAAAAATATCTATAAATAATCATTAATAAAATAAATATATTTTTTATATATTTTTTTATTATTTAATAACATGTTCTTATATATATCTAAATTCATCAGATAGTTTAAAATAAAGTGGGTTATATTTTGGGATATTCTTTTGAATAAAAAAAATATAGATTTTATAAAAGAAAAATGGTATAAAAACTCAATATTTTGGAATATAATAATGGTTTTGTGTAGATAAAATAATTAAATATAATTAATGATGGGTTTATATAAATTTTTAATACCTTAAAAACATATTTTCATTTTTAATTATTTCATTTCTCCTCACTGAGATAAAATATATTTACCATGACTAATACTAGTTATGAACATGTATAATTTTGACTGATTAACCAAATATGAACATGAATATTAAAAATATCGAATAAATTTTTTAAAAATCAAAATATATTACTAGAATTAATCAAAATTATAATATGAATAGGAAATTAATTAAATGAAAAAATAGATTACTCAAGTTGGGATAAAATAACATATTAAAAAAGTTCATATGTTAAAAATATTATGTTTATAATCCAATCCAAAAAATAACACCCAAATATCATATTAAATCATTATATATTTGACTCACCATAACTAAAATCAATATATTCCTAACCATGTTCAATACCCACAAATTAGAATAATTTGATCACATGTTTTTCTAAGATAAATTTGTTGTTTTTTTCAAGTAACATCTATCAGTAATATTGTAACATGAAAAATGTGAATATTTCATAATCATATAATATAAATAATATACTTAATAGTTCTATAAATATCTATAATTACCATAATTCCAAAATAATATAAAATATAATTATAAAATATACTACGAATATTATTCAAAAAATTATATCTCATTTTGAAAAATTGTATTTCAATTTAACATATTCTTTTAATGTTCCAAAAATATGTAACATCATCATAATTTAGTTAATCACACATTCACTAAATCAAATAATAATCCCATTGTTGTCTATATGATATATACATTGTTTCAATCATGTGATAACACTTTTATCCCAATTTAGCATAATTACTCCATCAAAGAAGACCATATTAATCATAAATGTTACAAATTACATTATACTATTATCCATAAAATATAAAATAACTATTACTTAAAAATTATTCCTTGAAAAATTTTATAGCTGACGGTTTCACTAGAATAAAATTATCCCAAAGTATTATTAATCATCCTATACACCAATCACAGATCACTTCCAAAGGTATATTTATTATTTTAATATTAAGATAAACTATTTAATTATTAACCGATGTTTTTAGGTCGAAAAATTGTTTTATTTTAAAAATAAAACATCCTAATATCCATTGTTTTATATACTAATACCTAGATAGAAAAGAATACATCCCTAATGTTTTACTCCAATATCTAATGCTAAAAATATAATAATTATATTTCTTGATTTTATAACTATAATAATGTTTTTATTTAATACATAAAACTATATAACATTAAAATTAAAATATTGGATCAATTACAGACACATGGTCCTTTTAGGTTTATAGTTTTAGTGAATTATTTAAAATTCATTCATAATGACACCCTTGTCTCTATGTTATCATTTTTTCAATAATGCCCCAATTTTATTTTAAAATATAACATCTAAATTACCTTCAAAATCGTACATAAAACCTACTATGAAAATTTCAATACATATTATGAGAGTAAAAATATCAGTATGGGATATATTATAATAATGAATAAATAACATCTATATTTCTCAGCACCATGTGGGAATATAAGAGAGTTTTCATTTATAATAAACATTGATGTCAAATAATCATTCACATAAAAAATTTATCTTCTTTACTATCAAATTTTTTTTATATTATTTTGTAAGATATCATAATGTAAAAATACAAAGAATGTGGGTTTCCTATAAAACATGAGAAACCATAGAATAATTTTCATAAAAAATGTACCTTTTTACTGTTAAACGATATAATAATTTTAAAAACCAATTCATAACATACATTGTGGAATCCAATTATTTCATTTAAAACATATTAATATGTATATAATATTCATTTAGTTTACATGGGACTTAATCTACACTAAAAAAATAAAATATCCCTTATACAAACAATTAAATAATGAATTACCTACTCTACAATTTCCAACATAATAATATAAAGAAAAAAATAATTACCCAATGCATTAGTGAGTTATAGTGGGATCAACTATCATCATAAAAAATGTAAATATCCAATAAAATTCATTGAACACATATATAATGGAATTTACATAGTAATATCCCAAAGAATATTCTATTTTACCTATATAATTAATCACATTATAACATCATGTAGAAATATATATAAAAATAATTCAACTCTAAAATCATTATAAAAATTCCTTGAAGATTGAGACAAATTATATTCTAATGGAAAAAAATGAAAATTTTATGAGTATACATGTCATAAAATAATAGTTAGGAAAAATATAATTTCCCGAAATTCTCAAAGTGAAAAAATGGAATATAAGTTTTTTCTTTTGTAATGATATAAAAAAGTTTCTTTATAAAATAGATAAAAAAATTCATTATGAAAATAATTAAATATAATTAAACAGTTAAATAATTTTTTAAAAACAATATTTTTAATTCAGTATAAATAAAAACATAAATATATTTAATATTACATATATGGGTGAAAATATTATGAAAATAAGACCTTAAAATGGCTAAAATGATGTTTTATTTTGAAGTGCCCATTTACTTGAGTTCAAAATATGATTTATATCATTTACATTCCTAAATAATATATTTATGTTAATTATATCAATTATTAATAAAAATATTAATTTTTATTACTCATTTATTTTTCCTATATCTATATTATAAATAATTACTAATCTAAACTAGTTCAAATCCAATATTTTTTGTATATTCTCCATATATGTATGAAATGGTTTGGGTAGGTTACCCATCATCTAATGGATTGTTGTTAAATTATATATAGAATAAATTTAAAATCATTATTTAAATATTTATACATTAATAATAATTTTATAACTATCTGTGTAATGGGGTTATTAAAAATTATTTAGGTTACAACATCCAGATGATAGTTCATACATATGCATGAGTAACATTTCCATTTTTCAATGATCCACTATGGAAATAATGTATGTATCATATTATATTTAAGTAATTATTATCATGTCATAAAATTAAAATTTTATCATTAAATAAATCCCCATGACCATATATTAGAGAAGGTTATAGAAAGATAATATCCATCTCTAAGTGGAGTCTATAGTCTGTACTTACATTCATGGATTATTCCCTTTTTAGTGATTGGAAATTAAAGAAGGTAGATGATATGTAAATATAAAATAAATTTTATTATGTCAAGATCATAATATATATATATATATATATATATCTTAAATAAATCATATTAACCATCAATTAATGGTGGGGATGGAAAATGAAATTCATTAGTTTTGCAATCCATTAATCTTCATGAATACACAAACAATGGATTTATTTCAAAATTGATAAAAAATTATATGAATAATATTATAAAATAAACATAGTAAATTTTTATAAAAGGGTAGATAATAATTATCTTTTATTTATATATTTTGGATATAATTTTAGGATGTAGAAGTAGATGAAAAATGATAATGCTCGGTTGATATGCTTACCTCTTATTTGATTAACCTCCATTGGATTTATGTTTAAAGACTATATAGATTGTATTTTAATAATAAATTAACCTATGGAACCTGGATAAAAATCATTCATTATTATTCATAAGGATTTTTTGGAGCTAATATACTAAATGTGGTGTAAATAATAGATGATATGTAGTGTAAATTTATAGTGATGAATAGGACTCACATAGAGTTACATAAAATAATTAAATGTAATAAATTGTTTTTCATGAATTTGTGAAAAAAGTGGGAAAATTTAAAATCTTTGATAGTTTAAGGCTCTAATAGATTAATAAAATAAAATTTAAACAGTTTAATGTGAAATTTCAAATTGTATATTTTGGTCTAATATAGTTGTTAAAATATTTTAAACTAATCTATGGTAAAACAATTTTCAATACTATATGGATATAAATTTACATAAAAGAAAAAATAGTGCTGACAAAGGACATGAAATTAAATTTTATACCATATCACACCAAAAATTTCATATTTATTTATATTTATGATTTTAAATTAATTTCATAATAAATTATTTATTATAATATACCATCGAAGGTATTTTGAGAATAATTCACATATTTTGAAATTGAAGACATCATGACATGTATGGAATTATAATATAATATATTTTATAATAGTTTATACATAATTAATATATATTATTTTTTTAATCTATTAGTCAGCAAGAATATATTACTTATGATGTTTTTGAAATCATTCACTTTTATTTTCATTACGACATACACAAGAATCATTTCATTGTTGTGAAAATATTTAATGTAGTTATATCACCGCTTCAAAATAAAGAAAAATTAATACATGAAAATTTATTTATTTATAAAATAAAATTTTATGTTTTTTCATAACATCATTGTTTCTCAATCTAAACATATAGGAGAAATTGAAATCAATAGACAAATTTTTTTGAATTTTCCATAACTAAAAATTATTCTATGGTCATCATCAATAAAAAACATCACAATATAATATATTATTGAATATTCAATTTTATATTATATAAAAATAGAAATTAGAAATTATTATGGCGTTATATTGAATTTAAATTCCTTATAATGTAATTTTTACATTTTTTCCTAATTTTCTGTAACCAATGTGTCAAATATTTAACATTTTCACTATTCAATAGGAATAAAATTATAGTTGAAATCCTTACCAAAATATTTGATAATGACTAAATATATTGAACACATTTTATGACATTTACAATATATATGGGGACTATATTACATTTAATATATGTATACAAAATTAATCAGAAAATAGTTCTTAGGGAAATACCTAATTTAATAATAAAAATATTTTTAATATGAAAACATGTATTAATATGATTTAAATGATATTATTAATAATATTAAATTAATTATTTATATCTATTAGATGAATATATAACAAAATAGAACTTTCCCACAATACTAATAAATGAAGAGACCATAAATATTTTTTTAAAATATTATATAAATTATATTAAAAAAAGAAAAGCATGAGTGTCCAATATCTAAATAATGATTCAAAATACATTATTTTACTTCAAGAATATATCATCATCCAAGCCTATTTGTTAATAATTTTTAGGCCATTCTTAAATCATAATAATATCATAAATGGGATAGTCTATTAAAAAATTATATTTCATTATCCTGGAAAAGAAATATATCCAAAAAGTTCCAAAAAAAATTACTATGATGAGATATATATAAGGATATACATATTTTTTTCTATTAATAGAATAAAATTTATAATAATTTAATAATATTATTATAAAATTTTATCACAATTGTAATAAAAATATTTATTAATGTAAATGTATTGTTGATGGATAAAATGAAATTACTAGAAATTGAGTGATGATTTTCTAACCCTTTGTCAAAACAATTTTATTGAGTTGGAACTTAAAATATATATTTTATAAAGTGTATAGTCATATTCATACAATACTATTAAATGTCTAGGTTGAATCTGAATATCTGTATGATATATTTCAGGGTCATTAAATATATGTTTACTATCTCATATACATAATATGACATAGACATCATTTTCAATCAAGGGGGTGTTATAAATAATCATATTTTGGAAGTGATAATTAATAAATCAATAGATTATTTGTATCAAATTTAATCCACATAAAAAAATATGTCTCCTCAAGAATTTATGCAATAATGAGGGATGCCATGAATAAATTCCTATGTTTCACTAGGTTAGTCAATCATTGATCAATCATCATAGAGTTCAAAACATCCAATGAAATCTTAAGGTGTAACATGATATGTATGTAATGTTGGAAACAAATTCCTTATCATAAAATTATTTCTATTTATATGGTGAATATATATTACTATCTTATTATATCACTTATTCTATGTAAGGGGACTGCAATTTCTAGAAAAAATATAATTAAATATGATATATATTAATGCACAATAATGGTGATAAGGAATTTTTATTTGATTTACTTGTAGGAATAATTATATAATTTAATGTCAACTCATATTATTCTAATTTGTGTGATATAGGTGGGAATAGTTGTGAGAGGTGTCGAGTAGGTACAGATAGAGCCCCTTGAGAACAAAACATGATTATATGAATAAAAAAATATTACCTATCACGAGTGCGGAAAACATTAATGGGATGGGGTGTGGAATTTTACCCAAAACATGACATATATTCCTTAAAATGATTAAAAAGTGAAGGATATGTCTTTTCATAATATCATAGTCAAATCTAATAGAGATATAAGATATATATAGTTGGTTATTAACCTACTAGATGATCGATAAACCAATTACTACACCATAAGAGTGTTTGATCAATGATATAGGCCATTCAGACCTTACCTTATGAAAATCATTATAAATTCCACTTCTATGGTACTATTTGATTTCCTATAGTAATCCACTACACATTAATAGGCATGTTTGGCCAAATATGTTGGGCTCAACCAATTAATGCATTTCACTCTTCCATTATTGGGGTGGTAAGAGTACTCACTTATCATATAACTTTAAAATAAATTGTATTGTATCATAATATCCCTAATTACCCTAATCATTTTCCACTATATGACCCACTCACTTAGTCTCTCACTCATTTAACTAATTCATGTGTTTCCATGACCCCCTCACCACAATGTGTTCCCCTCTAGGGCCAGCAATGTGAGAAGGGAGATAATGACCGCTGAGTCCCACCTCGAGTAGGCCTCGGGTTGGCAAATAATATTGAGGGAATAATAAACACACAAATGGGAGTAATTACCATCTAAGAGAACACATATGAAATATAGATATTAGACAGACACCAACCAACTCCAACTCAGACTGCAATGTAAAAGAAATCCAAATTACACATATTTAATGTCATGAAAAAAATACTACAACTGAAACTGAAAACTACAAGTATCAATATAATATAAAAACGGAAACAACCATGAAGCTCGAACAACTCCTGCAACCCTAAGCTAGTAGTAAATAGCCTGATCTCCAAACTTCTCCAAGTGACCTAAAAATTAGTTTATATATATATATTGGGTGAGTATAATAGTATAATCAATAGGATCCTCCATGGAACCTCTCATGCAAAAGTAAAGAAAGCTTGCTAAAGCACAGCAAACAACATGTGCAAATAACTCATCAACTAAAAAATTATAATAAGTTTCCAGCCTCACCATGGAAACTCTCACCATGTATCACATACAATCGTATATAATATAATAAATAATATCAATGGTATCGTGCTACCACTTTCCCAATGGTGTGCATATTTTCCCCAACGTCACATCTCTGGAATCTCTCTCTAAAAGGCTTGGTTGTAGACAGTTGGGTGAAGCACAAAAACATGAACATCAAGCAACACAACCACCACCTCTATGTAACCAAATTAACCAGATAGTTTCCAGGAGCTACCATAGCTCTAATAACATGTATCATTCATCAGGAATAATTACTCAAGCCATTACAACCCTTACACTATGTAAGGATCTTCAAGACATCACAGCCTATACACATTACAACTATAGTATTCCGTAGGGTGCTATATCAAGAATATATTTCTATGAATAACCATAAGCCATTATAGCCCTCTACACACATATATGGGGAAAACTAACTGATGTGCCCTCCAGCACAAGTACCTACCAAGAGAAGAGAGCAGAGCCAACTAGGGTAGTCAATCATCCATCCTCCCTCCAAAATGATGGGGAAAACACCCCCCAGGGCTCAGAATACCTGGGGTGTTATTTTCCCTAACAGACATGGTGGAGTAGCATATAGAAACAAAAAAATAATAGAACATACAATAGCTAACAACAACAAAATGGGAATAATCTTATCTTATAATCAAATGCAGCTAACGTCTCTTGGACTCCTAGCTTCTACTACTTATAATGGGTATCCTATAAGAACACAACCATTTAAATAGCTACATTAGATTACATTATCCCTTTTTATAATTTTCACTTTATGTCAATGAATTATTTAAAAATTAATTAACCATTTTGAATTACACATTATATTTCATTAGCATCTCACCCACAATCCATTGTTCATTTAAATTGAAACCCTAGTAATGCGTCCAAACAAGATCAGACCTTTGATTTGACATTATTTATTTAACCATTTATTAAAATAATTATTACTTTCTATAATTCTAGGCATTCTACAAAAGAAAAACTAAGATACCAAACATAAGAGGCTCAACACTACGAGTATATGGGAAACCCATTGTGTGTTTGATGTCTATAGTAGGATAATATACCCATTCATTCTTAAGAAGATAAACACTTAAATCACATGGTATACCCTATTCGCATTAGCCTCTTTTGGAATAAGAATATGAAATACCAGCTATATCATGTAGTGGGGAAACAAAAGAAGAAAAATAGACAAGATATTCGACAAACAACCACATTCACAGATGTGGGTAAGCCCAGCTTCAACCTTTTTCATCACCTCTAGTGTCCTCACGGACACCCACCTACAAAAACTAATTCATCTCACCACTCTAAGAATCTACTCTTTCCACAATCACTAGGCCTCCCTACCCTGACATCTCATAACAGCCATCCAGGCTCACATCATGTCACAACAAGTAGGAAATAATAAAGAAAATAGTCTCTTTTCCCTAAAAAAGGCATTCTTCCTACACAAGAAATGAGCTCTCCCAACTCCAAGCATAATGCTCTTTGACCTTCACAAGAAAGGGGGTAACTCAGAACCCTACTAGGCATTATATTTTATCAAAAAACTTATTCTTTCATTCATATTGAATTAATAGATTCATTATTATTAGGTTCCAATAATGGGAATACTAAACTAAATGCTATCATAGATACCACAGATTAGATTAAAAATTAATTTGAAATTCCTTTATACAAAAAGCACCAAGATGATTCACATTTAACAATAAACTAGAATATGCATGCACATCTGCATCAAATATTATTAACATCAAATTATAACAACAACAACCAAATTCATTTACATTCAAATTTATATTTATCCAATTAAGTAAATATTAATTATGGATTTACATTATTTACTAATTTCATCAAGAAAAACATTCTAACAAACAAAGCATTGATATCACGCAATCTATCCAATCAGGAGGCAAACCATTATCTAGGTGAAAATAAACAACATATGATCAAAAAAATTATTTTAATCTAGTTAAAGTATTAAATTTTGGTAATTCTATTTCGATCCAAAGGGATAAAACATGAAACTCTATATTTCCATGTAAAACAATTTAAAAGTAATTAATCCCCTACCATGAAAGGATTCTGAAGTTCTTCGCTCAAGAATAGATCGAATAAATAGATCATGATATCCTATCCCATAAAAAGTGTGTCCACTGAAGGATGTCATAGCAGAACCACATCAATAAAAACCAAAATAAACTCCCTTAAGACCATGTAGATCAAATTCCATATCATGAAAAAGTAAAAAAAAGAGAAAATAGATCAAAGAATGAAGGTAGATCTAACCTCGAGTTGAATACAGATCGAAGAATCAAGCAAGGAACCGATCCAAGATGAATGAATCCCATAACGTTGAAGAGGGAGGCATTTGGGTCGTCTCGGGTCAAGGGGAGGTGTGCTCAAGCAACAAGGTTTGAAAACCCCAAGTGGGTGGGTGTCTTTAAAACACCAAGCTGCGGGGAAGTATATGATATGTACCTCCTAGTCACATCGTGTACCACCTTGATGTGAATTATGCTGAAAAACACATTGCAATAACACTTTGTTTTATTTTTCTGAAACCCGAATGGTACACATCATGTACCCCTTTTTCATGTCATGTAACCCATTTGTTTCCAGCTTCTCACTACCTAACTCCTCCAAAAATCCTTTGATGCTTCTTTGAGCACATCGATCTTCAAAAACACCATAGGTTATATCCAGAAAGCACTATTCCCTTACATCAGATACCTCTCAAAATATTCTCATCTTCAAGAATCCAAAACCAACCCCGAGGGGAAACAGAAAATGGGTTGTCCAAACATCAAACTCGTGATATAACTCTTAAGATTCTCCCCATCACAAGAGCTCAACCACATCAAAAGAACATTTTGAAACCTCACAACAACCACAATCATATCCTAAACACTCTCCCAGAGGAGATGCCTCTCAAAGTAAGCAAGACACAACAAGAAACAAAAGGAACACATCTCTTAAATAGGAAATGTATACCACCACAAATGAAAATCATTACAAGGAAAGAGCTAAACATCAAACAACTCAGCATACTGAGTTTGTATCTATAAATTGTGCTCCCATGTAATCTCCTCCACACCACTGTTCTTCCATAAGACACATACTAAGGGGATAGAATGCCCATGAAACACCTTCTTCTTATGGTCCTGGATCTCCACAGACCACTCCATTAAGGTTGCATCATCGTCAACGTCGATCTATCACCAATCAATGACATGAGAGTCATCATGACGATTATTATTTAGCCGCAAAACATGAAAAATATCATGTACCCTACTCATATCTGGGGGAAGTGATACTTGATATGCCAAGTCTCTAACATGAGCCACTACCTCAAAAGTCCCAAAAAATCTGGGATAAATCTTACTTCCATGACCAAACCTTCTCCACCCACGATGGGGAGTCAACTTCAGAAACATGTGGTCCCCAACATTAAAATAAAAAGTTCTTCTCATTTTATCATCATATTATTTTTGATGATCCTACATTTCCTTCATCCTATCATGAATCACCAGAACTAGCTATGTCGTATTCTTTACCAGTTCCAGTCTGAAAATTAATGACTCTCCGACCTCAGTCCAGCATAATGGAGAATCAAATAGTCAACCATAAAAGGATTAAAATGGAATAATACTAATGGTAGAGATAAAACTATTATTTTAAGTTAATTCCAATAAGGGTAAGTTCCTCATCCACAAACTAGAAAAATATAGGACATATGATCGCAACATGTCTTCAAGAGTCTGGATAGTCTATTTTGTCTGACCATCTATCTACGAATGAAAAGAAATGATAAGGCATAACTATGAACAGAAATCATTCTAGAGACCTCTCCACACCCTAGAGGTATAATGAGGATCTCGATTTGAAATTATCATCCCTAAAACTCCATGGAGTCTCACTACCACCTCCTGAAAAAACATCCACCGAGATTGATTCCTTGATTTCTATTAAGTGGGATGATTTTATTAAATGATCCACTACCACCCAAATAGCATTATGGACTCCCTAAGCACAAGGTAAACCAATAACAATGTCCAATGATGTTTCCTCCCATTTCTAATGAGGAATATCTAATGGATGGAGAAAACCATTGGGGACATAGTTCTCGGTCAACATAATCTAGCAGAACAAACATAGAGAAACTAACTCCACAACTACACACATCAACCAAGGCCACAAAAACTGACTCCTCAAATCTCAGTGCATATTTTTCAAACCATGATTCACCAATAAAGGTTAAATATGGAACCGTTTGAGAATTGTTCCTCGCATCACAAAAGTAATGAAAAGTCTTCCTGGATACAACACTCATTTTTTTCATCCTCAAACCAATGATCTGGGGCCTTTCCATAAACAACTCAGATTCTCCAGACCTCCACCTCTAGATCCCCAAATTGGGACTCTTCCACCTAATGAACTAGATATTATTGCACTATCATTAGAAAAAGTCAACCTCTACCCCAAAATTCTCCCTTATCTAGATGCAATGCGGATTTTTCATCCATTACTCTTTAGGAATCACGAGATTCACGCACTGCATCACTATTTGACTTTATGATTAGCACATCAGCTACAATATTCCTCTTTCCAGGTGTATATGAGATTTCAAATTAGTATTCCTATATAAAATTCATCCATTTATATTGACTCATGTTCATTTCAAGGTCGGAGAAAACAAACCTCGGGCTCTTATGATCGGTGAAAACCAAAAATCCCTTTCTAATGAGGTAATGTCCCTAAAACATTAGAGAAAACACCACAGCCACCAAATCAAGATCATGGGTGGTATATTTATGTTCCTTGGTACACAAATACCATGTACCATAAGAAATGACTGATCACTACAGCATCAAAACATAGCCTAACCCCATATGTGAAGCCCCATAGAAAACATCAAACTGAACTCCCTCTACTGAAGACAATGAACTGGATAACATACCAACTTCTACATCAGATACTCAAAATCTTCCTAACACTGATTAGTCCACACAAACACCTCATACCTCCTGGTAAATCTTTTCTGATAAATCGCAACCCAAGATAAATAACCTACAAACCTCCTATAGTATCCTATGAGACCAAGGAAGTTTCGCACCTCTGCAACTATCTTGGAGGTTTTCCAATCCACAACTGCTTTTGTCTTCAATATATCCACTGCTACTATGCGATTTTACACCGCATGAACCATGAAACAAACTTCTCAATCCTAAAACTAACACTTCAACAACTTCCCAATTTTCTATTGTTGGTGAAGAACTACCATAATGGCGTGCAGATGCTCTGCATGCTCCTCCTCAGACACAGAGTACAGAAGGATGACATCGATGAAAACCACCAAGAATATATCCATGAACTCATGGAACACAACATTCATCGACCCCATGGAAATAGTTAGAGCATTCATCACACTTAACGACATTACAATGAACTCATAATGCCCATGAAGACAACGGAAATTATTCTTCAGGATATCCTAATCCTTCACATGCATCTAATTATATCCAGACCGCAATTAGATCATTCATAACCATCTTGTACCCTTCAAATGATGGAATCGGTCATCAATCTATGAAATACGATAATTATTTTTTACTATCACCTAGTTTAACTAATGATAATTGATACACAACTGAAAGCTATCATTCGCCTCCTTCACGAAAAAAATGGATTCTCCCCATGGTGACAGAGTCATCCTTACAAAACTGCACTATAACCTACTATCGAGTAGTATACAAAGATCTTGTAACTCGTATGGGGGCATCCTATATGGAGACATAGATATTGGAGACGCTCATGGCTATATCTCAATCCCAAACATGATCTTTCGTCGATGGGTTAATGTTATAACCTCTTCTAGAAATACATCAGGGTACTCTTTTGTGACCTAATGAAATCCCAATTATTGAACCTCTGAAGAACCTAACATCATCTTAGCCATTATGTATGACAAGGAGAGAACATATCTCTGACCCATAGTAGGGTCTCTCTCAACAAAAAAACATTGTTGACTCCCCATAATCATCGATGAACACCACATACCAATTAAATCAATCCATGATAGCCTTCACCAGATATATCAAATCCATGTCATGGATGAAATCATATGGTTGTATCTATAACCATAAGAAATCTCCACAAGTGCGGTGAAGCCCCAACACTATATTATAGTCTCTACATACTTCAAACAATTAAGCTCGACCACCAACTAGCACAGTCAACGCCAAGGGCATTAAAAGACTCTCTACCTCAAGTCCTAAAGAATGGTAAAGGGAAGGTGATATGAAGGATTGTGTCACTTATGAATCAAACAAGGCATACTCCCAAGTAGAAAACAAGAAAAGGGTACGTCGAATGATGTCTGGCTCACCTGGTGCTGGAAATGATAAATCATGACACTGAACTCGATCACCTTTATGGCGTCTCTGACCCTAATGAGGACCACCACCATGGCTTCACTCTAATATTTGAGGAAGGTGAGCATCATAAGGTTTTCCTCTGCAAACCCCATATGATCTATACTGGTCCAAAGCTAGTGAAACCTTCTACTGTTTCCTCGGATAGAACTGCCTCAACAAAGGGACCTAAAGCAGAGCACCTTTTTCATACTGACCACTCTAAAAGGTTGGGTCCTCTAGTTGCTGATGACCTCAGACTCCATATGAAAAATAAGTGCTTGATCTCTTGGAAAAAGCCTGAGAGCTACCGCCACTAGAGAAATGAGATGTTGAGGGCTAGGACCTACCCCCAACTGAACGAAAACACTTCTACCCAAAAAACTGATAACCTTGGACCACAACACTTCTTCATGAGGAATCATAATGAATCTCCTCTCATGAAGATCTGGTTCTAGTTAACGTCCTCTCGATGACCTATTCTGTCGCCAGCTCCTCAAATATGTCTTCAACATAAATGGGGTGACCTAACACTTGATCTCTAGATTCAATGCCTCCTAAAAATGTATCTCCTTAGACTCCTCATCTAGAAACAGGTCCGAAGCATAAAATAAAATTTTTTTGAAATGGTTTCCAATGTCGGGTACATAGGAGCTCCCCTATCAAAGGGTAAGAAGCTCCTAGTAACTAAATGCCTTCGCAGTCGAAGAAATCAACTCGACACTGAATTTTTCTCAAAACTCCTCCCATTATATCATCAAATCCTCACAATCCATGAGGAATAAGAACCAACATTGCCTCACTTCCACACACAACATCGTTACAACCAAAGACATCTAGTGCTCCTTCTGAGAATAGATCCAAATAAAGTCTATCTCAACCTCCTCTAACCAGTCTTCCATGACATGATATAAAATAGAGCCTTCGTACTTCTATAGAGTCTGGTGTTTAGTGTCTTGGAGTTTCCTCCTCCAAGTGTTTTCATCGCCAACCTCTACCCTATAGTGATTTGATAGCGCATCATGCTGGAAATCCTCTATATAAACCTGACAAGGACATCGACCTAGGGCTATACATTAAAAATAACATAATTTAGAGATCTAAAACCTAGAGTATGGAAGATTAATCATTAATTAATTAATTTTTTTATTTTAAACATATCATTTTAACATATCCCACCGTCTACCCATTAAAACATAGGTACTAATAATAAACATCAATAGAACATTACAAATCATTTTCCATAACAACATTTGAAAGTTTAGTGATATAATTTTTGGGTTATACAGTTTTTAAGAATAAATTTTAATAGAACTATTTTATTAAACTAATATATAATAAATATATATTTTTTGTATGATACGACATATTAAAAATTAAATATAAATTCTTTTTTATCCATTTTATAATGTGTAAAGTCTTCCCTCATCGATGACTGTTTTATAAACATTTATGTTATAATGACTAAATGGTAAATATAATTATTATATAAAATGAAAGATATTATTATTTCAATAAAAAAAGTTAATATATGAATGAGTATGTATATTTTTTAGAATTATATTATAGATATGATGGAACATACTTTAAACAATTTCATACAGAGATGAAAAATGAAACACATCCCCAAAGAATCTAATGATATAAAAATACATTTTATGATAAATGAATATTAAAATAACATAGAATATTTGGAAATAATATAAAACAAAAATATTATAATAAAATTTTCAGAGAAAAAACTATAATGAAATAGTGAAATTATAAATGAGTAAAAAACCAAGTTTCCATTGATATAATCTAATAAAGATGCCTATCCAGAATGGCCCGAAGGCCTTCATTTTTATTGATTTTTGATAACCCCCCTTTCAAGGGAAGAGGGGGAACCCTTACAAGGCCCGTATGCTTAGTGATTACATGGAACATAGGTTTAATATACATTACATGACCCAAAGTTCATAGGGAAATCAACATGACTATAACTACAAGGAACCACCCCTCCGGAGAATCTACATTGTGATGGTAGCTCTCCACCTTCGCATGGTCATCTAGATAAGCATCTCATGCAAGCACAAGCTAGTCCGGATGGCATATAAAAACCCTCCAATTATTTCAAATCCATTGGTTCTTCTTTGGTGAGTATGCCTACTCTGAATCCTACTGTGGGGATGCAACTTTTTAGTTAGAGTCTTTATGGAGAAACTGCATGTGTCTTGAATCCCTTGAGTTGGCCTGAAGGCCATAAAGGTGGCCCGAAATCCCTACTGAATCGAAGGCCTGGGTTGTCCGAAGGCCTGTAGGACTCTAAGCCCAGACCGATGGCCCAAGGTGAATAGTTCTAGCTACTACAGTACCGAATAATACATGTTACAGTACCTGATGAAGTCCCTACTACAGTACCTACATAGTGTGCAGTAATGCTACATTCCCTACTACAGTACTGCAATAGTAACCTGGAAATATGCCTCTTCCTTGTTTTGAACCTAGGTCTTGTGGATTCGCATAAAGATACCTCACCTAGTGGACTGATGCTCTTATTCCTAGAGATGTATTCAATTATTTACAATAACAATTCATGGAATATTATTTATCTACTTTAGAATCATATTTATTTTAGGGACACATTATACCATGAATTTATATAATCATATATGTTTTTCTTTATTATTGTTTATTAAAATTAATAATGAAGAGTTAATTTTTATGATTATTCACTGATGGATTTTGAATTTTCATTATTGTCCTTAATATTTGATCATATTTACATCTCCTATTTATTTTTCTTTTTCATAAATTATTTTTTCTGTTTGGAACTGAAATCATATGATATTTTTCTAATGTAATGTATATGGTTCTTAATGATAGGTTAAAATTTCATTTCACTAGTAATTTTCATTTAATAAAAATATCCTTATATTAATGAATAAATGTATAGGTTTTTTAGTAATTTAATCATTACCAATAAATTAAATGAATATTAATATCCTATTTAATCATTAATTTTAATTTTTACAATATTCATGAAGGAATAATTTTATGAAAACATCACAGATAAATTGGTGTTCATAAAAATCACCATAGAGATTTGTGTTTCCAGTAATAGTTTTATTGAATGGAAAACATAAAAAATAATATTTTACATTCAAAAAAATTAATTAACCTACTATATTACTGGGAGTTTTTTTATTCCATATATTTGGGAAAATAGTAAGGGAAAACTTTAAAAAAAATAATCCTAGATCATAAGAACACTAAAATTGAGATAGAAATTTCCTATAAAAAATCTTTAGTGAGAGTTAAAAAATGATCTACCAATATTTAAAGTTCCAATGCACAATAATATATTGATAATAAAATAATTGAGAAAAAAAATTATAGGTCTAAATAAAATTAATCACATATTATCATATGTCAAAGTAAGTGAAAGTGGCTTCTAAAACCTTATATTGATCATTGATTTATCTCCTATTTAATAAGCATAATGACATCAGGGTCTAGTTGTTAAATAAAAATATTTTATTAGGGACAAGTAAAGCGGTGTATAGTGTTGTAATTAGAAAATGCCTTTGAAGTACATGGAATTTGAGAAGTAAAATTAAAGGGTGGATAAAGTGTTTATATATCTATGGTGGGATATATTATAATAAAGTATTGACATGGAAAATATTATGATTATGTTGAGTCTCATGATATTTATTTATTTTTTATTAAGACAAATAGGCTATTTCCCAAAAAAATAACGAAAAGTTAATTTTAAAGTGATGAAAAATGAAATATAATTATTTTGTTAAATTAGTATCTTAAAATCATAATAAATTTTTATGAAATCATTAACAATAATAGAGATTAAAAACCATTTTTAGAAATATATATTTTTAAGCATTAAAAAGAAGTTATTATAATTCAGTTTAATATAATGAAAATTTGATAATTCATAATGAGAACTAATATATATCATAACATTTAATTTAATCACAATAAATTTTTAATAGATATTTTATTGATCTATTAAAAGAAAACAACAAAACATGTTGAATATATCATTTTTACATTCCATTTTTTTTAATTCCATATATATTTATGTACCATTTCATAGTTTCTAAAAGACGTAATTTAATAAAAAATAACCATTAAAAATTAATTAAATCTATCATTTATAATTCTATTTTGATATTTTACAAACATAAAAAATAAAAAAATTATGAAAATTTTTTAAATGTATATAATTTCATATGTTTAAAATTTTCAAATCAATATTTTTATAAAAAAATACCTAAAAACCACCTCGAGACCTCATTGAAATTATATATCTTATGATAATAAATTTTTAAAATCATAGGTTTCATTTTTTATAAAATTTATTTTATTGTTACTTTTATTTCAATGAACAATGTATGTTGTTTATCTGATTGAAGTTGTACATATTTTGGTATAATATTAGATTGGAAAATAGAACACCCGAGAGATACAGTCGCCATTATAAAGTAAAATGATCCCCACAAAAAAGTATACAAGTACATTCTCCCATAGTTTAAAAATAATAAATAGAATTCATGATGTTGGTAGTTATGTTAATAAAGTATAAGTTAATGAATATATTATAATGGTCACATTGTTTTAGTATTGTACATCTAAAAATATCTAACATATCTCTTTAATTCATCATATACATGATAAAAGTGTCAATAACCATATAATCCTTGAAGAAGTATAATTAGAACAACCATATATTACCAACAACAATGCACTTAATGATATATAATTATTCATAATTCGAGAAATGAATTCAGTATATGTTTTAATTTATTTTTTATATATGCTTTATTTAGCTATCATTAAACATATATAATTTTTTTTATTATAATAATGAAATGTTTATTTTATTCTAATAGTGGGTGTATGATAAAATATCATAGTGTTATTAGATATCATTCACTCTATATCATGGTATTGACATTCTAAACTGATTAAATTTTTATCCCTCAAAATTTCATTACTCCATTTGATAGAAATCAATATTCCTTTTTCTTAATAAGTCATTATATTTGAACTTGGAAATCTAATTTTTATATTTTCTGTCATTAACCAAGCTAGTATTCCCTCTAACATGACACATAACTACACCATAAAATGGCCCAAAGGGTGTTCTCGAGCCCCACCTGATATAAACTAATGTTTCGGTGTCAAACACCACACATGGGAATGATTTCTCCCATTAGAATCAACTATAAGTAGTCCACAAAAATATGTCATCACATCATAATCAATTACCATAACTGGAATTAATAAAATTGTTCACATGTCAAATAATATACTCTTTTAAACAAATCCAAAATACCAAATAAGTGATGGGATCCAACTGTACAACCAATTCACAAGAAACAAGAGTTCCAAAAACCTCCTTCCACCACCATATACACCTTCCAAATGGGGATGCACAAGAAACGAGGTCCACCATCACTAATATTTATCAGTTAGATTTTTCCAATGTGAAACATAATAATGTCAACATTCTATTGAGGGTGTGTGTAGGATATAAGACAATTCCCTGTAGAATACCACCAAAATAGATTCCCTTCAATAACATTATATAAATAATCATCATGAATATTTTAAAGGGAATGAGAATCACAATTTTTTATATAAACAAGATTTGAAATTAAGAATGAAATTTTGAAATGAAAATATGATCAAAAAATATAAAATCACATTGGTTCAATGGGTAATCCCTAAGCCACTATAGTTATCGGAGTCATAGTATCCACTTACCTTGTCAAGAATACCAACCAAATCGTAGCACAACATTATTCATGATCCACTATAGGGGATTCATCTCCCATAGTCGTTTTCTCCCCAAACATCATCATCATATGTTTTGTTATTGTTGTATCATCAACCCTTCATGGAGGATCCTAGCCTCAGTCATGTCAATCTACCTACCATACTTGACCTAGTTTTCCAAACAAGTTAACAATGATCCCCTTACACTGAATTCTATTCCCTAGGTCACTTGAACCACCTATCGCACCAGAATAGATTCACTAATTGTATCACACGAAGTAAATAAAAATATTCAATAGGAAAACCATCTTTAAACCCTTATGAACATCCAATATCCTTAAAAATGACTCCCACGACTAAAAAAACCAGTGTAACCCATTTAGAGATCCTTTAAATCATAATTAAACCATCAACAATGTTGAAGAATGGAACCACTTTCCTTTTTCATTAAAACATTGGGAAATAAGTTTAATCCAATAACCACATCAACGATATATCATATAAAGTACTGATCACACCATAAAACCTCAATATAAATCCCAATGAACCATGGTTGAAACAAATATAGGTCAAAAAAACCATGGAAGAAGAGAGAACCCAATAATGAAGAAATTGGAGAACATAAAGAATAAGAAAATAGGGAATGGAGTAGCTTATCCATCAATTTCATTATGACACAAGGAAAAACATGCGATTAAATTGAATTAAATCAGTTAAAAGGGGGATAGTGAGGAAATAATATGGGCTAAAAAATATGAATGGGGCATGTTCGGGTGGTTTGGGTGTTAAAATAGAGGAGGGAAAGAATAATAATATGAACATATTTTAAAAAATTTGGTTAAGCAGGCCATTTGGCCGCACTGTATACCCAACCATACACCATATGTGTGGTACCTCTATCCAATGTGAATAGAGGAAACACATTTTACAGGATGATAGTGCATTCTCATGATGTTTATAATTATACTCAAATAGTGTCATTGTCCTGGGTGTATGATTTTGTTTATGCTAGCTCAAGGTTTCTACTTACTATATACCAATCATGTGCCACCGTTTTCCTATCCAAAAATCACAATTTTCACCAGAAATAACCTAGGAATAAAATAGATAAATATAATGAAAAATATAAAAGAAATAATACATCCAATTTACCTCAAGGATGTCAAAATTCCCCCTCCATAACAACTTCCCTACCTTGGAAATTAAAACCAATCATTCATTAGAAAATAAATGTTGATAATGCTCTTATAAAAAAGGATTCCACACCTACATCTCCTGTAAATTTATATTTTCTTCTAAAGAACCAGCACCAATGTTATGGAAATCCCCCTAATAACTTTCACATTGGAATCGACAATACACACTAGTCACTCAAAAATGGAAAAACTAGATTCCAACTCAAAATATATCAATATTAGTACATGATATGGGTTCATATTATACTCCCTTAAATGAGATACATAGATAAATTCATGGGTCAATGACTAGTGATTTGGAAAGGATCACTGGTAAGACACATTTTCAATTATATATATATTATCTAAAGGTCTTATATTCCTGAATGTTAGAACTCCCATGCATTCAATGATCATGATGACCCAAATGATGGGCCATATTTAGAAACACATATCTTTATGCTGAGAATTACATGGTTCGAAACCAATTTTCATTATATGAATTATGGAGTCTCCATTCCTTCAGAGAAAATTTCTTGGAAATATTAACCTTATCATATATATCATATACCAGGATCAGTTCCAACAATGATTCCTTACCCACTTTTGGACATCATGAGGGAAACTAACACAACCAACCATAATGAACCTCAAAAGGAATCATTATTATCAATATTTTTTAACTATTATTGCACAAAAATTATATAAATCCAAAATTATTATCCTATGAGACCATTAAATATAACACACATTATTGGAGCATGTCTTTAAGGATCTGAATCACCCACTCCGTCTGACCATACTTTTGAGGATGGTATATCGTATTAAGTTTAAACTATGACCTAATTTCTATATAAAGACATTCCAAATATTAGTATTTTTTTGTGGGTACCTCTATAAAATGATAGATAAATTTACTCCATGATTTATCAAAATTTATTGAATTTAAAACCAACAAAACTCAACCATCATGGTTGAGTCCCTGAATGGGGTGAAATGAGCTAATTTGGTTATATGGTATTCACAAACTCAATCACACCTCTTACCTGGGGTGTAATAGTTTATTGAATGAAAATTTTTATGTTAGAAAAGTCCCACTACTAGGTAGGAATGGGTAGGCTTTGAAAAAAAAAGAAGGGCTACATGCACATGGAATTAGCCTACTGAGAGACATAACACCTGAACACGTAGACAACAGTCTATAACCTCATCCCCGAACACCAAAACCAAAAAAAATCATAAAACATATTAGTGGCACTGAGATTAAGGATTGACTGATTTTTATTTCTAAAATTAATCACCGCTAACTTTTTATACAAAAATTCTCCAAGATGGTCCCTGAAAGAAGGAACACCTTTTCAAGAAAATAAACAATCACTTTGAACATCCCCACTATTAAGACGATTTATAGAACAATAGCAAATCTCATCACCATGATTATCTTTATGAATAGTATCCATAATGGAGGTAAGTATCTAAACACTATACAAAAACATACCTCTCTTATTCTCATTGGTTTCTAGATGAATCTGTTGGAGAAGCCACATCATATTCCACTCATCACTGGACACCATGACTGGTTGCACCATCATTTTCCTACACAAGTAATTTTCTTCCATATTATTTATTCATGGGGTATAGATGATATCAAAATGGAACCCCTGATGGTAAGAAACACACTAACCCTTCATTGTATTCAAATCATTTTGAGAGAAAATGTTAGATAACACTTATGATATGTGTTGCCTTCAAACTTCTCTCAAAAGAGATAATCGCCAATGTCATCAATCCAAGAATCATTGATTCCAATTCCTAGTCATCGGTAGTTTAATTAATTTCATTTGGTATGATTTAGTGATCTTCATATTCCACCACATGCTCATCCTATATTAAAACTATAGAATATATTTTTTTTATTACAAAACTTTTCATTACATGGTACAAAAATGGGGATTATTACATGTTTATTTTCATTGAAATAAGATACATAATACCAGAAGATACAAAAAATTATTCTTTGTATAGATAGAATACCTAATCATGGGTTAAAACTAAGTTATAATTACAAAATCTCAAAACTGATGGATATACATCCAAGGAAATGTGTCAGCATGAATCACGCTAGGAGAATCAACAAGAGAGACATATAACATGCGATCTTCAGATGCATCTATAATAACATAATTCATAATGATAACGCATGAGAAAGAGGAATATCATAAAAACATGAATAATAACTTGTTAATAGGGATAAAAATATAAATGAAACATTCATAATCATATCACCGAGGTTTATCACTGAGATTGCATATATAGAAACTTCCATGTTTATTCCCCATGGTATCGAAAACCCTGTCATCTCTAGGGATCAAAATCATTACCCGGTATAACGGAGTGCTATCATGGAACACAATTCATATGTATTAATTTATTTGATCCATATAGATAATTATTAATAATTTCACTAATCACCCATAAATAATAATTAAGGGGTTTCTTATCAAAATATTTAAATACAAAAGAGCTTAAATACGTCATTAATATTTCATTTTTAACCCACAGAATGGGCATGCAAGTTTCATTCATGTAAATACCCAAATCAACTAGTTATGTTTACATATAGGTCAATAATCATTAAATAGGGAAATGATTTGGGTATTCAAATAAAAATTAAAATATAATTTCTTATATAAAATAATGAAATTTGACAAATAAATTCAGTACCCTAACGAGTATAAAGTGTGGTCTTAGAAAAGGGTAAAATTAAAGGGGACAAGGGACACCCTTTAATAAAAATAAACTTCCTTGATTAATGTGACAATTTATGGTGGAAAAAATAGATTGGAAATTATAATACAGACTTCTTGAAAAATGAACATGATTGTAGAAGAGAAGTGAAGATTTCTTTTACCATTAATATTGGTTATAAAACATGAGTTTGGAACATTGTGGGATTAAGGAATCCTTGTGGGACTCCTTTGGAGGAAAAATTCACCAGTACATCATGAATGATGGATTAAGAGTGAATAGGAATGGTGAAATGGGTGGTTATTTATATAAAAAGTGGAAGATTTGTTTAATAATTAAAAAATATTATTCTTGGAAAACTAGTTTGTAGAAAATGATAAACCAGTGTCATACCCATGGTTTTGAAATCATGTTTCAAAATTTATGATATTTTAATCTATCCAAACTGAAAAAACATTTTTTAAGAGTTCTTTTGGAATGGAAAAGTAATGATTCTACAAAGTAATGTTTCTTAAATTTAAATTTTCCATTTTCGAAATGAGAATGTTCCCTATAGTTTTATAAATATATTTAAATAAATTAAAATACATTATATTAATAAAATAACATTTTTTAGGACTTAGATTGTGTTTAATTAATAATTAAGTCATTATGATATAAATATAATTTCTCAAAATATATTGAAAACCTAAATGTGTATTTTTTCCTACTCACAAAAAATTAACTTATTTTAGAATACTCTCTTAAGTTCACCCTAACCTAAATTATAGTTTCTAATTTTATAAATCTTTTATATTTTGTTATATAAATTATTTTAATGAGATATGTTTAACATCCAAAGAAAAAAATTATTAGTTTCTTAGAAATAGAATATTTTAAGGTGTAATCAAATTTCTGACACATATAAAAAATATCCTAGTCCTTTATTAAATTATTTTATATTTTATTATTTAAATTACTATCATTTAAAGATTATTTATTTTTTAAAAATACCATTCATAATACATTGGTGATTTTAAAAAAAATTATTTTGTTGAAAAATAAAATTATGTATTCTTTGCATCCAAAAATCAAATTTTCAAATTCTTCTCAATTAAAAATATATTTTATTAAAACAATATTATTAATAGGGATTTATGGAATAAAAAATTTAATTATATAATTAAATTTACACTATAGCCCAAATATGTAACACCTTATTACACTTTCATGTGCCCTAAGGGTAAGGTGTGAAATGGTTGTAGTTTCATGGGGTGGATCTGTTTACATCAAGCAAGTGGAAATCTCCAAGAACATAAACTTATCTTGTAGGTGATTTAATTCATGATTTACATGATATATCTAATATTAGTATCTGTCAATGAATAACCCCAATGACACTATCTCCCTCTCATGTTCAGACAAGTGGGCTTCAAACATAATGACTCTATAGTCATAGGCAATCGATTATCCTTTTTAAATCAACTATACTATATTTTTAATACTTATAAACACTAATTACAATGGTTAACATATAAAAAGGGTATAGTATCCATTTTTTCATAGTTTCCAATTGTTATATAACGATCAAATCCCAACTGTCACATTTCCCTTTATACACTATAAATAACTCTTTCTTATTTTACTCAAATTTCACTAAAATTTCTATTATTTTTATATATTAATTTTCATAATATGTTGATTGGTTTAACAATTTTTTGTTTCGTTTCTACAAAATTTTATTTGGGGGTATTGATTCTATTATATTGGGGCATTTCTTACATTCCCATTTTAGCAATTGTATTTTATATTTTTTTGTCCAGTTGTAATATTTTTCATGGTAATTGGTTTTATAAATGAATAATGCAATGATAATTGTAAAAGAGATAAAAAAATTGGTTTATATTTATTTTTTATGTGAATTATATTATAAAATATGTAACATGCATTTATTAAGGAAACAAATATCATTTAAAAAGTATAGTTAATTACATTCTTCCCTCGATAAGAATTTTCCTCCTAGAAATTTATAATTATTTTCTTAGTTGAGAAATGTGTGTGTACATCAGTATCATTGTATTATATACATTCACATGATTATTCATCATATTGGTTATTCATTCACATGACTTTTATTAATTTTGTATTCTTGTTGGGTAGAACCTTTTCTTTATATTCAAAGATATCCCCCAGCTGGTCCTCCTAAGAGAGGTTATGTTCTCGTTGTACAACCTCTATATTCAATACATCTGATAAATCATTTCTCTACATCATTAAGAGAGAAACCTGGAATACATAATCATATTCAGAAGGATTTGGTGGATGTTAATGACTATAATCCACTAATATAACGCGATCAATGATTTCATAGGGGCTAATGTCTCATAAGTAATATTCCATTTCCTCCTAAACCTTGTGAGTATCTTCCTTGGTTATATACAATTGAAGGCATTTTTCTAAACACCAAACATCATGTGTATTAAAGTTTTTTCAGCATAGATATTTTCCCGACTCTGAGAAGCCTTTATATGTTGTTTGATGAAAATAACCTTATCTATCATATATTAAATAATATTGGTCCCATGCAATTTCCTCGCACCAACTTCATCCAAAAAATAATGAGATATTCATGGATTTCCATATAGATAATCATATGGTTACATTTGAATAGCCAAGTGGAATCTATTTTTATATGATAACACAACTACTGGATGGTTATGATCTCATCCGTCTTTAAATATCATTGAGTATGTATTCAATATACCCATTAGTTTCTGAATAGTCCATTCGGATTGGCCATCAGTTTGGGACTGATCAACCATAATAAAATTAAATTTAGTATTTAGAGCGTGTTGGGGACTTCTCAAAAATTTAGATTTGAATCTTCTTTCATTACCATAAACAATATACAGTGGAACACCAAACACCCTCACTACTTCCTTTACATATATCATAGAAATTTGGTCAATAGAGAAATATTCCTGAATATAAATGAAATGGGATGTCTTGGTGAGTTGATCCAATATAACCAATGTCAAATTGTTCAATTTTGAATGTTCATGGAAGAACTGTGATGAATTCTATAGTTATCTTTTCCCACATCCATGTTAGTATGGGTGGTGGTTGAAATTCCTTTTTAACAAGTCTTTCCTCTTCCTTAACATACTAACATTTCATGTACCTTGAATTGTAGTGGAAAATATTAGATTTAATATTTCCCCACCATTAATTATAATTAAGGACTATATGCATTTTAATGCTTCCAAGATATATAGAAAATTTAGGGAAATGTGATTCATCAATCATCTCATTATTTTTATCTAGGATAGATGTGACTCATATAATTCTATAAAATTTTAGTGCACCTTATTTAAAAATATTGAACTCAAGAAACAACCCATTCTTCACAACCTCTATCTCCTTTTTTAACAATGGATATTATCTTTGATCTTTCTTGATATCATCTAGAAATGATGGCTATGCAATCATTGGGGATTGGATTTCTTATGTCTCTTCCTTTATGATTCCCATTTCTAATTTTACTATGTCCTTGAACAATTGATATCCATGAATCCTAAAAATTTCCCACACAATAAGGTATTTCCCACTCAATGCGTCAAAAATTTTGTTTTTTTTACTTTGGGGTAATAAAGAATTGAAAAGTCATAGTATTTAAGAATTTACATCCATGTATTTTTTCTCATTTTAATTTCCTTTTACATGATTTTGTACAAAATACATTGTTGGTCTATCCATATATCGTATTTCTCCCTATAAATATAATAAATCTATATTTTCAGATAAATGTAAACAGATCTAACTCCAGTTCATTTGTAATATAATTATTCTAATGATTCTTGTCAAGATTCTTAAAAAATAACCTTGTCATTTTTTATGAGGATGCACCAAATACAATTCATATATGAATCACCATAAATAATAAATTATTATCCAAAATGTTGAAGAGTTAATATAGGTGCAATAACTATACTATTCTTCAGTTCTAGGAAACATTCTTCACAATCATTTTTTCATACATACTTAGCCACATTTCAATTTAATATGTTTGGTGGAATATATTGTCATGAATGTTTTTTCAAAAACCTCCTCTTATATTTTTTCAATCCCAGAAGACTATGAATATCATTTATTATTAATTTATGATGAGTACACACTTCTATATCCGTTATCTTGAATGGGTAAACTGAGATTCCAATATTTCATACAATGTTCCTCAAGAATGAAACTTGTTTTAAGCATGAATCACATTTTATGTGTTTTCAAAAATGATTATACTTCCACATAATTTTCAATTAAAACCCATAGAGGATCCTCATCCTCTGTGATAATTTTTTAAAATAACAAAATATAATTGATAAAAAAACTACTATGAATTTATCAAGGTAGTAATTAAATATTGTATTCATTAAATACATAAATATATTACAACTATTATTCATGCCCAATGGAATGAAATCAAACTCAATATTCCTATATAATTTTAAAAAGCTAGTCATTGGAATATCATTAATATTCACTATAAATAGATGATACCCAGATCCAAAGTAAATGGTGGAGAATAATTGAGCCCTACGAAGCTGTTCAGATAAATCATCAATCCTTGGGAGAGGGCTCTTTTTCACCACTTTTATCGCATTATTTTCACTATAATCAATTTATTTCTACATTTACCCTTCCTTATTCTTTAAAAAGATAATATTTTATTCCCATGGAGACCAACATGGACAGATAAACCCCTTCTCTAAAAGTTCTTGAAGTTGTTTCATAAATTCCACTGACTCCAATTTTCTATTCCATATAGGGTCTTCGATATTGGGTTGGATATAGGTATGAGTTCTATTGAGAAATCTACCAAACATTATAGGGGAGGTCCCAGTAACTCTTTAGGAAATATACTAATGTATTCTGGAATGATCATGACATTATCTATCATTTTACATTCATTTCCTTCTCCATCTTCACTGATCATCTCCATAAAAATTCTCTAAGAGGTACTTCTAGAAAATGTTCAGGTCAAAATATATATCCTTTGAAAATAACTATAGGTTCTCCATTAATGGCTCCAAAAATTTCCATTCTTCTATATTTGATCATAGTGTTATACTTTGATAGTCATTCCACTACTAGAATATTTTTGAATTTCACCATGGAAATGACTACTAGATTTTTTGTGAGATTATTCATGCCAAAGTTAAATCCTAAATTTATATACACTTTTGATGCTTTGATAATTTCCCCAGATTTATTGAATAATAACTCAATGTCAATAAGTTATGAGATGGACTCTATATTATTTAAAAACATGGATGAAATAAAGGAATTGGTAAAACCAGAATCAATCCAATTACTTGATAGCATTGAGAGAAGATTATTTGTACATTCCACCACATTATTTGGTGCCTCCACATCATCTATCATGATAGAAAATTACAAACCATTCTCCCTTGGAATATGATGAGGTTGATGGTTGTTAAACTCCATTATTTACTGATTTTTACATTGATAAGTAATGTTCCCTAGCTTTCCTCACTTGAAACATTGATATTATAACAGTGATTTCACCATCATCCCTATTCCATTAATGTTGAAAAGATGAGGCTTCATCTCACCATGATAGTTTCAGGATATATGGACATCTCATATATATTTTTAGGACTTTACACTACTAGGAAATAATATCCCATAATACATCATCCCAAAATTGTGGCATATGGGATGTTTCCCTTTCTTTCATCCTCTTCCATGTTCAAATGTCATCCCTGAGTTTTTCTACATTGATCTCTTCTTTTCATTATGGATATATGACCCCTATGAATATAAAAACTCCAATTAGATCTTCATAAAACTCTTCACAACATCTTCATAGATTGTATTGTCATGATTTTCTGGATACCTCTAATGATAGAGTCACAGTCCACTGAAGAATATACCAACCTTTCCCTTGTAGTCCATAACAAATGTAGAGGTGTATTGAGAAAGTATAGAAATGTTCATATCATATATTCACACCTATTAAATTTGATTTTGCGTCAACTTCAGGAATTATTTCTCCATTTTTCACTTGGAAAAATGAAAATATTTATTGAAAAATATTTCTATGAAATCCTCCTACTCCATAGCATTGATCTCCCTTCTCAGCTACATGTTTTTAACTAGTATACACCACTGAGTAACTTCTCCTTCTATGTGGGATACAAATAGGGAGAGTTTATCTTATTTTAAATAATGATGTATAGAAAAGGTTATTTCAATATATTTTATCTATTTTTGAGAAATCTATTGATTGGTATATCAAATAAAAGATGATGGTAATTGAAATATAAAGGACTCAATGGTATATTTTTCTCATTGAGTTGAATATATTTTCTAGACATGATTAAATTTATTAATGATAACTAAAGATAGATATTTCATCTTCCCCATAACGTTTTCCATTATAGCTTCCATCTAAACACTATAAATTCATTATCTATTTCAATCATCATTTATGTAGTTACACCAATTTCCCACCATTCAGCTAAAATAAGAAAACATTAGTGAGAAACATATTATATTTATGAATCATATTTTTTTTAGGTTGGGGTCGTAGCCTCAATTATTATGTAATTAATATCTTCTAATAATAATTACATTTTCTATGTATCCTTCATAGTTATTCCTAAAAATATTCAGATTAACCAAACATATCCCGAAGGAGTGTCAAAACAAGATTCTAAAGAGAATCATTATGAATCACTAGTTCTCATTTGAGATTCGCTTAAAACGGTGTTTTTAGGTGTTACCAATAGGTACATTTGTATCAAATCTAGTTTTTCTTATCCATCTAGGAAATTATTTTCATAGAAACCACTTAATTAATACATCACCAAAATATAAGGATGTTTTAATATATATAGAATTTTACATAGGGTATATCCTGTAGTTTTCATGTAATGGTTATTAAAAGTAACTAAACCAACATTTGATAGAAACTATGGAATCCAAAATTTTATAAATAAAATTTTAATTACATAATACAAAATAGAGAATTTTTTCATGTATATTTTATAGGGAATAAGGTAGATAATACAAGGAAAAATAAAATATTCATATTAATCCACTCGAAATACATATTAATGGGTTCACCATAAGATATAATTAATACATATCATAACATAGGTTCATACATCAAAGATAAATTCTTAACATGATTCCTAATATATGAATAAAGAAGAGAGACATAAAACTTGTGATCACGAGACAAATCAATAAGATCAGAAGTCATACAGATAATGCATTATAAAGATACATATAATAATAATAAATTACATAAATTATAATAGATAAATGTGACTAAAAAATTTAAATGATATATTCATATGAATATCACCATTTGTATCACTAATATGTCATAAATGAAAATTACCAAGGATATTCACCAAGGTATCATAAAACATGTCATCTCTAGAAATTAGATTTTTTACCCAATGAATTGGAGTGCTATAAAATAATACCCTTCATATGTATTAATTAATTTGATAAGCATAGATCATAATAAAACATTTAATTAATAACACATGAATAATAAATAATGAGTTAATTGTCAAAATCATGGCATAAAAAAGAGTTTAACAACATGATTTTTGTATCATTTTTATCCCATGGAATGTGAATGTGTGTTTCATGAATGTAAATCTGTAAATCAATTAGTCATTTTTATGAATATTTTAATATAATTTTAAAAGAAAAGATGTCTGGGTATTCAAATAAAATTGAAAAGAAAATTTATCATGTAATTGAGAGAAATTTGATAAATAAATTTGGCAATATGGCATGTATAAAACATGTTTTTAGAAAAGGGTAAAATTATACAGCACAATGGCCTCACATTCATTAAATGATACTAAAAAAATAATAGGATAATTGAAAGTGGAAAAAAGAACATAATTTAGAAATAACAATACATTCCATATAAAAAAGGGAACATGAATGGAAAAAAGAAAATAATATTCACCTTACCTAGAATAGTTGTTTCTAAAACATATGGATGGAACCTTGGGAGATTGAGGAAAATATGGGGGGTATCCGTGGGAGAAAAAACACCATAATTTCATATAGAATGAATTGGGAGTTAATATGAAAGGTGAAATTGGTTGGTATTTATAGAAAAAGATGAGGAATTTTTAAATAATTATCAAATATATGCTTTGGAAAACTAGGCTATGGAAAATGAAAACCATTATACTTACCATTGTTTTTTCTGATGGTTTTGGAAATCATGGTCTCATTTTAGGATATTTTAATCCAAAAAATCCTAATAACATTTTTAATACTTATTTTGGAAGGGAAAACTAATTATTTCATAATGTTATGTTCTCAAAAATTAAATATTACTTTTTAGGATTTAGAAAGATACATCTAATTTTAGAAATTGATTAAATTAAATTACAAAACATAATAAAAATAAAATATCATAATTCAAGTCTTAGATTATGTTTAATTAATTATTAAATCATTATGAAAAAAATATAATGTTATAAAATAAATTTATACCCTAAAATTCGATTTTTTCCTATTCATGAAAATAAAATTATGTTTGAAAATTATAATAAATTCAGGATAACATAAATTTAATGTGTTGATTTAAAAAACGGTAATTATTTTATGATAAAAATTATTCAAATATTTTATTATTTCTTTAAAAATATAATAAATACATTGGTTTATATAGTAATTGTATATATTTTCTATAAAATTACAATTATGTTATATTTTCATCTAAAAATATAATTATCATATTAATATAAATTAATCATATATTTTATTATGAAAAATTACTCTTAAGAGGATTTGATAGAAAAAATATTTACTTATAAAATGAAATTTACAATACAGTCTGGATAGGTAAACCCTTATTCCACCTGCATACACCATATGGGTAAGGTGTGAGATTGTTTTAGTTTCGTTTGGGTGGATCAGCTGAGATAAAATGATTGGTAATCTCATTTAAATTAATGATCTCTAGTAGGTAGTATTATTCCAGATTCACATGTTCAATCTCAAATTGGGTATTTTCAATGTAGAACCCCAGTGATGCAACCACCCTCCCAAGTCCAGACAAATTTGGCATCAAACTAAAAAACTCTACAGGAAAAGGCTATCAAATATCCTTTATATATCAATTATCCTCTGTCATTAATTCTTATAAACGATATTTATAATGGATAAATTATCATGTGATGGAATATTTATCAATTTCCATATTGATCAATTATTATATTTTACCAAGGGATATATAACATCTTATTCCCAATCATTTTATTTCTCCTTATATCCTAAAAATTCCACTTAATTTATTCACTCAAAATTCAAAAAAATTATTCTTAAGGTTATACTTTAATTTTTATAAGATTTTGAAAAGATTAATATTATTTTTTCTTATTTATATAACATTTTTAGCGAGGGGATGATTCTAGTAGAATGGAGCGATTCATACATTCACATTATTATTATTCTATTTTATATTTTCTTCCCCTAGTTTTAATGTTTGGAATCTTATTTGGTTTCTTAATTGAATAATTTAATGATCATTTTTAAAGAGATATTTTTTTAATTTCTCATTATTGTTTACATGTATTATATTATATAAAATGTAAAATAAATTTATCCTTGAATAATAAATCATTTAAAAAAATTAGTCATAAAAAACACACAAAATACCCATTCCTGAGGTGTCATAAAAGGCTAATTATCCCATGTCAAATTCCGATAATATCAAGTTAGGGGTAGTCCCCAAACACGGCAAGATCCTAAAAAATAAATCTCAGGATTCTAGCCTCTATTATGACCTTACCCCTTTCCAAGAAATTTCATTCATTGGTGATGAAATCATTGATAGATTCATAATGTACCTCCTGTATTATCCTTCTAGGCCCAAAAATATCTTGATTTCAAATATGATCTTCAATTTCACAATTGAAAAAAGATCTTCAATCATATTGGGGTATACTAAAATACCATGATTTGAAATTATGGGGCTCATAAAATTCACATACCTAATCCATAATGTAAATTTGGAAATCATAATATATATATACGGTGATTTTAAAAGTGTTCCTAGAATGATCCTCAACTACTTCTCATGCTCTTTCTCTATCCCGGTGTAGACCAAGATGTCATCCGAAAACTAGACGAAAAAGGAGTAAAGGTACTAATGGAACACATTTTTCATTCACACCATGAAGACGGAATGGTCATTTTTTAACCCTAAATGCTTGACCAAATTCCATATGTGGATTCCCTATATTGGAAGGAAGCTTTATAAACATCCACCAATATTACTCAAGACCGGTGATACCTGGAATGAAAGTTGATCATAGAGAACAATTATTCCTCCATTGAGATTATCAGAAAGGTCATCAATGTGGGGCATGAGTTATATATTATTGATTTTTACCTTATTTAAATTTTGGTAATTGATTCAAAACTAGTGATATCCATCAACCTAATTTTTAAATAGAATTGGTGTTATCCATGGGGAGACGCTTAAGAAAATGAATATTTTGTATTCCAAATAGTCCTTCTATATCATTAATTCCTTCAATTATATGGGGTCCATAAGATATGAGGGATGATATATAATTTTGATTCAGGAACTAAATATATGGTTATCTCAATATCCCCATTCTTAGGTAATCCTATGAAATCATATAAAAACATATGGGGACTCATCTTCCACAGGTGTTTGTCCACTTACAGAATCACTATCATCATCATTTGACATGAGTGATGATATCTAAAAAATGAAAATACCCAACTCTTTAATTGGAGTTACTACATGTCTTGATTGAGGATCTAATTATCCTTAAAAGACATGATTTCTCCCACCTGGTAAAAAAACTATCACTCACTTATGATATCAATCAATGTATGCCTTAAAACTCATCATCTATAATATACCGAGGATTTCATATATGGGTTCCATCCCCAAAATAGAAAATCTCAATACCGGTCAACCTATGACAGAGTGAGTGAGTACGGAATATAGGTGAAACATTTTTTATTTTTCTTACTAATTGTAATTTGTATCTCTATTATATAAGGAATTATCCAAGTCGAAAATTTCAATAGATCCACATGAAGAGAAGAGATAAATAAGTTATAATCACTCGTATAAAATAAGAAAAAACTATAGATAATTCCATAAAAATAGTACCATGACATATCAGAGATTCTCCATCTTTTTTAACTAGATCTTGATCCAAATCATGAAGGTGAAACATCGCTTCCTATACCTGATAATGACCACTGATCATTGACTCTTCTTTATGTTTATTTTATCTAGATTTGGATCAATCCCTACAAACAAAACCTTCAAATTGAGTACATTATATCATGGAATTTTTTGAATTAGATATCATCCCCATATAGGATTAAAGAACATGTAACACCCTAATATGGGAATGAGATTTTCAAAACCTTATATAAGTTCCAAAAATGTCCATGCTGTTGAAAATGTCTAGGTGGGGTTGGACATGTTGACTAAAAATTCCCCCACCTTCCATAGTGATGGAAAATTAATGATCCAACATATCATTCCATATAAAAATATGTTCATCAAGGTTATAATGATTTACCACCTTTCCTCTTCTCATTCTCATCATGTTTCCTCTTCTTTTTAGATGAACAACTACCTCCCATCCCCACTACTGAAGCTACTCCATAAAGAATTATTTTCCACTCTATGAAATATCTATCATAAGGTACCAATCCAATACCAAAACCTATTCATAAATTTAGTTATAATTTTCATGGGTTGAATAACTTTTTGAAACCCCATTTCAAACCATTGATCATTTAGCTTCCCAATATAAAATATCATGGGTTTGATCAGAACCAATTCTGCTAAGTGGTTGGAACAACCCAACATGGTCTAATTACCTTATTAGAGATCTATAAAATCTAAGTTATTATCATAGGAAAATGCAACAAGGAAATAATTCTCATTTAACATGACATTTATGTCCTTCCAACCCATATACACATACATCCTAGCCTTCACCATCAATTCCCACCACTTTTGACTGTGACCTTCGAACAAGAACGAAGAACATTTCACTTTGACAACATCCGGAGTACCAAAAAACAAAAAAATACTTTTAATATTATCTATAATATCCTAAAATTCATGGGGATATATGTTACCCTAATATGATGTATTTTTTTCATCGATAAACCCATGAACATTGTTCTTTTTTTGACCTAGTATGGAATCCTTAACATGATCAGTACTAGATCCGACTTCTAGATCCAATTCCTGAAGAGGGGAAATAATTGCTTCCAGTTGCCTTTGATAAAGTAGTAAGTGATAACACTCATAGAACTCTTCCGATAGTTTAAGATGAATTATTCATGGAGGAATATTTCTATAACACCCAAAAAAATGGAGAAACCATAAATGAAATTTCCTAAATCATTTTCATCAATAATGTCTTATAAATTATATTATGAATCAAAACAAAAACCACAAAAAGTAAAATAATAATTTATAACAATCCACCCTCACTCAGTGTCCATGAATAGTCACCAACTTGTATATCATTCCTGGAGTTCAAGAGAATGAAATACCAAAACACCCAATGGTGACCCAAAGCCTGTCATGAGGACTCTTGTCCTCACACCCCACTCTCCACCATAACCTCATGTCATGATATTCCCACCGCTAGTCTTTATAGAAATTCCCAAATATCATAACCCAATAATGAGAAAACCCTTTTTTGATAAAATTTTTTCCAAAACTATTCTGGTCTACCATCCAACCTGACTCCCTATGCAGCAAGTGTCATAGCCCAAAGGGTGTTCTTGATCGACATTAGCTGGAAACTAGTGCCTAGGAATCTGATATCTAACTAAGGAATAATTTACCCAGTAGGAATAAACTATAATTAGATAACAATAATATAAAATAACATCATAATCAATAATAATAACCAGAATAAATATATCCATGTGAAGATAAACTGTTTACACTTTTAATCAATAATATAAAATAAAAAAAATCAGGAGGGGAAACAACCACAAAACCTAGTCTCATGTGATATGAGGTCAAAAAAACTCATGCCGCAACCACCATGAACAAACAAAATAGGAACCACTATGAATCTGATCCTTCATCAACACCACAGAACACCTTTTCTTTTCATGGGTCAATCATATCAATGGAAACATACACTTGAAGTTGAATATAGGGTATGATAAAATGAACCATAGAATACTACCGAAGGATATTTCATGCTATAAAATCATAATTAAAATCAACATTCCAATTTCAATGAGTAATAGAGGTTTTGTTTTTTTAATAAAAACAAGATTTGAAATATGATGGAATTTAATAATGACAAAAAATGAACAATAAGCATAGAATCACTTGATAACAATGGAAAATTTCTATGGCACTGGGGTTATGAGTTCCTAGGATCCTAATACATTGGTGAATAAAACATACCAAAACCCGCATAGACCTTAATAAAGATACACTAGAGAGGAATCATATCCCAATGTCTAGGGATCTCTAATTATCCTCGTCTTATGGTTAGTTGGTCTCGTAGCATCAAACCTCCTAGGATGAACTAGGCTTGGACACAACAGGTCATCTTAGAATACTAGTCCTAATATTCCAACACATATACCTAGGATTCTCATGTTATCAATTCTATTCCCCATGTCATATCAACAACCTCTCACACAAACAAACTTCTAACATTTGGGACATACAAAAAAAACCATTTTCAATAGATAAACCATCTTTAAACCATTATTCACACAAAAATTATTTAAAACATTATTCTAACAACCCACAAAACATGTGGAACCAATTTTTAAAACCAATATTTCATACCAAAGTCATCAAAAAATTTCATATCATGAAATCACCTATCATTTTCATGGACATTTCTGAAAACCAATTGAAAATCATAACTGCACCAATGAGAGGAATTATAAAAAAATATCAGACCATAAAGGTCATGAAACACCACAATGAATCATAATTGAACCCAAAAAAGTTCATCCAAACCACATGATAATAGATAACTCATGAATAACTTAAGAAACCAAGAAGAATAAGAAAAAGTGTAAATCATGAGGTTACATATTGATTTCATGAAGATATAATTCCAAATAACCAATAAATTAAGGTAAAATTGATAAATGGGGGAGAAGGAGGCACACAATGGTCTAGAAATATGAATGGGTAATCATAGGTTGGTTTATTGGTTAAAATAATGATGGGTTGGAATATGAATTTCAACATTCTTAATGGTATGTAAGACCTCATGGTTTTGATGCACAGTCTACCAGATAGTGGTCCTACCATGTGGAAGCTCTATTAAAAGGTAAAATATGATACATAAATTTTTGGGGGTGGGTGAACACATGTGTGGTCAAATGTGTTCCACAGATAGAGACAATGTCTAGGGTGCACAGTTTCGTCTACGCTAGCACATGGTTTCAATTAACCATTTACCAACTGTGTTCCACCATATGTTAGTCCCAAAATCACCATTTTCAACAAAAATTACTAGTAAATCCAAAATTCAAATATAAGACAAACAATAAAAGAAATAATTCCATTAAATTACATCTCATTTTTGAAAGTTTCACAATAGGTCATTAACATAGTTTGTGGTCTTAGTTCATAACAAATTATCTCCGCTACCCATGATATCAATATATTATTTTTTTCAAATAGAGATCTTTTTGTATTAATAGATTTTATGTTCCAAATCAGTTGGGGATCATTTATTTACTACATTATTATCCCAACATGGAATCCTTAATATAGATTTCAGTGGATTGATTGAAATGATATAACATAATCTAGAGTCAATAATCAATACACAATTTCAGTGGACAAATGAATGTTGGATGTAGAATTCCCTTGTATCAAAATCTCATAAATATATTTTAATGAGGTATTACATAGTATATATTTTCATAAAAATTAGAATCCATGAAATAATTGAATATTATCAATAATTATCCATTTTATACAATATTCTATTTTCTTATGTCATTGAATGGTTTAAAACATCTCTACATTGTCATATATTATATCATCTACTAAAAAAATGCCATCATATTTCATCTACTCGTGTCAATGATCTACTTCCCAACCATTATAGTGTCTCATATTATTCCATATGGATTCTAATATTAATTTTCTATGTGATAACTCCACAATATGAAGATATTGATCGCCCCATTTATATATATATTGAAGATAATACAATCATATCATCCAATTTTTTAGTGTTTTATTATAAATGATTATTAGGAAGCTCAATGGGCGGACTGCAGAGGTGACCGGAAATGACCTAGTCCAATGAAGACGAGCTCTGCTCCCCCCTCCTTTTTTGAGGGGGATTTCTGGATCTGCTTGATAATGATTTCACTCATCTATGCTCAGATTTTCTATTCCCAAGGATCCATCTCTCCCAGAATGTCCCAGATCTATTTCAGGCGGCACCACACCTTCCTCTTCTCCCAGCTAAGATCAATAGTGTTGCAGATTTATGAAAGCTAACCCTAGTTGCACAGTTTCATCCACAATGCCCTTTAGTTGATGAGTTTGAGATATTTCTCTCAGATTATTGGGAGTTACAAGAGTGTACTATTTTGGGTCTTCTTGATTGGAATCATATCATGGTTCAGTTTAGATCAGAGGCGGATTTGATTGTGGCCTGGCCTCAAGCTCCCCATAGATGCAATGGTTTCATCTTTTTCAGGTTTCGTTGTAGCATTGATTTCCACATGCGACGAGATACTACGATAATCACAACATGGGTGAGTCTTCCTGGATTACCTATATCATTCCAAAATCCCTTGATTTTATGCACAATGGGAAATATGATCGGTCGTTACATTTGTTCTGATCGTCAGACCGAGGTAGTGAGTCACTCGATTTGTCCCTGAATCTTCATGGAGGTCTATGTCGCAAGAAAACTAGTGGATTGTGTCATGATCACGAATAGAAAGGAGTTCCTATGGAGGCAAGGTGTCATCTTTTAGTCTTGGATGCACTATTACATTGCCTGTTCCAGATTTGTTCATCTGGAAATGGCTTGTCATCATGGATAGATGATTGGTTCTTTAAAGATGATTGAAAGGAGAAGCTCTGATGGTGGTCTGGCTATTGGCTTGGACCCAATACTAAGCATGTCCAAATTTGGTGATACTGTGATCGTGCGAGGGAGTGTGAATAAAAAATGGGTGGACCTGTGGAGTGTAGTGGGACTACAGTTTCTACTTGGCATGTTGAACAGGTGAGAAGCCCCTGCCTTGGAAAGGAACTGCTAGGCATAGGTTTGGACTAGGAGGTGTGGCATTTCTTCATGAAGAGGTGTGCACACATGATTGTGCTATGAAAGTGGTGTGGGATTCAATCAATCCATCAGTGCAGCAGGTCTTTATGTGGATTAAATGTGGGCTTGGAGCTGAGGAACTCAATGTGTTGGAGGGTGCTGCTGGATTGGGAGGCAACCTAAATAGAGAAGGAGGAGTGACTTCTGTATAGGGTGTCCTATCACGTAATAACTTCGAGGTCCTGGAGCATTAAGAGTCACCCAATCTGATTGGTGATTCTCAAGGGATTGAATATTTGAATCTGCAAAATGGTTCCAATTTTTAGGAAAAGGTTGTTGTTGATGTCTTGATGGGGACTGTTGAGGACCATGTCAAAGAGATGAATCTGCAATGTGTAGCTCCGATTGACCATAATAGGCTCCCTTAATTGATTATAGTTGAGTCTCTGACAAACACATTAGGTGTTTTGGTGAGGCAAGATGGTGAGGACGCAGGTTTCATCCCAGTGAATCTCACGGGTAAATGGGGAAATGTTTCTAACAGTGACAAGGAGAATGACTGAGGGGATGCAAGACCTTTATATAGTGATATAGTTCAAGGTGTCTAGAATAAGTTGTCTGGTAGTGAAGGTGTGGTTACTGCTCAACCAATGAGGAGGCCACAAAAGGAATATTCTTACATACTGAAGCTGGTATCCACCAGGTCCTCATTCAAGAAGGAAAAAGGGGATGTTCCTAATTCTAAAAAGAGTGATGTGAGCAAGCAACAAATAAGGAGCACATCACTATGGAGCAACTAGAGCTCAGACGGAAGTATTCCAAGGTTCTAAATCAATATGATACAAACACTGAATGGGAGTCGGCTACTACGGAGGATGTGAATTATTATGGAGGTGGTGAGGATTATGACTACTATGATATGTAGCTGATCATTTCTAGTTAGTACTGATATCTGGATGTGGATGCAAGGTATTCTTGTACTCTTGATATTTTTATCCTGTACTTTTCATTTATTTTAATAAAGGTTCAGAGGCCTCCTCCTGACTAAGAATTTTTGGTATTAAAAAGGATTATTATTCTTAGGATTATTGTTCATAATAATGTATTGTTATTGGTAAAATCATTATATGAGAAATTTTTGTAACATTGATTAGAATCCCGGTCCTTAATTATATATTAAGTATTATTTTACTCTATGTATTAATACTATATCATTAATATTTATCATGAAATTTTTTTGAGTCTAATATTACCTCAATTATTAATTATTTTATCATACAACATATTTTAATAAAGATGAACTAATATGAACATATATCCTATTTAGAACACATAATTTTCTAAAATTTAATCCATAATGATGTTCTAAAATTAAAATTCTTGTACATGTAATGTTATTGTAAACATTTAATATTTATAATATTCAGCCATTATTTATCTGTTATCCACAAAAGGAATGATATAATTATTAATATATTTCTATTGGAATTCCATAATATCCATGGATTATTCTCTATATGGAATTTGGTGATTATGGGGTGAGTATAAAAGGATAATCTCTATTGATTTACAAGAATAACAGTTTTCAACTCATTTATAGTTGTTACAGATTTAAATATTTCAAATCATATAACTCAATATATATCTACGTTTAAAACATGAATGTTTTATCTTTATTCTATATCCTAATGTAATATTTCATTGACCCCATCATATCAAAATAGGTGGATTATTGATGAATCATTTTTTGAATATTATGATTCCAAACCCAACATTATGATTTCCATATACATAAGTTGAATTCCCATTATTATTTTACTCTTTTAATCATCATCTATGATAGGGTATCATGATTCATTAAACATAATTCATTAGATACATTGATTCACATCCTATTATTGTAGTATATTGGGAAAATAAGGTGAATTATTAACTATAACCATTTAATATGGGATATATTCAACTACTTTTTTGGGATATATACATTATTATTTTATGACCTATATATAAATAACATGTTTTAGTATGAAAAATATTTCACATAATCAATAATTACATAACACAACATCATGAAATATATCATGAAATTTGTAATTTTTCTCAAGTGACATTAATTTAAATTTGGAATATGATATCACATTGTATTTTTTTAACAAGGAAATATCCTATGTCATTCATTAATGGGCCACATTATCTCAAAAAATATTCTATAATGTAGAGGTATTTTAATCCCTAAAAACTAATCAACACTATCACTAATGCCAAACTACACCATTATTGATAAATAAATATGTTATAAACTGAACTAGACACACTGGTACACTGATACCCAGGTTGATCATAACATATCTCGAAGGGAATTTGTGGTCCCCAATAGTTGGAAACTCAAAAATATCATCACAAAAGATACATAAGTAATGTAGTATCCACATAAAAAGCTTAATAAATAGTTATGAGTCATTATTCTAAAAATAAAAATCATCATGGATAACAAAAAATAAGTCAAATAAGTATATAAACAAAATGTAAATCCACAATGTACTACAAATTGAATGTTAAAAACCCATTTCTAAATGGAAAAAACTCTCCAAGTCTCAAGTATCAATAAAAAGGACCACTTACAAGTCGCACTTTTCCCATTCTTTAACCTGGAAGAATGAAATCTACAAACAGCTAAAGTCATGGGTAGGGTGAGATCTAAAATTGTAACATCCCAAGTAAATAAAGAATATCAAATTTTCATATTTATTAAAATTTGTGAATTAAATTATATTTTTAATTTAAAGGGGATTTTATTTCTGATAGCGTATTCAACTCACAATGATGGGTTTCTTTGAAATCTTATGTAGCACACAATGTTGAGTAATACCGAAAAATAATATAATAATGTTATTAATTTAAATGGTAGATAACTCCTTGTCGTTATACTGGAGGTAATGAACAGAACTAACTAATATTTGATTATACATTTTTGTTAAAATAACTTTACATTTATCCAATAAATTATAGAGGCTTAAAATAATAGTGAATCATATTTTAAGACCGAATTACTCTAATATTCATTAAAAGGTTGTTTTACAGCCTTTTGATGGAGAACCCTATTAAAATATAGTTTTTTTCACTTTTATAGGTTTTATTTGAAAAAAAAAATCTTATTTAAAATCAGGACATCAAAATTTAATTTGGATGAAATTTTGGTATTTTTCTGATAAAGTTCATTTTTAAATGAATAGTAAAAAATACTCTATTTTAATTAAAAACTGCCTTTTAATCTAATTATTTATGTGGCTAGATTATCTTTTTAGATGGTTATAATGTGTAATTATATTATTATATTACCATTTCATCTAATATTTTCATTGGAAGTAATTTCACTTTGAAATTGGATATAAATAATTGTCTATCATTTGATAGTTTTTATTTTTTAAAAACACACTTTTTATTTTGACCACGAGAATTAATTTTAAATTAATTTCATCCACTTATGTATTTTGAATTTTTAAAAATTGATTTCATATTTTAATCATGAGGTAAAAATTGTGTAAATATGTATCTTTTATTTTTAGACATTATAAATATTTACTTTGCTAAATATTTTATTTGCCATGGTTAAAGGGTAAATCTGGTAAATAAGGGTAAAAAATTAATATTATAATAATAATAAATTACACTATCATGTTTCCTAATCATATCGGTGGATATATTTCTGACCATGGGAATCCTTGGGTCGATTTTGGGACCCCATGGATCCACATAAAAGTGATAATGACACTTTTTGTAAATTAATTTAGAGTAAAGGTAAAAATGAATTAATCAAATATCTTTTAGTAAAAAACTTTTTACGTTGGGCTATATAAGTTATCTCTTAAGATATAAATATTAATTAGAAATATGATAGTATTTACTAAACCATGTTATTTTATTTATAATTTTTTCACTTCACATAAATAAAATTATAATGACACAGTAATGATGTAGTGTTTACCTCATTAATGAATGATTTAAATAAATAAGATTATAAAAATTTAATCAATATCCAAAACCTGTCCAATTCTTATTAGACTATTTTATTTAGATCATTAGTAATCTTATATTTAACTTTAATTTGTTTTGGCTCTTTTAAAACTGAAGATAAGTTTACCATAAAATAATATTTTCAAACGTCCCTAAAGAGCCCCTCTCCCCCCTTATAAAAGTCCATCAACTCTAACCCATTAATAACACCTCCCAATTCCCTTATCTCATACAAACTATTCAATAATAATCTCTCTACATCCCTATACTACTTATAGAATCCTTACCTTATGCAGAAGGCACTATAAGTAAACCTTTTGGTTAAACCAAAGAATTTACCTGGTTTAAAGTTAACGTCTTCTCTTAAGTTCATTTCTTTTATTTTACTTATCCAACCCCCTAAACTCTTTTTAATCCATTATTTAATAAAAAAACAAGTATCCTAAATATAAAATGTTTTTTTAATAAATGTTTTTGAGCTTCATTTACATTCACCTCCATCTAATGGGTAAAGAACATAATGTTTCTGTGGACGGCGAACTACTGTCTCACGAAACTATGATTGTTCAATTAAATTATACAACCTCTCATGATGGCCACTATGATGTAATTCTATTTATATGTGATATATATAATATTTATATTGTTTCTATGCTTCTGTATTTTCCATCTAAATCATAACCTTATGGTTTTCATAATGGTTAAACGCTATAATTTCATTTGAGGAGGGGTGGACTACCGCCTCCTCAAAGTGATATTACTCATTCATGCCATACATGGAAAGTATAAAATATTGAGATAATTAAATTATATAAGATATTATATTGGAAATATAATATACCTATTTGTCATTTCATTTTCATTCCATTAAATATGCAATATAAATGAAAGTAGCATTCATGCGTACATACGGCTTAAAGTCTCCATGAACAGTGCATTTCATTTCTTATCTCCAAATGTTATGTACTATTATAAATACATATATATACTGGATATATATGATATAGATGATATCTAAATCAGGAATATTATTCTTTACATAATTAAATTTTGACCACATGGACCATTTGTAATTATAACAAGTTCATTTTTTTCAAAAGTTCCGAACATCGACAAAATGTCCAATATGAACTCAAATAATTAACTAATTGTTAAAGAAAGGTAATAAGTTAAATAAAATGATTAATAAAATTTAAAAGGGTTATTAGTAAAGTATAAATTAACTTCATTATATTATTCAGGAAATAACAAGGAACCAACAAGTCAAGTCGGACGCGAGGTAAGGGATCTCTTATCTCACTTTACATTCCATGAGATTTCCAATGTTCACCACTTATTTATTGCATGTGGTGTATTGTGTATTTACATTTGATATATATTATAATGATTCAATTTATATTAATTTTATTATGTGATTATTTTGGTGGTTAGTAGTTTTTGGTTATACAACTCGATTGATTACAAAGAGGTAAGGGGTTTTCATCTCACTTTTTATTCTTGTGAGATTCATGCTATATTTTCCACTATTTATTTTTGTGTGGTGTATGTACTACCCATGATTGTATTAATTGTGTAATATAATTTAATTTATGGGTATTTACATATTCATTGTATGATCCTTATTTCATGTGGTGTATCTTTCGTATGTTACCAAATTGGTAAGGGAACCTTTCATCCTCCTATTTTTACAAGTCTTCTTTTTTGTTATGTCTTTTAAGATACATCTTCTTATGCTGGGATATGATATTATATATAGGTATTTCTATAAATTTTATTTCCAAGTGATGAGATACCCTTTTCTCTCTCATCAAATCCTTCTCGGAAATTTTATAAGATTTTGTTAGGCTGTTGAATTTTCGTAAGGGAACTACTTAACCCAATTTAAATTATTTAGGTTAAACTTCTTCTTCTTGATTATGTCCTTATAAGAAAATGTGTGAATAACCTATGATTGTTTTACAAATAATATCCACTTATATTGGGTGTATTTATATTTTTCACACATACTAATTTCATTGTATTATCTTTAATATAAGGATATCATCTTTATAAGGGATTTCATCTCAATTTACATTCCATTGAGACTTATTTTTAGTTATACACCAATTCATGATTATATGGTGTATATAAAACCCTTTGACATATTATATTGGGAATATTATTATTCTCATGATATTATAAGCATTTTTTAATGTTATTCATTAATTATTTTTATTCAATAATTTTCTCAAGTGGTAATGGACTCTTCAACTAAAACATTGTATTTGTTTTAAACATTTATTCTTATAAATATTTCTTAATAATGACCATGTTTCCAAAATGGTTTTAAAGATTTATTTATATGGACATAAATGTTTCAAAGTTGTAATTCCTTTAAAATATTCAAAGTGTTATGGGACACTTTGATTCAAAAATATCATTATTAAATGTTTTTAATGGTTTTTGAAATTGGTTGATTAATTAAATACCTTGAAATGATTTCTTGTGATTGAAAATGAAATTTTTATATTTGTAATATTTTATGATTTTATAATGGTTCTTGGATAAATGATGAGTGGTTTTGTGATAAACCAAGATGGGTTGTTACTTTATAACCTACAATGCAGAGGGTATAGAAGTTGGCCGTATGGATTTTCCATTTAGTGATATGTGTTGAAGTCAACCGTATGGTTATTCTATTTAAGAATTTTTATGTATCAAGTTACCTATATATGTTATGTGTGTTTTCTATGGGTTTTATTATAATATATGGGTTATAAAAGGATAAGGAATGATCTTTTGTTCAGTGAGTAGTATTTACTACTTCCTAAAGGTTAAAAGTATTAAGTCAGATGAAGTATTCATGGTTTACTTGTTGATTTAAAAAACTAATATTTTTCCATATTTGTGTATACCTTACTAATCTTTATTTTCTCATCCAATGTTTTTTTGAATTTTTTTTCACAGGACATAAAGTAGAATAGGGTCAAGGATGGGGTCAAGAAAAATTCTTGTTGTCTAAAGCATGGAACTAGACATGACTTTTTTTAATAGTTTTTCTATTTTTTGAAATAAATTAAAACTGAGTAGAAGTGTCTAATTTGTAAATTTGGAGATGTAATGTAATATTTATAGCCTAATTCTCTAAAACGCTAATCCCAAAAATATCCTCAATGTGAATTACTCATTTAATTCAAGATTCTGTAATGTTATAAGGTTAGGTCCTTATTGTTGGTATCAGAGATCGATTTAGAAAACATTAGAGGTTAGGGTGTTCTTTAAGAATAAGTTACTTAACCATGATGTTTCAGATTTTATAAATATTCATAGTTATTTTAGAAAAATTGAATGAATTTAAAATAACATGAATAATTATATCTTAGTATTTACCCTCACCATACGATATTATATGAGGATTTTAATGATATACTCACACTGACCTTTTTGGTTTTAGTAAATTTTGGATCTAGTAGGCCCGAAAGTAATAGTGGATATGAAGAAAACTGTTATTGTTTTATGAATTAGAAACTCAATGAAATGGGGGTTGTAATGGAAATTCTTGTGGTTATTCTCAACCAACTATCTAAATTCATTATTTACCACCTGAACCTTGGTGATTTTTATAAGGAATTGTATATGTGAGAAACAAATCCCTACGGGTGTTCAGGTAATAATCATAAAGTTAAATATATTCAAAAACCTATGTGTCCAGGATGTGAAAAGAAACACATAAGAAAATGCCTCAAAGGGATGGGAAGATGTTTCATATGTGGTAATGAAGTTCATGAAGAAATAACCTACCATGTAAAAAGGATGTGTCTAGTTGGCTCCATGAAATGGAAAGAAGTTCTTTTCGAGGGGTCAATTGAATGTTTTAAATGTGGTGTGCATGGTCACTACACAAAAAGATGTCCTACGAAGAAGTTTCAAGAAAGGGATCAGTATGATCATACAAATATTTTTTTACCAATTCCTAATGTCATTCCAATTGAAGATAAGGAAACTGAAAATGACCTATGAAAGGTATCGATTATTTCTTAGGTCATGTTTTGAAATTACTGAAATATTAAGAAATTATGCATGATTTTGTTTTTAGGAAAGAAGTATAAAAGAATAAGAAGGAAAAATATGGATAAAGTATCAAGAAGGATGTTTGATGATTAAGATGTCTACATTTTAGGAATTTAAGAGTTATGTATGATGATATGTTAGAATGTATAAATTATGGGATTACTTTGTAAACTTTTTCAAGCATGTGTAACCCTGATGTTTGATATGTGAAGATGTTATTCAAAGATCTTTTATTTTGTTAATATAGTTATAAAGAACCATTTGTGTTTATATGATCCTTGGATTTGAGGAAATTATAGGTTATTACATTTTGGGATACAAAATGAAAGTTATTAGATAACCTTTGTGGTTAAAATTATGTTATAGTTGTTTTTTTGGAATTTATCTCATTTTTTTAAATTTTATAAAATTATATAGTTTTTGAAAAAGGAAAACACACAGACAGTATGACAACCCGTCTCGTCGGAAAAAGCTGTGGGAATCGAACCCACAACCAAAGTGCGACTTGGATTTATCACCTACCACTAGACTATGTAACGTCCCTGGTTTGTATGACTAATTATTTTTAGTTAGATGATTTTATGAATCAAGAATAAGTTTATTTTCAGTTATCTATGAAAATGATTAACCTATCATAGAGAATATGGGATTAGGTTAATTAATTTTTTTTATGAGACTTTGGTAGTAACTTATGTTATTTTGAGATAAATGTTAAGATTTATCTTGGAAGACTATGTGATTAAATCCTTATGAGTTTTGGGTTTCTATATTATTTTGTATTATATTGAAGAATTTTATGGACTTTTGTTTATTGAATAGTCATTTTTGATCTTTGGGTTTTGTTTGAAAAAAATTGGAGATTAAGAGTAGTTTTTATTTTGGTAAAAGATTATACTTTTTGGGGATTGTATGATCTTGTACTAACCATTTTGGTTTTGGTTAATGTCTAAGGACATTGGAAATATATAGTTCATCTTTTGTGGATTATGTGATTCTCTAGAAGTTGATTATAGTGCTTTTAATGTGAAAAAGTCATCTTGAATACTCATCATATGGAGAAATTATGAGTTTGTTGTAGAAATCTAGTAATGGATGAATGTCTAAATGAAAAGTAATTATGTTTCCTTATGTTATTATTCAATATCTTAAATAAATTCCCAAACATTATTAAAAGAAACGTAAAACAAAAACATTTTTTTCACTTTTATTATTTGGGAATAAAATACCATTTATCCTATCATGAGTTTGTGATTTTCTGGTGGTTAACTTTCTCATAATCATTTTTTATATCACTCTCCATCAGAACTTGATGGGTTTTTTTCCTCCTCCATATCTATGTTTTCCTGGAATCCTAGTATATTTTGTCTCAGGTGACCTTTTTGGTTTTCTTTCTTTCTTTTAAAGTGATGGTTTTATTGAATATTTTTCGATGTTTGACTTTTAATGAATTTTCCGGGACCAATTTTAAAATTGTAAGGATGCAATTCCAGAAATGGGGGAAGGGCATAACATCTTGGGTAAATAAAGATTATGAAATTTTCTTATTTATTAATATTTTTTAATTCAATTTTAATTTTATATTAAAGGGGATGCTATGCCTGATAGCATGCTCAACTCGCAACAATGTGTTTCTTTGAAATCTTATGTTGCACACAATGTTGAGTTATACCAAAAAATAATATAATAACATTATTATTTTGAATGGTAGTTAACGCCTAGTTGTTGTATTGGTAGGAATGAAACTAAATATCTAAAATATGATTATACACGTTTTTTAAAATTAATTTACATTTATCCAAAAAAAATTAGTGGCTGAAAATAATAATGAGTCCTATTTTAACCATGAAATACTCTAATATTCTTTAGAAGGTCGGTTTACCACCTTTTGATGGAGAACCCTTTTTAAATATATTTTTTGTCACCTTTATATGTTCTATTTGAAAAAATTAAATTATTATTTAGAATACAAACATCCAAATTTACTTTGGATGAAATTTTGGTATTTTTCTGATAAAGTTCATTTTAAAATGAATAGTAAAAACTACTGAATTTTAATTGAAAACTACCTTTTAATCTAATTTATTTATGTGGTTAGAATAACTTATTTATTATTTTTCAAGTGTAATTAGATTATTATTTTTGCCATTTAATCCAATTTTGTTCATTGTATGTAATTTCACATTGAAATTGGTCACAAACAAGTGTCAATATTTTGATAGTTATTATTTCTTAAAAACATGCTTTTTTTGACAGTGGGAATTAATTTTTAATTAATTTATGCCAATTTTTGTTTTGAATTTGGAAAAATTTATTTCATATTTTTAATTAGGAGGTCCAAATTTTGTAAATAGGTATCTTTTATTTTTACACATTTTGAATATTTATTTTGGTAAATATTCTATTTACCATGGTTAATGGGTAAATATTGTAAATTAAGGTATAAAACTAATATTTTAATAATATTAAATTACACTAATATTTGTCGTAATCCTATTTTTTGATGAAATTATATCCTTGGGTATCCTTGGGTCGATTTTTGGACCCCATAGAGCCACCTAATAGTGATAATGACACTTTTTATTAATTAATTTAAAGTAAAGGAAAAAATGACATAAACAAATATCTTTTAGTAAAACTATTTTAAATAGGATTATATAATTTATCTCTTAGACTATAAATATTAATTATAAAGATAGAATCATTTCCAACATCATGGTATTTTATTTAAAATTTTTTTACGTCAAATAAATAATATTATTTATGACACAATGATGATGGAGTGTTTACCTTAGAAAGGAATTATTTAGATTAATAAGATTATAAAAATAAAAACATTATCCAAAACCTATATAATTATTATTGTATTATTTTATTTATATCATGATTCATCTTATCGTTTTATTTAATTAGTTTTAGACCTTTTTAAACCCAAGATAAGTTTATAATAAAATAATATTTTTAAACATCCCTAAAGATCCCCTCCTACCCCTTATAAAAATCCATAATCTATAACCCATTACTCACACCTCTCAAGCCCCTTGGAAAGTCCACAATATGACCAATTATGCTCCCTACATCCTTATCGTCCTCTTATAAGCCTTACCTTTAGCATAAGGCACTTCATGTAAATTTTTTGTTTCATACCAAAAGAAGTTACCTGATTTAATGGTAGTGTCTTATCTTATGTTCTTTTCTTTTACATTACTTATCCAACCCCCAAAACACATTTTATTACATTATTATATAAGAAAAATAGTATAATACCTATACTAGGCATTTATTATGACAAGGATTCTATCTACACATAAACACACCTCCATCTAATGGGTAAAGAACATACTGTTTCTCTTGACGAAGAACTACTGCCTCAGGAAATGATGATTGTTCAATTATCTCTTACCCCCTCTCATGGTTTCCAAAATTATGGAAGTGTATTTATATGTGATATATTTTATATTTATAATGTTTCTATTATTTTTTGTTTTTAATGATATCATACCTTTATGGTTTCCATAATTGGTAAACACGATAATTTCATTTGAGAAAGTGTGGTCTACTGCACCTTAAAGTGATATAAATTGTTCATGCCATACGTGGAATGTATAAAGGATGGTGATAATTAAATTATATATGATATTATACTGGAATTAGTATATACCTATTTATCATTATTTTTTCATTCCATTAAATAAGAAATAGAAATGAAAGTAGCATCCATGTGTACGTACGGCTTACCGTCTCCATGAATGGTGAATTTCATTTATTATCTCCAAATGTTATGTACTATTATAAATAAAAATATATAATGGATATATAAGATATATATTATATCTAAATCTTGAATATTATTCTTTAGATATTTTAATTTTGACCACATGGAAAAATTGTAATTAAAAATAGTTCAGTATTTACTCATGTTCTGAACATCGACAAAATGTCGAATATGAACTCAAATAATTAACTAATTGTTATTGTAAGGTAATAAGTCATATAAATAAAAAAATAGACATTAAAATGGTTATTAAGCAAGTAAAAATTAACATAAGTTTATTATTTAGGAAATAATAAGGAGCAAACAAGTCAAGTCGGACATGAGGTAAGGGGTCTCTTAACTCACTTTTAATTATGTGATATTTCCATTGTTCACCACTTATTTCTTTATTGTGGTGTATTGTGTACTAACATTTGATATATATTATCATGATTCACTTTATATTCATGTTATTATGTGATTATTTTTGTGGTTAGTAATTTTTGGTCATATGACTCGATTGATTACAACGAGGTAAGGGGTTTTTCATCTCACATTTTATTCCCATGAGATTCAAGATTTATTTGCCAATTTTTATTTTTGTGTAGTGTATTTACTACCTATGATTGTATTAATCATGTAATATACTTTAATTATAGGTATTTACATCTTTATTGTATGAACCTTTTTTAATGTGGTGTTTCTTTCTTATGTTACCAAATCTGTAAGGGAACCTTTCACCCTCCACTTTTAAAAGACTTCTTTTTGTTATGTATTATAATTTACATATTATTATGTTGGGATATGTTCTTATGTATCCTTATTGTTGTAAATTTTATGCCCATGTGATAAGATACCCTTTTCTCTTGCATCAACTCTTTTTCTAAAAATTAAAGTGACATCTTTAGGTTGTCGAATTTTTGTGTGGGAACTTCTTAACCCAATTTCAATTCATTGGGATAAAATTATATTTCATGATTATGGAGTGCTATGAATATGTGTGAATAACCTATGATTATTTTACACTTAATATCCCCTTATATTGGGTGTATTTATAATTTTCACACATATTAATGTCATTGATTTATCCTTAATCTAAGGATACCATCTTTATAAGGGATTTCGTCTCAATTAACATTCCATTGAGACTTATTTGTTGTTATACACCAATTCACTTTCATATGGCTTATATACTAACCTTTGACATAATATATCATGAATCACCTTATTCTCATGATATTATAATCATTATTTAAAGTTATTCTATATTTATTTGTATTTAATCATTTTCTCACGTGGAAAGGGACTCTTTAACTAAAACATTGTTTTTGTTTTAATTATTTATACTTATAAATATTTCTCATTAATGAACATGTTTTCAAAATGGTTTTAAGGATTAATTGATATGGACATTAATGGTTTAAAAAGTTAATTTCTTTAAAAGCTTCAAAGCGGTATGGGACAATTTAATTCAAAAATCTCTTTAATAAATGTTTTTAACTATTTTTTAAATGGATTGATTATTTAGATATCTTGAAATGACTTGTTGTGATTGAAAATGAAATGTTTATACATTAAATATTTTATGATTTTTTAATGGTACTTGGAAAAATGGTGGGTGTTTCCATGATAAACCAGGATAGGTGGTTATGTTATAACCTCCAATGCATTGGGTATGAAATTCGGTTGTATAGGTATTCCATTTAGTGACATGTGTGGAAGTCGACCGTATGGTTATTCCATTTATGTATGTTTATTTCCAAAGTTAAATATATATTTTATGTGTGTTTTTTATGGTTTTTATGGTAATATTTTGGTTACCAATGGGTAAGAAATGATCTTTTGTTCAGTGAATAGTATTCACTAATTCATAATGGTGAAAATTATTACTTCTGATGAAGTATTCGTGGTTTACATATTGAATACAAAAAAACTAACAATTTTCCGTCTTTGTGTATCCCTTAAAAACATTTTTTTCATCCCAAGTTTTTCTAAAAAAAATTCACATGACATAAAGTGAAATAGGTTCAAGTAAGGGATCAAGGAAAATTCATGTTGTCTAAAGCATGGAACGAGACATAACTTTTTTTAAGAGTTTTTAAATTTTATGAAAAAAATGGAAACTAAGTAGAAGGGTATAATTTGTAATTTTTTAGATGTAATGTAATAGTTATGTCCTAATTCTCTAAAAATCTAAACCTAAAAAGATTCCCAATGTGAATTATTCATTAAATTCAAAATTATGTAATGTCAGAAGGCTGGATCCTTATAAAAATCCTAGTTCAGTATCACCAAGGATTCTATAAAAATATGCTAATAAAATTATCCAATATATGTTTTCAATTTCAAATAAAAAATCATGGTTATATAGTTTATATTTAAAATAAAACATAATTTTAATTTTAATTTATGGAAACCATTCAAAAAAATGGTTAACAAACATTTTATATAAAACAATATATATAATTTCAAAAAGAATATGTAAGTATGTTTTATAAAAAATGGAATATACAAAATTAATCACAATTGAGATACATGGTAATATTACATGAGATATGATAGTTCAAGGTTATGGGATCCTCAAACACTTATATAATGAAAATGGAAATGTGAACACACTATCCTCTAACACTTGTCAAATAGTACATACCAACATCCTGTTAAGGATATGATCTTCCAATAAGTTAATGTTAGTGTTGTAAAGAATCATTCCATTACTAGGGAATTACCATCCTAGAGTGTCTGTCCCTAATAACTCACTAACTACCTAGGATTTAATGTGCTAAAACAATAAACAATAAATGTGAAACTTATTTTAACACTATTCGAAATTCAATTTCTCAATTTTTAATTTCAATATTCCAATTTCACTTTAATGTCTAATACATAGTTTTGTAATCAATTCAACCTATTTTAAAAGATAAAACTGATGTGTTCTTATGAAATAAATTAAATCAATTTCTGAATAAAAATAATTATAGTATTCAATTTCACAATTATAATTCCATAATCATCATCAAATCCAAATCACGCCCCAATGAACTAGAATTTGGGGTTTCTCCAAAATTTCCATGCAAATGAAAATCAAATACCAATTTTATGTGAATATCGTTTTTTATAATCCAATTGAAAAAAAATTAAATCATGAAATTTAGGGTTTAATCAATTGTACAAGCGTGTATTAATCCACCTACCTTAGATCTTAGGATCACATAACACAACACCTTCGATGGGAAACTCAAATAAAGAACATCATTAATTAAAATTCGATAATGAATCCAAGATTCAATATATTAAAAAGTTGATTAGATCCTCCAATATCATAAAGGTCTGTCAAACCCTAATTAATAAGAGCAAGAGATTGAGATATAAATAAAAAGAGAAGAACTCTTTCTTGGGTGAGATCGAATGATGTTCACCTATTTTATTTACACATTAGAAAGCGGTTAGATAATCTATAACGGGTACTTGAGAGACCATTCATCCTAGGAAGTATATAATTCTCAATCTAGGTTTATTGGGGGTAACAAGGGGGTTGGGAAGTTCTTAATTAATTTTATATGAAACAAAATATATGTCCACATTTTCCTATAGGCAGAAGAATTGTTTTTCAAACTTTTCACCCTCAATGTGTGCCCCATTAATAGGGATAATGGTTTCTACTAAGTTGAAATATGATTTTCAACCCATTTTCTAACCATGAAAACACTCACTGTCTAGTATTGCATAATATTTAGTTGAAGGGAACAGGGTTTGGGAAAACCATTCTCTAACCATAAATAGTTAAAGAGCCTTCCAAAATTTTAAAGATTTTACCCATAGAACCCCTAAATGAGTCCCGATAAAATAACGATTAAAAGTGTGGTTGGAGGAGTATATGAAAATAGTAACCAGATGTTACCACCTCCCCACCATATATATTTGTTTCCCAAAAAGCCTGTGAATAATTCTTTGTGTCAAAATAATGAGGTGACTACTCTCTCGTCAGTGCCTCTCTATCTCAAGTACCATTTGTATTAGAACCATGTTACCATATCTCTCAACCCAAAGGTATTTTAATCCCAAAAAAAAATATTGGTTTATTAATATACTATCCTTCTTGGATGATCAGTCATGGATAAATCAGGCTCAACATTAAGATAACTACATCTCAGAATGTGAGACTGAACATAAATATACATTCACAACTATGATACATGGAAAATTTTATTTATGAAATCTAACTATAGTGGATGTTCTCAACAGTAATCATCATTACCTAGCTACTCAAACACCTCAAATAGTCCCAAAAAATGTGGATAATGATTCCATTTCGATCCAAGACTTGGATTAACCAAATGAGGTGATGTAACGACCCGAGAAAAAAACCATGTTTTGATTTTGACACATTTGCTTTCCAATATCCCCCGTTAAGTGAACCAACAAACAACTAATAAGGTAATAATAATAAAATGCATCAAATGGATGAAAACTCCTTTTATTCAAATAAGAAACATCACGGCTACAACTTCCACTGACCGAACAAGAAGATAAATTAACCCAAAATCCCAACTAAGAACCCGATAACAATAATGTGGAGACCGCTTAAAACCACTAAGAGCCCAAGAATGCGGTAGGGGTTTTGGGCGTCCATCAGAATGAACATGAGGATGGCCAAAGCCACTACAACCGTGCTTAGCCCCAGGGGAATCCCACGAACCATCTCTGTTTCTTCTTTAGTCACCTGGAGCAAGGGACACCCCGAGACCAGACCCTTTTATAAGCACCCTAATCTGACCGTTGAACCCCAAACAGCTATAAATTTGACCATTGGTTTCCCCAAGAATATAATGTTTTTTTACCGTTGGAAAAAAGATAGTTTACCCCAAAATGATCAGAATGCTAATTGTGTAATTTGCTTTAATAGTGACATCAATGATAATTTAATCAATTTATTTCTTGTTTTCCCAAAAATGCGAATTATGTTTTATGAAAAATTAATATTATTATTCACTACACTTATTTTATTGATTTGAGCAATTAAAATTTCATTTCATAATTATATTAAAGCCAATGGGTTTTTATTTTGTCTAAAAATGTATTAACCCTTGAGTTATATATATATATACATATTGCATCAAATTAAATAATTCATTTTCTCCAAATTAAATTTAAGGGCTAATATTAATACAAATGTTTACAGCTTAGATAAACAGTTTTGGAAACTACTTCAAGTTATGGTTTCTTTTACTTATGTGTTTCATGATGATGGTACTTATATCAACGCACTCTTATGTGTGATTGAATGTAGTTTAATTAATAATAAACTTTAATTAAGAAAATTAAGGTAATTAGCTAAAAATGAAATTAAAATATATGTATGTGTTATGTTTTGAGTACCCAATGTTTTTAATCATTAATTTTCATAATGAAATATTAAGTAATTAATAATTATGGTTTAATAATAATAATGATAATATAATAAAAATTATTGATGATTTAAAAAATAAAATATATATATATATATATGTATACATATAATAAAACGTTTTGATTAAACCAATATATAATTTTATTTATCAATGATTTTTATTAAAATAATAAAAGTCTGTTTAATAATTTAATTTTTAATAATAAAAACAATGATTTAATAAACTAATGAAAATATTAAAAAAAATAACTTTTTTTAAAAAAAGAGAACTGGCTCAATCGTGTTTCATTAAATGTCGCATCAAATCCAGGTCGTCTGATCTTCTCCCTCCGATCGCAGCCGTTCGTTTCTTTTAATGTCGCACTGTTTGTGAGCCGTCCGATCATCCCTGTTTTGATCCCAGCTGCCCGCTGTTTTCTTGGTTTTCTTCTACCTCGTGCCTACAGCTTCTTCTCTTTCCTCATGACGCCGGACGAGTAGATCGTAGGGTACCTCGTTTTTCTCTCGTAGGCCGGCTAGTAGACCCGGCTGTCTCCTGCTTTTCTCGAGTCGGCACCGACCCCTCGCCTCGGATACCTTGGGCCGAAGACTCCCCGAAGTCCTTCATCTTCTTCCTCTATTTTTTTTAAAACCTCGGTTGCACCAAAGAGGAGAGGCTTGCTTCGGGTTTCTTGGATCTCCGACCACCAATCTGGCGCTTCGTCTTCCTATCCTCCTCTCTGAACTGGTAAGGGTCGTGTTCTTTTTTTCCCTAAGTTTGTTTATACTTCGGGTTTTATATATAGAGATATATATACGTATATACATGTTATATATATATATGTATATCTTCTGTGTTTATTCTTTTGGTTCCTCTTGCCTCGTCTACTTCACCTCTCCGAGCAAGGTAAGAAGCAGGGTTTTAATTTGGTACGGTTTGGTCAAATTTCGGTTTATATAAATGTGTAAATATATATACATGTTATATATATTTATGGTGTGTGTGAAACCGGTGCAAACATAGACCATGGGATCCCTATCGGCTTAAAGAACCAATTAGGAGTAAGGGGAAAATCATCTTCATCGTTTCTTACCATTTCTGTAAGTTTTATATAGTTATACACACTTGTTGTATAATTGTGTATAAGAATATACAGGACCATATAAACCTGTTTTACCTATTCCTAGAACCAATCTTGTCAGCCTCTTTGTGAAAACCTAAAATTGGGGTAAGGTTTCAAAGGATCTATTTTATTTGGGTGCGTGTTCTTGCATTTTACACCTTGTGTTTATATATGTGTATACATATATATATATACTTTTATATACACATATGTATAAGATGATATAGGCGAGTGTACAACCTTTTCTCAATGTTTATAACCCTAATATTTTCTTTTCGCCTATAAAAAAATGGAGATTTTGAGTAATTGAATGAATAGGTAAAATTATTCAAGTGAATGAAGTATATTGTTAATGTGTATATACATTAATATGAACTTGGTGTCCATGTTTTGTAATTTATTACAACATACCATGATGAAGTTTATGGGTTGGTTTGATTTCAAAATTATTCTTGAAATTGAGAATTTTCATTTATCACTACTCTTGATAAATCAGGATTTTGCTTTGTGAAAATGGTTAGTATGGACTCCTTAAACTTTTACAAGTTCATACATGTATTCATTGGTATGTACTCATGTTTATGAAACAGCCTTGTTGTATGCAAGGCTGAATTTCTATCAATAATGGTTTATGGAAATTATGTTCACCCCTTTTTATTCTTTTATGGAAAAGAACTCCGGATGTTTTTACAAAATATAAATTTTGTTTAAGGTAAAACATGAGAGATATTTTTTGAGTATGGTTTAATGTGATGAACCCATGCATATGTGTAGGTATACATATCATTATTTTGTCTTCAATTACGAGTTCTCTTAAGATGATTGAAAACTTTATAAAGAAAAGGAAGCTTGTTATTTAAAGTGCGAATTGAAGAGTTTACACAATTATATACATGATTTCCCCAAGATGGAATTGATTACACACATTTTAACCCCAACTGCCTGTATTAAACACCCATGATATCCATTTATCATCATATGTGTATGTTATGAATGACTATGCTTTAATTGGGTATTATGATGTTATGGAATGTTAAGTGTAATGTTCATTTTCTTAAAACCCATGTTTTCAAATGTTAAGATAACTTGTTATGTGCACGGAGCTTTAGAATGCATGTCATAATGTTTTTAATGATTAAACTGTCTTCTTGTTATGAATACGTATATGAAAATGGGGTTTAATTAAGAATGCATGAAACCCTATGAACGAATGACCATGTCAAGATATGTGATGGATGTATAGGACTTACATGTGACGGGTGAACCCAGAATTATATTGTGCAACAAGAATGATGTGACGGGTGTGCTTGGAATTATACAGCGCTACAATGCATTGGGTAAATCAGGAGTCTCATGAGACGATTATGTGCGACAGTCTTGGCAGTTAGCCATCGCTCGAGCCATCAAGGAAACTGGGTGGGAAGTGAGCCTCGACCCATTAAGTATGTTATACGGTCTTGACGAAAGGTCTTGACAATGTCCAGTATTATACATTCCCTCTGCATGTAATGATAAAGGTTAACCAGGGGTTAGTTCAACTAACAGGACCACCACTAGTTGAAAGCTCCCATGACTATGAAAATGTAACTTATGTGTCAAGAACTGTTTTTCATGTGGTAAACTATTAGATAAACCGTATATTCTCATGAACCATATTATGAATGTTTTCCCTACATTGCCACATAATTCTTTTTAGAATTTAAGTAACCTTGTTTGAAAATTATGCATTTTTTATTTTCTTATGTTGCGCTCTCTAATCATGTTTACTTTAAATCTTATTTCAAGTACGTACTTCTTTGTGCAAGTGGTTTAAAAAAATGTTGGATTTCATGTTTTAAGAAAAGGTAATGCTTTGTTTTAGGAAAGTGTTTTATTATTTTCAAAAGGACTTCTTTGAGAAAGGATTTTCTTAAAATGTTTTTAAAACCCCCTTACTGGGCATATTTGCTCACCCTATATTTTTGTTTAAAATTATTTTGGCATGGTTGGTACTAATGAAGTTAATCAGAAGCAGCTGGTTTCCCAGACTCCTAAGCATAGCGATCTTCTGTAGTAATGGGACATGATATTTAATTTGTAATAATGTAATGAAATGTTATGTATATCATGTCTCATTAAGCACCATGGGTTTGGGGGTCACTACAGTTGGTATCATTGGATGGGTTCAGGCAAATCTGGAAAACCAGGTGATATAAATGTATTGCTATGACTAACTAAGTTAAAATGTTATAACTTTCAGATGGCTAATGTACCTACCGACCTTTTGTCACTTCCCAATGAGGCTCTAGAGAACATTGTATCTCTAGCTAGCCGTGAGAACTTTCTGAATTATGCCCAAAGTCGCATGACATGTAAGCACTTGTACGACGTGTCAAACTCACCTAGGGTGCTTAGTCTTCACCGGGGATTGTTCATGGATTATCTCCTAATGATGATGACCCAATTTCCCTCTTATGCACGTCGGGGAAGGTATCACGAAGTACTCTTCCGAGTGTTCACAACAGGCGAGGAATTTGGCACAATGCTTGATAACCCCTTTCAAGAAGCTGCTGCTGCCGGAGACCTTCGAGCGGCTTACCTGTGCCAGATTTTGCACTACGGCTTCTGGGGCCAGTTAATGGACTTTGGAGCATTGGAAAATGAGTCCACCCATTTGTCTCTTAGGCAAGAAGTGTATACCGATGTTTCCCAACTCCATACCCCTCACGCTAAACTCAGGAGGTGTTATAAATGTTCCCATGAGTTTAGTCATGTCTGTTTATCCTGTGTGTGGTTTTAAGAGTTAGGAAGTTTTTCCAATCTTTGTGGCGTACATCTTGTAAACTGATAATTTTCCTTGTAAACTTTTGCATAAATGGAAGTCTCTTGTTTTCATTCATGTCTCTAACTTATCTATGTTGTTAAGAGTATCCTTTCGATGTTTGTTTTCAGATGGCTGGTCAAACGAACTTCTCATCACTACCCAATGAGCTATTAGAGGTCATCTTGATCAGGGCATGCACGGTGGATTATCTATCCTTTCCCCACCTGCGAGGGTCCTTCCAATGTTTGCTCGATCTAGAAAACGGTCCAAAGATCCTTCGATTATGTCAAGAGGATGATCGTGTCTTTCGCCTCATTTCCATGGCTCAACTCCCCTGCTACAGGCGAAGGGGAAGATACATTGAGGTCCTGCTCCAGTGTTTTACTCTGGCACAGAAATTTTCTTCCAGAGCATGCTTCCTCGTGGCCGCCCAAGATGGCCAGACTAGTGCAGCCTACATGTTCCAAGTCTTGAATCTCAGTCTCCTCAACCGCATCATCCCTCTTGACTACCTCAAGCATGATGTGTCCAGAAGAGATATCAAGGAGTTTATCTACTTAGACGTTTCTGAGCTTTGCATCGCACGAGCCTCCCTTTGGAAGCCCGTGTGCAGTACGCATGAACAGGAGTTCAAGGAGTACTTTTCAAGGTGCATCTAGACTAGGGAAACGGAAGAGTTGTGTGCCAACTTTGGTATCCCGTTAACCGATCCAGATCCACTGTTTTGGTAGTGTTCTACGTATGGGGTTTCAGTTTTCTATTTTTATGATAGAATTGCGAGGGTGAAATTCTTTCCAATATCACTCATTAAGTGAACCAACAAACAACTAATAAGGTAATAATAATAAAATTCATCAAATGGATGAAAACTCCTTTTATTCAAATAATCAACATCATGGATACAACTTCCAATGACCGAAAAAGAAGATAAATTAACCCAAAATCCCAACTAAGAACCTGATTACAATAATGTGGAGACCGCTTAAAACCACTAAGAGCCCAAGAATGCGGTAGGGGTTTCGGGCGTCCATCAGAATGAACATGAGGATGGTCTAATCCACTACAACCGTTCTTAGCACCAGGGGAATCACACGAACCATCTCTGTTTCTTATTTAGTCACCTGGACCAGGGAACACCCCGAGACCAGACCCTTTTTAAGCACCCTAATCTGACTGTTGAACCCCGAACGGCTATAAATTTGACCATTGGTTTCCCCAAGAATCTAATGTTTTATCTAGACTGTTGGAAATAAGATAGTTTACCACAAAAGTATCGGAATGCTAATTGTGTAATTTTCTTTAATAGTGACATCAATGATAATTTAATAAATTTATTTCTTGTTTTCCCAAAAATGTGAATTATGTTTTATGAAAAATTAATATTATTATTCACTACACTTATTTTCTTGATTTGAGCAATTAAAATTTTATGTTGTAATTATATTAAAGCCAATGGTTTTTTATTTTGTCTAAAAATGTATTAAACCTTGAGTTATATATATATATATACATATTTCATCAAATTAAATAATTCTTTTTCTCCAAATTAAATTTAAGGGCTAATGCTAATACAAATGTTTATATCTTGGATAAACAGTTTTGGAAACTACGAAAAGTTATGGTTTCTTTTACTTATGTGTTTCATGATGATGATACTTATATCAACGCACTCTTATGTGTGATTGAATGTAGTTTAATTAATAATAAACATAAATTAAGAAAATTAAGGTAATTAGCTAAAAAGGAAATTAAAATATATGTATGTGTTATGTTTTGAGTAGCCAATGTTTTTAATCGTTAATTTTTATAATGAAATATTAAATAATTAATAATTACAGTTTAATAATAATAATGATAATATAATAAAAATTATTGATGTTTGAAAAAATAAAATATATATATGTATACATATAATAAAACGTTTTGATTAACCCAATATATAATTTTATTTACCAATGATTTTTATTAAAATAATAAAAGTCAGTTTAATAATTGAATTTTTAATAATAAAAACAATGATTTAATAAACTAATGAAAATATTAATAAAATAGATTTTTTTTAAAAAAAAAGAGAACCTGCTGAATCGCGTTTCATTATACGCCGCATCAAATCTGGGTCGTCCTATCTACTCCCTCCGATCGCAGCCGTCCGTTTCTTTTAATGCTGCACTTTTTGTGAGTCATCTGATCATCCCCGGTTTGATCACAGCCGCCTGCAGTTTTCTCGGTTTTCTTCTACCTCGCGCCCGCGGCTTCGTCTTCTTCCTCACGACGCCGTACTAGTAGATCGTAGGGTGCCTCATTTTTCTCTCATAGGCCAGCTAGTAGACCCGACTATCTCCTACTTTTATCGAGTTGGCACTGACCCCTCGCCTTGGATACCTCGGGCCGAAGACTCCCCGAAGTTATTTGTCTTCTTCCTCTATTTTTTTTTAAAAAAAACCCGATTGAACCGAAGAGGGGAGGCTTGCTTCGGGTTTGTTGGATCTCGGACCACCAATCTGGCGCTTCGTCTTCCTCTCCACCTCTCCGAACTGGTAAGGGTCGTGTTCTTTTTTTCATAAGTTTGTTTAATCTTTGGGTTTTATATATATAGATATATATATGTATATACATGTTATATATATATGTATATCTTCTGCATTTATTCTTTCGGTTTCTCTTGCCTCGACTACTTCACCTCTCCGAGCAAGGTAAGAAGCAGGTTTTTAATTTGGTATAGTTGGTCATGTTTCAGTTTATATAAATGTGTAAATATATATACATGTTATATATATTTATGGTGTGTGTGAAACCGGGGCAAACATAGACCATGGGATCCCTCTCGGCTTAAAGAACCAATTAGAAGTAAGGGGGGAAATTCTCTTCATTGTTTCTTACCATTTCATTAAGTTTTATATAGTTATACAAACTTGTTGTATAATTGTGTATAAGAATATACAGGACCATATAAACCTGTTTTACCTATTCCTAGAACCGATCTTGTCAGCCTCTTTGTGAAAACCTAAAATTGGGGTAAGGGTTCGAAGGATCTGTTTTATTTGGGTGCGGGTTCTTTCATTTTACACCTAGTGTTTATATATGTGTATATATATATACTTTTATATACACATATGTATAAGATGTTATACGCGAGTATACAACCTTTTCTCAATGTTTATAACCCTGATTTTTCCTTTCGCCTATAAAAAAATAGAGATTTTGAGTAATTGAATGAATAGGTAAAATTACGCAAGTGAATGAAGTATATTGTTAATGTGTATATACATTAATATGAACTTGGTGTCCATGTTTTGTAATTTATTACAATATATCATGATGAATTTTATGGGTTGGCTTGATTTCCAAATTATTCTTGCAATTGAGAATTTTCATTTATCACTACTCTTAGTAAATCAGGATTTCGCTTTGTGAAAATGGTTTGTATGGACTCCTTAAACTTTTACAAGTGCATACATGTATTCATTGGTATGTACTCATGTTTATGAAACAACCTTGTTGTATGCGAGGCTGACATTCTGTCAATAATGGATTATGGAAATTATGTTCAACCCTTTTTCTTCTTTTATAGAAAAGAACTCTGGATGTTTTTACCAAATATAAATTTTGTTTAAGGTAAAACACGAGAGATATTTTTGGAGTATGGTTTAATGTAATGAACCCATGCATATGTGTAGGTATACATATCATTATTTTGTCTTCAATTACGAGTTCTCTTATGATGTTTGAAAACTTTATAAAGAAAAGGGGGCTTGTTATTTAAAGTGCTAATAGAAGAGTTTACACAATTATATACATGATTTTGCCAACATGGACTTGGTTACGCACATTGTAACCCCAAATGCCTGTATTAAACACCCATGATATCCATTTATCATCATATGTGTAAGTTATGAACGACTATGCTTTAATTGGGTATTATGATGTTATGGAATGTTAAGTGTAATGTTCATTTTCTTAAAACCCATGTTTTCAAATTTTAAGATAACTTGTTATGTGCACAGAGCATTAGCATGCATGTCATAATGTTTTTAATGATTAAACTTTCTTCATGTTATGAATACGTATGTAAAAATGGGGTTTAATTAAGAATGCATGAAACCCTATGAACCAATGACCATGTCAAGATATGTGAGGGATGTATAGGACTTACATGTGACGGGTGCACCCAGAATTATATAGTGCAACAAGAATGATGTGATGCTTGCGCCCGGAATTATACATCACTCCAATGCATTGGGTAATGTAGGAGTCTCATGAGATGATTATGTCCGAAGGTCTTGGCAGTTAGCCATGCCTCGAGATATCAAGGAAACAGGGTGGGCAGTGAGCCTCGACCCGTTAAGTATGTTATACGGTCTTGATGAAAGGTCTTGACAAAGTCTAGTATTATACATTCCCTCATAATGTAATGATAAAGGTTAGCAGGGGTTAGTTCAACTAATAGGACACCCCTAGTTGAAAGCTCCCATGACTATGAAAATGTAACTTATGTGTCAAGAACTGTTTTTCATGTGGTAAACTGTTAGATGAACTGTATATTCTCATGAACCATATTATGAACGTTTTCCCTGCTTAGCCACAAAATTCTTTTTAGAATTTAAGTAACCTTTTTTGAATATTATGCATTGTTTATTTTCTTATGTTACGCTCTCTGATCATGTTTACTTTAAAGCTTATTTCAAGTACATACTTCTTTGTGCAAGTGGTTTAAAAAAATGATGGATTTCATGTTTTAAGAAAAGATAATGCTTTGTTTTAGGAAAGTGTTTTATTCTTTTCAAAAGGACTTATTTGAGAAAGAATTTTCTTAAAATGTTTTTAAAACCCCCTTACTGGGCATATTTTCTCACCCTGCGTTTTTGTTTAAAATTTTTCAGGCAAGTTTGGTACTAATGAAGTTAATTAGAAGCAGCTGGTTTCCCAGAATCCTGAGCCTCGCGATCTTCTATAGTAATTGGACATGATATTTAATTTGTAATAATGTAATTAAATGTTAAGTATATGATGTCTCATTAAGCACCCTGGGTTTGGGGGTCACTACAGGAGAAACATACATGAACACCCGATCACGAACTAAAAAATCCCACGATCAATGGAGAAGATAATTGTAATATTTATATCATCTTTTTTCCATAATTATTCTCCGATGAAGAAACTAAATGTTTTTTATTTTCTCTTGAAACAATCTCAATCCAACAAATGAACTTTCAATGATCTCTAACAAAAACAACAGATATTTACAAGGCCATCCATAGAAGGGCTCAAAAGGATCCATCATTATCGTGGGATGGTAACTATTTTTATAAGAAAACTCAACCATCCCAAAATTGTCATCCCACATTCCACAAAATTCAAGAACGTTGTTAAAAATAATATCCTCATTAATATGTATTTATTCCTCAATAATTATAAATGTCTAAGGACGGTATTACATACTTATATGGCCTTGTGATCCCAGTGTCTCTAAAAGGCCTATCCAAAAGATAGAAGTAGACCGGGGATGAATATCAGAGACTATAACACATGAAACTCAATTAAAAAAACCATCTCCTTCACATATAAATTTCCCATATTATGAAGTTTTCTTTAATAATTATTCTATATAAAGTGAGATGATTAGGTTATCTTACTGATAAAAAACAAATTATTATTAATCTTTATCTAGATATGATGAAACCCTACCATAGTTTCCCAAGATTTATCATCCCATATAAAAATTTTAACTGGATATGGAAGATGAAATCTAGACTGTATTTAGTGCTTGGAATTGACTTGTTAGACTTTTTAACTGTGAGAGAGAAAAATCAACAATTATCCATCTGTGTAATCCTCGACCTAAGCCACTTACGAAAAGGTCCATTATCCACACCAAACCATCCCCTCATACTCAAGGGAGGTTAAAGGCACACTGAACCATCCCTATAGACTCTAGGGAGGTCGTAAGAAAATTGACTCATCCCCATAGACTCTAAGAGGTTACCAACACACCAACTGATACTACAATATCGAGGGAGGTCGCATCAATCACACAAGGTTGTAGCCCATTACAAAAGTATCCATATAATACCAAGTCTATTATTACTCAATACATATCCCCTAATCATGAAAACATATCACCTCACCTATCAGTGCATCCTCTAGGCCCTCCATACCCATCACGATCTCTTCCCATTGATACCATCTTTTACTCATAACCCATTAGTGATTTCATAGATCATAGGTTCATCCTGACCCAGACCCCACAACCAGATATAACCACACCAAATCTATCATCACTGTAAGTCCTACCCAATGAACACCCAGATCCATCATGCTCCAAGCCTTTGGGCATCATGATGCCATGTATTGATTAAGATCACAAATCACACTTGGGTCCCATCTCACATCCCCTAAGGGATATATCTCATCTAATCACATTAAAGGAAACCTTTCTCTGTCACCCATATATAATCATAGAGTAATATCCCTACTCAGTAGGCTCAACAAGATATAGGCCTCCCTTGGAGGGTGTCATTCATCAAACATGATATGAATGGTCATCCCACCCTTCGTCACTTGGCCTAAGCCTTTTTCCCATCTAACGAGCCCTAGGTGAATCCGTCATAAGTATCCCACATTCCATCTCACATTACTAGGCCTCCTAGAGGACACTTGTCATCTCAACAATGGCCTTCTCATATTATATAAAAAGCCACTAAGAAATCCCAAAACACTCAAAAGTACTAAAGAGAACATACCTCAAGTATAGGTGGTCAAACACCAACCTATCTCTCTTTACCAATTCCCTCTCAGTCCTTAACCATTCTACTCAAAACCATAAAACATGCATGTAGTAAGAAATCAGGTGTAACAAGCATATGGATCTTTATTAAAGGGACCACCAATTACCATTATAGAGTTACCACTCAAGACAAACTTTGTGTCACCTTGGCCAAGCCTATCCATTCCATTACCAAGATCGTATCATCACTCAAAATTCTAACTCACATCATATTTTATAAATAATTCATTATAACAATTTATAGTTAAATATATAATTTAAAACACAAAATAGTATTCAACTGAAAACTCATTGGGTAGTGTCGTCCCACCGGAACTATGACCAACCACCTATGGAAGGTCTGTTGGACACCCCCAACACCAACCCACCCAAAATCCCTATAACGCAACACCTGGAAAATCGTTAGTTTAATTTTAATTTTTCAAAAACCATATATAAACAAGGGAAATAACTTACTTTATCTGTAAATGCTTCCAATGATGTTTGATCATCACCTTAGGTGCTCCTCCTGCCACAGTGCATGAAATCCCCTTTGATTTCAAACGATTACACCAAGCTCTATAGGAATTATCATTGTGTCCTAACCAACATCATATTAGAGTTAGTGATATCCACATTAAACTAAAACAAATAGAATTATAGGGAGTAACGTTCCTAAAATCATTTCTAGACACCACCCCCCTACACGGGGGATCAAAGGGGACAAGGGTATGGGACGAGCCGATCAAATGACCCTCCCTATGTGTACCCCTATCTGACCAAATTAAGGGAGGAAACAGCCTATTATTTTAAGAAAATGATTCCCATTTCACTATGTGAACCCCATGTTCACATTGTGATTCTTTTGGGGAATGCTACCTCTCCCTCTATCTCAAAATTTTATGGGGTAAACCAAAGGTTCACATTTTGAGTGGTCTCCTAATACAATTATGTAGTAGTCTGTCCACCCAACCCATCTCTGAAGGTCTCCAGAACACTCGTAACACATGAAGGGTCCCAAAACATGTCAAATAATATCATTATGAGACCCCAAAACACTCAAAAACTCATTCCATGTTTCAATTCTCAATACAAACCTACCACAAGATGCAAAATTCAATTTCCTTCTCAAACAAACAACCCCAAAATCCACATGTCATTACAAACTCCCCAACACAACGCTTCTCATCATCAAGAAGTTATGGTAACCCTAAATTCACAACTTTCAGCAAATCTTTGTGGTCAATTCATTGAAAACCCATTGTGTTCTACTCATAAAAACCAAACATAATTCTTCTGTGAAATTATAACCACCAAGCCTAGATACAATAGTTCTTCCCTCCAAAAAACTACCAATACAACCCCTAACCGCCTCAACCACATCCCACACGATGCTGCAGAAATGCATCCAAACTCGTTGTATACAATTCCAAGAAAAGGCACTAATCATACCTCATATGGATTAATTTTCCCAAAATTATTAGTTGCACCAACTGACGCATTCTCAAATGAACACCAACATCTAAACCATCATTTCTGCTCACGACCCCCATATGAAAGGTCATTCTCAATCCTTAAACCATGGAACATTCTTCACTTTCTTCCCCATGAATTTTTATCCCAATAGTAACAATAATTATGTTTCTTCATATGATTCACCACTTGAATCATGAAAAGAAATAGATTCACCCCATAAAAATGGCATGAATTTTGGTTCACCCCCTGAAACATTTGAAGAATTTTGTTTCACACCCTGAATTACATGATGAATCTGGGATCACCCCAAAAATATCCCTCAGATCACACTAAAACTTCCCAGATCCCGATAACAACCCACCGACTCCAACAAAACCATATCGGATAATCAAATATTATATTACCCTAGGAACCATATATACTTGGATACACCCATGTATCAACATTCTGATGCCACCATGACCGTTTCTCCAACCAGTCTCAATGTAACCACAGCCCTTCCAACAAGAGGTCCATTCACCCGCAACTGATATGATTCTCCGCATCATAGGTGTATCTTTATCATCGATCACCGAACCAAAACCCAAACTCCATGGTACACACTATATCCATTACTGCACATAACAACTTGACATGGTCTTCCCACTCTCATATAAGAACTAATGTGAATCTCCAATCATTTTCCTTTTTTATCCCACCCAAAATTGCATTCTTCAACAACCAATGGTACGCTCCCCACTATACAGTTTTCCTTACACAAATCTATGAGTATTGACCCAATTGTTCTATGAAACATGCCTCCTTAACAACACCCTTGTCAAAGATTAAAACTCTAGGTTGTCAGCCCACTCACATTTCACCATTTTCTACCACAGAAGTACCACTATCAATGGAAATACACAAGGCTTGTTCACTTATTACAAACAAAATCGGGCGTCGTACATGCCCAGTGCACACATTCCCTCACACACCAATACTTTTAACAAAAATCCTCACCAATAGTCACTCCCATCCATCTAATGATACAGTGATCCATTGAGAACACACTCACAAATTCACACCTATAATCCTACTTGGTCTCACTTAAACCCAATGGTTGCATGGTCCCATATATCCCGATTTCACAACTAGACTCACGCTCTTATGTTTCATATCAAATTTAACCTAGGATCCCACACCTGACCTACTGATAATTCCCCATATAGATTTTAGTCACTCCCAACAACATATGGAATCTCAATCATTCGAAAGCTAACTGAACGACCACCCACCACACGGGAATCACTCTAAAACCCCAATCATTTAACCATACTCATTTTATGTTATCGAAATCTCATCTAGAACCTAAGATCCATACATTCATGTGATCTTTCCCTCCAAACCCATCCTCAATACGATAATCACTTGGAGTGCTTCTCATCTCGAAAACACAACACATTTCCCATGACTTTCCTTAACTGATAGTTAGTTTGGGTTGACTGAAACCAATAATCTATATAGGAAAACACCATATAAGTTGTTTTTGAAAATTTTTGTAGCCGAGAACATTCCCAATCCACTAGGGATACACATCCTCAAGGTAACCGATGATAATCCTCATACCATTCCCCATGCATCACATGATGATACCAATCCCACCAGGGTTCTTTTACTAAGGGATCAAATTTCTGCACTGACCCACCAAGGGTCTCTATGCATCCCTTGATGAAGGTATATCATTTTCATCACTAGAGAACCTCCTTCATAAGGATCCACATGATCTTCCATTAGAGAAAATATTGTGGTTTAGTTGATTACAATTACACAATTATGTTATATAGGAAAATTCTAATAAGTTGTTATTGACCCTTCAAACAGTCAAACCCTGTCATTAGAAAAATCAATCATACACAAGTAAGAACATTTCATGTGAGTCCAACATACCTAATATAATGCATGAAAATGAACTCTTTCACATATTCCATGATCCAAAAACAGAAATAAAATTTCTAATAAAAACGTATTGTTAAATAAACATCTCATCTATAACAACACAAAACAAGAATAATAATATCATTCCCCTAGTAACTAGGCTTTCCCACTTGAAAGGTTTTCATGAATCTCCAATCTATGGTATGTAACAAGATATGAAACATTCCTAGTCTAACATTTTATCATCTCCTCAAATCATAAAAAAAATTATTGAATACCACTTTTTGATGCCACGCCCCGATCCAATCATTAGTGTTGAAGGTGAGGTTGTCACATGACCACAATAGCACCTCCTCGTATGATAGAGTCATCCATTTAATAGTGAATTCCTAATCTATACAGTGTGGATACTATTCCCTTGAATCATATCCATAAAATAGCATAAAAAGAGTTAAATAATCCACAACACATAATCAGAGTATTCAATATATTATAAACACAATGCTATAACAAAATGTACCATGTGGAAGTCATAAAATAATGCATCGTTGATCACCCACTAGGTCAATACCAAATAAAAAATAACCAAAAATAAAATAAATACAGATTTTAGCTACTTCCATACCAAATCCTCAACTTATCTATAAATATACTCAAGCTACACCATCCCGATCCACTGTATGTCATGTGTTAAACTGAAATGTCTATATAAGGTCTATACATTCACTGAGGTTCCTACTTAGGGTATGAAAAATATATCTCCGTGGGGTCTCAAAAAATCCCCTCAATATGTAGCATCATATACTTTGATACATGATGAAAAAAATAAACATTTCACATAAATACCTTGTAGATCATGTGCTGACCAGGACACCATGGTTACCTGCACATCATGTCAATATTTTATAACCAAGACACTATGGAACCTAATAATACTTGCTTTGGTGTCATGAAAAAAGCCACCTCGTCATCCCATCACATGACATCATACTGATTCCTAGCATGTTACCTATGAATTAGGTTAGGGTGACATCTAATCCTCAACCCACTACCTAAATGGATTGGGCATGGTCATACATCCACATCTCAACCCACTCCCTTGTCACTCTAAGAATGTTCCATTAGTCTCATCTCTTGTTTTACCACATCCCAACACTCATGGGCAGTCCACTGTCATGACCCAAGCCTCTTGGGGAAAGGTCCCATTCATGCACATGACCTAGCCCCTAGGGTAGTCCTCAAACCAATCCACTCATAGAAAGTTTCATAATCCACACTGACCCATCCTCACATACTCAAGTGAGTTCACAAGAATAGTATCCCATCCTCGTAGACTCTAGAGATGTCACAAGCACACAAACCCATCCCAATAGACTATAAGAAGGTCACCATAATGAAGACCTATCCACCGAAGCTCTGGGGAAGTAAAATCAAGAACCTAGGTCCATGACCCTTCTCATAGTTCTCTAGATGACTCTAGGGAACTAGTTGATCGAGATTTATCCCCTCATCAGAAAATTATCTCACCTCTCCCATTAGGGAATCGACTGGGACCTCTATACCAATCATGATCTATACCTATTAATACCTTCTAAGGTTCATCACTCTTTGATTAAATCATAACCAATAGGGTCATCATTACCTAGACCACATGGTCTAGTCCAAACTCACAAAATCCCTCATCACTCCTAGTCCAAGTACCCAGGGACCATCTCAAGCCATCGTGCTTCAAGCCCCGGGCATTCTAATAAAAATTCTCAACCAAGATATGACCTGAAGCTAGGTCCCATATAAAATCAATTAAGGTATATTTCTCCTCCCATCACCCATATGAAACACCTTTTTTCACCCTCATCATGTCCTAGAGGACTCACCTAGATCATAAGGATCATAAATCCATAGAACACCCTCAAGGGGGTGTTGTTCATCAAATGTGAGACGAATGGTTGTCAAACCCTTTATCACTTATCATAAGCCTCTTTCCCATTCAAAAAGACCTTGGGAATCTTCCATAGGCATCCCATATTTTATTTTTCATTCCTGGACCACCTATATATCTCTCAATAGTTGGAACAATTCCATCATCCCTTGAAAACATAGTCCATGGATGATAACAAAACACTCAAATGTACTAAAGTGGAATTACCCCAAGAATAAGAGGATGAATTCCAACCTATCACTCCAGACCAAGGCCCTAACAGTTCCAAAACATTTTACATGAACACATAGAACATTTTAGTAGTATGAAAACATTCATAACAAGAATGTGGATTTCTATTAAAGGGTCCACCTACCTCCATCAATGAGGTACAACCGAATGCAATCTCTCTATCACCTCATCTAAGCTCATACTAGGATCATCCAAGATCATATAGTCACTCAAGCTCATTTCCCACATTATACAATATAAATAAATAATTATAATAAACTATAAGTAATTATTTACTTTAAACCAAAATTAAATCTTTAGCCAAAAACTCATCAGGAACCATAATAGCACTAAAAAACATGATCAAACAACCATAAAAGGTCCGTGGCACACCCCCAAAACCATCCTTCCGAAAATCATTATCACATGACCCTGGAAGAGCCATTAATTTCATTTGATTTTTCAAAAAACCCAATATAAAATAGGGCAATGTCTTACCTCATCTAAAACATATTCCACAGTGGTGAACTTAGTCGAATATAGATAATGGTTTAAAATTGGATTCATTATTGACAAGGTCCCAAAATCCCACATACGAGGTTTGAATTGGAATGTGGGATTTTGGCTATGTGAATTCCCTCATTCCGCTATGTCAGTGTCTAAATTGGACATGTGGGAAATTGGTATGTATGTAGTGGTGAATTAGGTCATGTGGAACTCTGATAAAATTAGATATATGGCCACCTATAGGAATTGGCTACGTAGAGCCATTTTAAATGTGGTTATGTGAGGCATTTCCAAAATTGGAAGTGTGTTGCTACAACAACTAAAAACAATATAAAATTAATGAATTAAAAATCCATCAAACAATAAGATAAATATTAATTATTTAAATGACTAAAAAAAATTTCTAAACATTAAATATAATTAATTCAAACTAAAAAATATTTTGATTAAAAATGAATGATTAAAAATTAAAATGATTAAATTAATTAACTAACATAAATAAGAGATGAGAAAATTGGAAAATATAATTAATTATTAATTAATGTTGGAAATTTTTAAACTATTATAGTCCTTAAATAATAAATTAAATTTATATTTATTTAAGTAATTAATTTATAGTAAAAAACAAAGAAAAAGTAAATTAAAACATCAAACAAATTAAACAATGACACTAAATAAGAAACTATTTTAAAATAAACATAAACATTAAATTATTCAAACTCAAAGTTGGAAAAAAATTATAATTTAATCATAAAATCACTCATTTAAATGATAAATTTTTGAATATAATATTTAAATAACTGTAAGTCATTAAATCTATAATTAACCAAAAATAGAGATAATTAAGTATTAAATACACAAATTATACATCAAATTAAATGTTTCAAAACACATTAATAATGTCCACATAACTAACATTAAGATTTTATATTAAGGAATATTTAATAAAAAAATTTATAAACATTTATCAATTAATATAAACTCTTTATAATGAATTAATTAATTAACTCTTTGTAAATCAATAAACAACCCCAAAATACCTTTTTATCATTATTTATAAATAATTTATAAATAATAGCATTTAATTTAAAATTCAATATAAATAAAATAAATTTTTCTTCCTCAATCATATTTTACAACTTAAACGTAATTATGGAATATGATACAGGTTGTATATTATGATCTATATTGATTCATAGGCTATGATAGATTGGTTACAGCTTCATCCGTAATTAGTCGTACTTTATGTCTAATAGACCAATCATAAAATATGATAGGTAATCATATTATATGATTGATTTCTATGGGAATTACCTATGATATCAAATCATATCTTATGATAGACATCAATATCACCTTAGTGATTCAATACTCTATTTTTTGAAAATATTTTTCAGGAAATCAGAAGTAATGATATATGGAAGTTGTACACTCTGACCAATTTAAATCCTTATATTCAAGTCATGGAATGAATTGTGATATATTATATCATATTTAATGATAAAAAACCCAACAAATCATTATAGTGTGTCGTATTTTACGAGTGAAATAATATATGTAATATGGCAGTGATAATCTTTATTTCATGCATGATTTCACAAATCTAAGATCATGGAAGGCTCTAATACCCATGGTAGGATTCATGAGAGTCTATTTGCACTTATTAGAAGCAATAAAATCAATAAAATCCCAAACCCAATATCTCCATGCATTGATAAATAAAAACATGCATTCTGGAGTGATGAACTGGAAAACATATACCTTACACCAAGGATCCACTACATATCATCATTAACATTGAAAACCCATCGAATGGTATTGATAATGATCACTGAATTGGATGTCAAACAATTTTTTTGATTCCCTTCCTCAAACCACTCATCAATCCTCAGTCTGAGGTTTCCACATGATCACATATGCGCCTCCATGTATGTCAGAGGCTGCCAACTTGCAACGATGGCCTAATCGATACAGTGGGGAGACTATGACCATAAATCAGAGCTATAAAACAATATAGACAATTAACCAAAACATGCAAAGCATGCAATCAGAGTATGTAATATCAAATAAACACAGTTCTATAACTAACTATACTATGAAGAAGTCAAAGAAGTATGCATCATCAATCACTGACTGAGCCAATCCCAAATACAAAATAACTAAGAATACAACACATTCACTATGGACCTACTTTTATCCTCAAGACTTACCCTAACACTAAATACCCTCATACAGCACCAGACTGATCCACTTCATGTCCTGGGATGAACCCAAAAGTATACATGATGCCTTCACATGTATTGGGGTTCCTATATAGTGTGTGAGAAATACATATTAGTAAGGTATCACCAATTTTACCAAGTATAATCCATAATACATGTGTTTTAATGTGGAATCAAATAAACATTTCACACAAACACCTTTGATATCATGTACTAATGAGGCCAATATGACTCCCAACGCATTAGGTCACATTGTTCTTACCAGACTACCATGGAACCCGACAATACCTTCTATGGAATTATTCTAGGATCCAACTTCTCACATCATCTAATGACCACATACTGATTCTTATCCCATACCTAAAGACTCATGGTATGGAGACATCCAAACCTTGACCCACTACTCGAAGGGACGAGGAACAGTCATACGTCCATGTACAAACCCACTTTCTTTATCGGTTAAGGAAGAGTCAAATGGTCTCATCTCACATCATACCATGTTCCAACCCTTACGGGTGGTCCACTACTATAACCCAAGATTCTTGGGGAATGGTTCAATCCATGTATACAACCTACTCCCCTGTGTAATCCTCAACCAAATCCATATATGGAAAGGGACATTATCCACAACAATCCATCCCATCATACTCAAGGGAGGTTAAAATCACACTGAACCATCCCCATAGACTCTAGAGAGGTTCTAAGAACATTGAATCATCCCCATATACTCTAGGGAGGTTACCAATACACCAACCCATACTACAATCTATGGGGAGGTCACCTCAAGCACACCAGGTCGTAGCCCGTCACAAGAGTATTGATCAAATAATAAGAATATTATTACTCAATACATATCCCCCCATGATGAACACATATCACCGCACCTATCAGGGTGTCCTTTGGGTCCTCCAGACCCATCACAATCTCTTCCCATTGATACCATCCTCTACTCATCACCCATAGTGATATCATATCCCGTAGGTTCATCCTGACCCAGACCCCACAACCCAGTATAACCTCACCAAATCCCTCATGACTCTTAGACCTGCTACCCAAAAAACACCCCAATCCATCACGCTCCAAGCCCTTGGGAATCCGGATGCCATGTATTAATCAAGATCACAAATCACACGTGGGTCCCACCTCACATCCCCTAAGGGAGATCCCTCTTCTAATCACCTAGAGGAAACGCCTCTGTATCACTCCTATCTAATCATAGAGGAATATTCCTACACATAAGGTCCACCAATATATAGGTCACCCTTGGTAGGGTGCCATTCATCAAGCATGATATGAATAGTCATCCCACTCATCGTCACTTGTCCTAAGCCTCTTTCCCATCTTACTAGTCCAAGGTGAATCCGTTATAGGATTCCCACATTCCATCTCACATTAGTAGGCTTCCTAGAGGTCTCTCATTAGCTCAACCAATGCCTTCTCATCTTAGATACAAATCCACCAAGAAATCCCAATGAACTAAAAAGTACTAAAGAGAACTTACCTCGAGAATAGGTGGTCAAACCCCAACCTACCTCTCTTTACCAGGGCCCTCTAATTCCATAACCATTCTAATAAAAACCATAAAACCTGAATGTAGTAATAAATTATGAATAACAAGCATATGGATTTTTATTAAAGAGACCACTAATCGCCATCATGGAGTTACCACTCATGCTAAACTCTGTGTCACCTTGGCCAAGCCTATCCATCCCAGGTCCAAGATCGTATCATCACTCGAACTCCTACCTAATTTCATATGACATAAATAATTAATAATAACAATTTATAGTGAAATATTTAATTTAAAACAAAGAATAATATACTTCTGAAAACTCATTGGGAAGTGTCGTCCCACCAAAATGGTGACCAACCACCTATGAAGGTCTGTGGCACACCCCCAACACCAATCTTCCCAAAATCCCTATGACACGACACCTAGAAAATCATTAATTCCATTCTATTTTACCAAAACAATAAACTAACAAGGGAAAAAATTACTTTATCTGTAACTACATTCAATGATTTTTTATCATCACTTCAGGTCCTCCTCCTGCCACTGTGCATGAAATCCCCTTTGATTTCAACCGATTACACCATGCTCTGGTGGAATTAGAATTGAATCCTAACCAACACCATATCATAGTTAGTGATAGCCACTTTAAACATAAACAAAGAGAATTATGTGGAGTAACGTACCTAAAATCATTGCCAAACACCCCCCCCCCCCCACAGCACGGGGGATCAAAGGGGAGAACGGGAGGGGTGGAGCCGATCAGACGACCCACCTATGTGCACTCTTATCGGACAAAATTAAGGGGAAAACACCCGATTATTATAAAAACAAATGATTCAACCTTCACTGTGTGAACCCCATGTTCACATTGTGAATATTTTAGTGAATACTTCCTCTCCCTATATCTAAAAATTTCATGGGGTAAACCAAAGGTTCACATCGTGAATGGTCTCCTACTACAATTATGTAGTATTCTGTCCACCCAACCCTTCTCTGATGGTCTCCAGAACACTCGTAACACATGAAGAGTCCCAAAAAATGTCTTTGAATATCATTCTGAGACCTCCAAACTCTCAGAAACTCATTCTATGTTTCAATTCTCACAACAACACTCCCACAAGATCTGAAATTCAATTTTATTCTCAAAATAACGACCCAAAATCTATGTGTCATTTCGAACTCCCCACCATAATGATCCTCATCATCACGAAGTCATAGTAACCCTAAACCCACATCTTACAACATATCTTGGTTTTCAATTCATTGAAAACCCATTGTGTTCTGCTTCTAAATCCCATACATACTTCTTGTGCATATTTCAAACCACCAATCTTGGATACACTAGTTCTTCCCTCCAAAAACACTCAATACAACCCCTGACCACCTCAATGATATCCCACATGATTCTCCCGAAATTGTTCCAAACTCATTGTATACAATTCCATGCCAAAGAACTAATCAAACCTCCTTTGGATTACTTTTCCCAAAATTCTTAGTTGCACCTACCGACACATCCTCAAAAGAACACCTATCTATACACCATCATCTTTTCTCAAGGCCCCCATGTGAATGGTCCCTCTCATGGCCCAAACCATGGACCCATCTTTACTTTCTCCCCAATCATTTTCATCCAACTAGTAACTATAATTAAGTTTCATCACATGATTCACCCCTTGAATCATGAAATGAATCAGATTCACCTCATGAAAAATTCAAAGAATTTATGTTCACCCCCTAAAACATTTCACGAATTTTGACTCACCCCATGAATTATATGATGAATCAGGGATCACCCAAAAAATCTCCCTCTGATCACACTAAAACATCACAGATCATGATACCAACACACCGACTCCATCAAAACTACATCTGAACATCAAATCTTATATTACCCAAGGAACCCTATATACATGGATCCACCCATGTATTGACATTCTGATGCCACCATGACCGTTTTTTCAAATAGTCTCAATGAAAACACAACCCTTCTAACATGAGATTCATTCACCCACATCTGATACAATTCTCCCCATCATAGGTGTATATTTATCATCGATCACCCAACAAATACCCAAAATCCACTGTACACACTATATCCATTACCACACATAACAACTAGACATGGTATTCCCACTCTCATCTAAGAACTAATGTGAAGCATAAATCATTTTCCATTTCCATCCCACCCAAAAAGGCATCCTTCAACAACCAATGGGACGCTACCCACTATACATATTTCCTTACACCACTCCATGATTATTGATCCCAACAGGTCTCTGCAACATTCCTCCTTAACATCACCCTTGTCAAAGATTAAAACTTGATGTCGTCAGCCCACTCACATTTCACCATTTTCTACAACTGAAGTACCCCTGTAAAATGACCTACACAAGGAGTGTTCACTTATTCAAAACAAAATTGTCCATCCTACATGCCCAATGCACACATTCCCTCACACACCATGACTTTTTAAAAAAAACCTCACCAACACTCACTCTCATCCTTCCAAATATAGAGTGATCCATTGTGAACCCACTCATAATTTCTCACCTATAATCCTACTTGGTCTCACATAAACATTATGGTTGCATGATACCATACAACCCAATTGCACAAATGGACTCACGATCTTATGAGTCACGTCCTATTTAACCTAGGATACCACACCAAAACTACTGATAATTCCACATATAGATGTTAGTCACACCCAAAAACCTAAGGAATCTCAATCATGACAAGGCTAATTTAATGACCACCCACCACACGACCATCACTCTAAAACCCCCAATCATTTAAGCACCCTCATTTTATGTTATCAATAGATCATCTAGAACCTACGATCTAGAAATTCATGTGATCTTGCCCTCCAAAAACAACCTCAATACCGTAATCACTTGGAGTGCTTCTCATCTCAAAAACCCAACACATTTCTCATTCCTTTCCTCAACTGCTAGATTCATTTGAGTTGAATGAAACCAATACGCAGTATTAGAAAACACCGTATAGGTTGTTGTTGACACTTTGGGTAACTGAGAACATTCTCAATCCTCTAGGGATCCACATCTTCATGGTGACCCATGCCTATCCTCATACCATTCCCCAAGCATCACATGATGATACCAAACCCACCAGGGTTCTATTACTAAGGCATTGAATTCCTACACTGACCCACCAAGGGTCTCTATGCATCCATTGATGAATGTATTTTATTTTCATCTCTAGAGAACCTCATTTGTAAGGATCCACATGATCTTCCATTACAGAAAATTCTATGGATTAGTTGAATAGAATTACAAAAATATGTTATAAAGGAAAATTCTAATGAGTTGGTATTGACACTTGAAACAGTCAAACCCTATAATTAAAAATACCAATCACGCACGAGTAGGAACATTTCATGTGAGTCCTACATACCTAATATAATGCATGAAAATGACCTATTTCCCATTTCCCTGATCCAAATTCATAAATAAAATCACTAATAAACACCTCTTATTAAATAAACATCTCATCTAAAACAACGAAAAGCAAGAAAAATAATATCATTCCCCTAGTAACTCGGCTTTGCCACTGGAAAGGTGTTCATGAATCACCAATATATGGTCTATCACAAGATATGAAACATTCCTAGTCCAACTTTTTATCATATCCTCAAATCATAATAAATATATATCTAAAAACACTTTGTGATGCCCCCCCGATCCAATCATCAGTGTCCAAGTCAAGGTCATCGCATGACCACAAGCGCACCTCCTCGTATGCTGGAGTCTTCCAATTAACAGTGAATTCCTTATCTATGCAGTGCAGATGATATTCCATTGAATCATATCCAAAAAATAGGATAAAAATATTTAAATAATCCACAACACACAATCAGATAATTCAATATAAAATAAACACAATTCTATAAAAAAAATGTACCATAAGGAAGTCATAAAATATTGCATCATTGATCACCCACTAGGTCAATCCCAAATAAAAAATAACCAAACATAAAACACATACATAGTTTCCCTACTTCCATCCCAAATCCTCACCTTATATATAAATACCATCGAGATACACCATCCTGATCCACTATATGACCTGTGTTAAACCTAAAAGCATACATATGGTCTACACATACACGGAGGTGCCTGTTTAGGGTGTGAAAAATACATCTCAGTGGGGTCTCACAAAATCCCCCCAGTATGTACCATCAAATACTTGTATACATGATGAATAAAATAAATATTTCACACAAGAACCTTGGAAATCGTGTGCTAACCAGGCCACCATGGTTCCCCGCACATCAGGTCACTATATTATAACCAAGACACTATTGAACCTGATAATACTTTCTTTGGTGTCATTCCAAAATCCACCTCATCACCCCATCCCATGACATCATAATGAATCCTCATATATACCCTAGTAATTAGGTTAGGGTGATATCTAAACCTCAAGCCACTACCTAAAGGGATTGGGCATGGTCATACATCCACATCTAAACCCACTCCCTTATTAGTCAAGGCAAGTTCCATTAGTCTCATTTCATATTTTCCACAATCCAACACTCACGGGTGATCAACTATCATGACCCAAGACTCATGGGGGATGGTCCAGTTCATGCACATGACATATCCCCCAGGGCAGTCCTCATCCTGATCCACTCATAGAAAGGTCCATCATCCACATCAACCCATCCTCACATACCCAATGGATGTCACAAGACACAAACCAATCCTCACAAACTCTAGGGAGGTGAGAAGCACAAAAAACCATCCCCATAGACTCTAAGAAGGTCAACAGAAAGCCGACTTATCCACATATGATCTAGGGGGTAAAATCATGAACCTAGGTCCATGAACCATCTCATAGGTCTCTATATGATTCTATGGAATTAGTTGCTTGAGATTTATCCCGTCATCTGAAAAATATCTCACCTCTCCCATTAGGGCATCGACTGGGACCTCTAGACCAATCATGATCTCTACCTATGGATAATGTCCAAGGTTCATCACCCATTGATGAAATCATAACCCATAGGATCATCCTTACCTAGACCCCATGGTCTAGTCCAACCTCACCAAATCCCTCATCACTCCTAGTCCCAGTACCCAGGGACCATCCCAAGCCATCATGCTTCAAGCCCCCTTGTGTTAAAATGGAAAGTCTCAACCAAGAGCCTGAACCAAACCAATGTCCCATCTCACATCTGTTACAGCATATCTCTCCTCCTATCACACATATGAAACACCTTTTCACCCTCAACATGTCCTAGAGGACTCACCCATATTAAAAGGTTCATAAATCCCTAGAACACCCACAGGTGGGTGTCGTTCATCAAATGTGAGACGAATGGTTGTCACACCCTTCACCACATAGACTAATCCTCTTCCCAATTCAACAAGACCTTGGGGAATCTTCCATAGGCTTTTCATATTTTATTTTTCATTCATAGACAACCTAGATATCTCTCAATAGTTTGACCAATTCCCTCTCCCCTTGAAAACATAGTCTAAGGGCGATACCAAAACACTCAAAAGTACTAAAGTGGAATTACCCCAAGTATAGGAGGAATAATTCCTACCTATCACTCCATACCAAGGCCCTGTCAGTCCTAAAACATTCTACATGAACCCATAGAACATGTATGTTTTAAGAAAACATGCATAACCAGCATATGGATTTATATTAAAAGGACAACCTACCTCCATCAATGAGTTAAAACCAAATACAATCTCTCTATTAACTTAGCTAAGCTCATCCAAGGCTCATCCAATATCATAAAGTCACTCAGGCTCATGTTCCACATTATACAATATAAATAATTAATTATAATAAACTAAAATTAATTATTTAGTCAAAACCAAATATTAATATTCAGCCAAAAACACATCAGTCACTATAATATCACTAGAAAACTTTATCAGACAACCAGAGAAGGTTTGTGGCACCCCTACAGAACCATCCATCCCAAAATCCTTATCACACAACCCGTGAAGAGCCATTAATTTCATCTGATTTTACTAAAAACCCTAAATAACATAGGGCAACATTTTACCTCATCTTTAACCTCTTCCACTAGCATGTGATCATCTCCTTGGGTCCTCCACTAGTTACAATGCATGAAATTCTATCTAATTTCAGTTAATTCCATCATGCTCTGGTGATATCAGCTCTGAACCCTATCCAAAATCGAACTGATGTTTGGGCTAGCCATCGAAAACCCAATGAAAGGGAACCATATAGAAGACCATAACTAAAATCACTACAAACACCACTCCCTAGAAAGGAAGATCAAAGGGGAGGGAGGGAGGGGAGGAGTTGGCTGAATGGACCTCCCCATGCATGCTCTTGGCTAACAAAAATAGAGGAACCCCCTTTTATTAAAAAAACATTTGACAATATTCATGTTGTGTACCCCTAGTTCCCAACATGAACCTACCAGGGAAGAGGGTCTCTTCCTCTATCTTTAAATTTTACTACGTGAACCAGTGGTTCGCACTGTGAATGGACTATTTTTTCAATTCTACAACAACCTAGCCACCAAATCCTTCTTTGAAAATCATTCAAACACCTATAACACATACAGTGTATAAAACCACATCCAGGAATGTTATTTTTTGATGTCCAAACTCTCATAACCTCATTTCAAGTTCTAGTTCTCAAAAAACCTCCCACTAGATGGAAAATTCAATTTTATTCTCAAAATAATGACTTTTAAATTCATTGATCATTACAACATCCCACCGATGAAGGTATCCATGGGATGACTAGATTATATGGTGTATGTATGGGATCGTCCACCAAATATGGAATGCTAGTGCCTCATCGAGAAAATGTGGTATTTGAATAGGGAATCAAGGTTATGGATGTCTTATCCTAGCATGAATGAATCATCATGTCTGCTATCGTCATATGGAAGTCATCTTTTATAGAACCATGAGGTTGCTTCTTGACAGCATGCATTAAATCATGCATTATAATGGATTATTTGATGTATCAACAAGATAATTCATGAATGTTTTTATATTTTTGATCCCACACATTACATATCATGTAACACTTCAGTAAATTATATCCATTTGGGAAGATCTATTTGAGAAGAAACACATAAAATTTAGATGTCAAATGAGAGTTGAGCCTTTCCAAATGAATCTTTTTATATGATTTATGGAAAGGTAGTGGAATTTTATCTTAAAAAACTCCTTATGATATGGACCAAATCATACATTACGATTTTTCATTGGTAGTTACATGGAATCATATGACATGCCTTATGATTTCCCCCTCAATCATAAAATACAATACATTTCATATTCTTATAAAAAAATATTTTTTAGCATGCATGTCGTACTATATGATTGGTTATATTGTACCATACAGTATGCCTTATATATATTATATATATATATATATATAAATGCTTTAGGGAATCTCTCTGTCATGGGTTGTGTGAAGTATATACTTAGATAATTGAGAATATATGATTAGGTTATACAAGATTTACATATTTCATGTCTCATGATCACTCGATGACGGGATTATCTGGTTATACATATTTTTATATAACACATTTAGTAGAGAAAAATATAGAGATATAGGTGTTTGATGAAGATCCCACTAGATCCCATTATAGTTTGAGTAGCATTGATGTTTTGTTAGAAGGTACTCTATGCTTACAATTACGAATTAGTGAATCCATAGTTGTATCATCACTAAAAATGTATGTACGTCCATACTTTAAGGTTGTATGAAATAGGATCAAATTTTTTTAATTTTTTTTATAAAACATTTAGAGCTATCCAAAAATAGTTTTGGAGGGTACCCAGAAGAAGTTTTGGATGAATTTTTACAAGTTATTACATATGATGCAACATGAAGTGAAAATGAATGATATATTTTCATAAATGGGTTTTTTAGTATATTTTAAAAAAAATGTGTTTTGGATGTGGTTTCAATTGTTGTTACACATGATTTGACATATGGTGAAAGTGTATAAAATCTATATGGATTCAGTACAAGTGGGGGATTATTAGAAAAATTCATTAAAACAAAACCATGACATGGTGGTATAAACCTTATCATGGTTTTTCATGACCCCCTCCCCACATTGTGTACCCCTCCTGGGCTAGAAATGTGAGAAGGGAGATAGTGACCCCTGAGTCCGACCTCTAGTACGCCCCAGGTTGGTGACTACCACTAGGGTATAGTAAACTCACAAATGGGATGCATTACCCTCTAATAGAACACATGCAAAAGAGAAAGATATGACAGACACCAACCAACTCCAACTCAGACTGTAATATAAATTAAAACCCATGCACACATATGGAATGTCAACCATGAACTAATACAAATGAAAGGGAAAACTGAAAGTATCAAAGGAAAGTAAAAAACATCAGTAACCACGAAGCCCCAATAGCTCTTGCAACCCCAAGCTCGTAGTAACCAGCCTGATCTCCAACCTGCTCTAGGTGTCCTGAAAAATAGTTTATATGTATTTAGGGTCAGTATAATAGTATAATCAGTAGGATCCTCCTCGAATCCCCTAATCCAAAAGCAAAGAAAGCATACTAAAGCATAGTGAACAACAAGTGAATCTAACTCATCACCTAAACAAGTATACAATGTTCCTAGCCTCGCTATGGATACTCTCATCAAGTATTGAATACAATAGTATATAATATAATAAAGAATATCAAGGGTACCCCACTACTACTTCCCCACTGGTTTTCCACTTTTCCCTAATGTCGGGTGTCCTAAGCATCTCTCTCTAAAAATTCTTACAAACAAACACCTAGGAAAAGCACCTTAACATGCACCTCATGCAACACAACCACCACGTTCATGCAACCAAAGTAACAAGGTAGTTTCTGGGAGCCACCACAGCTTTCATAACATGTATCATATGTCAAGAATTATACATCAAGCCATTACAACCAATACACCGAGTAAGGATACTCAAGCTATCACATCATATAGGCGTTACACCTATAGTAGTCCATAGGAAACTATATCTAGAATATATTTGTGTGAATAACAATAAGACATTACATCCCTCTACACACATATATAGATAAAACTAACTGATGTGACTACCAGCAAAAGTAACTACCAAGGGAAGAGATTATGTCCAAAGGGGGTAGTAAGTCATCCATCCTCCCACTGAAATGTTAGGGAAAACACCCCCCCCCCCCCCAAGGGATTATAATCAATGAGTTATCAAGTTCCCTAAATGATGGGGTGGAGTAGCATATTCAAACACAAAAAGTATAGAATATACAATATATTACTACCACACTCTGGGAATAACGTATTCTTATATTCAACTGCATATAATGTCTGTCAGACTCATGGATGCCACTTGAAAGACTGTGTATCTTATAAGCACACAACCATTTGATGATATTTATTACATTACTTCATTCCATTTTTATCAGTTGAAACATTGGAATTCCATCCAATAAATCTCCAACCCCATGGGTTAACATCATTTATTCAAACATTTATTAATAGCATTCTTACTTTCCCATATTCCCAGGTATTCTGGGTAAACATTATCAGCTACTAAACATAAGGGAGATCAACATGGTGGGTAGTTGAGCTACCCATCAAGTCTTTACCACCTTTATCAAGAGCGTAGACCCATCCTCCCTCATGAAGTTAAACAAATAAATCATGTGTAATACCCCACATGTTTTCTCCCCTTTTGGATGGAGGGTAAGCAAGAACATCTTCCTTGAGCAATGGGGAGAGTAAAGTAGATAAACAACCAAAAATAATTTTCATGCATCCAAACATTCACAACTATCTTGTTTCATCATCCCTAGTGTCCTACCCACCTACATAAACTGATTCATTTCACCACTCTAGGCATCAACTGCAACCTCAATCAATGGGCCTCCCTGCCCCCACATATCACAATAGCCATCCAAGCTCACATCACATCACAAGTAGCATGAAATAAACAACTGGTCTCTTGGCCCTTAAACAAGGCATTCATCCTTCACACTCAATGATCTATCAGAGCTCCAACAATAAGGTTCTTGGCCTTTACAAGCAAGAGGGTAACTCATAACCCTACGAGGCATTATCTTTTATCAAACGACCAGTTCTTTTATCCATATTGAATTAACCGGTTCATTAATACTTGGTTCTAACTATGGGAAACCTAAACAGAAAGCTATAATAGTAATCAAAAATTTATACATTCTTACTGCACTAATTTGATTAACATAAAATTACCACAATAACAACATAATTCATTTAAATGCCTCTTTATCTTTGAAAAAAATTATAATTAATCCTATTTTACATTCTTTACCAATTTCCATCCACAAACGACATGCTAAACAAGGAATGAATTGATATCACACTTTATAGAAAAATAAGAGGCAATAACAAAAAATCAATAATAATTTATTTATCCAGTTAAAATATTAATTATATCAATTTCATTTTTCTCCAGTGGCTAAATCAATATAATTGTACGATTGCATGTAAAATAATAGAGAACCATGAATCCCCTAACTCAAAATTTTCTTTACGTTATTTTTACAAGAATGATCCACACAACAGATTATGATATCCTCCCCTATGAAAACGGCAACCACCCGAGGACATCGCGGCATGACCTCACCAACTGAAACCCAAGAAAACTCCATTAAAATCATAGAGATCACATGCCATAACGTGGAAAGGATAAAATAGTGAAAAAAGATCTAAGAAAACACATGTAACGACCCAATGTTTTTAATGGAAATTACCTTCGTATAAATATTCTTTAAAATCACATAATAATGAACTACTAAGTGATAAGTTACCTTTAAAAATATGTATGTCACTTCTATGTTTGAAGATTTTAAAATCTAACATTCACGGTTTTGTTCAAGATGTTTTTTGGAGTCTAATAAAACAAAATTATTTTTTGGTGAGTAGTAACATACCCTAATGAATAGTAACATAACCTTATGTATAGTGATATATCCTAATGAATAGTAACCTCACCTATGGTGGTATAAAAATAATATTCATGTTGAATGTACGAAATACCTATATTTTAGAATAAGTTAATGAATGTTTTAAAACTGGTTTTTGAGAATAAATTATTACTTTAATTAAATATTAAAATAATCATATATAAAAAATTATTTTTGAAAAATGTACTTCATTTTTTGATTCTACATGTCGAAAAATGGTTGAGGTATATTTTTGGGATTTTTCTAAAATACTTGTTTTTTTGATGAATAGTGAAATATCGTAATTTACAAAATTAAGCTAAATAAGCTGATTATGGATTCATGTGTGATGTTCTGCTGATGTAATCCCACTTGGTTCTGGATTACATTATAAAATTACTATGTTTGGTCATATAAGACTTACTAATCTTTGTCTTGGGAGGAATTAATAAACTAATGAATTTTATATTATGAAAACCACTCTCTCCTCCACTATAAAAACCCACTTCACTCCCTCTTTTCTCCACACCACTCAAGCTCCATTCCTTCCCTAAATTCGGCCCTAATCTCTCCCCAATCTCCTTCCCCAATTCCAAGGCTTTATGGTCTTTCCAAAAGACCAAAATCAAATCCCCTAAGAAGAGTCTCCAAGAGAGGAGATCAAAGGGTATGAACCCTCTACCGTTTTCAAGTGTTTTGTTTTCGTTTCCTTTATTTTCTTATACCCTCTTCCCATTCCCTTGTAAAAAAGGCATTAATGCCCCATAATCTCATATATTCTTGATTCTAATAATGATTATAGTAAATTTCAAGCATCAAGCTTCTCCTCCTCTCCCTCACGTTCTATAATTAAAACATTGTCCGAGATGTGTCAATTACCGACATCTTGGATAATGTGTTTTCAAATTATTTTATCCTTTTCTTATGCTCATTAAACCATTTATGTTATGATTGTACCAGATTATTAAATATTGTATATGTTATATTTATGTTGTGTAATCCTAAAACACTCATGATATAAAACAATAATACAAAACAAGCCAATTATGGGAAAAATGTTAAAATTGATTCAAGTGTTTATCATTAATGTTTAATGTAAAGGTTCTCTTTCACTCTAATTAACCAAATGAATTTTAACCATGTAACCTTTTGGATTTCCAATAATGTTATATAACTTAAATTCTGGACAACCACTTTCTTCTTACAATTTATTTGAACCTAAATACAAGTGAACCGATTATTAAAACAAATGAAACAAATGGACCCGAACAATGAAATTGAACCTTGTAATCAATCAAAATGGGTATAAATGAAGTTAAAAAGGTTATACTGAATCTTTTACATTTATATAAGGTTCTGGAACTATTTATTAATAAACCTAATTTTACTATTCAGGTCATTAATATCAAGTGGAGAACACCAACGAACCTAAGGTAAGGGATCCTCTCGATTTCACTCTTATTCAAGATTGTTCACTACGTAAGGACTTGTTGTGTGTAATTATTAATTATGGGGTATGATTTTTCGCCTTCCCCATACTTCCCTCTTTATGTATAATTGATGATAATTCCCTTACCTCTCTCACTAATCCCCCTTATGTACTCCTGATACCATGCTGATAATTTGTAAAGAATTCTACCTGAACCTCTTTTATTCCATCGGGTTGTCTTGTCTACCTTTCTACCAAAATGATGCTATATTATAATTTCATGTGAATACTATAAATGTTGTGTACATGTTCCCAGTTTTTTTTATCAAGACTCTTTCATTACTCTCTTTCAAGGATATGCATTCTTTTAAGTGATTCTCCCATCGTTACTTCCCGATAAGTGAACCTGTTTTAAGGGAACTTCCAGAATTCATTCCTATTATCAAGTGTAATCTATCCTTTATTTTAAGTGTCCTTTTTCATTTTAAAATCAGTATTTTTATGATTAAAACCCTCCTGGTTTACTTCTGGTTTTATAAAAAAATTAATGCTACCTTTCATTTTAAGAGATATTTGATGTTTTCTTAAACCGCACTAAAATGTTTTGACTGAAGGAATCCTAAAAACTATTTATACATGTTATCAATTCAGTTTGTTATATCTTGTAATTATTTAGGATTTTATACATTATTTATATCTATTTATGATTTAATTACTTTCTTCCATGGACGTTTGTAAGTTATGTCCCTTTTTATTATGCAACGTGATGTGATTCTGTGCCCATTTCATTCATTGGGTACTCTTATGTTTATGGATGATTGATTATGTGAGATTATTTATATGGAAAGAACATACATGAATAAGCCTATATAGGTGAACCTAGATAGCGCTCCATTGCATTGGGTAAAGTTAATGTCTCATGAGAAGATTATGGGAAGACGGTCGGGCGGTTAGCCTTGTCTTGTGCTACTATGGGAAACGAGATTGGCGGTTAGCTTTGACTCATAATAAAGACATGTTTACAGTTTTAGCCACATATCTATGAAAATATGATTATATAATCTCAAGCTTATATGATCTCATGCTTATTTTATTCCATGTTTTTATGTTCCCAGGTTAATATATTATATTTCCATATGTTCCATGCTCATTATGTCAATCCTCCTAACTCAAGTTCTTGAAGTTTATTCTTATGTTCTTTCCTTTACTGGCCTTTTTAGCTCATCCCTTTGTTCATGTGTTCCCTAGGGTACACTGTGAAGATGTAAGAATTCAAACGGAGTTAGAATCTCTTTAGGGAGATTGAATAAAGATGTTTTTCTCCCCATGTTTTATGTTTTATGTACCTAGTCTTCCAAGACACTAGGATTAATGATCCTTGGCCTGTACTCTGATGGTTAACAAAGCTTAAAATCATGAAATGTCATATGTAAATGTCTTGGGTCGCTATAGTTGGTATCAGAGGATGGTCTAGTTATTTTTGGAGATTAGGAATAGAGAACCTTAGTGACAACCTTATGGATGAGACTAAGTATTAGAAAACATTTCCAAATTTTGGTTAGTATTGAGTAAGTGGTTTATCAAGAAAATACATTTCTATCTGGATACGAGCAGGTAGAGGCAGCTCTGGCATAGATGTATCCTAGGGGTAAAATCTGAAAACACCGCATTGAGATAGACTCGAACGATAACTGGTGCACGAAAATGGGCCTTACTGCCCTCTTGGTTAAGACACTCCCGAGGGATATGCTTTTGTAGATTCACAATCTTAGTACAAATCATTATTAAGGGAAAAATACCATAAGAATATCAGTTAAGAAATAGGTTAAGGATAACCTAGATATAATCCTAAGGAATCACAAGTTAGGAAATAATTCTTCTTTATAAGTTTATCCTTTTATGTGTATAGATTCCTTTTATGCTCAATAGCTAAGTACTCAAGACCTCTAATTATATGTTATTTCTCTTAGTTAATGGTGGGAAATAGAAGAACGAGTACCAACAACCAACATGATAAACAATGTGATGATTTCCCTAATATGCCCGGGGTGATGGAATCGGGTGCTCAAAACTTCATGGTAGTACTTGCTCAACTGGCTCATGTTATGAATAATAACTTGAATCATGTGGAACGTCCTCCTCCTCCAAGGAAAGAGAAAATTGTCGTGTAATCCTTAATTCGGCAAAGGCCTCCCATGATTAGTAGATCTTCTGATCCCCTCCTCTCGGAACAATGGATTATCTCCATTGAAAAGATATTATCCGTCCTCCAGTGCTCGGAAGAAGAGAAGGTGGTACTTGCGGTCTATCATTTTGATGGGGAAGCTGATCAGTGGTGGACACTGATTAAGATTACAAATTCCCATGAGTAAATAGATTCCATAGATTGGGAGTAATTCAAGAGGATGTTTTTAAACAAATATTTTCCTCGAACCCTCCGTCTCAAGATGGAAAGAGAGTTCCTCAGACTCAAGCAGATGGAAGATGAGTGTATCAGGGTGTATGAAGCTAACATTACAAGGCTTGCAAGGTACGCCTCTGGCTTTGTCATGAACACCGAAAGCAAGTTGGATCCCTTCTTTATCAGACTAAAGTCGAGTCTATGAAATTCATTGGTGATTAGAGACTTTGAAAGTTATCAAGACATTGTCTGATGTGCCCTCAAGATGGAAATGGAGATAGGAGACTCTCAGTGGTCTCATGAGCCTCCTGACAAGAAGAGGAAGATGGAAAAAATATGGGTGGTCTATCAAAAAAATCCAATGATAGAAAGAATCCCAACTTTCCCCTTTGAAAAAATTGTGGGAAGAAGCATCCTAGTAACTGTCTGAAGGGAACCATGAATTTCTTAAAATGCAGAAAGATTGGTCATTTAGCCAAGAACCGTTGAATGGGTATGAAAAACTCCACTAATGTTGAATACGAATGGAAGATTCAGATAAACACTCAAACTGTAGTGCAGTGTTCTAACTGCAAGGATCTTGGGCATTATGTGAACAATTTCCCTATGCCAAGGGTTGTTGGGGTCATTCAGTAACATCCTCCAAGGCAACAAGGAAGGGATTATGCTATCACTACTGATGAGTTGGAGCTGAAAAATGATGTGGTGACAGGTACACTTGTTATTCATTCAAGAATAGAGAATGTACTATTTTATTCTGGTACTACACATTCTTTCATATCTTGCAAGTTTAGTAGAACTATTCAAAAACCACCTCAAAATTTGGAGGAAAAGTTATCTGTGAGAACAGAAGATGGGGAAATTATTACGTACATGGTTTATAACTCCTCCCCGGTTAACGTTTGTGGACTGAACCTCCCAGAATATCTCATTATACTTCTTTTAGGGGAGCTTGACGCTATATTGGGCTTGTATTGTCTATCTTTGTACAAGACCAACATCAACTGTTGTGAAGGGGAGATCACTTTTCACATCTCGAAGCGTCCTCCGATTCTTTACAAGTGTATGGAGGATGATGAATCTCCATTAGAATCTTCGTCTCAAGTTTGGATACTGCTTCCTTGTGAACAAGCATATATAGGTCAAATTATTGAGACAAAGGAGAGAATCTTGCTTGAATACATGTCCATCGTGAGGGATTACACTTATGTATTCCCTGAGGAGTTGCCTGGTCTTCCTCCAGACCGAGAGGTTGAGTTCTCAATTGAACTTATCCCTAGATCTCTGCTAATCTCAATGACACCTTACAGAATGTCCACCATAGAGCTATAAGAGTTGAAGAAGGAGTTACTAGAGAATATGGAGAAGGGTTTTGTACGCCCGAGTGCTTCACCCTGGGTTCTCCAATCCTCTTCGTCAAGAAGATGGATGGATCAATACGCCTCTGCATTGACTATCGTGAGCTCAATAAAATCACAATAAAGAACAAGTATCCCCTTCCCCGGATAGATTACTTCTTCGATCAACTATATGGGGCCAGTTATTTCTCTAAGGTGGACCTTCGGTCAGGATATCACCAACTAAAGGTGAGGAAGAAAGATATTCCCAAGATTGCCTTTCGAACGAGGTATGGACACTATGAGTTCATAGTGATTCCCTTAGGACTCACTAATGATCCATCAATTTTCATGGATCTAATGAATAGAGTATTTAGAGATTACCTCGACAAATATTTTGTAGTCTTTATTGATGATATTCTGATATACTCCAAGAGCAAGTTGGAACATGAGGAGCATTTGAAAACTGTGTTAAAGACTTTGCGAAGGGAGAAGTTGTATGCAAAGTACAGTAAATTTGAGTCTTGGATGGAGGAAGTATCATTCCTAGGGCATGTTATCACTAGGAAAGGGATACATGTGGCCCTTCCAAGACAAAGGCAATTTAAGAGTGGCCCATGCCAACTTCTGTAACAGAGATCCGTAGCTTTTTGGGTCTAGCGGGGTATTATCGACTATTTGTGAAGAAATTTTCATGACTGTCAAACCCAATGACCAAGCTAACGCAAAAGGGAGTAAAATTTTTCTAGATGCAGGAATGTGAAGACTGCTTCAAGGAGTTGAAAAAGTGGCTTCACACTGCACGAGTACTCACACTCCCTACCAGCGGGGAACTCTTTGTGGTGTATAGTGATTATTCTAAGAAGGGATTAGGCTGTGTGCTAATGAAAAATGATAAATTGATAGCCTATGCCTCAAGGCAGCTTAAATTCCATGAGCAAAACTATCCAATACATGATCTGGAGTTAGCGGTTGTGATCTTTGCTCTGAAAATCTGGCAGCATTATCTCTACAGGGAGAAATGTGAGATATATACTTACCATAAGAGTCGCAAGTATATATTCACACAGAAAGAGCTTAATATATGCCAACAAAGATATATAGAGCTCATCAAGGATTACGACTGAACAATCCAGTACCATCCTGGTAAGGCAAACAAGGTGGCAGATTCTCTATGTAAAAAAGGATCTAGCATCTTTATCAATGATGAGAATTGAAAAGGATCTGATCTTCTTAGATTTTCAAAGGATGGAAATGGGAATCATTAAGGTAGGAAAATCATCAATCCTTTCGCAAATGATCTCTCAACAATCCCTCTTGGGGAAAATAAAGGATTTTCAAAGCGAAGATGTGGAAATTCTAAAATATGTGGAAGCTATTAAAAAGGGGAAATCCTTTGATTTCCAAATTGATGAGGAAGGAGTTATAAGATTTGGGACACAATTGTATGTACCATACGATCCAGAGATAAAGAAGGAGATATTTAATGATGCACATAGCTCGACCTTCTCTATCCACCTAAGGAGCACAAAGATGTATCGTGATCTCCGAGAAAACTTTTTGTGGGACAATATGAAAAGGGAGATTTCTGAGTATACATCAATTTTCCTGGTATGACAGGAAGTGAAGGATGAGAGAAAAATGTCTAAGGGGATGATGCAACCAATACCAATACCAGCATGGAAGTGGGAGAACATAACCATGGACTTTGTCATTGGAATTCCAAGGAAATCTAGAGGAAAAAATTCTATATGGGTCATTGTGGATCGTCTTACGAAGACAACTCACTTTATCGTGATTCAAGAGGACTTCTCATTAGATCAACATGCACATATTTACATCAAAAAAGTGGTAAGGCTGTATGGAGTACCACTATCTATTGTATCCGACCGTGACCCTAGATTCACCTCAATGTTTTGGAAAAGTCTCCAGCATGCTCTGAGCACTGAACTGAACTTCAGTACGGCCTATCATCCTTAAATTGATGGCCAGTCTGACCGAACTATTCAGACAATGGAAGACATATTGAGAGCATGTTCTATGGAATTCAATGGAGGATTGGACCAACATCTTCCACAGGTTGAATTATCCAATAATAATAGTTTCCACTCGAGCATCTAAATGACACCATATGAAGACCTTTATTGGAAAAGGTGTAGAAAACCGGTATGTTGGGATGAAGTCGGTGAGTGTAAGCTGTTAGGACATGAAATGGTCGAAGAAATGGTGGAGAAGGTAGAAACCATTCAGCAGCATATCAAGGCAGCCCAAAGTTGACAGAAGACTTATGTAGATAACCGTCGAAAAGACCTTGAGTTCAAAGTCAGATACATGGTATTTCTACGAATATCTCCATGGAAGAAGGTTATGAGGTTTGGGAAGAGAGGGAAGTTAAGTCACAGGTTCATCGGCCCCTTCGATATCCTTGATCGAGTCGGAGATGTAGCCTATCGACTGGCACTTCCACCTACCATGTCGAATGTACATGTTGTCTTTCATGTATCCCTCTTAAGGAAGTACATACCAGACCCTTCACATGTACTCTTTTCAGAGGTTGTACTGTTGGAGGATGACCTTTTCTATGAGGAGCAGCCAGTGAAGATCTTGGATCGTAGAGACAATGTTCTATGCATCAAGACTACTCATCTAGTCAAGGTACTATGGCGAAACCATATGTACGAAGAGGCAACATGGGAACTGGAGGAAACAATGAAGGAAAAGTACCTGCATCTGTTTCTGGCCTAGAATTTAAAATGAAATTTTGAGGATGAAATTTCATAAGGGGGGAAGAATGTAACGACCCAATGATTTTAATGGAAATTACCTTATTATAAATATTCCATAAAATCACAAAATAATGAACTACTAAGTGATAAGTTACCTTTAAATATAATTTTGTCACTTCTATGTTTGAAATTTTGAAAATCTGACAAACACAGTTTTGTTCAAGATGTTTTTAGGACTCTAATAAAACAAAAATATTTTTTTGTTGAATAGTAACCTACCCTAATGAATAGTAATATACCCTTGTGAATAGTGATACACCCTAATGAATAGTAACCTCACCTATGGTGGAATAAAAATAATATTCAAGTTGGAAGTACGATATACCTATATTTTAAAATAAGTTAATGAATGTTTGAAAACTAGTTTTTGATAATAAATTATTATTTTAATTAACTATTAAAATAATCATATATAGAAGATTATTTTTGAAAAAAGGACTTCAGTTTTGGATTCTACACGTCGAAAAATGTTTGGGGTAAATTTTGGGGATTTTTCTGAAATACTTGATTTTTATGAATAGTGAAATATCGTAATTTACAAAATTAAGCTAAATAAGATAATTATAGAGTCATGTGTGATGTTCTACTGATGTAAGACTACTTGGTTCGGGAATAAATTAAAAAATTACTATTTTTGGTCCTAGAAGACTTTCTATTCTTTGTCTTGGGAGGAATTAAAAAACTGATGAATTTTATATTATGAAAACCACTCTCTCCTCCACTATAAAAACCCACTTCACTCCCTCTTTTTCCACACCTCGCAAGCTCCATTCCTTCTCTAAATTTGGCCCTAATCTCTCCCCAATCTCCTTCCCCAATTCCAAGGCTTTCTGGTCTTTCAAAAAGACCAAAATCAAATCCCCTAAGAAGAGTCTCCAAGAGAGGAGATCAAAGGGTAAGAACCCTCTACCATTTTCAAGTGTTTTGTTTTCGTTTCCTTTCTTTTCTTATACCCTCTTCCCATTCCCTTGTAAAAAAGGCATTAATGCCCCATAATCTCATATATTCTTGATTCTAATAATGATTATAGTAAATTTCAAGCATCAAGCTTCTCCTCCTCTCCCTCACGTTCTATAATTAAAACATTGTCCGAGATGTGTCAATTACCGACATCTTGGATAATGTGTTTTCAAATTATTTTATCCTTTTCTTATGCTCATTAAACCATTTATGTTATGGTTGTACCAGATTATTAAATATTTTATATGTCATATTTATGTTCTGTAATCCTAAAACACTCATTATATAAAACAATAATACAAAACAAGTCAATTATGGGAAAAACGTTAAAATTGATTCAAGTGTTTATCATTAATGTTTAATGTAAAGGTTCTATTTCACTCTAATTAACCACATGAATTTTAACCATGTAACCTTTTGGATTTCCAATAATGTTATATAACTTCAATTCTGGATAACCACTTTCGTCTTACTATTTATTTGAACCTAAATACAAGTGAACCGATTATTAAAACAAATGAAACAAATGGACCCGAACAATGAAATTGAACCTTGTAATCAATCAAAATGGGTATAAATGAAGTTAAAAAGGTTATACTGAATCTTTTACATTTATATAAGGTTCTGGAACTATTTATTAATAAACCTAATTTTACTATTCAGGTCATTAATATCAAGTGGAGAACACCAACAAACCTAAGGTAAGGGATCCTCTCGATTTCACTCTTATTCAAGATTGTTCACTACGTTTGGACTTGTTGTGTGTAATTATTAATTATGGGGTATGATTTTTCACCTACCCCATAATTCTCTCTTTATGTATAATTGATGATAATTCCCTTCCCTCTCTCACTAATCCCCCTTAAGTACTCCTGATACCATGCCGATAATTCGTAAAGAATTCTACCCGAACCTCTTTTATTCCATCGGGTTGTCTTGTCTACCTTTCTACCAAAATGATGCTATCTTATAATTTCATGTGAATACTCTAAATGTTGTGTACATGTTCCCAGTTTTTTTATCAAGACTCTTTCATTACTCTCTTTCAAGGATATGCATGCTTTTAAGTGTTTCTCCCATCGTTACTTCCCGAAAAGTGAACCTGTTTTAAGGGAACTTCCAGAATTCATTCCTATTATCAAGTGTAATCTATCCTCTATTTTAAGTCTCCTTTGTCTTTTTAAAATCAGTATTTTTATGATTAAAACCCTCATGGATTACTTCTGGTTTTATAAAAAATTTAATGCTACTTTTCATTTTAAGAGATGTTTGATGTTTTCTTAAACCGCACTAAAATGTTTTGACAGAAGGATTCCTAAAAACTATTTATACATGTTATCAATTCAGTTTGTTATATCTTGTAATTATTTAGGATTTTATACATTATTATTATGTATTTATGATTTAATTACTTTATTCCATGGATGCTTGTAAGTTATGTCCCTTTTTATTATGCATCGTGATGTGATTCTGTGCCCATTTCATTCATTGGGTACTCTTATGTTTATGGATGATTGATTATGTGAGATTATTTATATGGAAAGAACATACATGAATAAGCCTATATGGGTGCACCTAGATAGCGCTCCATTTCATTGGCTAAAGTTAATGTCTCGTGAGAAGATTATGGGAAGACGGTCCGGGGGGTTAGCCTTGCCTTGTGCTACTATGGGAAACGAGATTGGCGGTTAGCTTTGACTCGTAATAAAGACATGTTTACAGTTTTAGCCACATATCTATGAAACTATGCCTATATAATCTCAATCTTATATGATCTCATGCTTATTTTATTCCATGTTTTTATGTTCCCAGGTTAATATATTATATTTCCATATGTTCCATGCTCATTATGTCAAGCCTCCTAACTCAAGTGCTTGAAGTTTATTCTTATGTTCTTTCCTTTACTGGCCTTTTTAGCTCATCCCTTTGTTCATGTGTTCCCTAGGGTACACTGTGAAGATGTAATAATTCTAAGGGAGTTAGAATCTCATTAGGGAGATTGAATAAAGATGTTTTCCCCATGTTTTATGTTTTATGTACCTAGTCTTCCAAGACACTAGGCTTAATGATCCTTGGCCTATACTCTGATGGTTAACGAAGCTTAAAATCATGAAATGTTTTATGTAAATGTCTTGGGTCGCTATAGTTGGTATCATAGGATGGTCTAGTTATTTTTGGAGATTAGGAATAGAGAACCTTAGTGACAACCTTAAGGATGAGACTATGTATTAGAAAACATTTCCAATTTTTGGCTAGTATTGAGTAAGTGGTTTATCAAGAAAATACATTTCTATCTGGATACGAGCAGGTAGAGGCAGCTCTGGAATATATGTATCCTAGGGGTAAAACCCGAAAACACCGCTTTGAGCTAGACTCGAACGATAACTGGTGCACAAAAATGGGCCTTACTGCCCTCTTGGTTAAGACACTCCCGAGGGATATGCTTTTGTAGATTCACGATCTTAGTACAAATCATTATTAAGGGAAAAATACCATAAGAATATCAGTTAAGAAATAGGTTAAGGATAACCTAGATATAATCCTAAGGAATCACAAGGTAGGAAATACTTCTTCTTTATAAGTTTATCCTTTTATGTGTATAGTTTCCTTTTATGCTCAATAGCTAAGTACTCAAGACCTCTAATTATATGTTATTTCTCTTAGTTAATGGTGGGAAATAGAAGAACGAGTACCAACAACCAACGTGATAAACAATGTGATGATTTCCCTAATGATATGCCCGGGGTGATGGATTCAGGTGCTCAAAACTTCATGGTTAGTACTTTCTCAACTGGCTCATGTTATGAATAATAACTTGAATCAGGTGGAACGTCATCCTCCTCCATGGAAAGAGAAAATTGTCGTGTAATCCTTAATTCGGAAAAGGCCTCCCATGTTTAGTAGATCTTCTGATCCCCTCCTCTCGGAACAATGGATTATCTCCATTGAAAAGATATTATCCTTCCTCCAGTGCTCGGAAGAAGAGAAGGTGGTACTTGCGGTCAATCATTTTGATGGGGAAGCTGATCAGTGGTGGACACTGATTAAGAGTACAAATTCCCATGAGTAAATCGATTCCATAGATTGGGAGGAATTCAAGAGGATGTTTTTAAACAAATATTTTCCTCGAACCCTCCGTCTCAAGATGGAAAGAGAGTTCCTCAGACTCAAGCAGATGGAAGATGAGTGTATCAGGGTGTATGAAGCTAACATTACAAGGCTTGCAAGGTACGCCTCTGGATTTTTCATGAACACCGAAAGCAAGTTGGATCCCTTCTTTATCAGACTAAAGTCGAGTCTACGAAATGCATTGGTGATTAGAGACTTCGAAAGTTATCAAGACATTGTCTGATGTGCCCTCAAGATGGAAATGGAGATTGGAGACTCTCAGTGGTCTCATGAGCCTACTGACAAGAAGAGGAAGATGGAAAACAACATGGGTGGTCTATCAAAAAAAACCAATGATAGAAAGAATCCCAACTTTCCCCTTTGAAAAAATCGTGGGAAGAAGCATCCTAGTAACTGTCTGAAGGGAACCATGAATTTCATAAAATGCAGAAAGTTTGGTCATTTAGCCAAGAACCGTTGAATGGGTATGAAAAACTCCACTAATGTTGAATACGAAAGGAAGATTCAGATAAACACTCAAACTGTAGTGCAGTGTTCTAACTGCAAGGATCTTGGGCATTATGCGAACAATTTCCTTATGCCAAGGGTTGTTGGGGGCATTCAGTAACAACCTCCAAGGCAACAAGGAATGGATTATGATATCACTACTGATGAGTTGGAGCTGAAAAACGATTTGGTGACAGGTACACTTGTTATTCATTCAAGAATAGAGAATGTACTATTTGATTCTGGTACTACACATTCTTTCATATCTTGCAAGTTTAGTAGAACTATTCAAAAACCACCTCAAAATTTGGAGGAAAAGTTATCTGTGAGAACAGAAGATGGTGCAATTATTACGTACATGGTTTATAACTCCTCCCCGGTTAACGTTTGTGGACTGATCCTCCCAGAATATCTCATTATACTTCTTTTAGGGGATCTTGACGCTATATTGGGCTTGTATTGTCTATCTTTGCACAAGACCAACATCAACTGTCGTGAATGGGAGATCACTTTTCACATCTCGAAGCGTCCTCCGATTCTTTACAAGTGTATGGAGGATGATGAATCTCCATTAGAATCTTCGTCTCAAGTTTGGATACTGCTTCCTTGTGAACAAGCATATATAGGTCAAATTATTGAGACAAAGGAGAGAATCATGCTTGAATACATGTCCATCGTGAGGGATTACACTTATGTATTCCCTGAGGAGTTGCCTGGTCTTCCTCCAGACCGAGAGGTTGAGTTCTCAATTGAACTTATCCCTGGATCTCTGCTAATCTCAATGACACCTTACAGAATGTCCACCATAGAGCTATAAGAGTTGAAGATGGAGTTACCAGAGAATATGGAGAAGGGTTTTGTACGCCCGAGTGCTTCACCATGGGTTCTCCAGTCCTCTTCGTCAAAAAGATGGATGGATCAATGCGCCTCTGTATTGACTATCGTGAGCTCAATAAAATCACAATAAAGAACAAGTATCCCCTTACACGGATAGATTACTTGTTCGATCATCTACATGGGGCCAGTTATTTCTCTAATGTGGACCTTCGGTCGGGATATCACCAACTAAAGGTGAGGAAGGAAGATATTCCCAAGATTTCCTTTCGAACGAGGTATGGAAACTATGAGTTCATAGTGATTCCCTTAGGACTCAATAATGATCCATCAATTTTCATGGATCTAATGAATAGAGTATTTAGATATTACCTCGAAAAAATTTTGTAGTCTTTATTGATGATATTCTGATATACTCCAAGAGAAAGTTAGAACATGAGGAGCATTTGAAAACTGTGTTAAAGACTTTGCAAAGGGAGAAGTTGTAATCAAAGTACAGTAAATTTGAGTCTTGGATGGAGGAATTATCATTCCTAGGGAATGTTATCACTAGAAAAGGGATACATGTGGCCCTTCCAAGACAAAGGAAATTTAAGAGTGGCCCATGCCAACTTCTGTAACAGAGATCCGTAGCTTTTTGGGTCTAGCGGGGTATTATCGACTATTTGTGAAGAAATTTTCATGACTGTCAAACCCAATGACCAAGCTAACGCAAAAGGGAGTAAAATTTGTCTAGATGCAGGAATGTGAAGACTACTTCAAGGAGTTGAAAAATAGGCTTCACACTGCATGAGTACTCACACTCCCTACCAGCGGGACCCCTTTGTGGTGTATAGTGATTCTTCTAAGAAGGTATTAGGCTGTGTGCTAATGAAAAATGATAAATTGATAGCCTACGCCTCAAGGCAGCTTAAATTCCATGAGAAAAACTATCCAATGCATGATCTAGAGTTAGCGGTTGTGATCTTTGCCCTGAAAATCTGGCGGCATTATCTCTACAGGGAGAAATGTGAGATATATACTGACCATAAGAGTCTCAAGTATATATTCACACAGAAAGAGCTTAATATATGCCAACAAAGATAGATAGAGCTCATCAAGGATTATGACTGAACAATCCAGTACCATCCCGGTAAGGCAAACAAGGTGGCAGATTCTCTATGTAAAAAAGGATCTAGCATCATTATAAATGATGAGAATTGAAAAGGATCTGATCTTCTTAGATTTTCAAAGGATGGAAATGGGAACCATTAAGGTAGGAACATCATCAATCCTTTCTCAAATGATCTCTCAACAATCCCTCTTGGTGAAAATAAAGGATTTTCAAAGCGAAGATGTTGAAATTCTAAAATATGTGGAAGCTATTAAAAAGGGGAAATCCTTCGATTTCCAAATTGATGAGGAAGGAGTTATAAGATTTGGGACACAATTGTATGTACCATATGATCCAGAGATAAAGAAGGAGATATTTAATGATGCACATAGCTCGACCTTCTCTATCCACCTAGGGAGCACAAAGATGTATCGTGATCTCCGAGAAAACTTTATGTGGGACAATATGAAAAGGGAGATTTCTGAGTATACATCAAAGTTCCTGGTATGACAGAAAGTGAAGGAAGAGGGACAAATGTCTAAGGGGATGATGCAACCAATACCAATACCAGCATGGAAGTGGGAGAACATAACCATGGACTTTGTCATTGGAATTCCAAGGAAATCTAGAGGAAAAAATTCTATATGGGTCATTGTGGATCGTCTTACGAAGACAACTCACTTTATCGTGATTCGAGAGGACTTCTCATTAGATCAACATGCACATATTTACATCAAAAAATTGGTAAGGCTGCATGGAGTACCACTATCTATTGTATCCGACCGTGACCCTAGATTCACCTCAATGTTTTGGAAAAGTCTCCAGCATGCTCTGAGCACTGAACTGAACTTCAGTACGGCCTATCATCCTTAAATTGATGGTCAGTCTGACTGAACTATTCAGACAATGGAAGACATATTGAGAGCGTGTTCTATGGAATTCAATGGAGGATTAGACCAACATCTTCCACTGGTTGAATTATCCAATAATAATAGTTTCCACTCGAGCATCTAAATGGCACCATATGAAGACCTTTATTGGAAAAGGTGCAGAAAACCGGTATGTTGGGATGAAGTCGGTGAGCGTAAGCTGTTAGGACATGAAATGGTCGAAGAAATGGTGGAGAAGGTAGAAACCATTCAGCAGCATATCAAGGCAGGCCAAAGTTGACAGAAGACTTATGTAGATAACCATCGAAAAGACCTTGAGTTCAAAGTCAGATACATGGTATTTCTACGAATATCTCCATGGAAGAAGGTTATGAGGTTTGGGAAGAAAGGGAAGTTAAGTCCCAGGTTCATCGGCCCCTTCGATATCCTTGATCCAGTCGGAGATGTATCCTATCGACTGGCACTTCCACCTACCATGTCGAATGTACATGATGTCTTTCATGTATCCCTCTTAAGGAAGTACATACCAGACCCTTCACATGTACTCTCTTCAAAGGTGGTACTGTTGGGGGATGACCTTTTCTATGAGGAGCAGCTAGTGAAGATCTTGGATCGTAGAGACAATGTTCTACGCATCAAGACTACTCATCTAGTCAAGGTACTATGGCGAAACCATATGTAAGAAGAGGCAACATGGGAACTGGAGGAAACAATGAAGGAAAAGTACCTGCATCTGTTTCTGGCCTAGAATTTAAAATGAAATTTTGAGGATGAAATTTCATAAGGGGGGAAGAATGTAACGACCCAATGATTTTAATGGAAATTACCTTCTTATAAATATTCCATAAAATTACAAAATAATGAACTACTAAGTGATAAGTTACCTTTAAATATAATTTTGTCACTTCTATGTTTGAAATTTTGAAAATCTGACAAACACGGTTTTGTTAAAGAGGTTTTTTGGACTCTAATAAAACAAAAATATTTTTTTGTTGAATAGTAACCTACCCTAATGAATAGTAATATACCCTTGTGAATAGTGATACACCCTAATGAATAGTAACCTCACCTATGGTGGAATAAAAATAATATTCAATTTGGAAGTACGATATACCTATATTTTAGAATAAGTTAATGAATGTTTGAAAACTGGTTTTTGATAGTAAATTATTATTTTAATTAACTATTAAAATAATCATATATAGAAGATTATTTTTGAAAAAAGGACTTCAGTTTTGGATTCTACATGTCGAAAAATGTTTGGGGTAAATTTTTGGGATTTTTCTGAAATAGTTGATTTCTATGAATAGTGAAATATCGTAATTTATAAAATTAAGCTAAATAAGATAATTATAGAGTCATGTGTGATGTTCTGCTGATGTAAGCCTACTTGGTTCAGGAATAAATTAAAAAATTACTATTTTTGGTCATAGAAGACTTTCTATTCTTTGTCTTGGGAGGAATTAATAAACTAATGAATTTTATATTATGAAAACCACTCTCTCCTCCACTATAAAACCCCCCTTCTCTCCCTCTTTTCTCCACACCTCTCAAGCTCAAATCCTTCTCTAAATTCTGACAAAATATCTCCCCAAGCTCCTTCTCCACGTCCAAGGCTTTCTGGTTTTTCCAAAATACCAAAATCAAATCCCCTAAGAAGAGTCTCAAAGAGAGGAGATCAAAGGGTAAGAACTCTCTTATGTTTTCAAGTGTTTTGTTTTCATTTACTTTCTTTTCTATACCCTCTTCCCCTTCCCTTTTACAAAATGAATGAATGCTCCAGAATATCATATATTCATGATGCTAATCATGTTTATAGAAAATTTCAAGCATCATTCTTCTCCTCCTCTCCCTCACGTTCTATAATTAAAACATTGTCCAAGATGTGTCAATTACCAACATCATGGATAATGTGTTTTCAAATTCTTTTATCATTTTGTTTTGGTCATGAAACCAGTTATGTTATGGTTGTACCAGATTATTATATATGTTATATGTCCTATTTATGTTCTGTAATCCTCATACAATGATGATATAAAACAATAATACAAAACAAGTAAATTATGGGAAAACCGTTAAAATTGATTCAAGTGTTTATCGTTAATGTTTAATGTAATGGTTCTCTATCACTATAATTAACCAAATGAATTTTAACCATGTAACCTTCTTTATGTCCACCAATGTTATATAACTTGAATTTTGGACAACCACTTTCTTCTTACAATTTATTTGAACCTAAATACAAGTGAACTGATCATTGAAACAAATGAAACCAATAGACCCGAACAATGAAATTGAACCTTGTAATCAATCAAAATGGGTATAAATGAACTTAAAAAGGTTATAATGAAAATTTTACATTTAGATAATGTTCTGTAAATATTGATTAATAAAACTAATTTTACTACTCAGGTCATTAATATCAAGTGGAGAACACCGACGAACCTAAGGTAAGGTATCATCTTGATATCACTCTTATTCAAGATTGTTCACTATGTTAGGACATGTTGTGTGTAATTATTAATTATGGGGTATGATTTCGCACCTCCCCCATACTTCCCTATTTATTTATAAGGGATGATAATTCCCTTACCTCTCTCACTAATCCCCCTTATGTGCTCCAGATACCATGTCGATAATTCATAAAGAATTCTACCCGAACCTCTTTTATTCCTTCGGGTTGTCCTGTCTACCTTCCTACCAAAATTATGTTATCATATCTTTTCATGTGTATACTCTAAATGTTTTTTACATGTTCCATGTATTTTTATCAAGACTCTTTATTCACTCTCTTTCAGGGATATGCATGCTTTTTAGTGTTTCTCTCCTCATTACTTCCCAATAAGTGAACACGTTTTAAGGGAACTTCCCGAATTCATTCCTATTATCAAGTGTACTCTATCCTATATTTTAAATCACCTTTGTCTTTATAAAATCAGTATTTTTATTATTAAAACCATCATGGTTTACTTCTGGTTTTATAAAAAATATTATGTCGCTTTTCATTTTAAGAGATATTTGATGTTTCCATAAACCGCACTAAAATGTTTTGACACAAGGATTCCTAAAAACTATTTTTACATGTTATCACTTAAGTTTGATATCTCTTGTCATTATTTATAACTTTATACATTATTAGTTTCTATTTATGATTTAATTCCTTTCTTTCATGGAGGCTTGTAAGTTATGTCCCTTTTTATTATGCTTCGTGATGTGATTGTGTGCCCATTTCTTTCCTTGGGTACTCTGATGTTTATGGACGATTGATTATGTGAGATTCTTTATGTACAATGCATATACATGAATATTCATAGATGGGTGAACCCAGATAGAGATCCAATGCATTGGTTAATGTTAATGTCTCATGAGAATATTATGGGAAAATGGTCCGGGCGGTTAGCCTTGGCTTATGCTACTATGGGAAACGAGATTGCCGGTTAGCTTTGACTTGTACTAAAGTCACGTTTAATGTTGCAGCCACCACTCTAGGACACTATGCTTATATAATCTCAAGATTATATGATCACATGCTTATATTATACCATGTTTTTATGTTTTCGTGTTTACATATTATAATTCCATATGTTCCATGCTCATTATGTCAATCCTCGTAACTCAAGTGCTTAAAGTTTATTCTTATGTTCTTTTATTTACTGGGCTTTTTAGCTCATCCCTTTGTTCATGTGTTCCCCAGGGTACCCTCTGCAGATGTAAGAGTTCAAATGGAGTTAGAATCTCGTTATGGAGATTGAATAAAGAAGTGTTTTTGGCCCATGTTTTATGTTTTATGTACCCAGTCTTCCAAGACACTGGGCTTAACGAACCTTGGCTTGTACTCTGATGGTTAACAAAGCATAAAATCATGAAATGTTTTATGTAAAAGGATTGGGTCGCTATAACAAAAGATAGTAGGTAGATCATACCTTTTATCAATGATAGATCGACACTTGATGCTTTCACAAAAACAGGGGGTACACATGCAGCATGAAGAAACGTCAAGGGGAAACGATCCTAGGATTAAGGTTTGAACACACCACTCCTATGGGAATAAAGAAAGGTTCGATAATCTCATACCTGTGAATAATAATGTTGAATACGGGAGGAATATATCTTGTCCTTTTAGAATATTTACGAAAAAGAAGTTCTAGATACGACAGATTTTCCATTAAAAGAGGATCGGATGAAACCACGCGGTTTTACCAAGTAAGGCATCCCGAGCCTTAAAAAAATTAATATAGGAGTTATGGGCTTTGAATTGGGCTTAAATACCTTAAAACAAGGCCTTGAAGGTGTTTTATGTCAAATAAAATGTCAAAGGGGTGAAACTGTAGGAAGCTGGAAACATTGTACACCTACCGATGCTGGAAACATTGTACACCTACTGATGCTAGAAACACTATACACCTTCTGGTGATAGAAAAATTATGCACAGACCGATGTTGGAAACACTATACACCTACCGATGCTGGAAACACTATACACCTACCGATGCTTGAAATATTGTACACCTATTGATGCCAGAAACACTCTTCACAGAACTAGAAATTTTGATAAGTGTTAGGTATAAGACACCTTGACCTCCCAAAAACCCTTTTACACCAGATTTTAGAAAAGGAATGGACTGGAGAGGTTCGAGATATTACATCATATACCTCTCAAAATATTTTTGTCCTCCTGAAATCAAAACCAACCTAAAAGGAAACATAAAAGGGGTTTGAACAACCACCCATCGAGATACCTCTCAAAAGAGAGCAAGCTGCAAAAAGTAACAAAATAAAGCCATCTCATAATAATGAAAGGTCTACAACCACAAATCAAACATTTTTACATGAAAATAGTTAAATGGAAAACAACTTGGGGTAAAAAGCATGTATATGCGACTCACGTTCGTACGTACTCTCCTCCATGCCACCGTGTCGCCACAAGACACGAACAAATGGGATAACATGGACACAAAACACCATCTCCTTGCAGTCATGGATCTCCACAAGCCGCTCCATGAAGGTCACATCATCGTCAGCATCGATCTCACCCCAATCGATCATGTGAGATCCATTATGAAGATAACGACGGAGATGTTACACATGAAAAACATTTTCACACTCTGACTTTTTCAAATTAATTTTATTCTATTTTATTATTTTTTTCTGCCCAGTAATTTTTTTCATCAGGGTCCGAGTTGGAGTCAGTTTACTATTTTGAGTAATTATTTAAAAACACGTGTTTTGGCCTTTACTTCATCCACTTCACCATGGTTGAAGCCGCGCGGCCTCGCATGGGTCGTTGTGAAACCTCACCCGGTTCACGGCATGCCCTGCTCGATGGTCAACTAGTTAAATAAAATGAGTAATTAATAAAGAAATAAAATCAAATGTGTGACAAACATTTAATAAATTATTTAAATTATTATATTATTATTATTATTTGAGGATTTTATTATTATTATTATTATCATCATTACTATAATTGTAATAACTTTTATTTTATTTTATTACCACCAATTTATTATTCTAAATATATTTAGGTTTAAGGTTTTTTTTAATCTTCCCCTTTTCTTTTTCCCTTTCTTTTCTATTTTATTTTTTCCCTCTTCCTCTCTTCCTCCCCCTCCCTCACAAGTCTCACCCCTCCCCTAACCCTACCGGCTCCCTATTTGGCTACCCCACCTCCCTTACGTGCTGCTCCTCCCGACCAGCCGGCTCGCACCACTGTCCTGTCCCTTCCGGCTGGCCTTCCCCTACTTGAACCATCTCCCCGACCACCCGACCAGCCTCCTTCCTTACGCACAACCTCCACCGGCTTCCCCTACTCCCATCGTGCCAACTCGATTCCCCATTTCACCCCGTCAAAAGCATCCCCGCTGGCCTCCCTCTCTCCTTATCATGAACCCACCATCCTCCTCCTCTGGTGACTACGACACTGCTGCCATTCCCTCTCCCACCAGTAAGTCTTTTCCCCCACCTTAGGGTTTTTATTTTTGGGGTTTTGAGATGTTTGACATTCGATCTTGATAATTTTTGTTCGGTCCTCATTTAGGGTTTATTCGTGTTTGCTTACAATGCGATTGACATGCAGTGTTGGTCTCGCACTGAGATATTGATGATTTCTACACCGAGGTAGGTGGTTTCATACCTTTACATTATTTGATACCTTTTTTATTCTTATTTGAATTTATAAAAGAGTTCTATGTTCTTGTTGTTTGGGGAAAAAATTGTTTTTGAGTTGTTTAGTATGTCTATGTGGTGAGAAAGCAATTATTTTATGGAAAAATTATTTATTTTTTGGGTTTATGGTTTTGGGTGATTTTCTATGATTATAGGAAAAATCCTAGGGTGTGAATCATGTTTTGTGAAAATATTTTAGAGGTTAAAGTGGCATTTTTTGAATGGATTAATCAAGAGTATTTTATTTTTTGTAAACCTTTGGTTACTAACATTAAGTGTTTTATAAATTGTGAAATTGGTCATACTAAATTATATGTGGAGTGTGGAAGTTGTATTTCATAGGATTAATTGTGCATTGAGTTTTTAAAGGGACCATTATATGTGAAACTTGACATGTTTCATGTGAAATCCCTTGTTATTCTATTTATAAATTTTATATTAATTGTTTAAGTAATTTATCATGTCATGAATGTGGTGAGAATTTTGATGTAAAAATATTTTTGTGCATGTGTGGTCGAAAATAGTGATTTTGAGAATATCTTTGGGTGTAAATATTTTCAGTGCCTTCAGATATTATTTTGGAAACTTTATAAATGAACTAATAAATTGCATAAGTGGTGTGAGGCATATTTTGAAAGGTTCCTCGGTGTGAATTTGATTAAAAAGGGTATTTTGAATGTATTTTGGTGAAAAGTATTCTCGGTTTTTCTTTGAATGATTTAATAAATTATTTAAATGATTTATTAACTTATTTAGATGGTGAGAATGTAGAATTTTGGAAGAGTTGAATATGTGTTTGTTTTTAATGTAGTATGTTTATTATTTAATCCCTTATTGTGTTTTTTAATAATGTTTTATAATTTATGAAAAATGATTATGTTCAGTATTGAGTGTCACCAAATAGGTATTTTTGAAATTATTATGTAACGACAAATGTATTTTGGAAAGGTATTTTAGTGTGTGCGTGTTTTTAAAATGGTGTTTGGGTATGCAAGTGTTGACTTCTATGTGTAATGATTGGTTTGATTTGTGATATGTGAAAGATATATAATGTGTGAATGTGTAACTTGATTAAGAACAAGGGAAAGCACTGAATATCTATTTGGGCGGACTAGAACTAGTAAACTAGTGATCCGGAGGGGTATCATCACTGTTTCACTTAGCTGTATTTTCTATTGCAACACTGACTAAACATATGAATGACTAAGGGTCGTGGTTTCTAAGACACATAGTATAAGGGTCGTGGTCTCTAGGCCACATTTACTATGGGTCGTGTTTTCTAAACCATGTTTCACTGAGACATGAGGTTCTAGGATTCCACTCGGGCTATATGAACCTTAGTGGATTTACGCACAGTGCTCTACTATCCATGATGTGGTGCCTTTTGTCGGTATATTCAGGACCACTTGTGTGTGTGTGTTAGTGTGTGTGTGTCCTTAATGATTTTTTTCTCTTCCTCTTCAAAATAGTTTTTTTGAAATAGTTTTCTTCAACTATTCCTTTTAATTTTTTAGCTTGTAAATGTTTTCCTTAAAATAATTTTAAAAGTATAACTTTGAATAAGCATATTAAATTTATCTCCTGATTGTTGTGGTATAGAATATTTTTATTTTGTGGAATCCCGATTGGCATTCATCTCACAACCAACATACACCTTTGGGTGTTTGTAGACCTTGTTCTTTGTGTATCCCGGGTTGAGGAATCCTACTTAGTGACAGTGGTTCGAGTTGTTGGTGGTCTTCGCATGCATGTCTGTGTTGGTAGCTTTGGGATGTGGATTCTCATGTTGTTTGTAGTTTGTTATTGGAGTTTTAGTTCCCTTTCTTTATTGTAGTTCCCTTTTGGTTTTTAGTAGATTTGTAGACTTTAAATATAATTTTGGTTTAAAGGCATGTTTGGTTGTCTATTTTTTCTTTCATTTTCTTTATCTTGTTACTGGTTTTTTATTTATTGTTTTGGGTAAATCGTTCCCGTGTATTGTGTTTGATACCTGGGCACCTGTTCCAGCCCATGGGGATCGAGAAAGCCCTTCGGACCATGTCACAGACCAGGTTTGGAATTAGGTCGTATGGTGACCTGTCCTGGTTCATGACAAAATGGTATCAAAGGAGGAACCCTGCCTTATGTGAGGAGCACTACTTGGGTTGAGATATAGTGCCCACAATGAGGACGTTGTGCTCTAAATGGTATAGTGAATATAACACCCCATAATGATAAAAGGTTAATTTAATAAATGATATGAATCATGTCAACAAGGTGAACATTTCTTTTCAGAAGCCTACCTAATTATAAATATACAGTTAAGCATGTATGGTATGGAGTAGTGATCAGGATAGGTAACCTTCTAGGATGTTTTCCATGGTGCGTGAGTGATGAAAAAGCACACTGGAAAGGAAATGTGTTGGCCTGTGGGGAAATTCATTAGTCTGATTACCCAGTCCGACATGTGGGTGGGCCCTAGGTTGGGGACTACATGTCTTCGAGGCAACTGGTGGTAGCTGGAAGGCCAGGACCCAACGACCATGTTAGAGGAAGGGTTTAAGTGATATCACGTGACCAAATGGTATCATAGGAGGTTTCCTCTCTTGGGTCATGTACTTTTGGGGTAGAGTCTGGGTAGACCAAAGTTAATCATGTCATAACTTGATGTTCAATCTACGAGCAAGGTGCCTGGCCAGCACACCTAGTGGCGAGACTCGGGTTACTATGGTATGTTTAGGATTGTATGTGTCTTTGTTCCTTATGGTTAATCTTGTTTAGGGTAAACGAAAAGGGACTTGGGTCAATGGTCCCAGTGAGCTCGTAGGGTCAAAAAATCCATATGTAGTCGGCGACGTTGTCCTAGAATACTCTCTGTGACAGTGGCGTGATTAGAGTATGGCATCCAACCATATACCCCAATCACTCGTCTACACTGGTCACCTGATGCATCGTTCCTCATCTCTTTATTTTAAATTCATGGACGTCTAGTTTTTAAGTAAAAATGATTTTCTTCATGGATAATATTTTGAAATGAAGAGATTTAAAAATAAAATTAAGTATGAGTTTTGAAAAGAGTGGGTTGAATGTTTTGGATTTGAAAAATGGAATGGTCTGGTTTTGATCGTTGGTGTTCTCATAGGCAATCACATTAATGATTGTATGTGGAAAGAGGAATTGTTAATGGTATGAGAGGATGATTTCCTGGATGGACATGAGGTGGGTGTTGGTGTGGCATAGGAACATGCACGTGTGAGGCCCATGGGACACCATTGGTGTTTGTGTAACCCACCAACTTCGTTTATTTTCAAAAAGCATTGTTAAAGTAAAATTTATTGTTTTAATAACTAGGGATTGTGTGGTGTGTACTTGTGTTTTAGAAGTGGTTGATGTGTGGATTTTTGAGCAGAGAGTCCTTTTGACTAATTTGGGTCTTCATTTTGAATTCTTATTTTTATGTTGGTGTGAAAGCATGTGGTTAGTTGTTTCTTTTGAGAAGTTCTTCAGGAGGCCCTTACAGTGGTTTCCCCTACATGTTTAGTGTTCACTACTAGAATTTCTTAGCCATTGGTTTAGTTTTATTAGGTCCATGGTTTTTTATTCTTGACTGGTGTATGCCCCCATATTCAATTAGCATTCAATTGATGTGTGGCGACAGGTAAGTTTTCATTTACCGACCCTCCAGTTGATTAAAGTGTGGAATCTCCATTTTAGTTATAGTACTAAGTCTGTCCCTCATCCTTTTTAGTTAATCACATCCTCTCGTAGTGGGGAAACAGACGCGAGGGGAGTTGATAGGAGTTTTGGTCTCTTTTATTTGTCTGATCCATTGGGTACAAATTTTGACATCATTGTCTTTGATGGAGACCCCCTGTGAACGGTGAAAGGAATTCCAGCGGGGAAGGGTGAAAGAGGTTCAGATTTATCAGTGCAGATTGATATCTTAAAACAATCGTAGTGCATTCATTGGTTTCAATGTTCATGTTTGGTGATATCTTACAGCATGATTTCTCTTTGAATAGAAAGGGTGAATTTCATATGCTCCTTCGAGAATCCTTGTTTTCATTGGAGTGTTTCCTCCACTTAGGGAGTTCTAATTTTTTTTTCAAAGGGGAGTGTTTTTCATGTGACTTTCCATCTTAAATTTCTTGTTTAAGGTGATGAGGTGATGCATGTGCATCATCAAATACCCCTATTTTGGTGGATATGTTGTGTGCGAGTAGTTGGATATCATGGTGTGTTGTTTTTCTTAGTGTTGTCTCAATTGTAGTGTGGTTTCATGTTGTACCAAAGGAGAAGCTCCATTCGGGAGTCTTGAATTCCTGATTGTGAGGTAGGAGATGCTTCGAACATCATGGATCCAGCCATAGGCCTCAGAGTGAAGCTGGCACGTGGTCATGAACCCCATGAGTGTGTGGGACCCAACCTTTATTCATGTTATCTGTATTGAAGGTGAAGGCAGTTTAAATTGATTTCTATGGTTGTTCTGTTCTGAATGAACCGTTGGGTGTGTGAGGTTTCCCATGGCTATGAGGAGGCGTGGCCATCTCATTACCTTAAAATACCAGGGGATTCATCCCACCAGATTTAATCGCTTTTAGTAGTCCTTATGGGGTCTGTTTGGGTAAATTTGTCTCAAATTTGAATGGTGATCATCTAGGAATGTGGAGATGTGGATTTGTCTAGGGTCATGGTTTTGATGCCTTGGTAGTTGGGCCCTCCCTCCCAATCCCTTATGGAGGGGTTTTTGTTCACTAATAAGAAAATTTCAATGTTTATGTATTTTTTGGCAGTTCTAATAGAGGGGAGACCCACGGTGGGTCTTATCTAGATGTCTCTAGAATGTGTTGGTGTTGTCCTTTTTCATAATGGTGGGGAGTCCACCTAGACCTCCTTGTGTAGGTTTTCTATTTTTGTCTCAGGTGTTGTTAAGTTTCTAATGGTGTAAAGCCCCTTCATGATTTCCCATGATGGCCTTTTAGTTTTGTTCCAAGAGATGGCTTGGTGGTAGTTGATAAGAGTATTCCTTCGATGTGGTTGGTCTTGTTTGTTTTTTTCTAGTCAAACAATGTGGTTTTCATTCAATGGTGGTTGAGTTGTTTGTACTTGTAAGGTTGGTTGACAAGGGTGCATGATTTATTTTCCGAAATCAATCAACAATAGGTATTCAAGTGATATGGGGCATGTAACACTTAGTGAAAATTCTTTGATGGGTTTGTTGTGGTTTTCATTAAAGTCACTTTCTCTTAGAATGGTGTGTTTTCCTCTTTCACTTGTTTTCCTTTTAGTGGATCACCTTTGAATCTTAAAGGGTATGTCATTTTCTACTTTGGGTCTCATCTTTAGTTATGGCTTTCCAAGGACGAAAAGCTTTATGGTAGAGATAGTATTCACACTCTCTCTTTTTCAAATTTAATTTTTTTTTCTGGCCCTATAATTTTTTTCTTCAGGTTATAGGTTAGAGCCGGTTTGAAATTTTAAAAACATATTTAAAAATTCATGTTTTGGCCTTGACTACGTCCAGAGCACCATGGTCGAAGCTGTGAAACCTCACCTAGGTCACCACGCAACCTCGCCCAGTTCACCGCATGCCCTACTCGATGGTCAACTAATTGAAGAAAATGAGTTATTAATAAAGAATTAAAATTAAATGTGTGATAAGAATTTAATAATTTATTTTAATGATTATAATAATATTATTATTATTATTTGATGACGTTATTATTATTATTATTATCATCATCATTATTATTATAATTTTTTTAACTTTTATTTTATTTTATTACAACCATTTTATTATTCTAAATATTTTTAGGTTTTAGGTGTTTATTTTTTTAAATTTTCTTCCCCTTTTGTTTTTTTCCTTTTCTTTTCTATTTTATTTTTTCTATCTTTCTCTCTTCCTCCCTTGTATCTCTCTCTCATCACACCCCTCCTCTAACTATAGTGCGTGCACCCTCCTGTTTTTTCACCCAACCTCCCCTATGTGCTGCTCCTCCTGGCCATCCATCTCACACCATCATCTAGTCCCTTCTGGTCAGCCTTCCTCTAATCGTGCTATCTCCCTAACCTCCTGATCAGCCTCCTTGCCTGCGCATGCCCTTCGCTGGCTTCCCCTCCTCCTGTTGTGATGACATGTCGCCCCTTTTCCCCCCATCAAAATTTCCATTTCCAGCCTCCACCTCTCCCCATCATGAACCCTCCAGCCTCCTCCTCTGGTGATCGTGACCCTGTCATCATTTCCTCTCCCTTTGGTAAGTCTTTTTCCTCAACTTAGGGTTTTGATTAGGGGTTTTTGAGTTTTTGGAAGTTCTATCTTGATAATTTTGGTTCGGTCTTTTGTTTGAGGGGTTATTCATGTATTCTTGCAGTGCAATTGACGTGCGGTGTCGGTCTTGCACGGAGATATTGATGATTTCTATACTGAGATAGGTCGTTTCATACCTTGAAATTATTTGATAATTTTTTTATTCTTATTTAAATTTATAAAAGTGTTCTATGATCTAGTTGTGTGGTGTAAAAATTTTTTTTGAGTTTTTTGGTATGTCGATGTGGTGTGAATGAATTTATTTTATGGGAAAATGATTTATTTTTTTGGTTTTCGGTTTAGTGTTATTTTGTGAAAAATGTTTTAAAGGTTAAATCGTTGGTTGTGAATAATGTTTTGTGAAAATATTTTAAAGGTTAAAGTTTCCTATTTGTATAAAATAATCATGGGTATTTTTTTTGTGTAAACATTTTTTTGCTAACATTAAGTGTTTCAGAAATTGTTAAATTGGACTTATTAAATTTTATGTGGAATTAGGAAGTTTTATATGATAGGATTAAATGTGTATTATGTGTTTAAAGGGACCTTTATATGTGAAACTTCTCATGTTTCATGTGGAATCCGTTGTTATGTTATTTATGAATATTATATTAATTGTGTAAGTAATTTATCAAGTAATGAATGTGGTGTGAATTATGATGTAAAAATATTTTTGTGTGTGTGGTCAAATAATGGTGATGTTGAGTATGTATTTGGGTGTAAAGCTTTTTAGTGCCTTTGGAAATTATTTTGGAAACTTTTTAAAAGAACTACTGAATTCTATAAGAGACGTGAGGCATACTTTGAAAGCTTCTTGAGTCTGCATATGATTTAAAAAGGGAATTTTGGATTTATTTTGGTGCAAAGTCTTCCTGTTTGTTCTTAGTCTGATTTAATAAATAGTTTAAAATATTTATTAACTTATTTAGATGGTGAAAAGGTAATATTTTGGAAGAGTTGAATATGTGTTTGTTTTTAATGTAGTATGTTTTTTGTGTAAGCCATTGTTATGTTATTTAATAATGTTTTCTATGTTGTGAAAAATGATTATTTTCATCTTTTAGTGCAGCAAAATATGTATTTTTGAAATGATTAAGTAACTACAAATGTATTTTGGAAAGGTATTTTGGGGTAAATTTTCTTTAAAATGTTGGTTGGGTATGAAAGTGGTTACATTAGTGTGTAATGTTTGGTTAGGTTTGTGATATGAGAAAGTGATATACTGTGGGAATGTGTAACTTGATTGAGCGCAAGGAGAAAGCCTAGGTATCTAGGTTGGTGGACGTGAACTAGTTTTCTAGTGATCCGAAGCGGTATCATATCTATTTCACTTAGCTGGATTGACGTTTGCAACACTAACTAAACATATGAATGACACAGGGTCGTGGTTTCTAAGAATCATTTACTGAGGGTCATGGTTTTAAGCCACATTTCACTAATACATGAGGTTCTATGATCCCACTCTAGCTAGATGTACCTTACTGGATATTCCCATAGTGCTCTACTATCCATGACGTGGTGCCTTCCGTCAGTATATGCAGGACCACTTGTGTGTTCATGTGAGAGTATTTGTGTGTGTGTGTGTCCTTAATGAGTTGTTTTTCTCTTCCTCTTCAAAATAGTGTTTGTGAAATAGTTTTAATGAAGTGTTACTTTTCAACTTTTAGCATATAAATGATTTCCTTAAAAGCATTTTAAAAGTATAACTTTGAATAAGAATATTAAATGTATCACTTCAATGGTATTGAATGGAATCTGTTTATTTGGTGGAATCATGTTGGGCCTTCATCTCACACCCTACATACACCTTTGGGTGTATGTAGACCTTGTTCATTGTGTATCCCAGGTTGAGGAAACATGCTTAGCGATCGTGGATCGAGTTGTTGATGGTTTTCACGTGTAGGTCTGTGTTGGTAGCCTGGAAATTTAGCTTCTCATGTTACTTGGAGTTGGTAATTGATTTTTAGTTTTCTATCTTTTTTGTATTTCCCTTTGAGTTTTTAATAGATTTGTAGACTTTAAATATAATTTTTGATTAAAGGCGTGTTTGGTTTTAGATTTCCGGTTTCATTTTATTTATCTTATTAGTGGTTTTGTGTTTATTGTTTTGGGTAAATCATTTCCGTGCATGGTTTTTGATACCTGGGAACTTGTGCCAGCCTGTGGGGATTGGGAACACGCTTCGGGCCATGTCACAGACCAGGTCAGGCACCAGTTTGGATAGTGACCCAGCTTGGTTCATAACAAACATTATGTATCCGGCTCATCTAGGAGGTAAGTGCTACTCAATATGCCACATCTCCTACATGGGCCACACATTTAAAGTCCCAACAAACTAAGGAGATAGCTTACTCCCACAACCAAACCATCACTGTCCACGACGGGGTGTCACTTTCATAAACATGTAATCCCCAACATCAAACTCCAATGGTCTCCTCCTTTGGTCGGAATATTATTTCTGACAATCCTGTTCTTTATTAATCCTATTATGAATCACATGATCCATCTCTATCATATTATACACTAGTTCTAGGCTGAGATTAGCGGACTCTCTAACCCTAGTCCAGCACAACCGAGAACAGAAAGGTCGGCCATACAAAGCTTCAAACAGTGTTACACTGATGGTGGAGTGAAAACTATTATTGTAAGTGAATACCACCAAGGTTAAGTGCCTCATCCAAAACCCCCCAAAATCTCGGACACAAGAGCACAACATGTCTTCAAGAGTCCGGATTGTTCACTCTATCTGACTATCCATCTATGGATGAAAAGAATTGCTAAGGCATAGTTGAGAACACAAATCATGCAGGAAACCTCTCTACACCCTATAGGTAAAATGAGGATCTCGACCGAAAATGATCTTCATCTGGACTCTGTGGAGTCTCAACACCTCCTCCAGATAATGCCTCGAAAAAACATTCACTGAGATCAACTCCTACTGTAGAGACCCTAAGCATGACTTACATGGACATTACATTACTTTTGCGGAATACTTAATACATAACAAAAACAGACACACAAGGACCGTAATAGTATAGTGTCTTTGGAAACTTAGAACGTAATCTTCTAATTGTGGTGAAAGATCTTTAACATCTCCCATAAAGATCTTCCACTTTTTGTTTCCTAACCTAAAACCTTTCTTTTGATCCTGGGGGAAAATTAAACATAAAAAGGGTGAGCTCAAATGCTCAGTAAGGGTAAGCATGGATAAAATAAAACATACCATATACATTTGAACTTAAAAACATGAACATAATGTTTAAACATTAAAATCTTGAGCATCAACATAAAACATGGAAGTACATAAGGCATAGATCATAATGGAACATAAACCATGATAAAATAGCATGGGAATAAAACATGTAATTGTGGCATCCATTAAGCACATGTAATGATTTCCATAGTAGCCATGGCATTTCTGCCAAGACCATCTTAGTGGACAAAGTCCCATTCTGAATCGAGTTCACTCCTCGTTTTAGTCCTGTAACACTGAACCCGATTAACTTACCATTCCAGCCATGTCTATCTCATGAGATATAAAATCTTTACCCAATGCATTGGAGGGAGATATAGGTCCCACCCATCTCATAATGAAATCATTCTTACTTGTGCCACAAAAAACATACATCATTCATAATAACCCAATAATCAAAATGGGTTTCATAAACATCATTCCATCATCACATAATCCATATAAAAGAAATGGATCTCATTTCATAATAAGAAAAGTGAAACCATTTAATTCATAGAGACATGATACTTGAAACATACACATATGAAATAATGTCATCTTAGATGAAAAATGGTTTTAATAAAATACTTGAAATGAATTCTGGGGGAAAATATCATTTCTTCTTCAAAATCAATTTCTTTTCACAAAACGTCATGCAATTTTAAAAGAAAGAGATTTTGTTGAAAACAGTAATGAAATATTTTGGAGTAAGCTTCATGAAAATAAGGCTTTATGAAACCGTAAAAATCTTTTCATTTCGTATAAGTTAAAAAAAACATTCTTCTCGTACTTTTGCCGGAAAAGTCAAAAAAATACCTTGTAACGTAAAAAAAAGAAAGATTCATTACATACCATGTAGTAAAAGTCAAAAATGGTTAAAAAATACTATAAAAATTCATGAAAACATTTTTATAAAATTTGGACATGGATGATAAATATAACCCCATTAAATACTTACAAATAAGCAATATTGGATAAAAATGAGATTTTCAAAATTTATCTCTTACCTTATGTACAATATGCTTCATATGTATCCGAACCTCCTGTATAATGATAATGTTATTGACTTATTACAGAATCATATTCATTTTTATGATATCATATATGGTTCACTTATGACTTTATATTACCCGTTCTTTAGTAAATTCCATGTTAAAGAGTGTTTTGGGTAAAATCGTTTCATTTGTCGTCTGTGTTTTGACTTGTAATTATTCATATGATTACTTAGATCACGATTTCATAATTCCAGAATATAAAACATGATTTATATATAATATATATTCAGAATATACATATATATACTAGATCTATAAATGGAAAAAATACACCGTTCATGGAGACGGTAGGCCGTACGTACACATGAACGTTGTTTTCGTTTCCTTATTGAGTTGAATGGAATTAAGTAGATGAAATATATATATTCATAAATCCAGTAGAATTATAATGTCATATATTTCATTATTATTGCATATATATACTTTATAATCATTCTTAAATGGTTACCATGGGGAATGAATCTCATCGCGTCGTGGAGATGGTAGTCCGTACGTACGCACGAGCGATGATATCATTTCCATAATTATTGAATTGAATTGGAGTGGATGATACAATATATAAGAATCATTATGATGTTATAATAACTAGGTATAGTTATTCTTTACACCATTATACCCATCCATGTAAGGAGTTGGTAGAAAAACAGATTACACCACGGCGTGGAGACGATATTCGGTACGTACGCACGTGTGGTGATTTTGTTTTCCATAGGATGGATAGTAGGTGAAATGGGGTTGTTTAATATTTATAATAACAAATCAGTATATTAGTGATACTTATGTTATTAATTTATAATTAAACAACTAAAGAAGAATAATTTGAAGAAGAAAGAATCTTGAAAGAATCGGGAGAAGAAATTACCTCTTCTTCGATATGCCTCTTTGAAACCTCTTTTTAGGGCACTAAGATTGGTCTTTAAAGTAGACCGGAACCTCTAGGATGTTTCTAGGGAAGTGGAGAAGATATTTTGGAAGGGGTTGGCCGATCTTGATGGCTCAAATTAGTGTGAGGAGGAGAGGGAGGAGGTGCCCTTTTATAAGGGAGGAGAGGGGCACCTTTGGAATTCTTAAAAATATTAATTTATAATAAATCTAACCCCACATAAAAACCTCAATAAATGACTCATATTAAAATATTATATGCTTTAGGGTTGTAATATCATCAACCAATCAAATTTAGAAATGTTTGGATCTTATTTTAAACCTTATCATTTTAGTTTATCCTTATTTAATCTATTTAAGTTTATTTGTGGTAATAAAATTCTAAAATTTAAATTATAACAAATAATTACTTATTTGTTGTGAATTTTCCATAATTGTTTACTTTATAACATTATAGACCATATAAAGTTAAATTTATAATTTTTAAATATTTTTTTAATTTTTAAACAATTTTATAATATGATATTTTTATAAAATAACAATAGTGTCAATTTTGACACTATTCATTTATTTGAATTTAAATAAAATATATACAGAAGATATGTTCAAACTAAAAGTTTTAATAGATTCATAAAAGGTAATATGTATCTATAAAATTAGTGGATCACATTAAATAGTTCATATAATATTTATTTTATTATTTTTAAAACCATTTATTTGGTTTATCTATTAATAAAATAATTACTAAACAAATTTTGTATAATTATTTAATATACTGATTTGTTGCATAAAAATTTAAAATAAAATCCTATGATTAATATAAATCTATTACCTTTCACAATAATACTTTCACTCTAATTTAGCATCTTAAAATCACAACATTTAAATTTTTATATTTATTAAATTATGAAGGTGACAACTTTGGCGTCATTTAAAATAAAATAATATAAGTGTCATAATCACTATTATAAGGATCCAAACGGTTATATATTAGGTCATTAGATGATTAAGGTGTATATATACACTACCAATAATTTTTGGCCAGGTTTGTGGGCCTTTTAATGGGAATTATTATTTCAATAAAAACTATATTACTTATTTTCCACTTAATAAATAATTTCGGTATCATTAATGTATCCCCATTAATGACAATTATTTAATCCCTAAAAATTCTAAATAAATTATCATGATGTAGATAATTTTATTTGATTTCTAGAGACTATTCATGTTCGAAGTTTTATGATGTTTATCACTAAATTAAAATTATTATACTTATAAGATTTAAGAGAGTGACATGTTGTCACTTTCTTTGGATTTAATAATAATTAAATTATTTTCATGGTCAAAAGTCCATAAAATGAATCTAATCCGACCCTGAGTTGATATGGGTTTACTTTTAGCCATCAAATAGAATTTTCTCATGCGTTAGGGTAATTTTATAATATTATATTTACCCTTAATTACCCAATTTACCTTTAACTATGGTAAATAAAATTTACCGTGGTTACTATTTATAATTCCCAAAAATAAAAAGTATCCTATTAACATAATTTGGACCCACTGATTCCAAATATGGAATCCATTTTTTCAAATTCAATACACCGAATTTGCAGAAATTAAATTAAAATTAATCCCGTTGTCGAATGAAAACGGGTTTTTGTTTAAAACATTGCAAAAGATTGAATTGATTTAACCTACGAATTCAATGTAAAATCAATGTTAATGACATACATTATATTAAATGGTAAAAATATATTCTATTTATACTTTAAAACCATTCAATATTATAATCTTACCATATAAATTATTTTGATGAAAAAAGTTGTTTTTCATTAAAATATAGCGTGTTTTTACTATTCATCAAAATATGAAAGTTACCAGAATAATACGAAAAATTTATCCAAAGTAAATTTTTACTTATTGATTCCAAATAAGAATTTTATTTTGTCAAATTGAACTTATAAACATGTCAAAAACTAGATTTAATGTGGGTGCGCCATCAAAAGGCGGCAAAACTGCATTTTTTGAAAAATACTTATTTTACCCGAAAAATTTATTCTGTTCTTATACCATGTTCTAGAAAATGTGTAAGATGAATAATAATGTTATAAAATTAAAAAATTAGTTAATACTATTCATAAAGGCTAGTTCATAATAATATTATAATAATATATCGTTGTTTAGTAAAACCCGGTATTGCGTACAACACACGCTATCGAGGAAGGTCGCGATTGCATGTAATGCAAGCCAAGTCAGTGTTGCGTGTTGTGAAAGAATCCTTCATTGTTTCGTATAACAGAATCCAATGATATTTCATTTATACATTGAATATATATATATATATACTCAATGTTGCGTAGAATAACTATTATCAAAATTGTGTGTAACACGATCCAAGAATAGTGTTGCGTATACTGCAAGCTAATATGGTGTTGCGTATAGCGCAAGGTAATATTGGTGTAGCATACAACACAAGAAATTAATGAAATTAAAAGAATATTTTTTATAAAATCTCAGGGTGTTACATTCTACCCCCCTTAAATTGAATTTTTTCCTCGAAATTCGTCGGGGTTATAAATAGTTTACTACTCGAAAGTTTGTTTAATAGAAACCCACATTGTAAAAAGGAATACCAAAACATGGCTTTAAAAACTAAAGTATGAAATGTAACGGTTACCCAAATTAACTCATCCCTGGGTTTCCACGTAGGAGAACATAGGTGAAAATATGGATATGGAAGAAAAATCTAACCATCAACTTCTGATGGAGAGTGGTAGAGAACATGGCTATGAAAAAGCCAATAGTCACAAAGCTATTGATTTGGGATGATCTAAGGTACCATCTGATTCATCAGATATAAGGGAACTAGGACAACATTTTGGGTTTTCAATATCATTTCCCTAAAGTTGATGAATTAAAAGAAATACTTGCATGATTTTGGTACAATCTCACTGCTTTTCCTGAATTGAACAATTTCCACTTCATCACTTAAAGAAATGAAGTTGAATTTGTTATTCGTGATGTGTTAGCAGATCATGTGATAGAATGATGGGTCATTCCATCTCTTTCAAAAAAAAAGGTTAGCAAAAGTTATAAGTCCATCTTATGGTTAGATTAATCATATATGGTTCCAAAAATGAACTTATACTTCATATATCATACCGCTAAATAAAATAAAACTAGTTTCTACTAACCAGGGACTTCCTGTAGGCCAGTGGTAGGCGATAAAGGCCAGTCGCACTTCGGTTGTGGGTTCGATTCCCACAGCCTTGTCTGACGCGATGGGTTGTCGCCCGTCCTGCAGGTTGTCCTTTTTCTAAAACTACATTACTATATCATCCCATCAATAATATAGAAAAAAAGGTTTTATCCTTAAACAATACTAAATTATGTCCAACATAATCCATTCCAATCTTTAGGCTTATCCATAATATTGCTGTACATTGTCATATTATAGTGAAAACGATTACCATATATTTCATATAAGAAGCATGTTAATACCATCGTTGATCCCCATATATCATAAGATATGTCTTGTTGGTCACATTACAAACGTTTGAAGGCCTTAATCATGTATTCTCTTGAAAAATGAATACCCATTGAACCTTAGTGAAAACATGAATGCAGTTAAAAGTTAACACTTTCCACATACCAAAATCCTCAAAATTCTATATACTCAAACCATGATATCACTTAGTCCTTATATCAATCATGAGCTCATGAATACAATCAAACATCTCATTATCTTCTTATTCCTTCATTATGCGCATATCATCTACTTTACAAAAATATCTGAATAACATTCCATGGTTACTGGTACCATTCAACATATACTTTCAAATACTTTTAGGAAAAACAATAGTGTAACAATATTTAGATGATTCTTTATTCCATAGTACCATTAACTATACAACATAACTCTCGATAAACATATAATCATTCCACTACCTTCTAAAACAACCGACTGAGCTTCAACACTTCTTTCATCTCATATATCATTTTTAGTCTCCTCATCATCATCCACATAAATACTACCCATATGACTATGATGATTCTCTTCATGAGATTTTCCATTAGGGCATTGGTTTTCCTAATTCCCGTAAATTCCACATTTAAAACATCTAATCATTGTTGATGTCGTAGAAATACCATTATCCTTGTCCATGGTGTTAACTGAACCTTTTCATTTGCACTTACTAGCTTTGTGTCCATCTTTTCCACTCCCAAAGCATCTTCCAGTTCCTTTTAAACAATCTCCCTGACGCCTCTTCCCACATGATTTACATGAGGGAAATTGAACTTTCTTTCCTCTATGATCATCATGAAACTCCATATTTCTCTTATTATCTGAGTCTGGAAACTTACCAAAGTTGAGATTATTGATCATATTATGAGATTGCTGATTAGGCATAATAACGATGTTTGGACTTCCAGATCCTGTTTCATTTGGTTTCTCATGTAGAAAATCATTCCATTGTCCGCCATATCCTCCATTATCATGAATCTTCCTGTTTCCAGTCATTTTCTAAAACCCAAAAAGAATAGTGTGAGAGGGAAAAATCATGCTAGGAAAAAAAACATAGTAAAGGGGGAGAACCCTCAATATCTAACATCTTGGGTCAAATTCTAAGATTGTTACCGTATTTCTAGGACTATATCCTATACGTATTCTTATCCTTAGGTGTATCCCTAGACTTACCTTAGAAATATCTCTCGGGATCTCACTAACGTTTTCACATACTAGTTTCCAAAGGTTGACTAAACCTTTCCTCTGATACCAACTGTAGAGACCCTAAGCTTGACGTACATGGACATTACATTACTTTTGTGGAATACTTAATACATAACAAAAACAGACACACAAGGACCTTAATAGTTTAGTGTCTTTGGAAACATGGAACGTAATCTTCTAATCGTGGTGAAAAATCTTCAACATCTCCCATAAAGATCTTCCACTTTTTGTTTCCTGACCTAAAACCTTTATTTTGATCCTGGGGGAAAATTAAACATAAAAAAGGTGAGCTCAAATGCCCAGTAAGGGTAAGCATGGATAAAATAAAACATACCATATACATTTGAACTTAAAAACATGAACATAATGTTTAAACATTAAAATCTTGAGCAACGACATAAAACATGGAAGTACATAATGAATAGATCATAATGGAACATAAACCATGATAAAATATCATGGGAATAAAACATGTAACTGTGGCATCCATTAATCACATGTAATAATTTCAATAGTATCCAAGGCATTGCTGCCAAGACCATCTTAGTGGACAAAGTCCCATTCTGAATCGAGTTCAATCCTTGTTTCAGTCCTGTAACACTGAACCGGATTAACTTACCATTCCATCCATGTTTATCTCATGAGATATAAAATCTTTACCCAATGCATTGGAGGGAGATATAGGTCCCACCCATCTCATAATGAAATCATTCTTACTTGTGCCACACAAAAAAACATACATCATTCATAATAACCCAATAAACAAATTGGGTTTCATAAACATCATTCCATCATCACATAATCCATATAAAATAAATGGATATCATTTCATAATAAGAAAAGTGAAACCATTTAAATCATATAGACATGATACTTGAAACATACACATATGAAATAATGTCATCTTAGATGAAAAATGGTTTTGATAAAATACTTGAAATGAATTCTTGAGGAAAATATCATTTCTTCTTCAAAATAAATTTCTTTTCACAAAACGTCATGCAATTTTAAAATAAAGAGATTTTTTTGAAAACAGTAATGAAATATTTTAGAGTAATCTTCATCAAAATATGGCTTTATGAAACTATAAAAAACTTTTCATGTTGTATAAGTTAAAAAAACATTCTTCTCGTACTTTTTCCAGAAAAGTAAAAAAAAGTACCTCGTAACCTAAAAAAAAGAAAGATTCCTTACATACCATGTCGTAAAAGTCAAAAATGGGTAAAAAAGACTTTAAACATCCATGAAAACATTTTTATAAAATTTGTACATGGATGATAATTATAACCCCAGTAAATACTTACGAATAAGCAATCTTGGATAAAAATGAGAATTCCAAAATTTATCCCTTACCTTATGTCTGATATGCTTCGAATGTATCTGAACCTACTGTAAAATGATAATGTTATTGACTTATTAAAGAATCATATTCATTGTTATGATACCATATATGGGTCACTTATGACTCTATATTACCCGTTCTTTCATAAATTCCATGTTAAAGAGTGTTTTGGGTAAAATCGTTTCATTTGTCGTTCGTGTTTTGACTTGTAATTATTCATATGATTACTTAGATCATGATTACATAATTCCATAATATAAAACATGATTTATATATAATATATATTCAGAATATACATATATATACTAGATCAATAAATGGAAAAAAATACACCGTTCATGGAGACGGTAGGCCGTACGTACGCATGAACGCTGTTTTCGTTTCCTTATTGAGTTGAATGGAATTAAGTAGATGACATACATATATACATAAATAAAGTAGCTTTATAATGTCATATATTTCATTATTATTGCTTATATATAATTTATTATCATTATTAAATGGTTAACATGGAGAATGAATCTCATCGCGTCGTGGAGACGGTAGTCCGTATGTACGCACGCGCGATGATATCGTTTCCATAATTATTGAATTGAATTGGAGTTGATGATACAATATATCAGAATAAGTATGATGTTATAATAACTATGTATAGTTATTCTTTACACCATTATACCCATCCATGTAAGGTTTTGGTAGAAAAAACAGATTACACCACGTCGTGGAGACGATATTCCCTACGTATGCATGCACGGTGATTTTGTTTTCCATAGGATGGATAGAATGTGAAATGGGGTTGTTTCATATTTATAATAACAAATCAGTATATTAGTGATACTGATGTTATTATTTAATAATGAAGCAACTAAAGAAGAAGAAGTTGAAGAAGAAATAAGCTTGAAAGAATCGGGAGAAGAAATTACCTCTTCTTCGATACGCCTCTTTGAAAACTCTTCTTAGGACACTAGGATTGGTCTTTAAAGTAGACCAGAACCTCTAGGATGTATCTAGGGAAGTGAAGAAGATAGTTTGGCAGGGGTTGGCTGAGTGTGGATGCTCAAATTGGTGTGAGGAGGAGAGGGAGGAGGTGCCCTTTTATATGGGAGGATAGGGGCACCTTTGGAATTCGTAAAAATACTAATTTATAATAAATCTAATCCCACTTAAGAACCTAAAAAAATGACTCATATTAGAAGATTAGATGATATAGGGTTGTAATCTCATCAACCAATCAAATTTAGACATGTTTTGATCTTATTTTAAACCATATCATTTTGATTTATCCTTATTTAATCTATTTAAGTTTATTTGTGGTAATTCAATTATAAATTTTAAATTATAACAAATAATTAATTATTTGTTGTGAATTTTCCATAATTGTTTACTTTATAACATCATAGACTATATAAATTTAAATTTATAGTTTTTTTTATAGTTTTTGTGATTTTTAATCAATTTTATAATATGTTATTTTTATAAAATAACAATAGTGTCAATTTTGACACTATTCATTTATTTGAATTTAATAAAAATATATACAGAAGATATGTTCGATATAAAATCTTTAATAGATTCATAAAAGGTCATATGTATCAATAAAATTATTGTATCACATTAAATAGTTCATATAATATTTATTTTATTATTTTTAAAACCATTTATTTTGTTTATCTCTTAATAAAATAATTACTACAATATTTTTGTATAATTATTTAATATACTGATTTGTTGCATAAAAAATTAAAATAAAATCATATGATGAAGATAAATATATTTCCTTTCATAATAATACTTTTAATCGAATTTATCATCTTCAAATCACAATATTTAAATTGTTATATTTATTAAATTATGAAGGTGACAACTTTGGAATCATTTAAAATAAAATAATATAAGTGTCATAATAACTTTTATAAGGATCCAAACGGTTATATATTAGGTCATTGGATGTTTAATGTGTATATATACACTACCAGTAAGTTTTGGTCAGGTTTATGGGCCTTTTAATGGGTATTATTATTTCACTAAAAACTATATTACTTATTTTCCACTTAATAAATAATTTCTGTATCATTAATGTATCACCATTAATGACAATTATTTAATCCCTAAAAATTATAAATAAATTAACATGATGTAGATAATTTTATTCTATTTCTGGATACTATTAATTTTTGATGTTTTATGATGTTTATCACTAAATTAAAATTATTATACTTATAAGATTTAAGAGAGTGACATGTTGTCACTTTCTTTGGTTTTAATAATAATTAAATTATTTTCATGGTCAAAAGTCCATAAAATGAATCTAATCCAACCCTTAGTTGATATGGGTTTAATTTTAGCCATCAAATATAATTTTTTCATGTGTTAGGGTAATTTTATAATATTATATTTACCCTTAATTACCCGATTTACCTTTAATTATGGTAAATAAAATTTACCGTAGTTACTATTCATAATTCCCAAAAATAAAAAGTAGCCTATTAACATAATTTGGACCCACTGATTCCAAATATGGAATCCATTTTTTCAAATTCAATACACAAGAGTTTCAGAAATTAAATTAAAAATAATCCCATTGTCGAATGAAAACGGGTTTTTGTTTAAAACATTGCAAAAGATTGAATTGATTTAACCTACGAATTCAATGTAAAATCAATGCTAATGACATAAATTATATTAAATGGTAAAAATATATTCTATTTATACAATAAAAACATTAAATATTATAATTTACCATATAAATTATTACAATGAAAAAAGTAGTTTTTCATTAAAATATACTGTGTTTTTACTATTCATCAAAATATGAAAGTTACCAGAATAATACGAAAAATTTATCCAAAGTAAATTTTTAGTTCATGATTCCAAAGAAGAATTTTATTTTGTCAAATTGAACTTATAAACATTTCAAAGACAAGATTAAATGTGGGTGCGCCATCAAAAGGCAACAAAACTGCATTTTTTGAAAAATACTTATTTTACCCGAAAAATTTATTTTGTTCTTATACCTTTTTCTAGAAAATGTGTAAGATGGATAATAATGTTATAAAATTCAAAATTTAGTTAAGACTATTCATAACGGCTAGTTCATAATAATATTATAATAATATATCGTTGTTTAGTAAAACCCGGTATTGCGTACAACACACGCTATCGAGGAAGGTCATGATTACGTGTAATGCAAGACAAGTAGTATTGCGTGTTTTGAAAGAATCCTTTGTTGTTTCGTATAACAGAATCCAACCATATTTCATTTATACATTGAATATATATATATATATACTCAATGTTGCGTAGAATAACTATTATCAAAATTGTGTGTAACACGATCCAAGAATAGTGTTGCGTATACTGCAAGCTAATACGGTGATGCGTATAGCGCAAGGTAATCTTGGGGTAGCATACAACACAAGACATTAATGAAATTAAAATAGTATTTTTCATAAAATCTCGGGGTGTTACACCTGGATCACTATAAAGTGGGATGATTTCATTAAATGATCCAATACCACCCAAATAACATCATGACCTCCCTGATATCGAGTTAAACTAGTTACAAAGTCCATTGAGATTTCCTCCCACTTCCACTGAGGAATATCTAATCGTTGGAGCTAACCACCAGGAACACAGTGCATGGTATTCACCTTCGGGAAGACTAAACAATGGGACACAAACTCTGCAACTGCATTCTTTAGCCCAAGCCACCAAAACTGACTCCTTAAAGTTCGTTACATATTTGTCACACCAAGATGTACTACTAAAGGTGAACTATAGAACTATTTGAGAATCGTATCACGCATCACGAAAGGTAAAAAATTCCTTCCTTAATACAACACTCAGTGTTGTTCTTCCTCAACCCAACCATCAGGGGCCTCACCACAAACAACTCGGTCACTCCATACCTCCACCTCTATATCCCCTAACATGAACTCTTCCACCTAATACACAATAAATGAATTCACCGTCATCTAAAAAAGACAACCTCGACCCCCAAATCCTCCCATATCAAGATGTAATAATGAATGTTCATCCCTCAATCTCTAGGAATCACCAGATTCACGCACTACGCCACTACATGACTACCTGCTCAGCGCATCAGCCACAACAATCACCTTTCCAGGTATATATAATACTTCAAAGTTGTATTCCTATAAGAACTTCATCCACCGACACTACCACAAGTTCATGTCATGCTGGGAGAAAACATTCCTTGGGATATTATAATCGGTGAAAACCACAAAGAACTCGCCAATAAGGTAATGTATTCACAACCTCAGAGAAAACACCAGGGCTACCAAATCAATATCATGGGTGGCATAGTTATGTTATTGGGGATGAAACTGCTGAGACCCATAAGAAACAACTTATCTTTTCTGCATCAGAATATAGCCTAACCCCAGATGTGAAGCATCATAGAAACCATCAAACTAAATTCCCGCTTCTAGAATATAAAGAACTGGAGCACTTACCTACTTCTCCTTCAGATACGTGAAATATTCCTGACACTGATCAGTCCACATGAACGCCTAATCCTTCCTGGTCAATGTTGTCAGGGGATTCACAACCTGAGAGAAATTGGCTATGAAACTTCTGTAGTATCTTGCAAGACCAAGGAAACTTTTCACCTCTGCCACTATCTTGAGAGTAGCACAAGACACTATTGATTCTATCTTCGATGGATCCATAGCTACTCCCTAGTGGGGTACAACATGCCCTATGAAACAAATTTATAATGCCCAAAACTCACACTTTAACAACTTACTAAGCAGTTGTTGTTGACGAAGAACTACCAAAAAAGAATTTAGATTCTCTATATGCTCCTTCTCAGATGTGGATTACTCGAGAATGTATTCGATGAAAACCACCATGAACTTTACCATAAAATCAGGGAACAAAACGTTCATCAATCCCATGAACCGAGATGCAGAATTCTTCATATTGAACGACATTACAATAAACTCGTAATGCCCATGACGACAACAGAAACAATTCATTGGGATATCCTCATCTTTCACACGCATATGATGATATCCTGACCAAAAGTCGATCTTTCAGAACAAACATACACCCTTCAGTTGATCATATAAATCATAAATCCACATAAGGGGATAGAGATTATTCATTATCACTTTGTTTAAGCGATGATAATCAATACACTACCGCAATATTCCATCAGGCGTCATCATGAACAAAACTAGTATGCCCCATGGTGACACACTTTTCCAAAAAAAAACATCATTGTATCAAACCATCAAGTTGTATATGCAGCTCCTATAACCCAGAAGGGTCCATCCTATATGGATATATTGAGATAAAAGATGCCATTGGTTATATCTCGATCCCAAACTCAATCTATCGTCAAGGGGATAATGCTACAACCTCTTCTGGAAAGACATCAGGGTACTCTTATATGAACCTAGGAAATGAATACTATTGAACCTCTGAAGAACTCAGCATCAGCTCTGCCATCAAGGATGATAAGGGCAGAACATGCCACTAACCCATCTGAGGGTCTCGCTCACCAAAAAACACCAGCGACCCTCCATCAACATTGAAGAACACCACCTACCTTCTAATGAAATCCACAATATCCAACATTGAATGCAACCAATCCATGTCAAGGATGACATCAAATGGTTTTATCTGTAAAAATAGTAAATATCCTCAAGAGAGGTGTTGCCCCAGCACTAGCTTACAGTTTCTACATACATCAAACAAGTCTTCTCAACCTCCAACTTTCATAGTTGACACTAAGGTAATGGAAGCCTCTCTACCTCAAGTCCCAAAGCATGGATAAGGGAAGGTGATATGAAGGAGTAAATTTATCCTGAATCAAACAAGTAATACACCCAAGTAGAAAACAAGCAAAGGATACCTCAAATGATGTCTGCCACGCCTAGCACTGGCAATGATAAAGAATGAAGCTCACCATGACCTCCTCTAAAACCTCTCGGACCTTAATGAAAACTACCACCATGGTCTTACTCTACTCTCTGAGGACAGGGATCGTCATGGGGTTGTCCTATGCCTGCCCCATCTTCTCTCTGCCGATCCAAAGCCGGTGCAACCTATTGCAGTTTCCTCGGCTGGAACTGCCTCAACAGAGGAACTTATAGTGGAACACCTAGTGCACGATGACTGCTTTGAAAACTCGGTCACTCTTGCTACTGATGACCCCATCCTTCACAAGAAAAAAAAACTCCTTATCCCTTGGTATATAGTTAAGAGCTACTGCCTCCAGAGAAATGAGATGTTGAGGGCTGGGACCTACCCCCGTCCGAACATAAACTCTTATACCCTGAAAATAGGAACCCGGACCATAGCTCTCCTTCATGAAGAATCATGATGACTCCCCTCTTGTAACGATCTGGTTCTAGCGAATTTCTTCTCGATGACATTTTCCCTCTCCAGCACCTCAAGATATGTCTTCAGCAAATACAGGGTGACCTAGTGCTGGATATCTGGATTGAAATCCTCCTCGTAATGTCTCACCCTATCCTTCTCATCTATGAATAGGCCCGAAGAAAATCATAAAAGGATCCGGAAATGGATTCCAAACACTCGCACAATGGAGCACCCCTATCGATGTTTAAGAAGATCCTAGTGACTGGATTCCTTTGTGGTCTAAGAAAGAAACTCGACTCTGAACTTCTCTTGAAACTCCTCCCATGAGATCACCAAATCCTGGAGATCCCTGAGGAACAAGAACCACCACTTCCTCATTACTCCACACAAAATCGTCACAACAAAAGACACCCGGTGCTCCTTCTGAGCATAGATCAAAATGAAGGCTATCTCAACCTCCCCCAACAAGTCTTCTAAAAATACATATGAAATGGAGCCCTCATACTTCTTCTTACTCTGGTGATGAAACTCTCAGAGTTTCCTCCGCCAAGTGTCGTTGTCCTCAACCTCTACCCTGCGATGATATTATGGAATAGCATGCTGGAAATATTATGCGCGAACTCCATGAGGACGTCGACCTGAAGCCATACCTATAAAAAAATTGTTAGAGCCCCTAAACCTATAATATGGGAGACTAAACATTAATTATTTAATTGTTTTCATTTATTCATTTTAGGTAAACCTATCCCAAGGTCTACCCATTCAAACACAAGAACAAAGAAGAATGATGCATGATACTTTCTTAGGTATCTACCCTGCAACTAGTATCACCTCATTTAGTAGCCACATTAAACATAATGGTCTGTGCATCAGATCATAGGGGGACCTAAATACCAATGTATCATCCATTCACCAGTATTTACACCACTTTATAAACTTGTCTGACATTGTTTCCCTACCAACCCATGCCACCTCACCTCTGCCTAACACCAAACTACATCCTATCCCTCAACCAGACCTCTGATACCAATCTGTCACAACCCCCTCCCCTCAAGGTGTACCCCTATAGGGTCGGAAATGTGAGAAGGGAGATAATGACCCCCGATTCCCACCTCCAGTAGGCCCTGGGTTGGAGACTATCACCGATGGTATTGTAAACACACAAATAAGAGGTATTTCCCTCTAAGAGAACACATATGAAAGAGAGAGATAAGAAAGACATCATCCAACACAAAATTAGACTGAAATATAAAAGAAAACCCAAGTACATCTATGTAATATCATGCAAGAACTAATAAAACTGAAAGGGAAAACTGTAAGTTCCAAAGAAAATTAAATACATCAGCAACCACGAAGCCTGAATAGCTCCGGCAACCCCAAGCTATTAGTAACCAGCCTGATCTCCAAACTAGTCTAAGTGACCTAAAAAACAGTTTATATATATTTAGGGTGAGTATAATAGTATACTAAGTAGCATTATCCCTAGATCCCCTCATGCAATAATAAAGAAAGCATGCTAAATCACAGTGAACAACAAGTGAATCTTACTCATCACCTAAACAGGTATACTATGTTCCCAGCCTCACCATGGCTACACTAACAAAGTATCCCCTACAATAGTATATAATATAATAAATAATATCATGGGTACCCCACTACTACTTCCCTACTAGTTTTTTACAATTCCCTAACATCAAACGTCCTAAGAATCTCTCTCCAAAAAGGCTTTCACGTAGACACCTGAGCGAAGCACCACAACATGCACCTCATGCAACACAACCACCATGTCCATGCATCCAAAGTAACCAAGTATTTTCTGGTATCCACCATGTATCACATAACTTGTATCATACATCAGGCATTATACCTCAAGCTATTACAACCCATACACCATGTAAGGATCCTCAAGCCATCATTGACTATACACATTACACCTATAGTAGTCCATAGGAATCTATATCCAGAATATATGTGTGTGAATAACCACAAGCTATTACATCCCTCTACACAATTATATGGGGAAAACTAACCGACGTGCCTACTAGTATAAATAACTACCATGAAAAGAGAGAGGGTCCAAAGGGGGTTGACAGTCATCCATCCTCCCACTAGAATGTTGGGGAACACACCCCCCCCCCCCAAGGGATTAGAATCCCCGACTATCAGTTTTCCTAACTGATGTGGTGCATTAGCATATAGAAACACAAAAATTATAGAATATATTAAATATCACAACCACATTATGGGCATAACCTAGTCTTAGAATCAACTGCAGCTAACATCTCTCAGACTCCCTACTGCAACTTTTAAGACAAGGTTTCCTATAAGCACAAAACCATTTGAATATCTTCATTACATTATTTCATTTCATTTTTATCAGTTTCACTTTATGTTAATTAATTATTTAAACAGTAATTAACCATTAACAGTTCCACATTATATTTAATTAGCATATCACCAAAATTCCACTTTTCATTTTAAATTTCAACCTCAGCATTGCATCCCTGCGAGCTCCATCCCCATGCGTTAACATCATTTATTCAATCATTTATTAATAGCATTATTACTTTCCCATATTCTCATGAATTATAGAAAAACGTTCTAATATACTAAATACAAGGATGATCAACATGGTGGGTAGTTGAAGTACCCATCAAGTCTTTTCCACCTATAGAAAGAGAATAGACCCATCCTCCCTCGAGAAGCTAAATATTGAAAGCACATGGCATACCCCGGGTGTCTTTACCCCTTTTTGGAAGGAGGGTAATAAAGACCATATGACTTGAGAAGTGGGGAATGTAAAGTAGATAAACAACTAAAAAGAATCTGTAAGCATCCAAACATTCACATCCAACCCATTTCATCATCTCTGGTGTCCTCCCTAACACCCACCTACCTAAACTAATGCATCTCGCCACATTAGGCATCAACTACTACTACAACAAATGGGCCTCCATGCCCCCACATATCACAACAGCCATCCAGGATCACATCACAACACAAAAATTAGGAAACAAACATCCAATCAACTGGGCTCTTGGCCCTTAAACAAGACAATCTTTCTTCACAAGCAATGTGCTCTCACAACTCCAAGTATAAGGCTCTTGGCCTTTACAAGAAAAAGGGTAACTCAAAATCTTACGAGGAATTATCTTTTATCAAACAAAAAGTTCTTTAATTAATAGTAGGATGCAACTATGGGAAACCCAAACAGAAATCTATCATAGCTATAACAAATTTAAACATTCTCACTACACCAATTTGATTTACATCAAATTACCACAACAAAAACCAGATTCATTTACATGCCTCTTTATCTTTGAAAAAAATTGCAATTAATCTCAATTTACATTATTTTTCAATTTCCATCAAGAACGACTTTCTAAAATAGTCAATCATAGATATCACACTATCTAGAAAAACAAGAGGCAATAACATATGATCGATGCCAACTTATTTATTCGGTTCAAATATTATTTATACCAATTTCATTGTGGTTCAGTGGATAAATCATTCTATCTATATGGTTGCATATAAAATAATAGAGAATAAATAAATCCTCTAACTTAATAGGTTGTTAACGTTCTTTATACAATAACGATCCACACAATGGATTGAAATCTCCTCCCCTAGGAAAAATGCATCCACCTGAGGACACTGCGGCATTACCGCACCAACCGACACTTCAGAAAACTCCATTAGAATAATGGATATCACATGCCATAACATGTAAAGGAAAAATGAGGGAAAATATATCGAAGAAAACACAAGATTATAGGTAGATAATACCTTTTATCAATGATGGATCGACACAAGATGTTTGCACCAAAACAAGGGGTGAGCATGCAGTAGGAAGAAACTTCAAGGGTAAACGATACAAGGATTAAAGATAAATCACACATATCCTATTGGAATAAGGAATGGTTTGAGCATATTTTACCAGGGAACAAGAAGGTAGAACAAGGGAGGAAGATATATACTCCCTTTAAAATATTGACAGAGCAGCGGTTCAATATACACTAGATTTTACATTAAAAGAGGATAGCATTAAACTAGGAGGTCTGACCAAGTAAAGGAATCCCGAGCCTTATAAAAATTAATATAAGAGTTATGGGATTTGAATCATCCTTAAACCCCCTAAAACAAGTCCTGGAAGGCATTTTACGTCAAAGAAAATGTCAAAGGGGTGAAACTAAAGGAAAATGGCAACATTGTACACCTGCCGATGATGGAAACACTATACACCTACTGATGTTAGAAACACAATACACCTATCGATGCTGGAAACACTGTTCACAGAACTAGATGTTTGGTAATGTGTTGGGGGTAAGCCACCTTGACCTCTAAGAACACCTTAGAAAACAGATGTCAGTAAAGGAATGAACTGGAGAGATCTGTGCCATTACATGGTCTGTGTTATTGTCAACCATGACATAGTGAAGGTTACTACCTAATAGTTTAATGCATGGAATTACATGGGTATACAATTATGCGTGATTCTATTATTTTCTTCCACCTAAGCTATCATGTTTAGTTGGATTATTGTGATATGATGATTTAAGGTGGTTTGATGATGAATTTCTAATTGTTTAAAGAGTTAAATGTATAATTGGTGTTCATTGACCATTATAAATGTTTCGTAACATGTTTCATTATTCAACCATTTATGAAACGTTTGGTAGGATGAAATAATGAATGTTTATGATATATTAGGACTTTAAAGAGAATCCTTGAAGCCTATATAAGGAGGGTGAAACCGTGAGAAGGTTGTAAAATATCCATTTTATAGAAACTACTCCATTTCAAAGCTCTATCTCACTCTCTCCGCCTCGCCCTCTATCTCTAACCAAGGTTTTAGAAAACAACAAGGAATAGGGGATCCTTACCAACTGTTTGAAGAATCACTACAACCCATGAATTTTGTAGGAGGAATGAGTCTTTTGACTGGTTCTAAGTGATCTTGATCAACCATAGTGTAGATGAAGGATACAATTTCATAATAGAAAAGGTATTTTCTTCATATATGTTTATTCAATCTAAAACAAATGAATGGATCTTGGAAAAAAATGGTTTTGGTTGATTATTTTCACTTTATTTGGATAAGTGTTTTTTCCTACAAAACCCTTTAGTTTCTACTGTAAAAAAAATTAACTCACTCCCATACTAATATATACATTATGAAAACATTGTAAAAAAGTATCCACTGAGGTAGAGTTAATGTTATTTATTTTTTTGGTTATTCAACTGAATCCTTTTTTTTATATTCTTGGATTATAAGCATGGTTTGACTTTTATTTGTAGTGATGAATATTTATTTCATCTTCTAAGAGGGAAAATAATATTCAATGACTATGGACTAGGTTACTTTCCTTTAGTACGGTCATGATTTTATCAAAAATGTCACATTGTATTCGTCAGCACTTTCTTAGGGTCAGGCCACCTTAGCAACTATTGATAATTAGGTCGATGACCCCCTCTAGAGTAGGGGGTGGGTTGGGTAGGATTTTTCTTACTATTAGTATCAACCTTTCATATCTAATGGAATATATAATCATCTGTATTTATTGTGTGATGTGATTTTCTATTGATCATGCCCACCATTATCAACCTTTCTTATCTGATGGGATATATTATCATCGTTGTTGATGGCATGATGTTATTGTCTATTATCCATGACAAGCTGGTGATGTTCAAATTCCACACATTTTTATCTCTCCCATGACCCATAAGGTTGTCGATTGATATCATTAGGTTTTGGGTATCTCCTTTGATTGAGTTGATCTCTTTTGTTTTGGAAGGGGTGCTTGTTCATTGTGTTTGATCTCATTGGTCAGGTCGATGTTCTTCATCTCATGGGATGTTGGTGTTATTGTGGAGTGAGTCCAATAGCATAGTCCTAAGTGCTTCATGTTCCCTTTACCTTATCTATATATTGTTGTAGTGTGGTAGGGGAAAAATTCTACTTTAAATTGTTAGCTATTTTCCTTTCCATATTGTCTTTCCCCATGTGATATCGTTGGCTTACACATTTTCCTTAGTTCTGGTCATATGATTTTTCTTGATGCCTATACATGTTACTTTATTTTAAATTAAATTCAAATTCTCAAAAAATGTACTTTTAATCCATTTTTAATATAATATTCCAACTTATTAAATGAAATGTGATTCTTTACCATGAACTAACTCACATTGCTAGAAAATTAACATATAACCCTTTAATATTTATAAACATATTATTCAAAAAAATATCAATATGAACAATGACATATGAACCCTTGTAACATAAAAAATGACATATTTTATGCTTATATTAATTTCCTAAAAAATAAAAATCTTCCTCAAAATATGATGAACATGGTTCACTATTTTTCCAAAAAAAGAACCATTTTTTCATAAACCAATACAAATATGTCACTGCATTATAATTTGTTCTAGTTGAGTATTTCAAAATTTCAAAATTCATTAAACCACTAAAATTATATTTCTTTTTATCCTAAAAGGTGAATTTATTCCTAATATTTGAAAACTAAAATCAATATATTTGCATTCATAATTCCTGAAATTTTAAAAAAAATAATCACCTATAGATGTATAAAAACATTAACAAAAAATCAACTTTAAATACTAAGAACATAATATGAGTTCATAATAAACACATGAAATATATTATTAATAAATAATTGAAAAGTAAAACAAAAACATTGAGAACAAAAAATTAAAATTCATTATTTTACTTGAAAAAAACCCACAAATAATTTTATGTATTGATGAATTAAAACAAACACTTTTATAATTGAGAATTTAAATAAAAAATTTGTTGACATTATTTTTATGGAAACAAATCAATTTTATTTTCATCAAATAACAATTATTATTTTTATAACATCAAATTTTTTGATAAGCTGCAACTAAAAAATGGGAAACAATTATCAATAAATCACTATTTTCATAATATAGGGTTTTTTCTTATTTTTATAATATTTAATTTGTTAAAACATTACCATAGAAGATACATTCACACACATATTTCAACTTTTTAATTAAAACCAACTGATAAAAAACACTGAACAAACTTTATTAATAACCCGATATCACTATTATTAAGTCTTTAGATAACATTATTGTTATGCAAATCATCGAATGAACAACATTAAAATAAATCAAAAATAGAACATCATAAATTTATGTGGAAAACCAAAAATGGGAAACACCATGAGTAGAGGTAGCATCAAAAATTAACTATGATATCATGTTGGTACAAAATTGTGTGTAGGGCTAAAAAATGAAATAAATAGAGAAATTTATCTCAATCATTAATAGAGATATAATTTTAAATATTAATGGAGAAAATAAAGGGGTGTGGGGGGATAATATAGGGGTATTTGACTATATTAATTAGAGATACAGGTCACAACACTTATAATATCTATGTTTATTTGAATCCCCAATATGGAGTAACAAACATTCAATCTCCAGAATCAAAACATCACCTCTTCCACTAAAGACCCTTAGGGAAAAAATCAGTATGAGAGACCAACCAAGTCCAAGCAATGCTCGAACTTGGAAATAGATAGAGCCTTGGTCATCATATTATCAGGATTATCATGAGCACTAACATTTCCCACAATAATATCACTGTGATAAATAACATCGATCATGATATTTCACATCAATGTGCTTCGTCCGTTCATGAAACATCTGATCCTTTGCGAGAAATATTACACTTTGACTATCACAATAAAGTGATGAAATATGTAGCACTATATTAAGTTAACCAATCATTCCCCTTAACCAAATAGCTTCTTTAATAACCTATATAATATCCATATACCGAGCCTAAATGGTAGATAAAGAAACAGAAAATTGAAATGTTTTTTTAGAACTAATAGCACACTCAACAATAGTAAAGACGTAATCTGCCAAAGATATTCTCATGTCAAAATATCCTACAAGATCAGTGTCAAAATATTCAAAAACAAAATCCTTTGATGCCCCAAAATGCAAGAAAATATTAGTAGTTACACGTGGATATCTAATGATTCATTAGACTTCATTCTAATGTTCTTTATGAGGATTATATATTCATCTAAAAAATGAACAGACTTCATGAGCTAAGTCTAGACAAGTGAAAACCATAGAATACATCATGGAACCTATTTCACTAGAATATGGAACTTGATACATACCTCATCATTTTATTGGGGATATAAAGAAGATGAAAGTCTAAAATGAGTACCTAATGGAGTACTTATAGGCTTGGTATTCATTATATAAAACCTATCATTAACATTATCAATCTATAATTTCAAACTATAGTGAAAGAATTCAAAATTTATATCCCTCTATATCTCTATGGCATGAATTTTATTTGTAGCTCCCAAATATTTAATTTTAAACTCTAAATTTAACAGATATTTAACATGTCTAATTTATTTCTTATCATCAACAACAATCAACATAGAGCAAAAGAAAAACAAAAGATCCATCATAATATTTCTTAATACAAATAACAACTATCATAGCTACACCTTCCAAAACCATGAGATATCATAAAAGAGTCAAACCTCTAATACCACTGTCAAGGTGATTTTTTAGGCCATAATGATATTTCTTCAATGAACATTGAAAATATTCATTACCTAAAACTATAAAACCCTCTGGTTGGTGTATTAAGATATCCTCCATAATATCACCGTAAAAAAAGTTTTCTTCATCACATCCAATTTTTCCAACTCAAGATTGGGTAAAGCTACAATGCCCAACAATACTCAAATAGATCTATGATTTACAACTAGAGAGAATATATCTATGAATTCAACACCTGGAACCTGATTGTATCATTTAGAAACTAACTGTGATGTATATATTTCTCTTTCAACTCCCAAGATTCCTTCTTTGTTTTTGAACACCCATTTGAATCAAAAATCATTCTTACCCTTAGTTAATTTTTTGAACACCCATGTAGAATTTTTCTAAAGAGACTTCATCTCTTATTTCATAGCCAGCATCCATCTACCTAAATCATTATAACTAACTGCTTCTGAATAATTCACAGGTGCTTCATTCGAATCAATACATTCGGCCGCATTTAGTGCATAACAAACTATGTTTTCCTCAACACACCTATTTTGAGGTTTAATATTTCTTTGGTCATGTCTTTTTTAGAATAATACTATGATGGTGGTGGAGAAGGAAAAATATCACCGGACATTTCAAAGTAATCATGATATGAGGAATTCGGTGTAGAATCTGACTAATGTTAAAATTCAACATGAGTACTAGATTTATGTTGTCTAAAATAATTATAATGTGAAGGACATAACATATAATTCTCATAAAATATTACCTTCTTTGTAATAATAACTTTGGTGCTTTTAGAACACGACAACTTGTTTCCTTTAACCCCTGCTTTATAACCGAAAAAGATTAATTTTCTGAATAAAGTTCTAATTTTCCATTATCTATAGGAGTATAATCAGTGAATCCATATATTTTCAAATTAGAGAATGATGTAGGAGCACCAGACCATACCTCCTTTGGAGTCTTCTTTACAATAGTAGTTAAGGGAGATCTATTAATTACTAGACATGCAGTTGCAATGGCTTCAACCCAAAAAAGATTTGGGAAAATGAGAGTTGGGGAGCATATTTCATACCTTATCCTGTCAAAGTCATATTCATGTGTTCTACGACACCTTCTATTGAGAAGTAATAGAAACTGTCAAATGCCACAAAATCCCTTCTACTTTACAAAATGAATTAAATTTTTTGAGAGATAGAGAGTGATAGACCTGAATACCAAAATTCCACTCTAAAGGAGACTTTGGGGTTTTTATATTGAATAAAAAAGACCACATCGGAGCACAAGTCCAATGTAGGATGAAAACTAAAACACTCCCCATCAAGCTAGGTATACATAGCTTGAACACATAATGTAAAGAAAAGTAATCAACAGACACTGTAAACACTCCCCCTCAAGCTGGACATACCCAACTTGATTACAATACAATACAAAACAATGAAAAGATAAATCAACATGAATTATTATCCCCCTCATGAATATGTAATATGATGGTGAAAAAGATTTATCAGGATTCTCAAGTGGTGTCTGTTGATAGAGCATTGTGGAAGCCACCCTGGTGGTGTCGGTCGACCGAGCGCCGAGAAATCTGCATTGTCAGGCCGGTCATTGAAGCGCTGGGAAATCCGCATGGGTGGCCTGGTCGTCGGGCCGAGGAGGTCTATCGCACAGGGGTGGAGGTTGGATGTTGGTGGGGACGATAGTGGGGGAAACTGGCGATACCTATGGCTTGTTGTCCATGGAGATCCCTACCCAATGGAAAAGAAATAAAGGAAACCCTACACGGGGCAAAATACAATTGCAGGGATGCCTCGGAATTAGGTTCCCTTTGATAGCATGTAGAATGATAAAAGGAGAGAGACCCAAACACCCAAATTACTCTCTTAAAAAGGCTTTGAGGTTCCTTTATAATGAATAATAAAACCACATTGGACCAAAAGTCTGATGTGGGATGCAGACTCCAACAAAATTCATCAGAACAAAGTTGAAAACCATTATCGATGCTTAAAAATTTTAAAGGCTGTATTTTTTCACTTCAAGAAGAAAACCCACAGGTTCTAATAAAAAACCATCAATAATTGTTCACATTTAGCTTCCACCGCCTTTAGAAGACACTGTATTTGTACCCCAAACATCCGAATGAAAATAGTCGAGTATCCCCTTCGAATTATGAGTTCGCTTTCTGAAGATTACTCTTTTCTGCTTCCCAAATATACAGTACTCAGAAAATTCCAACGTTTTGGTACTCTGGCCATCAAGAAGACCTCTCCAGATCAATTCAATCATTCTATTTTGTCTCTTATGCTCAATTCTCATATGAAACAATTTGTAAATATCATCATCAAATAAAGGAGTAGAAAGAGGTACATCATTGATGGTAGTAGAAACGTGGATAACATATAACATGTCAAATTTTGTCTGCCCTTTCATCACAGAAAATGATCCGTTATTAACCATTGAGACTCCACCTTCACTGGTATACATGTACCCCTTTTTATAAATAGTTCTCAAAGAAATTAATTTTCTTCATATCAAGGAGATGCTTCACATCGGTAAGAGTTCTCACATTGTCATCTGACATCTTAATTCGTATGGTTCCAATTCCAAAAATCTTGCGAAGATCCATTATTTCCCATAAAAATATCCCTTTTGTAACAATTTCATATTTTGAAAACCAATCCTCATTCGGACACATATGAAAAGTACATAATGAATCGAAAATATAGTCATCAGAAAATTTCTATTCCCTATTAAAAACAATCATGATTTCCCCATCCTTGTTATTATCCTCTGCAACACTACATTCAGAATAATTTCATTCGTCGTTTCCTTTTTGATTAACAGGTCTCTTTTTCTTGTTCATAAATTAAAACTTAAAACATTCAGATTTAATACTCCCGTGTTTCATACCTTAATTGCAGGTTTTATATATTTTTGAGATTTTTACCTGCCCCTTCTAGTAAAAAATTCTTTTTTACTTATTCTTCCTTTGACAACCATACATTTTCCCTGTGATTTAGAACCAAATTTTAACTATTTTATTTTCTCATTCGAAAATGAATCCCCACTAACATCATCAATATAATTAAAATAGTTTGGGAAGCTGGATAAAAATATAAAAAGAAAATCTACGATACCTACAAGTACTTGGGAAGACTCAAAACTGAGACATCCCACAAGACCACTCAAAAGCATGACCACTAGGCTAAACTCCTGAGGGCCCCTACAAACATCATCAAGAGTAAGTATATCATAAATATAGTGAAATGTATCTCTAGAAGTCATATACAAAAGTGGAAAAAAGTATAAAAAAACTAAATCCAAATCTTCATCATCATATTTAACCTCTATATTTTTCAGATTAGAAACAATTTTTTTAATAACTACTAAAAGATTTATAATGTATGTACCTATCGACATGCGATGGGATTATACACTTTTATTCAGATGCAACATGTTGGTAAGACTCTGATAGATGTTGTAACTATGAGTCTAATGATCCTCGTGTTATTTTTCTTCCATAGTCAATGAATTAGGCATCTTAATGAATGCCAACATGTCATCTAGATCCATTAGTGTGAGAACAATCCATATCATAACCTATCATAACAAAAATATGATATTCTGAATCAAAATCTGAATATCAAACTTCATGGTTGTCATCCTAAAAAACAAATAAGATTGTGAAAAAGATTTAATCTTCAATGTTATTCGAATCACTAAAATATTATTGAATTTAGTGTTGATTGAACCAGATGCTACAAAAATAATCAAATGAAAAACCACAAAATAAACAAAAAAACACCAAAATTTTACATAAAAATCCCAAAATAGAGTAGGGTTGAAAATTCACTATAATATTGTGATAGTAAAGAACATATCTCTAGAGTAATGAAGAGTACAAAAGGACATTAATATAAAAAATTATTTCAATCACTAATACAGAGGTAATTGTCAATCAATTTCCACCTACTTTAATGTTGTATATATCACAGAATAAACTATTTTTAAATGTCAACCATTTACTCACAAACAATTACTTTACACCTAACATATGTTATATGTTCATTTCATATTCTCAAGGTTATCCTTCACCTTTGGGTCTCCGTCTTCCCCTGCACTGCTCCATTTAAAATCCTCACCAGTAAACCTTGTCATTTCTGACATTAGATTTGACCGAAGTGAAGGATGAGTGGATGTTGTATCGCAGTTTCAAAAACTCCTCCACCTATCATCCACGTTAACACTCCCATTAATTTCAAATTTTTTAAAAAACAATCTTGATTCGACAGCTCCTCCACATATAAATTTTTTGTTAATATAATGAAGATAAAAAATAAAACACAATGTTTGGTGAATTTTTGTGAAAATACTAGAAAAAAGGAAATAGTTTCTAAAAAAACAAAACATTCGGAATGTCAAGAAACTAGTCATTTGGTATCAGAACCTACAGATTTCTTCTCATGGGCGTATCTATTTCAGAATTCATTTACCTTGCTTAAAATCTTGGTCTAAATGTCCCTCAACTTCTCTGCCACATCAGTACATGACTTCGCACTAACAGACTCAATTGTATTGGAGTAAGTCTTGAAAAATTTCTCCCCTAACCAAATCATGGGTTTTATCAAAAGGAAAAAACATATAAAAAACATAATCAACATATTTGGTATACATTCTCTTTACTAGTTATCACAAATTTCAAAAGTATCATTACATAAAGAACATGAATTAATTTATAAAAATAATTAAAAATATAAATGGGGATAGAGAATCAGAATATAAGGTCATGCATTGAATAAAAGATTAACCCTTTTATTCATATAAAAAGATAAAAAATAAAATAAGAGAATATTGTTTTGATATGTTATAATTACTAACTGCAATAAATTTACAAGTATTAATGTTATTTTGTGATAGAAGTTGTATCAAATGTTATAAATAAATTGAAGTCTATTAAAATAACCCCCAGAATCCAAAATCAAAAAATAACTTCTGACTATATAAAGAAAATATATGAGTGCTGACCTGTAGCTCTAGATCTTCACAATGTTAAAGACCCTACGGCCTCTTCAAGAAAGAAACTTCAGGCTCTTTTGCCATTGCTAAATGCAGACACATAAATTGAGTCATCAAAACATCATTTTTTTCTTTTTTCATTGCATGAACTGCACAAGTAGTAAAATAATATACCGCTTTCAAATTGGAATCCATTTCGTACACTTGGAAATGTAGGAAGTACATTCCTACAGATGTCACCATTTCGTCCTTCTCACTGTCTTCCTGCGAAAAAAGTAAAACCAACAAAAAAAATGCAACAAAATATGCCTGCAGTGGCAGCTCAATCCACACAACAGTGTGATCATTCATACTCTGAAATGGTCCAAAAGTGGTGACCACAGAGCAAAATCATTTGAACCAAGCATGAGGGGACTACATAGGTCCAAATAGAGATCAATGAAGCTGAGGGACAAGGAATTAGGTCGTTGAAGCAATAATGTTTTCAATTTGTTGCATTCAAACTTCCTCATCAAGAAAACCATTCAAGAAATAATTCTTGACATTTAGTTGATGAAGAGGCCAATGATGGGAAGCCACATGAGAGATGAATAATAATATAGATACAATTTTAGCAACATAAGAGAAAGTGTGAAAATAACCAACACCATATGTCTTAGCATACCCACCGGTGACAAGGCGAGCTTTAAAGCAAAAAAAATCCATAAATATTTAGATGTACCATATAAATCCATTTACTGCCAAAAATTTATTTACCTACAAGAAGGGGTACAAGATCCCAGATGAGATTGTTATAGAATTCTTATAATTCATCTTATCTTTCTTGATGTCAGTCAATGTGTGATTAAGCCTTAGTAACTGTATGACGAACATATATATTTTCCAGATTTGAAACGAGAGTGTTCGTTGTCATGGATAATACTTTGTAGGAATATGTATATATTGGATGAGACTAGAATGAGGGAGTACATTTCTACAATGTGAAATGAAAACCTTCCAGAGTCCTGAAAAGGGAAACAAATAACGTTAGAAAAATGACATCCTTGGTTGGCACAAGGGGCAAGTTCAATGGATGATGAAAATAAATGAACCCAAAGAGACGATCATCAAAGCTGGAAAAAGTGGGTAGTTGATGGTGGATAGTGAGAGGGAGATAGTAATTGATGGGGGTATCAGAGAGGGTAATGGGAATATTGGATGATAATGGAGAGTCCTCAATAAGTGAGACATCAATAGATATAACATATCACCTAATGTCAGGAGAGAAACAATGGTACCCACGTTCGGTGCGAAAGTATCCCATTAAAATCGAACGTTGGAGAGATTGGGACATGTTTCATGAACATAACAAAGACACTCACACACACATGAAATGGAAGATGGTGATGAGGGTGAGAGGAAAATAGAGCCTCAAATTAACTCTCCCCCATAATGACTGAGGATGGAAGATGATTTGTAAGACATGCATGTCAAATAATATAACACCAATAGTTTCCAGAATATAACAATGTTTACAACTGGCCACACTCTTCTACTTTGTGGTATTAGGGAAGGAGGTTTGATGGAAAACATGATCAGTGAGAAATTCTTTATGGGAATAAGGTAGATATACTCATCCATTGTCCGAGCAAAAGAATTTAATAGGTATGGAGAATTAGTGTGTGAGTTTCACAGTAAAATGAATTAAATATATTAAACATTTTAGAATGATCACAAAGTAGATAAAGCCAATTAATTCGAGAAAAAACATCAATAATGGATACATAATAACGATAGCCTAACTGACTTAGAACCGTGCTAGGGCCCCACACATCATAATGGAATACATCAAAAGGTTTAGATTCATGCGAGAATAGGTGAAGAAGCTGAGACATTCGATAATGTTTAGCAAATTGGAATGAGTCACACTGGAAAGAGATGCGTTGTTTTAGATTGGGGAAGATGATATAATACATAAACAGATGGATGAACATATATAAAATGAATTTTCAAAGCATATGTAGAGGTGGATGAGCAAACTAGGGATGTCGGGGAATTGAACATGTAAACCCTATCGCAAATATGACCTCTACCAAGCTCCCAATCTATCGATCGATCCTGAAATACAATACCAGAGAATGATAAAATAGCAACAAAATTCAAGTCCTTTGTAAGATAACTAATGGATATGAGATTAAATGGACTAAGAGAAACATGAGCCACCTATTTCACCCGAATAAAAGGATTCCAAGAGCATGTGTCAAATCCAACAATAAGAATGGTAGATCTGTTGGGGATGATGATTATAGTGGTCCCAGTGTATAGATGATTGGCAGTAAGAATACCTACATCACTAGTGAGATGATCTGAATCACCAGAATCAAGCATCCAAGAAATATTGCAGTAGGAGATAGAGGATGTAGTTTCACTGGTCTAAGAGACAAAGGCCGAAGAGGAAGCGGGCATCGATGCGACCCGATGAGTGTATAAGCTCCATATCTTCTTCAGAGAGTACAAGATCGGGATGAGTGTCAAATGGCTCGTGTGAGGAATCGACTATAGTTAATTAAACATGATGTGGTGGCTAAGACAGATGACCCTAGAGAACCTAGCAGAGATAAACTAGATGCCCAGGCTTTCCACAATGCCAAAAAAAAGGACGATTGTGGCCCCAACCATGGACACAACCACGGGTGCCCAAAAACGGCCACCCCTTGGACTAGGATAGTAGTGTGATCTGTAGTATCAATTGATGGAAGGAGTCAATGAACTTTATCGAGGCGATGGTAGACAAGTGGAATATTGAGATGATGGGCTAGACAGCAACCTAGTAGCGGTCGTTGCATATTTGGGTTCGAGAACATGAAGAAGACTATATACATTGTTGATCTTGTTGAGCCAAAGCAACCTCCAGTGTCTAAGGAACGGGCCAAATCTCATGTAATTTATCATTCAAGGCCTTCTATTCTTTGAAATATGTTGGAAAAATACATTGTTGATGACGAATGGTTGAAAGGTGTTGAAAAACACCTAACACTCGAGCTAAATTGTTGGTTTCTAAATACATGAGTTAAGGAGTTTGATAAAACTAAGGACTAACACTTTGTATTTAAGGACAAAATGACACAGATAATTATAAAGATTATAAGAAGAGGAATGAAAGGAGAAGGGGATGGAGCACACATTGGATGTTTACACTCCCAACGAAGCCTATGTCGCATCCAAGTCAAAAGGCCAATTTCCAAAAATACTCTTCTCTCCCTTCTATCACCTCTTGATTCTTTATTTATAACAGATTCCCCCTCCCATGTAGTCCTACAACCATCCCCCCCCATAACTGCCTAACAAATTCCCCTTTTCGATACAACACCCTAACAATGTCCCCCCATAATAGACTCCAAACTCCCAACAAAAAATCCCTTACAAAGACACAAATACCCCTTTACTACCTTCATCTAATAAGTTCCTATCAATAACCACCCCCTAAAACAGTCTTGTCCTCAGGACTAAAAAAAGGATCATCATCATCACCTTCTTCATCTTCGCCCAAAAATACCACCCGCAGTTTGAGAAGTGCACAACAATCCATGGGGATATAGTGCTGACCACACCTAAAGCACATGACTTTTGTAACATCCCACCCCATCTCATTGGCTTGAGAGGGTGGAGGAACTCTATTGGGCCTTAAGAGATGTTACCAGGGTGCCAAAGGATGGTAATAAATGATGAGGGCTTTGAGAATAAATGGGGGAATGATTTCTCTTAAGATGAAACCAACCAACCCAACAGTCCACTAACAAAAAACTATATGATACATGTCAATAAAACATCCAAACCCATCAAATTCCAAAATACAGCCAACTAATACATAACTAACCCACTTGAAAAATACAATGAAACAAACTAAACCATATCAGAGTACAAATCAAAAGACTAAACAAGAGACCCAAAATAAACCAAAACACACTCCATAGCTCCACACCAAGCTCTATGCTCCATGCACCAACACATCTCCCAAGAATCACCATGAGCCACTAGTAATGAGATGTTTGACCTTTACCTATGTCTCGGAATTTGACATCTGCAAAATCACCAAAGTTCACATTTATATAAAACAATTTATATAAAACATTCAATAGTTCGACATTTACCACAAGCCAAATATACCCTAACCAAGCCATTTCAAACAAGGGAAAGCCACAAACATGCCATAATCTATATCACTATCACACACATTAGCACAACAAATTAGCACTTCACATTGTCACAACACAATAAATCACATCACAATGCTTCACAAACCCAAACAGGTGTAACAGTCACCGCGACACTTCTGTCCGACCCATTCCTTCCTTCCCAATTTAGCGACACTTCTTGCCATCTTATCCTTGATGGTGGCCCTTCCATCCACTATCTGTCCACCGTTTTAAAATGGAACTTCTTACCCACTTTACACACATTTCTTAAACAAGTCATAACCAAGAACAATGCACCATGGCCACAATAATATCCAAATAACCATATCAATCACATGTCAATCCACATCAATAAATCACCCATTTATTGAAATCACTATTTAACTAGTTTTCCATGCCCAACCACAATTGATTAAATATCTTTTTTGAAAACATTATTTCACAAAACATTGTTCACAATCAACCACTATCTATTTTAAAATCAACATTTTAATATTACACAACAAACCCCTTTTTGCAATAATAACCCATTTTCCTTGAAACCCCATATCACCAAGAAATGATTTTCCAACACGACTCATACATCCTTATCATAATTAATTTCAAGAAAAACAAATTAATCACAACCCAAACCACAAATTCTAACCATGTGGAGTCGAGATAGAAGTCACATACCTTTAGGGTTCCCATAAACAACCGCACCACGAATCCTACGAACGCTCCACTAAAATGATCTAGATCTCCTTATCTATTATAAAAAAGCCTTAAAAAACACCCTAGGAAACAATAACCCTATATCTACACACAACGGGTGTAAATCTAGAAAACCAAGAGAGATAGATATGCAGATCTACAAGAAACCACAAAGAACCATGAGATGAGACTTACCCGAGAAGAATCATCTTAAATTCACCAAGAAACCCCTTCTATTTGCTTCAAAAACATGTGGATGAGAACCTATAACCATTGAGAAACCAAAATACTGAGTGAGGCTCGAGTGGGAGAATATTTGGAGTGAAATAGGATATGACAAGGGAGCCTGGATTTAAAAACCCCATCATTATGTGGCTGCATGGTTAGTCCGCAAAGTTTGGAAAACTGTGCGCTAAAAGTACACAGGCCACTATCTTGAGTGAAAGTGACTTCACTATTACCTCGCATAGTTTGGAAAACTGTGTGCAGGTCATGCGAAGCCTACTTTCTCCCCCTACATAGTTTCCTAGAGAACCCACACGATTTCCCCCTAACTGTGCTCACACTGTGCGCCCTTATAAACGACTCCAAACTTAATCTAACACATTCCAAACTCTCAAAACCTCCCACCAACTCATCCAAAGCACTTTAAACACACAAAAAGGCCTAAAAAAGGCTGAATACCTCAAACCTTAGGATATACATATTTTCTCCGGCGGTCCTCCCATTCATGGTTTGTTAGGTGTCGAGTGTCGCACCCTCCAGGAGGTGTCTGAGTTACAGGATCCTATAGAACTCCTATCTTACCACCCTCTCCTCATTGGAGCAGTTGTGGATGGTTCTCAGTCAATAGATGAGTCTCTGAATGGTTCGGTGGATGCCAGAGTTCAATATCACACACCCAACGAGGAGTGAATGACACACTGCCACGGTACTGGGTGCCCACACTACCCGTGAAAGGAATCTCTACATGTCGAGATATGCAAATTACCTAAAAGCGAGTCTTGGGTTTGTGGATGGAAACCCAAATAAGAATGTCTTCTTGGAGTTCATGTAATAAATACCAAACACATTGTGGCTCAGGATGGTGAGGAAACAGACGCTAAATATTTGAATTGTCCGATATATTCCTGGACCGACCATATCTGATTCCTCGTAAGGATTTTGGATCTCGAGCCCACTAAACAGTTCCTTGAGCTTCTCTTTAAATGCTTCCCATGACTCTCAGGGATGATCCTCCTACACTATGTTGAACAAATGGACTGCAACCCCTTCCATACTAATCCACGCAAGAAATACCTTAACATCAGTCGGCGTATGATTGATGCGAAAGTAAATCTCGGTGTGCATGATCCAACTCTTGGGGTACCAATCCTTGAACATCGGGAGGTCCACTAGTTTGAATGTTTGGAGTTGATCGGTACCCATGGAGGTGGGGAGTACAGGAAGGATAGTTTCCTCCCTGGGTTTGCTGAAGACACTAGTGTCTACGGTGTGTGAAGTTAAATGTGTAGTACAAGACGATGAAGGTTCTGCAGCCAATTGTGGTGCCTTCTCTAGGCAGCGCAGAACACTGGTAATGTAGGAGTGATATTTAGCTTTTTATTTATGGAATTCAGACACCTAAAAGCGCTCCTGCTCCCAGGTCTGCTGATATGTCACATTGATAGTCTCTATTCAAGACATTAGGTTGGAGACATGAGATTCAAGGTGGCCCAAATCACTAGTTGATCTCATCCGGAAGATTTTGGTTCCGAGCATCCATCATGTTTGTACCCATTGGGGAGGTGTGAAAAAACATAGTTTGATTTTGATAACATACGGGCGTCATGCACTGTGCACAGCTGGACCGGCAAAAAAGAAAAAAATCTAGACGCATGGGTTTTGTTTGTTTTGTATTTTTTTCCTCCTTCCAACAAGTCAGAGACTCACAATTTTTTTGGAAATATTTTTCCTTTGTTGTTGTGAGAAACAGTGTCTGGTTGAGCTGGAAGCATGCCAGAGAATATGAAGGAGTAGGGGATACTTACAAAGCAAATAGATCGACACTACAATAGTGGATCGTCGGATGTGGAATGGTTGTATGCACCAGATCGTAACATGAGATGGAGGAGATGATAGAAAAGATCGAAAGTTTCTTTATCCAGTGAAATCCCTTCAGTTTATCATTTCACCTCGACAAATATGAATCAGTTGAAGGAGTGCTCACAAATCGAATGGTTGACAATTCGAGTCGGAGGCAAAAATAGTAGGAGTTTCCCCGTAATAGATAACAGTGGCAGAAAAGGCAAGCAGGCAGCGCGTTCGAGGGGTAGGATGCAAAACGGAATGTTGGACCAATTGAAAAAACTGAGGGCTAAAACTTTGTATTTAAGAAAAAACATATAGAATTAAAAAGAATAGAAGAAGAGGAATGGAAGGAGAAGGGGGTGGATAACACTTCAGGAGTGAACTCTCGTCCAAGCTTAAGTAGTGTCCAAGCAAAAAGGCCGACTTCCCAGAATACTCTCCTCTTCCTTATCTCATAACCTTATTCTTTATTTATAATATATTCCCTCTCCCACGTGATCCTAACCCCCCCACCCCCCTTAAACACCAAACAAATTCCCCTTTCCCCTATAACACCCTAATAATGTCCCTCCACAACATACTCCAAACTCCAAACAAACTATCCCTTACAAAGAAAGAAATACCCCTTTTACTAACTCAAACTCATAAGTACCTATCAGAGTCATAAATTTACTTGAAAATGTTTCATGTTCAAGTACAATCTTTTGACTAACCACTCTATATAATTGACAAGGAGTGCAAAAAAACTATTATCAACTGGCTTTCAAACCATGTACTTCAGATCAAACATCGGTGGTGGAGGGTCAACAAGGAGAGAATCGAGACCCCTACAAGTCAACGATATAAGAAATGTCTGTTTCCAAATAGATAAGCTTGTGGCATCAATATTCTCATCCACAAGGTGCATGGAGGTAGTGATCAATAGCAGAATAAATGGGTAACTTTTTGTTAAATCTTCCATGTTAGGAGGGTCATTGGGGATGGGAAGAAAAAGACCACCACGTCAACAAGGAGAAGAGTTCCACAAGGGAGGAAGCCAGAAGGAATGACTGTAAATGTAGTAAGGAATTAAGCCTCAGTAGGAAGAGAAAAACAGCATAAAACCATGCAGGAATACCATCAGATCATGCAGAGAAGCTGCATCACGAGACTAGAGTGCGTTTATGGAAGGACGGTGGCATACTAGATCATACAGAGTGGCGTGCGCACAGAAGGGTGGAATCCAAAAAAGGGGGAAGAAGACAACATCATAACAAGATACATAGTATAATAGAGATACAAATTTCAAATTTTTGGGACATTATTGACCCGGTCGTAGATATTTTATCACTCCCCTCAAAATAGAACATATTTATTTATCATGTTTAGCTTGCTATATTAAAATTTCACTTGCATTCTCAGAACCCCTTTAATAAAAACATCAGCTAATTGCTCCATAATTAAGAGAATATATTTATAAAATGTTTTTTCTAATTAGGGGAGGAATTATGCAGACCATGATCCTATGTGTACTACGACACGTAGTAGTAATAACAATAATAATAAATGTTGGAGTGTGAATCCCACATCATATTTGAGTGTTTTTACATCTTTAGATTTACCTATAAATAAACAACATGGCCTCCCTGTATCTCAGGAATTGGGTCCACATACTATATATCATTTTACATGGTATCATAGTTGTTCTGATCCAAATCCCTCCCTCCTGTTTAATTCTCCATATCTAGGTAATTATTTCCATAAGAATTTCCCTGGGGGGCCAAGCCCGTCAAGTCCATCGCCCCCTATCGTCTCCCTCATCAAAGCTTCCCTCTGCCAGTCCATATCTTCCGTAATGCCCCGTCGTCGGCACGACCGTGCAATGCCCATCTCCTACGACAGGACACTCCCTCTCGTGCGATGGTGCCTCCCTGCGTGACAGCCCCTCTCCACACACAACCCCACTCTGGATCTGGCCACTCACTCTAACATCAGCTCCCTCGCCCAGGCTTCCTCCACCATAGCTAGACTGCTGCCAGATCTTCCCAGTATGACAGAACTACCCAGCACACCTCTTTTAGTCGCGAATGCTATCGACGCCATCAATGATGCCTGCCAACTCACGGATCCTCCCTCCTATCACTACGAAAGCCATGCCCACCGCGAAAACATCTCCATGCCAAGCCTGTTTTCTTTCCCTTTTCTGTCGGTACTTCGGGACTCTACTTCTGTGTTAGATGGATTAATAGGGGCTCTACTCAGCGTGTGTGCGATGTCCATCCGAAGCTCATCCTGATCTCTGTTGCAACTATCTGCATCTCTCTCCGGCACAAATCTTGCCGGATCCCCATCCCTCAAGTCGGCATCCATTATAGGACTTTTGACTAAGGTGGTTACTTTTCACTATAGTGATGCTAAATTCTTGTATGGAACAGTGGATCGTCTTCCTCCTTTGGTAGCACATTTTTATGCTAGGATTTATCGGAGAAAATTTTGTAATTTATGATCCCAAATCATGGTGATGTTTTTACTTTCTATGGATGTAGGGATTATTCCGGGACCATATAAATTTGTGTGTTCCATGTGTTTTCTTTCCTTATGCATTTTCTTTCTGTATCTTGTTTCTCTCATTGTGACTCCCGACACTTCCACAACAAGGCATGTGTACCAGGCAGGCTGTGGATCATCGTGACTGTGTCAGGCTGTAAAGCACATGGTGAAAATTGATATAAGAATCCAGCCCAAGAACATATATTATCCTAGTAGTAGGTGATGGAAATAGAATTACAATGAAATGGTAAGAATTTTTAGAAGGAGATAGAACAATAAGAAACTCGTAGAGAAGAACCCTCTCATAAAGCACCATGGCAGACCTCTAATGGTCCATCTCACAGTACAAAGATGAAGTCCCAAATAAATCGTATACCCCAAACTACAAGCCTATTCCTTATATAATACCCCAACCAGTCATAAAAACCGGGGCAACATCTAATAAAATAACAAGACAACATTTCCCCTTGTTAGTAAATCCCCACACCCAATACTCATTGACAACCCCAGTTTCTCCCACATTCTTACTGTAACTCCCTCTTGAAAACCCACCATGTTCTCAATGAGGGTCTTTAAAAGCATAGGTCAACCTTCAAAATTAGATGAAACTAGAGATTTTTATAGAGACCTAGGTCCCAACATTGAAGACTCTAGAAGTGTGGAATCCAAAGAGTATGATCCGTATGGTAAAAGACAATTCATTTGGTTTCTCCTGATTGGAAACTCTAATGCTCTTGCTTTTCTTCAAAGACAATTTTTCAATAGACCTCGAGCTGGGAATCTATATTTATTTTATTCTTACATATGGCCATTTCAAATTGAATTATTTGTTGATGTCATGATGCAATCAAGATGGCTAGTCTCAAGACCATTATCTCTTAATTTCTGGAATGACAACTAGATATGGTTCCCTATAAGTAGCCTGGTTGATAAATCACACACTTTTGATAACCGTTTAACAATTGGGAATGCTTTAGAAATGAAAATAGGGGGAATGTGCTCTTTCAACAGGTGGTTAATAGAATAATACTATTTCATGCCTCGTGAGATGGTCAAGTGGAAATCGGTGAGAAATGGGGTTATGATCAGTAACTGTATAACTCATTCAAAAATGGGAAGCCTAGTGCAACATAGAAATAGTTCACGAACCTTTAAACCATGGAACATGGCTTCTCTGCATAATCATCAAAATAAGGATCATAGAAAAGGAAAGATTAATGATTTATAGTATCCATGGGTGTTTTATATATTTTTTATATAGGTAAAAACCTTATATGAGGAACAACATTTATTTCAATACCCCCTCATGAAGACTCTTTGGAAGGCCATGACTGGCCTGTTTGAGATCCCTCTTATAAAGGCTACCAATCTGGAGGACCAGATCAAAGCAGCAGGCATTTTGGGTCTCTCCATGTACCTTTTAAACCTCCATGGTGATGTGATTTGAGAAGCTTACTAGATCATATGGATGACAAAAAATAAAATAATTTACAATGGAAACACACTCTCAATGATTGAATTACTGATGAAAATCCTAATTGTAATTCGCAGTTCTAGTCTATATAAAACAAACTACAAGATGTTTTAGTCTCAAGGAGTTTAGGAATCAAACCCAACATCAAATTACCTATAACTATCAGCATGATTTGGAAAACATTGACCCATTCCTAGATTAACGTAAGTACTAATGGAGTATCAAAATGGAATCAAAGAATGGATTGCAAGGGAAGATTTATTGGATGTTTCTTTGAAAATTGTGGACACAGATATACCCTTGAAGAGGAAATGAAGGCATTGATTAATGCAGTTCAAATCATGAAACCAAAAAGATAGAAAACCACTGGATTTAATGTGACTTAATAAGCATGATACATGTAATCAAGAATAATTAAACAGATGTCTGTAGGGATCTACTTCCACAAAGGATCACATGTATAAAAGACATTTACTCTATTTACATTTTTATTTCACATACCTATAGGGAGGGGATTCATTTTCCAGTGTATTCTCAAACCAAGGGGTAACTTGTAACTCCTTGGTTTTGATAGAATGTGTTCCACATGATTTTATTGTCATGGTGGAATGCGATATCTGTAAAACTTGCAAACATAGAATCATGTAACTTTTGACATTTATTGAGGCTAGTAAAGGACTTTACCACCTTGGATAAATTTCTTGATTATTTTCATTTCTCAAAGGATTTTAAAAAAATGATACAAAATGATGTAAATGTTGAAAAGAAGACAAAAAATTATGCATTTTAAGTCTTCAGTCAATTTTATTTTCTTGAAAAAATGAACTAATTTTACTTCATTATTTTTTAAATATTTTCATATTTGAAAATATTGATTTAAAACGATAATGAATGTATAAATAAAAGTAAAAGGAATTAATGATACATGATTTAAGTTGATAATTATTGTGATAAAAATGAACAAATTATTGAATTCTTTATGTTTAAACTTGAAAAATGTTATAAGAAATTTGTTATAAAAGCATGATAAAATATCCCACTTATAAATTTTTTGTGTATTCCATGATGAATGTGATAAGTTTCAAATATCATGGGTCAATTTAAATTTTCTTCATGGATTATTTTTCCATGCTCTTTTTAATTTTAATGTATGAAATGAAAATATGTGGCAATTAATTAATATATCTGACGCATCATAGAATATTACAAATAGTCAGGAAGGAGGAATTACAAACCTACAAGGAATTTTAAGAATAATTAATTATATTTGAATTGAATCTGAATGTTCCATGCACCCCCACATGAAATTCTGCTCTTAATTATGAATAACATCATGTGTTGAGTAATTTATCTTTGTTTAAATGATTAAATGTTGGTATGACTTGTTTATATTTTACTTATTTAAGCCTCTAGCATGTATATGTTTGTTTTGTTTTCCAAAGATACAACACAATGATAATGATGATGATATCCTTGGAAGGGTTGATATGATACCAAATAAAGGATGTGATTGATGGTGGAATGATATGATTGATGAAATAATGGGATGAAAATGAAGTGATAGATGGGTCATGATAAGGGTGGTGGCTGGGTGCTAGTTGTTAATTTTCAAGACTCTGTTTAATTGATAGATGTTTCATGCTTGGTTATTATCTGCTATGGTCTCCCATGGTCCAAAAAACGTGGTGGCCATTCTGGAGGCCATGGTTGGACTATTTCTCGTATGAATTGCACACATTTTGGAAAAAAACTATCAAACAATTGATACGTGATAGAATGTGCATGGTCTTCCGGATGGTTGTCAAATTCTAGAAAGATATCGATCTGCACAGGCTGCCATACCTTCCCTACTGCCTCCAGATGGCACTTTCCATACTATTGATCTCTCTGAATATGAGTGTCAGTATTTTCAGTCTCAACGTGAAGATACTTTATCGAGTGGTACTATTTCTCATGACGATGCTTCTGGTGCTTATTTATCATAACGATCCACCTCCACGGTTCTAGACATTGGTGCCTCGGAGCATACCATTGAGAATGCAGGTATTATTTGATCCTATAGCCTAACTTCAACTAGAGGTAATATTATTGTGGCTGATGGTATGATGGTATGGATATCTGGTTATGAGATTTGTTTGATTACGCATAGCTTGACGCTCTCTACAATTTCTTTTATTCCACGTTGTCCTTTTAAATTATCATCTATTAGTAAACTTACAACTGACATGAAATGATGATCCATATTATTACCTATTTAGATTGTCTTTTAGGAGTATCTTGGTATAGTAAGACTTCAGGGTGGTGTGTACATGCTTGACTAGGCCCTAGCTCTCACCTATCATTCCACTTTAGACCATATATTGCTGCTTCATTATTGCCTTATCCATCCACATGCACTCATTATTCAGTCACTTTGTTCGGATTTGAGTCATGTTCCACTATTTGATTGTGAAATATATCATTATGTCAAGCATTGTTGGGTCACCTATATCTCCCAAGTGATTCCTCATGCGTTTAGTCCTTTTTATTCAGATCATTCCAAGGTTTGGGGACCCCATCCTTGCCCATGTAAATTTGGTTATCAATATTTTGTCACCTTCATTGTTAATGTTTTTAGAATGACATGGGTATATTTGTTGAAAACTCATTCATAAATTTTTACTATGTTTCACTCCTATTATCATGAAGTCAAAACTCTATTTTCCACTAAAATTAATTGTTTTCACTCCGAAAATGGTAGTGGGTATTTTTCAAGCATGTTCAAGTCCTTTCTGGATGATCAAGGAATTCTACATCAAATTTCTTGTCATGATACACCTTAACAAAACAGTGTTGGAGAAAGTAATAATCTAATCTGTTAGAGGTTTTCCATGATCTTTTATTCTAAATGAGTGTCTTGACCATTTTTTCAGGCGATGTCATTCTTACAGTTACATATCTCATTGAAAATCTTCTCTCATCAATTATTTAGGGGAAAATCCCTTCCATTATTCATCACCAACTTCATAACCACATTCACTGCATCTTCACATCTTTGGTTGTGTGTGCTATGTATGGGATACTCATCTATCCCTTTCCAAATATGATTCCATTAACTATGTCTTAAGTTAATAACATTAAGGGGTTAGAGTTAGGCTATAGTTGGTTTTCATATTTAGGTTGTTGTGTCTAAATATTCAATTAATTATTAAAAATTGGGTAATTATGTAATTAAAGGGAAAATTAAGTATTAGCATGGTTTCAATTATAATTTCAGTAGTGGTAATACTATAGAGTGTTGATTATTCTCTATATATATTGTGCTTAATTTACAAGTTACAACATTATTAATAATTCATTTTGTATGATGAAATGTGGCATTTAATTTTTATGCATGATGTTGTCATCTATTTAGTACCTTTTGATGATAATATTTATTGTACTGTGTGCATGATTGCTTGCGTGAATTATTGTATAACTATTAGTTGTTTTCTTGAATTATTTTCTATCCATTTTGATTACTTGTTTGTGTTTGTTTTGTTTGACGTTATACATGACTTAATGTAATTACTTGTACAGTCCTTTTTGGGTTGTAATGTCTCATGGTTGCGACTAACATTTATATTCTTACACGAGATGTAATAACTCAAGGTGATGTGCTAGTATATATATGTGCACTGTAATGTCTCAATAGTTTAACAAGTGAAACTATTTATAGGTTTTGATGGCTAGTCATAACACATGCAACATTTCCCTTGGAATGTAAAAAAGAGGACTATCCCTTGGCAGTTTTAGCAGATAGAATTTAGGGGAAAACACTATAATGGCTTGTCATATGGCATGACCGATACGAAGAAGAGGATACTTAGGAGGACGTGAAGGTAATACAAGTTCAATTTCATAATTTTCACCTTGGGGACAATGTGAATTTTTAAGTAGGAGGTATTGATAGAGACGTCCAGGAGGAGGGATATTCTAGCACTAGCCAGTTGGGAATTCAGTCCCGACTCCCAGGGTTGTACACTTACCAAAAGAGGAGAGGGGTTCATAACAGTCAGGGGTAACATTGTAATTTGGCATCCATATTTTTCGTTAGTTAGTTATTATGTTTTTTAGTTCAAGTGGGTTGTAAATTGTATGGAAGAGTACTTAAGGTATTGGTGGAGATGTCAGCTGGTATGCTCTAAGCCAAGGCCTGGGAGAGAGATGTCTTCTAGGAGGTTCTACAACAGATCTTTATAATACTTCTTGATTGTAATTTCATGAAGTTTCTTTTGGTAATTCCTTTCAAAATATCTCTCTCATCTATAGTCTATCACCAAACTTGATGTTTTAAGTTTATCCCACATCACGAATTTTGGAAGCCTTACCCACATGGATATTCTATAATGACATCTTTGGATACCAAAGTAAAATCTGGTAGATTAGGTAAAGTTGAATTCGGTGGGTTGTTGGTGGAAATGCATGTGTTACTTTATAAAAAATCTTTTTTAGACTTTATCATCTTTAATTTAATGTGACAAAGTAGTAATAGGCTTTATGACTTTAAGGTATTAGACCATTGAACTTTTCATAACCCCATGGTTGTAAATAGCCACCCCATGACATTTTATTTCACATTCAATATTGTAATAAAGATCTTATGCTTTGTTTCTCTCCATTGTGTGAGGATTGTTCCTAGTATCCCACTTGCTATTATGCATTATTTTCTTTTAGGTCTATATATTAGATCAGTGATCCAATATCAAAAATCCCCCATTTCGACTTGTGTGGATAGGCCATCACATCCCACCCTTAAGTGTGTTTTATAATTTGAAGTTCATGCTCTTTATAGTGTTTGTTGATTACTTTTATCTGCTATCTATACACAGGATCTGACACATATTCCTGAACCAAATCCTTCATCTTCCACCCTACTCTTTGAAGATTAGGCCACCTCAAGCATCTCACATTAGTTGGTATTAGATCATTGGTTGACATAGTAGGAATCTATAACCTTTTTTCAATTTCATTTATCCATTACCCTTCTTATCATTTGATATTATCCACCATTTAAAAAAAACAAAAAACACATTTTCTTGAAAACCACTATAATTTGGCACATATTGCACAATATTTAAAATATTTATGAATAAAAATTCATACATTTGTATTTCCATTCATATATACTCTTTGAACTTCATCCTCAAAAAAAATCAATCGATCCTCAATCTCGTGTTTCACTAAGTTATCCAAAATTATTTTTATGAAAAAATACAAAAAACTCATTTTCATTTCTTTGTGCTTGATACTATTAACACCATTCATTTTCACTCCATCTTACATTATATTTGGAACTTAAAATCATTAAATTTTTATCTTTCTTAACCATTTGAGAAAACCCATTTATTAAACCCATTCACCATTTTCCACATTTTACCTACATTTTCTACCTTCTTTTCAGCCTTACTATTTAGTAACCATTTACCAATCATAGTGTAATCATTCCACCATCATCACCACAAAATAACCATATAATTGTTGAATGAATATAGGTTTGTTGAGAATGAAAAAAATTAATTGACATGTACAGATATTAGAAACTATATTCAGAATTCTCACTTGTAAAAAATATTCATACAAAACATACATCATTCCTGATAAAAGATAGTAGTAAGAGAACCCAACAGACTGACATAAAAGTTATATAAGAATATTTTCAAGAATGATATAAATTGACACTCATTGTGTATTTGAATTTTGTGCCTCTAATATTATAAAGAAACAAACTAGTGGTCATAATAATTTAAAACATACCAAAATATCCTAAAATAACACATCAACTAAATACTGTACTCTCATGTAGAAAGCCATGAATGTTAATGAAATAAAAGTTTATAGCACAAAATCAAATAAAAAATTACTAAATCACAATTTATATAATTTTTAAATAAAATATTCAAGCACTATAATGTAATATATTAAAGTTATTTAAAAACACAAATAGAAGAGAAACTAAAGAATCTATAAATAGTTCAAAGGTTCTCAAACTATTACCTTGTTTTTTCATTTTACATCAATCACTAGAACTATTAAACATTTTGAGGTTCCTTCAATGCGTTTTTCCTGCATAATTAATCACAAAGTCAATAAACATTTTTGAACATACAATAAACAATGAAACTGATAAGAAATAATTAACAACAATATTTATCAGAGGTTCCTACACTATATTTAAAGAATTAATCGATGATTTTGTCAACAACATGCCCATATATGATGAGTAACAAAGTATCTTATATTAAGAAAATGATACAAAAATACTTTATTAATGTATTAATATACAAGTTAATTCTCAAGAGAAGTGAAATGAACCACACAAAAATATATTAACGGGGTAATGGAACAGAACCATCTATTAAAAAATGGCATGTATGCATAAAAAAATCCTAATTAAATATATATATTTTTTCATAGATAAAAATAAGTGCACTTTGATTTTATGATGGATAGACACCAAAGCATTTACTAAAAAGTACAATAGGAAATATAGTCTACAAATGAACATGGATATCTAAATATAATTCAAATCCAGAATTATAAGATAATTTAAACAACTCATGAAACTAGAAAAATACATTACAACTAATATAAAACTATTTCACTCACTGTAATGTGAGTAAGACATTGGATGATGAATCTTTTTGGGGTTTAGATATCAATGTTTCCTCAGACCTAAAAAATACATTGATTATATTAATACATCATAGTGAAAAGGTAATCTGGAAAAATATATAATAAGTATGAAACAATATGCATCACAATGAAGCTTGTGCATATTCCCTGTAAATTTGGTAGCCAGTAGGCTTTGATAATGACTTTCTACACTTAAAAGTGATTATGGTTCTATCACCATGTTATATAAAATATAATAAATATTGATATAAAGAATAAAATAATAAAATTTAGTAGAAATGTTTTTTATATGTTCAAACCTCAATAATAATTTTATGACACTCAATATCATCAAAACAATAATTAACAATTAAAGTAATATATATATATATATAAATTTACATAAAAAACAGAATACAAATAATTAAAAAGATCTTACTGTTAAGCAATGGGTATATCAACTGAGGCATCAATCATTGACTAGAACCACTCCATCATAAATGTTGGCTGTAGTTTATTTAACCTATAATCCAACCAATATTTTGAAAACATAATTGTCTAAATTAACAAAAACTATAAGTGATATTTCGTAAATAAAATAGAAAAAATAAACTAAAATTTTAATATGATTAATAATGTTTACTTTAGGAGTCGCCAAAAAATTTACATGTTCAGCACAATTTCTAAAAAATTGAAGAAAATCATATTACTTTGCATTATTTTATGTTTTATAATCACGGATATAATCACACACATTTTCCAAAGCTTGATCGACACACAGTGTCTAAGGGAAAAAAATTTATCTATATATCTCTTCCAGATATACTTAGTTATATTGACTGCCATAAATTGGGCATTATGTTATTACAGAATTCTAAAAGGATGTTTGGCAATGTTGGACAGCCAGTTCCCAATACATAAAGCAAGTCTATGGACTTCTAAAAAGTAGTGTGACTACTTTATGCTGCAGTTCCTCATCTTATGAAGTTTCACAAGAACCATATTCCAACATGTTATGATTAAACATTCCACCTGAAGAAGATGCTATTTCTCCAAAGAGATTACCCGACTTTGATGGAAACTTGTGGTTGATGTTTCCCTGAAACTGGAGCATGGCTCGGCGATGCTCGAGGGAGCCTCCCAACTTTTGATGAAGCGTTCAGGATGGAATGGAACATCATGCAGGATGAATGTATTGTGAAACTGCTGAAACATTAGGAATTGCTTGGATGCTGTAATGGAGTCTCAAATGGAAGAATCACAACTGTGTTCACATTCTGAAGACCTGAATTTTTCCTCTGGTTTTTCTTTATCATTTAATTGTATCATCTTTTATTCCCTGCTGGTGTAAATTCATTACACCTCGAGTCTGTACTGCATAATTTTTATTTTTAATAAATTCCTTTGGGGGGCATGAACTGGGAAACCAGTACATGTCATCAACCTATTTTAAAAAAAACAGAATTCTAAAATCACATCTCTCACTTCTAGATAATAGTGCAGGATGATACAAGCCTTTTTTAAATGTATCCTACTAAATATAGAACATTAATTAATATAAATAATTAACATTATTAAATCTGAGCATGTAAAATAAGTTTAATAAAACTTACATTGTGGAACATTAAATCACGTAGTAAATAAAATTGAGAAACTTATCTGAAATATCAATCTCTTGAATTGTAAATAAGTAGTGTGTCATATCTTTAAAACAAATATAATCAGTTTTACGATGTTTTAAATTGGGGGACCAAATATTCAATAACTTTACTCGACCCCCACCACGCACATGTGATCAGTAGTAGGCTCTCTATGATAACATTTAATTGTAATTTCGTAAAAAAGCATACCATTTATGAGATCTCTATATCATTAAATAAATCATAAAACCACTATGAAAATACAATAACTAATATAAATTTATCATTTTATTAATTAAAACATTAAAAACTCAAACTCATCGAAGAATCGTTACTAATTGTTCGTTTGGAAGACCGGGAACAATTAGTAATGATTCTTTGGTGAGTTCTGAGTTTTTATAGTTTTTATTAATAAAATGTCATTTATATTTGTAATTGTATTTTCAGAGTGGTTTTTAGGATTTATCATTTGATGCATAGATCTCATAAATGGTATGTTCTTACGAAACACAATGAAACATAATCATGGAGACTCTAATACTGATCTATGTGTGTGGTGTGGGTTGAGTGAAGTTGTTGAATATAGACCGCCAATTTCACACATCGTAAAATTGATAATATTTGTTTTAATGATATGATAGCCCATTTATTTAAAATCCACACGATTGATATTCCAGACGAGTTTCAACATTTTATTTACTACGTGGTTGAATATCCCACAGGACAAGATATATTGAACTTTTTTATATGCTTATATTTAATAAAATAAATTATTTATATTAAATAATGTTTTATATTTACCAGGTTATATTTAATGCAGGCCTTGAGAAATCCTAAACTATTATCCAGAAGTGGGAGATGTGATTTTAGACTTATGTAAAAACATAATTCACAATTCGGACAATATGGCTATGTATAAACGGATGAGATATATAGATACAAATTTCCTCCCTTGGACATGGAATGTTGATCAAAATTTTCAAAATTTCCATGATTATATGCCTGATTATAAAAGATATATGGATGAAAATTTATGTGATTTTCTTAGATTTTCTAGAAATTTAGCGAAACATGTAAATTTTTGGGCCACTCCTAAAGTAAGCATTATTAATCATATTTGTATTTTTTTTTATTTTTTCCCATTTTTCATAGATCTCATAGTTTATATTTTTTTTAGGCTATTTAGATTTTGAACGATTGACATGATCATATGCTAAATCAACTAAAACCAACATTCATAGTGGAGTGGTTCCAGACAATGATTGATGCTTGAGTTGATATATTTGTCGTTCAATGGTAAAATCTTTTTATCTGTTTTTTTAAAACATTTTTTATATAAATTTATATATATTACATTAATTTTTAATTCTGTTTTTGATTATATTGAGTGAAATTAAATTATTCTTAGGGTTTGAACATACGAAAAAAAATTATGTTCACTTTTATTATTTTATTCATTAAACAGATATTTATTACATTTTATAGAACGTGGTGATAGACCCATAATCACTTTTATGTGTAGAAAGTCAATATCAAAGTCTATTAACCACCAAATTTACATGGGATGCACCGAAGCTTCATTGTGATGCATGTTTTTTCATACGCATTATATGTTTTTAGGATTAACTTGTCACTATGATTTATTATAATATTCTATGTATTTTTCTGGTTTGAGGAAACACTGTCATCTAAACCCCAAAAAGCATTATCATCCAATGTATGACTCATATTACAGTTAGTGAAATAGTTTTATATCAGTTGTAATTTATTTTACCAGTTCCCTAAGTTGTTTAAATTGTTGTTTCTACTTCTGCATTTGAATTATATTTAGATATCCATGTTCATTTATAGTATTACTTTCTTTTTGTACTTTTTAGTAAATGGTATGGTGTCTCTCAACCATAAAATAAATGTTGAATTTTTTTATAAAACAAAATATATATTTTACAAGAATGTTTTCTTATGCATACGAGTCAATTTTGAATAGATGGTCTTATTCCATTACACAATTAATATATTTTTTTGTGGTGCATTTCACCATTACTGGTTCCATGAGTTGTTTAAATTATTGTGTCTACTTTTGGATTTGAATTATATTTAGATATCCATATTCATTTGTAGACTTACTTCCTCATTATACATTTTATTAAATGATCTGGTGTCTCCCCACCATAAAATCAAACTGAACATTTTTATCTATGAAATGAAATATATATTTAACCAAAATGTTTTCTTATGCATACATACCAATTTTTAATAGATGGTATTATTCCATTACACCATTTATATTTTTTTTGTGTGGTGGAATTCACTTCTCAATTGAACATTATCTTGTATGTTAATACATTAGTAAAGTATTTTTGTATCATTCTCATAATATAAAATAATTTTTTACACATCATATATAGGCATGTTGTTGACCCAATCACTGATCAATTCATTACATATAGTGTAGCAAATTCTGGTTAATTTTTTTGTCAATTGTTCCTCCCCAATTTCACTATTTATTCTATTTTCACAAATTTTTAGTGATTTTGTGCTTAATTATGCAGGGAAAATTCATTGGAGTAACATTTGTCTGTTTAATAATTATATTGATTTATGAAAGATGAGAAAAGAAGGTAGTCGGTTGAAAACCATTGAGCTGTTGTTGGATTGTCTAGTTTCTCTTCTATATGTTTCTTAAATATCATGTATAGATGATTTTATAATGATTTAATATTTTATTAAAATAATTATCTAAAATGTGATATAGTTGTTTTTATTTCATTTTATTCTATAAACTTTCATTTCTTTAACATTCATAGGTTTCTACATGAGACTGTAATATTTAGTTAATGTGTGATTTTATGATGTTCATGTATGTTTTGAGTTATTATGACAACTAGTTTATTTTTTTATAATATTATAGATACAAAATTCAAATGCACAATGAGTATGGATTTATATCATTGTTAACAAGGCTCCTCTATAAACTTTATGTCGGTCTGTTCGGTTCTCTGACCACCATCTTTTATCGTGAATAGATATTTTTTTGTATGAATCACATTTTTACAAGTGATAATGTTTCATATGGTTTCTATTATATATACATTTTTGTACATTTTATTTCATGCTCGCAAAAACTATATTCATTCACAAACCATTTGATGATTTTGTGGTGTTGTGGAATGATTCCAATATGAAATTGATGAACTGAATTGCCTTATTAAAGTAGTGGAAGGGAAATAGAGTGCAATCATCTATGATGCTTCTTATGGAGCAATATGATGTTCACTGAACATGTGTATGATAATTTTTTATTGTACTATTTATGAATCGGAGAATAAATCTCTCTCCATCTCCCTGACTTTTTTAATAGCCCTACCATTGGATCCAAATGCGAATATTGGGGTAGTGTTTTTGTGTCTGTCTTGTATGTGTTTAATTCTATCAAATGACATGCATTGACAAAGGGGGAGAAGATAGAGGATGGTATATGATTTAAGTTGTGTTTTTTAGTACTTTCATGTTTTTGTCCATGTTTTTTAAAATTTATTAGTGAAAATAATTTCACTGTTATAAAAATGAGTTTTGGAGATAAAATTTAGGTGGTTTCCACCATAAATTGCAATTATTGAACTTTTTAACCCCTAATAGTATTTGTAAAAGCCTTAAACCTAAATATCATGACTCATACATGTTGAATCTCATCCTGGGTAGGTTGAGGATATGAGTTTCCCCTGAAGCCAGCCACTAATAGTCCACGAGTTGGCGACTAAGACTGAGGGTATCTATCACAAGAATAGGATGTATTACCCACTTAATTCTCGGGAAATAAAACAAAACCCCAAATCAGTTCCCAAGCTACCCAAAAAAACAACTCTAATCTCCCTAAAATGGTCATGTAAAACACTTCACAAGCTTTGGATGGGTGTGCACTTGGAGGCACTCTGCTATATCCATGTGGAATAAAGGATTTGGGATAGACATATGTAAAACAACTAAGAAATGCAGGAATGTGAGTATGCTAGGGAGGAAAAAATAATTTACTTATAATTCATCTTTAGTCACATAACCTTATCATACATATTAATCCTTGGTGTATCATCAGTAAGAAATGGAATTTCTAGGAGCAACAGAACCAACTTGTCCCTCCACTTCATAAGGTCCATAGTACATAGTAGCTAATTTTGGGTTAATTTTAGATATTTTCCCATGATTATATCTTTAACCAATACCAAATTACCAACAATAAATTCCACATCCCTTCTATGTTAGTTGGCATATTTTACCATAGGTGTTGTGCACCTTGGAGGTTTTCTCGATATTGCCTTAAAGCCTCATCTCAGTCAACTAATTCTTTAGAAACTACCTCAACTGCTGCCTCACCACTACCATATTTAACAATATGTGGTGTCTTGTGACCATAGATGTTATCAAATGATGCCTTCCTTGTGGATGTATGATATTAAAATAAGTGTAGTAGCAGTACTCTGCCCAATCCAACCACAGTACCCATTGCTTAGGATGGTCCTGAGAGAAACACCTCAAATAAATCTCTACGCACCTATTCAGAAAATCTATCATACCGTCTGATTGAGGGTGATATGAAGAAGTCAACTTCAAAAGAGTTACTTGTAGCTTAAAGAGTTCTTTCTAGAATAAACTAGTAAACAAGGGATCTCTATCACTGACTATTGCTTTGGGTACTTCATGGAGGCACACTACTTCCTTCGTACACACTTTTGCAACCATATTTGTTGTATAAGGGTGATTTAGAGGAATAAATTGAGCATATATACTCAATCAATCCACCATGAAAAATATTACATTATATGCCTACAATTTTGGAAGCCCGGACACAAAGTCCACAGATATCTCTTCCCAAATCTAATTAGGCATCAAAATTGGTTGTAGCAGGACAACTGGACTAAGCATCTCATACTTATTTTTCTAGTTTACAGAACAATATCTAACATACTGCTATATTTTATGAGTCATTTTAGCCCATAAAACATCATTAGCCAACCGTTTATAAGTTTTCGAATAGCCCAAATGTTCTCTTATAGGAGATGAATGATAATACTGTAGTAATTTTGGAATTAAAACTGATTTTTGGGACAAACTAGTTTTTTTTTATAAAATAATAGACCATCCCAATAAGTGTAATCTGGCCTAGCTTCCTTTTCTTGTTTCAATGTATCAACTACCAATTTCAAGGTTTCATCTTGGATAATATCTTCCTTGAACAAATCTATTTCTTCCAAACATGGTTGAGAAATACACATTTCCATGCCTGCTCCAACTTCTTCTTTTGATAAATCATCTGGTACTTTATTCCATTGTCTCGGGTTGTAAAAAACTTCATAGTCATATCCTAACAGTTTTTAATGCCAGCACTATTGTTCCATTTACACTACCCTCTAATTCAAAAAATACTTTAGAGTTTTATGATCAATAAAATCATTAAATCTTCGTCCCATGAGGTACCGCTTCCAATGATGAATAGACAACACTAATACTATAAGTTCTTTTTCCCTAATCAGATTTGGCCAAATTTGCATCAGACAAACACTACATAAATTTGCAAGTGGTTTCCAATCATTTAGTAACACATCTTTAAACCAGATCCTGAAGCGTCACATTGCACTGCAAAAAACTTTTGAAAAATCTGGCACTCGAAAAATCAGAGCAGAGGACATATAGTCCATAAACTTTTCAAAAGCTCCTTGTGCTTCGACGGACCACTGGAACCCATTCTTCATTGTAAACATCATCAAAGGATTTTCTATTTTTCCATATTCCCTTATAATGTTTTTTTAATAACCAGTAATGCCCAAAAAACCTCTGACTTCTTTCACATTTTGCATCACTCTCCACTGTTTAACACCCTCATGTTTCTTGGGGTCCATAGACAACCCATATTCTGAAATTATATGTCTCATGTACTATACTGATTTATTTCTCAATTAACAAATCTTTTCATCATTTGTCAATGCATTCTCTTTCATACATATACTGAACAAAAATTTTCCAGGTGTTCTTCCCACATTCCACTATAAATCAGTATATCATCAAAAAACACCAATACCCCTTGACACATCAAGGGACAAAATACAACATTCATAGTATATTGAAAGGTGGTTCGAGCATTCATTAATCCAAATGGCATTACTAAGTATTCAAAATGCCCCTCATGAGTACGAAAAGTCATTTTATCTGTCTTACTCCTTTATTCTTACTTGATGAGATCCGTATTTCAAATCCATCTTTGTAAAATATTTTTCTCCACGTAACTCGTCCATAAACTCTTCAATCACTGGAATAGGAAACCTATCAGGTATCATCAATATATTCAAAGTGATATAGTCCACACACATCCCCCAACCTCCATCCTTCCTACCAAATATTATTGGACTTGAATGTGGAGTGGTACTATGCCAGATGTACCCCTACACTGTGATCTCAAAAACCTACTTTTAACCTCATTTTTCATATGTAATGTGTACTATTAAGGTCATATATTGATTGGATATTCCCCTTATTTTAATCTAATGGCGTGATAAGTTGTCATATTAGGTGGTTATCCAGAGGATATCTAAAAAATTGTTCTATATTGGAGCATCATTCCCTTCAAATGAAACTGCTGATTTGTTGATATAGTCCCAATTCTGTATCTTCTAGACCCAAACTACTAGCAAAAATCCACTACCACCCTTGCACCACGCATTTTACTTCTCCCAAGTACTATTTTAAGGCTCCGATCAAACTTTGTGCTTGAAAGATCTTCTATATCAAAATATTCTTCCCTTTCCAAATATATTCCACAGTAATATTCTACCAATACATAGTTAAATATCCCAGAGATTCTAGCCATGACATTTCCATTACCATATCTAGTCCGGAGGTGTCAAAAACATAAGCAACTATTTCAAATTCCTCTAGTCTGAAATCCTCTTTCAAGGACATGCATTTCCCATTGGAAACCACCCAATTCCCGTCTCCCATTCTAATAAAAAAATGATTGGTTTCTGAAAATGTAATGTAGGTGATTTCAGTACTTTATTGGTAATAAAATTATGACTAACCCCACTATCCACAAAAATCATCATTGGTACCCCTCCTATATTAATTTACACCAACATAAACATAATATTCCATCCTTCTATTCTTTAATCTCATTGGGTGTTGTTGTCCCCAACATGTCCATTTCCAACATATTCCATATCATTTCTTCTTTCTCTATTATTTCATCATATTCCACTTCTACCTCTTCAGAAGGATCCATGCATTATCAAACCATCAATTTCAATCCTTTTTTATGGACATCTGTCTGCAGGTTAATCTTTTCCCCTCAAGTATAACAAATCCCCTTAGCTTTCCTCTCTTCAAATTCTTCTCTTGACAAATTCTGGACTCCTATACATTGTGGTTCAAAACATACCTTCTTTTCCCTTTCTTACCCTTATGTTGGAGATACAGATTTCATTTCATTTGATGTTCATCCTCACCCAAATCCTTCAGAACTAGACCTTCAAATGAACGGCTCTAGTTTTTTAATGATTCTATTAACAATAATATTTATCTCTATTCTTCTGGTCAGTGAAAGAAGCCAAGCCTTATTAGGAGGTTTAAGTGTAATTACATAACTTCTAATCAATGGTCCTAGTCCTCCTATGAATAGACTCATATACTAGCACAATGTTCGATCTGAAATATACATGTCTATGTGCTCAAACTCATTAATATATTCCTCCAATGTTATTGCCTATCAAATCCCCTTTGAATGAATGACTGGATCTTCTTCATCTGCACAACCATATCTATCGAGAATCTCCTCTTTCAGTTGTGTCTAGGATCGTTCAGCACTGGTTGACTTTAATGAAACCATCTAGTACTAAGCTACTCCATCTATACCCAATTGTGCCTTTGGAACCTTCAACTCCTCATGTGTTTCGTGAATTTAGAATTTTATGCATAAGTAATCCAAGTACCAGATCCTCTCACCAAAAAAATGACATTTATAACTGCCTTGATATTGCAGAAAACTCTTCCCTTCCTTCACGATATTCACATTCATCCATTCTATGTTCGCTTCTTGTCCTCCCTACTCCCTCCTTCATCTGAATTCCTCTTCAACCTTCGTCAGGTTGTTTTCCCTTCCTGTCATCTAGAACCATGCTTTCAGCTTTCCCTCTCTCGAAACATTTCATCAATCATAAACGCTACCATATGTCTGATCGCAACATTGAAACTGTAGTCTCTAGTTCTATTATATAAGACTTCATGGTTGTGACTGTTGTTTCCACATTTTTCATTTGATTATCCTTTCGTGTGGGAATATAGTGATTTGGACAGATTCAAACAAATGTTTTTCATGAACCTCTCTCTAAACCCTCTCTTTAGAAATCTCTCTATGAGGGCACCAAAATGATAGACTATATATGAGATAAAGAGAGTTATAAAGGTATTACCAGAAGAAGATTATTGAATTTACTATCAAGAAGTGTTACAAAGACTTGCTCTAGAACCACCTTAAAGACTTCTCTTCCCTAGGTCGTGGCATAGAACCAACCACATCTCCCCCAATACCCACCACAAGTCCCCTTCCCTTCTATTTATAACCCACCTGAAAAAAAAACATAGTAAATAACTAACTGAAAAACTGAAATCCAAATTACAATGTTACGCCTGACTATTATGAACCCCTCCCCTCCTTTGGTATGTGTACAACATAATGATTCAGAAATGAATTCCCAACTGACAACATCTAAAAGATCCCTCTTTTACAGATCTATCATTTGGGATTGGATAAGAGAGATAGTAGGCTCATTTACTCCATCAAGTCATGGGGAGATCCATCGAGCCTTTGATGAAGAGAGATGTGCATCCATTGTAGCATTCAGTCACTTTAATCTCCCTCATGTCATCGGGCCCTGTAAATCTAGATCCCCATGCGGGCAATAGACTATATTTCTTCGCCTTGGTTCTAATCAGAACAACCATGTCGTAGGACACAATGGCCAAGAAGAAGGCCAAACCACACCCCAGCTCTACAGTGTATCTACCTCAAAAAAGACATAACAACAAGAATCCTCCTCCGAAACTCCACATTGTGGCCTATCTCACCATGCCACACCTATTCCAAAAATGACAGAACCATCAAAACTCCACCTCCAAGACTCAATGCCACAACTGACCTTGCCACACTGAAAGAACCTATTTTATGACATAACTCAAGCTTCCATACCGCAAAATCCTTGTCAGCTAAAACATTAACTACCACTCCACCATTCTCTATGAGACTCCCTCAGAACTTCTTCCAAATACCACTATAACCAGAATTCTCACAATGTAACTGGTTGGATGGTCCGGACCATTGCATTCTTCTTGACTTAACATGCCTTTTAACTTTAGTGGCCATGTGAAGTAGATCCTCAATATTCCAATAGTTGTGCATGTCCACTATGTCTCAAATGTCATGGTTGATGTTGTTTACAAAAATTCCCTTATTTGGCCTCTCCCTCCTCATCAATATTGTCCCAAATCATGATAATCTATGTCTTTTTGTGATACTCATCAACACTCATGGCTCCTTGATTCAAACCCTACAACTTGAGGAACAAATCATGATAATAGGGACTAAAAATGAACCTCTTAAAATTTCTACTTTCATATCCTCCCATGTGAGGATGGGTCTTTATTTACTTCATTTTCAACTCACTTGTGGTTGGTCCCACCAAATACTAGCATAGTCGGTGAATTCTATGGATGCTAACTTCACCTTATTTTCACCTGAATAGTTGATAACCAAAAATATGTTCAACCTTTCATTCTCATTACAACTATTTTTCGGGAACATTATTACCTTGGATTAAAGGGATCCTCATCTTTACACCTCTATGATCATTGGATTACCTCAATGGTGGTCGATTTTTCCGAATTGGTGACTGGTGAAAATCAGAAAAATATTCTTCTTCAATGCCCTGTCTCCTTAGTGGTGCTCTAAAATTCGATGGGGATTGTAATTCATCCATATTCAAATTCAAACTTTGGAATTTTCCTTGAATATCACTCATGAAAATATTATTGTTCATTTCATTCATATAAATCTCTTCATCTATTTGCAAGAAAATTTGATGGCAATTAAATATGGAAATCACACACTCCCTCGCATGTTTATGCTCAAAAGTAGTGTGTTCACTTGTGTCAACTTTGGATTCTTTAATAAAATGTAAATCATTTGTCTTTTACCACTCCACTTGTTTCCTATAGTGCCATTACCCAACTCCAACAAATATATAGTATCATTGAAATGTGCAATCCTAAACTACAATTCAAAGATAAAATTCCATAATAATTAAGAAAGATCACGAAAGTTTCAAGAAAAACCATAGTAACAATACATTCATTCATTATATATCAAGAGTATGATGAGATGGATATTTATATCCAAAGAGAAGATAAAATAGCCAAATTTCTAGTTTTCCATAGTCAAAAATCCTATGCTAGGAGTTTTTATAGTGTTTCACTTGGCCAAGACTTGAGAAAACCATCACAACCCTTTTGAAAATAATACACCTAAAAAAGACATAGACAACTATCCTACCACCTTTGACATTTAATTCCCAAACTTTTTCTTTGAATACTCTATGGGAGAGTGGGCTTGATATTCATAGCACACCATGGGTTGGGATTTTAAAATCATGTTTGGGGATTAATTAGTGAAATTATAGGCTCAGATGCTTCCCCTAAGAAATGGTGTTTGGACTCCCCTTGGATATTCCTGATCAATCCATGATAGGCCTTCTTCATTATTTTAATCCACTCTCTTTTCATTGAGCCTCCAATTCCTTGCAACAATACTTGTGCAATTATGTTCTTTCCAACCACCATGTCATGTTCTTCTTCATTCATTCATTTAACATATGTGCCATGATTCTCATCATAATGCCTCATATATTGTGTGATATGCCTATTTTGTGCTAGTCACCATCCCCTAACCTATTGGAGGTGGGCTTGGGGTGGTGCCCTCAGCTTACTTTCAGCTAGAGCTGGACCCATGTGGGTTGGTTCATGTCACTAATACTCCCCTCAAGCTGGATATGAAAAGCGTAATTACATAAAATGACTGTAATAAGAACTTCTGTTTGTGTCCCACACTTTTATTGCGGCATCCTCTACATGCGTTCTCCCTCATGATATAAATGATTTCATTAGAGTATAACTAATTATTGATAGAGAATAGGGAAATCAAATAACTCATATGTTGTTGATGACCAATGATGGAAGTTTCCAGATGAAATGGAGACTGACAAGTAGCCTCAAAATGATTGGGTGAAATGGATCCCACATTGCGGACCCAATAAGCTTGGGTGAAACATTGACCTCCATTATGATCCAAAAATCTTGGGTGAAATGGCGCTCGTCATGTGTACTCCTATGGGCGACAACCTTCATGGATAAAAGCCATATTCACAGTTGGTTCCCCATCCCTATAGGCATATACATCCCCTTTATTTATGTCATGGTCATTTACCTAGACAATTAAAAATCCAGCCACACCCCTCTAGCCAGTGGACCACGCCTCACGGCTTTCAGAATTTTTCATCCAGCAATCAATAGGAAAGTTCGATGCACCACTTTTACCCCCCAGATCACTGTCACCATCGATGTTAGTGGTTGCTACTTATACCTTTCTGTGGCAGCCATAATTTTCTAAAACACCTCAATGAGGTCCAAAATTACTTTCTATCATTTTCTCGACTTATCTTTACCCACAAGATTCCTTTTTGGTCCCCGTGACAGACTTTGTTCCTCTCAAACTTATTAGGTCCGCAAAGTGGGCAGTGTTCGACCCAACCATATTGGGTCCGCATGACAAGCGTCATTCCATCTAGTCTTCATGGTTTCACAAAACATGCATTATTCCACCCAGCTATTTGGGTTCACAGAATGGACATCATCCCACCTTGTTGTTTGGGTCTGCATTGTGGACATCATTCCACCCAGACGTTTGGGTCCGCATGGCGAGCGTTATTCCATATGGTCATTTTGAGACCGCTCTTCAATCACCGTTTCATTCGGCATATTCAAGGACTAGTCAACATAAGTATTGGAGTTCATCATTGTAGGTATTATTTTTACTTCAATTCAATATTTTTTATCGTGAGGGTGACCAAAGTCATAATGAGAAATAGGGAGTCACGTAAGCAGGTGGGATTCACCGGAAAACGCACATAGAATATATCATTTTCTTGTTTTTCATTACAAATAAAGCTAGGTATGTTCGGCTTGATTTTTCCTATAAGATGTATTAAAGATGTCAAAATTCCATACGTGCATTAAAAATTTAGACACATGTCAAAAAGTTATAAAATATTCATCAAACGTTACAACACATAATAACTGGTTGAGTTTGTATTACCCACAATGTGATATCCTCACTTTAAAAAATTGGCGTGAACAATGGAAACTTCCTTTCAGTTCAGTGTGTATGTGAGTCACTGTAGTTTATGAAAACATTTTCACTCCACGCTATTCCAATTTTATCCTTGGTCTCCATGCATCATGTATACCACACAATTACCATTGTGTGTGAAGTAAATTTTTTTCATTACACCAGAGTTTGACCCCAAACCTACCCATTCACCTCACCTTATCCTTGCCACAGAAGCTAGTATCGTGGGTGTGTATGAAGTGGGATTTATTAAATGGCATACATTCCTAAGGGTACAATCCACTTCATCAGTACTCAATAAAAAAAATTCATGTTCATGTGTTATTCATTCAAAATGCTTGCTGAAACTCATATGTTATTTCTTATGCAATGCTTTATAAATATTTGTCTAAAATGATATTTAATTAAAACTATTATTAACACAATTACCAATTAATCCCCTTATGCAATGATTCATAAACATATTAGTGTGTACCTGATAGTTTTATCAAATTTCCAGACTCTCCCAAAGAAATCTGACCACTCATAGATCTCTCATTGTACTAAAAAATAACCTTATGAAACACTTGGAAAAATTATTGAAAATGATAAAATGTATCGTGAAATAATAATAAAAAATGATTAAAGGAAACAAGTCTAATAACATTTATTCTCATATATACTAGTGATAGGGACTAGGACAACTATTTACAGTGTAAAAGAGTATTCTAGAAGGGGAATGCAGTAAGGGAGTTAGGATAGCTGCAACTGTCACAGCTGGAAAGAATATTCTGGAAAGCGGGACCCACTGTACAACCTAACAAACTAGAGGCACATGGAAAACTAAAGGGGGATACAATTGTCATTAAGGGAGGATAGGAGCCGAGGTAAATGGGAGGAATTATTTTTTTTTGGGAGTAGTTCAACCGGTGTGGCTTGGGTGGGAGAACTGAGGATCCTCTCGAATTATTTCTCTCTTTTCCTCACCTCTATCTCACATTCCTTCTTTCTCCTATAATTCTCTGTAATTATGCTACTACAGCCTCTCTATATTTATATACATAGAATCCTACACTAGAAGTTCCTATCAGCTACCCATAAAAATTATGGGTACATGCAGGCATGTAAAACATTTTTCCTGACCTAACAATAATAGAAAGCAATAATTTAAACTCCATAAAGAAGATTTTCTATGGTAAAAAATCTAGTGCACCTTGAATTTTCATTAGCCAGTTGAGATCACTATGACCACAATAATAGACTCAACCAGTTGTTCATTAATAGTGACACCATAAAAATGATCAGTTTTTCTTTCTACTTGGAATGAAATGCAGGTTACTAGACCGAAGCATCAGCAAGACATCGACAATATTTCTATAAAAACTAAAAAAATAATAAAATTAATGGTAGGAACCTTTCCACTGATAGATTTTCTAATAGGAAGACGTCTGATAGTGATAGTTCCATTCAAAGATTCTTCAAGAACATTAGCAGAAATTGGGTGTCTTTATAGGGACACCAACTTACTAAGATTCAAGGACAGTGAGGAACTAAAAAAAGATGGACATTAAAAAAGATACCAGATTATTCTCACATATCAATCACCTGAATAGTGCTACAAACAATGCATTGACTATTCCGAGATTAGACAAGTCAATTTCCATATCCAATCCATCGTCATCATGACCCTGACTAATTGAAAAATCAATTATTAAACTCACTGGAATGGATGAAATTTCAAGAGTTGAAAAGAGAGTAGATAATGTCCAATAAGGATGTGGAAGATAATGAAACTTGTTTTCAGAAACCCTGAATAAATATTGACGTTCATATTCATATTTTTGTTTAAACAATAAAATGCTAAAAAAGCTATTTTTATTTCATTTTACAAATCTCAGTGCACATACATTAAAAAAGATAATAAGGGTTTATTTGATTAAATATTCAAGATCATTTTGAGCTCTAATCAAAAAATAAATTCAGTGTGGAAGAATAAACATTAAACTGAAAAAATGAATAATTAAAATAGATGTATGGAAATCCTTCAATACAACTTTAGCTTCTCCGATCAAAGACTCCACTTTGAAGACTGAAAGATGGAAAGGAAATTTCCAAATAGTGCACAAAAGGAAAAGACAATCATCAACATATTTCATTTGAGCATAGCTTCTATGATAGAAGTGCTACATTGCATTTTTTCCACAATTTAAAAACACAATAATGTTACCAGAACTAATATTGATATCAGTCAATCAATGAAAATATATAGATAAAAGAGTCTCAATTTGTTTGATTAAGCTTTTTGGGAAGATATTTTCATACACTTCTATAGCGAAATAAATCAAAATAGATCATAAAATTAGTGAATAAGAAATTTCCAAAGTGCCCAATCCTGTAAAGAAAATATGGAAATATTTGCGAAGGATTCCAAATATTGTAAGAAATAAGTCTACAGCCGTTCATATTAGTAATAGAGTAAATTAGAGGAAAGGTATATACCACAAATTTATCATGGGAATGGTTATAAGATACAAACATCAAATCCATATGTATCTTATTGCCTTCTTTTCTTTGGAACAGACAAAATGTTGTAAGCATATCCAGTCTCTTTAAACACCTTATGAGCTTTGTGGTTTTCAACATTCATGATCGTATGATACCTACACATATTCAAAAATGCATGTTGTAAGAACCCAGATCTTCTTTTTAGTTATTTTTTCCTTTTTATGGTGTTTTTTGAGGAAAAGAGGAGTTTTATAGAAATTTCATAAGTACACGTCATGTACTTTATATGTACACCCTATATACTTGGTTACCGCATGTATCCATGTTCTAGCCATGTAACGTCCATGCACACTACCGTGGGTTGACCTGGAGACCGCCTAATGCGAGGGCCATTTTACGCATGTACACATCATGTACTTATAAATTACACATCATGTACGTTATTTACATTTCATTAAATGGATTGGGGTCACATCTAATTGATAGAAGTATCTTCTTCTTCTCCTTCTTCAACTAAGAGAATTCATATGACACCATTCTTTTCCCAAGCCCCTGATTGACCATCTGTTCTCCGATTCTACCATCTTTGATTGCATTGGGAGCACCCCAATAAGTTAATCCTTCTTCTAGAGGATCATTTCCTAATTCCTCCTCTTTCGAGAGGTAACTTTGGTTAAACATTTTAGACATTTTTTTAGATTTACAGAATTCTAAGGTGAGACAAGGCTTGAGATTCACGTATATCGATCCCACAATGTCGTGGTAGGTGGTTTGTGCCTTTCCGTTGATAGTCTTTGGGTTATATGTGAAAAAGTTCCCAATATCCATGTTTGGGGTATTGTGTGTTTATGGTTTTATCCTTGTTAATTGTCTTCTATGTTTGTATACATGAGTAATGGTTAATTGAATGTCAATAGGGTTAGTTTCTATGCTTTGGAAGTGTTTTCCCATGCATTTTTTGTTTATGACCATTTGATCTCTCTTAGCCTATTTGGCTGTTGTGCTTTCCATTCTTAGTGCTGATAGGATAGAGTGTTCTTTTTATCTGACATGTTGTTATGTCTTAGACTGTTTAGCCAAGTAATTCATGAGGAGTACTTTGGATTTTATATATCGTTGTTCTCAATTGACTGACACAGGGCTGTAGGAACCTAGTGTAGTATACCATAGGGGGAATTGACACTGAGAGCTTCCCTATAGTGTCTGTTTTACTATTACTATGCAAGAACATAGGGTGAATGGACATAAGTGATTCCTCAGAGTGTCTTTAGTTCCTCAATGTGAGCCACATGGGGAATTGGATGTTGAGTGCTTCCCTAAAGCACATTTTAGTTACCGATACATGACTATAGGGGAAATTAACTGTGAGTTCTTCATCATAGAGTCTGTGCTAAGCTGAACCAGAGGGGTTAGATTGTGTATACTTCCCAAAGGGTTGATTGTACTTTTCTGGTTGAAATAGTAGGGTTAGGCTGTGAGTATATCCCAGAGGGTTACCTATTTACGATTATCTTCTTACTTCATATATGAAATTGAATTCATTGAAACTATAGGATTGTTTACCTTTGAGTACTTCCTTTTTTACTGCTTCTCTTTTCTTATTGCCTTCCATATATATTCATTGATTATTAGGCACAAATCATTGGGTGGTTGCCTATTGGGATTAGTCTCACACCCTGTTTGGGTCATGATTTTGGGCCCAAACAGATTATATTGATGTAGGTATAGACAAGGGAAAGCACCCTTCAACTTCAGATACTTGATTTCTAAAGATCTAGTGTGCATGAGACCATGTTGAGGCTTGTGATGCTGTTAGAGTTTATCTGTTTGGTTTTTTTCTTGGGTAATTTTGGTATTCCATCATTTTTGACTTGTTTCGATACTTTCCTAGACATTTGTATCATGCATCATTTTTATATATGTGCTCCAGTTGTTTATTACCTCTTTCATTCGTTGTTTACTGTTGTATGGTATTATACCACTTCTGATATTTCTATCTATTTACATCCACTATTTTACTTTGCAAATGAGGACATAGTTTCCCCAATATAACACCCAAGGCCCTCATTGCTAGTCGGAAGCCTCTGGCGTTCAGGGTAATGCGCTTGAGTCCATGTGACCAACCGAGCACTGGGTGCCTCTGGGCGCCTCCTGGAACCGTAAATTTACTCATGTCACATGCATAACAAGTATTCAAAAATAATCTCAAAATCGAAGATAGTATGATGTGCCAATACTATTATATATGTTAGTCAGTGTTGGGCTTTGATGAGATTTGACAGGACATCTTGAATGAAGAATAATGGTAGAGGAAAAGGAAATGTTATGATAGAAATGTGGACATACTAAGATTGATAGGACTAGAAAGGAATGTATTTGAGGGAAAATTGAAGTGAATAAGATTAACTAGAATATGGATGATATTAGATTAAGATGGATTAGATATGATAGACGAAGACCTAAGGATGCACCTGATCGTAGGGTAAGCTTAATGACTAATTCACTTATTAAAAGAGGTAGAGGGAGAGGTAGGCCTAAAAAGACATGTAAACAAATCATTCAAGATCATCTTGTTCTAAATGGTTTCAATGAAAATATGGTCTACAATAGGGCTAATTGGTGATTATTGATCCATGTATTTGGCCTCATTTAATTAGGTTTAGGGTTGTTGGTTGTTGTTGATTTTGAGGTCTAATTTATTAATTGCACATTTAGAAAATAGAAATTTACAACAGTGTTGTTGCATTGGGAAAAGGAAAAGGTAATTCTCAACTAATTTATAGTTTAGGATAATGGTGATACCAAAATCAATGAAATATCAATCTACCATAAAAAACAACTAAAAACATGAACAAACAACCTGCAAATCTGAAAATTAAAAAAATGGTTGAACATTCCATGTTGATGAAGTACACATTTTTTAGGGTCTCATAGAAGCCCATTTATTTCACTAAACCATTATCCTTGATTTTAAGAATAAAGGAAGGTCCATTAATAAGTTTTCAGTATATGGAGAGGGAAGTGTATTTCAAATGGGAATCTATTTAGAGAATTTTAAGTGTCACGTTAAGAAAATAAAATTTTACAAAAGAATACCCATCGTAGACATTGGAAAACTCAGAAATTCAGGAATACACATGAAATGAATCATCCCGACATAAAAAAAATCATGACAAACATTGATGCGAAAGAGATACAAACTAAAATGGATTAGAGCTACAAAAGTCTATGCAGTTTTTTTATTTCTCAAATAGTAATGGTCAGAAGCAATATACAGTCCAGTAAAAATAAAAAGGGAAAAAAATTCCTTCATGAATTTGTATAAGGTGTAAAGGAACTCATATGTCCCATATAAGAACCAAAATTTATTATGAAAATAATTATTTACAAAGCATACATGAGCGCAAGATTTCTATATGTATTTTTGATTACAGGATCGGATGAATCCCTTGGCAAGACCAAAGCCACGTAAGGATCTAACCATAGGGGGGGATCCGAAGTGCCTTCCAACTTCAAACCCAATTATTATTTGTACAACAAGATACCAGTAGAGCTTTTAATTTTGAATTTATTCCAAGGATAAACTCTATTAATCACCTTCATCAAGTTGAACCCACATGCACTTGTGACTGGTTTTCTAATAAGTTTTGATTACATCTTCAAAAACACGAGCAAAAATGAAGCCTGATAAATCAATATTTTAACCTAACTCAAAGCATCAGATCACCCTTTCCTCAGGAAAATGTGATAATCAATCAAATAGCAGAATGGAAAACACATGGTCTTATTAGTGTGATGGTGCCTGTGCTTCTTAATGGCTAGTTTGGCAGTGATAATACAGAGAGAAAAAATGATATTGAGACATGAAATTGGTTTCTCATGTTTGGAGAGATAATTTTAAGGGGAGAGAAATGATATGAGAAGAAATAGAGAGAAATAGATTTCACTCCTGCTATTGTATTTAAATCACCACATAGTTGAGATTACTTGGAATGAAATGATGGTGGAGGTGTGTTAATATTTTAAAATTTCAATTTTATCCTTATTTTCTTCATGTATCAAAAAATAATTTCTTTTCTTTTCCTTTAAAAATATTCACCATAGAAGATGGAGAGAATTCCAAATCATTTATTTTCTTTTAATAATTTATTAATCCAAACGCAAGGAGAGAAATCACAATCATTTCTTTTCTTTTCAATTCTTGTATAAAATATCAAATCATTTATTTTCTGTTACTAAAATCTCACCAAACACAGTGTAAGTGATGGTGAGAAAGAAGTATAGGTTGGTATTTTGATGAGGGTTCAAAATGATTTAAACTTCAAGCAGATAAAGAACACCATTCACTTAGGGTGTGGCCATGGGTGGTGTGTCCATACAATGGTTTATTTGAAAAAAAATTGTAGAGTTGTTACACCATTGTACCAAAACTATATATATCTAGTTTATCTCATAAATTTTTATTTACTTTAATAATTTAATGTTAAAAATAATCATCAAAATTTTAAACAATATTAATAAATCAAACTACCCAAGTTCAATTAAATATTAGTCGATTTCAGCATTTTTTACATAAAAATCAATTATTGGATTAATCTTATTATTAATATTATCAACTTGTCACGGTTTAAAATCGTTTCCATGTGTCCAAAAATTGTAACATCCCTGATTTTAGTATGATTATTTTGTGAATTTTCATATGTCCTAACTGAATAACTTGTTCCTACATGCAATTTGATTTTAATGTGAATAGTGTTTGATTTCATTAACATATAATATTAGAATATAAAATGCAATAAGTATTATTATCACAGGAAGAAAATATGGGGCATGATTATAAAAAACACAGGTGTGTAGTAAATATAAATAAATAAGATGGATACAAGATTAAAATAGAATCACTCATGGTCTCCCATGAATATCATACCATTAGGTATAATTGTAAAATTAACGCAAAATATTATAAATATAATGCACATATAGATAAAGAAATAAGTGTTTCAGATGAGTATGGGGTAGGTATGAAAGTGTGTATGAGTATATATGGTCAATGAATATAGTTATTGGATATATAGTCTTTGTGTGTCTTCACTGGGTATGGTCATTGGAAATAGAGTCAATCGATCCAATGTCATTAAACATATAACAGTTTGGTATTGCTGACACATGATCACTATGTGTGACCAATTGGTTAATGATAAAAAGAGACATTAAACATTAGAAAAAATATATTTGATGCATATAAATATACAATTATCACTTAATAAATAATTACAGAATGATAAGAAATAACACTATAACTATTAATTGCATATTAAATAGTTTTCATTATAAGAAAACTAATTTTCAACACATTAAGTGGTTTTATTTACAAGATAAATTTTCCATTTTTATAGTTTCAATTTAAAAAATTGATTTCATATTTGGAACCATGATATTTCGAAGTTCTCTTAGGTTGATGATTGTATTTTTTGTCACTTGTTAGTGTTATCATTGTCAATGTCATTATGAAAATGTGAAGATGAGGGTGGTTGAGAGTGTACTCACACATTACATGAATATTAAATGTGTTTCCCATTAATTATGGGAAGATGAGAATCATGATGCTACCATTGATATATAAAGAGAGCCTCACATGTTGGAAAAAAAAGTTGGGAAGTGTTCACTACCTTGGAACAGTTGGCCAATCTAGTTCTCAAGAGAATCCCATATACATCAGATGACGGATGAGTTGATCTTTATAGAGAAACGTGATAGGGGTTGAAGGATGAGTTCAAGTACTGTCTACGGTAGATTGGAATAACAAAAATGATGGCTATATTTAACAACAGAATAGTTTTTGTAATAAATGATAAAAATGTTAACTGATCGGAGCTTGAATACCCAAGGAATTGAAATAAGATCATCCCAGTGTGCTACGGCTGATGACTGTTGAAATCAGTGATGAAACAAACTTGGGTGCAGTTTTGGGAGAATTAAAATCATATGTGTAGTGCACAACTTTGACAAAGAGGTGCATTTATATACTACCAAAGATTTTGGAAATCATTTTTATGTGTTTGAGAAAGTTTCATAAATTCCCAAAGGTATTATGAAGTGTTTTTGGATGTTTTAGAATGACAGGAGATGGACTAGGAGAGACTTGGTTTGAAATAAAAGTAATTTGGAACAATATGCCCATGTCCAGGTACCACATGTGGAACCATATAGCAGAAATCACAACATACATTAATTCCAGAAACATAGGTAAATACACGTAGTTATAGTTCCCACATATGAAAAAGTTTTCATACGCAAAGCATGACATAGTCAAATTTAATGACTTAGCCTGATGCCTCACACATGGGGTTTCTACAGCATATTTTAACTTCACGTAGTTGAAGTCTGCTACATATCTGAATGAAGCTCCACATATCCGAATGAAATATCATGTAGGTAAGCAGATATAGGATCAACACTTATCCAAATCTAGATACATGAATCACTGCATATGGGATTCATGTAAGGGAATTTGAATACTCACTGGGTGTAAATTTTAGACCTTCAATAATTAATATTCTAAAGAAGAAATCTTTTTACGGACGATATTAAAGATGACTGTTAGGGATTCAATCAAAACAAAATATCTTGAAGGGTGTTTGATCTATGTTCTTATAAAAAAGTGGAGTTGATATTCATGCATGGAAAGGTTAGATTAGTGCAAGTTGAACATGGGAGTTCCCAAAATTATTTAATTCCAAGGAAAATACAAATTTTATGATGCTTGTTTTGTGCATTCAAGATCGTGACATCTTGAAGCTTATTTAATCCATGATTCAATATTTTTTTAGAATATTTAAATGAGTAGAACCACTACATGTATATCTTGATTGTAGAAAATGAAATTATTGAGTTTTAAAGAATAATGTAGATAAATAATTATCAAACCTAAAGTTGTTGTTCATCAAATTCTATGTTATTAAGATATGTTGTTGTTTGAGTGTTCTTGAGTGATTGAGATTCAAGTATGATTATATTCCCAAAAACAAGAGAAGTGTGAAGACTTCCATATTTCATGAATCTAAAAAATAAGAACTATTGTGTGTTACCATTAATGAATAAAAAGCCAATTCGTAGATTTCTGTGTTGTATGATTCAAATACAATTAAGAAAAATGATTCACTTTATGGATTGCAGTTGAGTATTTTTTTCAGAGATTGAGAAGATGAAGTGAATAAGGTTATTTGATAAATCACCATGGAACCTCTTTCCTCAATGATGTTATTTTTTAGATAATGGTGAAAAAAATTAGTACTTCCTAAAGTGGATATTTTATGACAGCGCTTTTTACTATCATAATAAAAAACCATTCCTTATTATCCATATGAGGAAATTGATTCTGATGGGAGCCATTTAATGCTCTTATATTAAGCCACCCATGCATGAGAGAAATTGAGGAAATTATAATAACCAAGACTCTAGAAACGCACTGTTGATTGTTATATTACAATATTGATGCATGTACCAGAGTTCATGAAGGATCTAGAAACATAGTAGCTATTGAAGACTGTTTATATATATACACAAATTATATTTGAAAACATAAGATACAACATGAAAAATCTATGAAAAAATGATTAGCCATTCCATTATATCCTTGAAAATCAGACTTAGTTCTCCTATAGGATTCCCGAGGAAAGGAAAACAGATAAGGACGATCTCAAATTCTCAGTTAAGAGTAGAATGAAATAGAATCCATCATTGTAAGATATGCAATATATATATATATAATATGATATTATACATATAAAGTGTATATTTAATTACATGCATGTGATGCATGTATTTTAATTCATGTATTAAATACATGCTATAATAAATATATATTTGATATATATTTATTTCTCCTGAACAATTTTATCATCAGTTATAATCAATTATGAAGAGATTCATTATCCTGACTTCCCATTAAATAAGATTCAAAAAATTATGGTAATAAATTTATATTGATACATTAATATGGTCAATTCATTTTTATTCAATAAAACTCATCAAGGATGACTATATAAATGGAGGTGATTCATCCTATTGAAGACAAGAAATTGTGAGTAAGTCTCTTATTTATCTCTTCATCTCACATTGTTGTTCATTGTCTGAGATGAAGGCATTAACACCCCTTAAACATTTGGGAATCCTTGTGATATTATCATAGATCCATTGGTCGGTGTACCCCCTCAGAGGTAGGGTGATTTTGTTCTGTGCTATGTGATCATTAACAAGCATTCTCCTTCACTTAGCCAGAATACTGACGTCATTGGAAATTTTCAGGAACACTGTTTATACAGTTTACTTATGCATTGATTATCAAAGATATATCTGCCTATGTTTAGGTTATCTCGTGATGTATATGGTTATGTAATGATTATACAAAACTCAATGGTTCTATCAGAGTGAAGTCCTGTTTTAAGAATCAACACATTTATTGATTTATGGTATATACATTTCAATGGTAAAACTAGTTTTTTCACCATGGAAATAAATATGAAAATTCCTATATATTAGTCTTTTTTATGAAAATAAATAAAATATTTATTTTAATGAAGAGGAATTAATTTTGAATTAAAATATGTTATTAATAAATTGTTTATAAATAATGAAAAACCTATTTTGAAATATTTATACCATTTAATAAAAGTTTTTTATAAATTAATTAACAATAAAATGTTTATGGTTAATGATAAATAATTTTATAATACCTTTTGACAAATTAAATGGTAGGATTTATGATATAAAAATAAATGGTTTATTTATAAATCATAAAAGGATATTTCTAAAGAGTTTATAAATTCCATCATATATGATGTTTTGATTATATAATAATGTTTATATAATATATATTGAATTATAAAATGTTTATAAATCAGGAAATATTATATAAATATCATTTAATAAAAAAATTCAAAGGGTTCATATTGATAAGAATATAAAATTTTTATATTATTCTGAATTTATAAAATGATTATAATTAGCATTAATTTATGAATAGATTATAAATGTCTCAAATGTAAAAAAATAAATGAATTATTTATTTATTAAATTTTCGTAATATTCACGTTTAGTTCATAAATAATTAAATTGAAATTGTTCTAATTAAAAGGTCTTTATTTGGATATTTATTATGCCACACCAAAAGGTGTTTTAATAATTGATACGATCAATGTTTAAATTAAGTATACAATATTTAGATTAATTAAAAGTACTACATAATAGAAATAGAAATTGAAATAGATTATAATTAAAATAATATCATATATTTAAAAGGGAATTCCATATTATGATAAATATAAAAGTGTTTATATTGGAAAGAATATAAATATTTTATATTCACTATTTATGGAATGTTCATAACGATAAAGTTAATATTATAAAATGGTTTATAACTATATTTTATTTATGAAAATTTTCAGAAATGTCTATCTCATGTTTAAATATTTGAATTGTTCATTTATTTAAAGGTTATTCCCAGTTATATTCATAGTTATAAATTTTCTATCTTATGAATAACTGTCTACTAGAATTTATATGATGAATTGCTTCATGAATAGAGCCTTGCATATCATTCTATGTTTGATATCTTAAAATTTAGTTTTCATCTACCTTAAACTCAATTTTTAATTTTAGTAATGAGCTTGAAAATAGATGCAAGGTATAGTTTGTGCATATCAGGTGTTAAATTTATCATGAATTAAATTCTCTCTTGAGTAAAGTCTCCCAAGGTAGAGGGAATTAGGGTCAGACCACATACATCCTTGGAGGCTTTTCTTGGCTAGGAAAGTGAATGGGGTTGGAAATATGTTTCTCCGGGCTTACTCATGTGAAGTTTTCCAATATCATATAAATCTATGCCTTTACATTAAGTTCTATTGTACTTTATAAATTTTATGCCTTTGGATATATATAAATATACTCAACATCAATTTTTATGTTATTAACACAGACTACTGCATTGTGTAAACGATTACACATTAATGTGGTGTGAACACATTAATTTGGTGGTTGGAATAAAGATTCCAAAACTAAATCATTAGAACCGTGCATAAACAAAATGGAATAAGACATGATAAGATAATTATTACATAATATGTAATAGTTATGAATTTAATAAGCATATGATGTATATTAAATTGGTGACACCATAAAAAGAATACCCCTTAAATACTAAGCCTGAGATTCCTTCCAAAGAGACACTTGTCAATACCTCGATCATTCAACCAGGTAATGTCGATCTCAGTAAGAGTACCCCTATATTATCTTATTTAATGCAAGATATTTGTATGTAACTATGGATTTTCATGCTAGGTATTTTCGAGATCAGCATAAGTATCCCTTGATTGTACTTGGTTGTATTATTATTGTTTTTTTGGGTTACAGTTGTTGGGAATCCCTAACAGTTAGGATGGTAGAGGAATAGAGTTGAGTGAATCCATTGGATGTATTTGGAATGAGTTATCTTCTCAAATATCCAAAAACCATAACCGTTATGATTTGGATGATTCCCTACCTAAATAATCATGAATTATTTGTGTGACAAATACTGTAAGTTATAGTGAAATATGGATCTCTATTCACTAAATGGATCTAATGTATGAGGTCATCAATTTTAGTGGGAGCACAATCATTGAAATCCTTAATGAACATACATAAGATATAACATTCATACGATTGAAAGTTATGTTAAATGCATCATCATCATCATCAAACTAAACTTAACATTAATCCTTGAAATGAGGATATTAAACTAAAAAATCATATGAACGGTATCTTAAGAAATGTTCTCATGCAAGATAATTATTCCATGTGTTAAAATAGTTCCTTCCTAAGTTACCAATTGTTGAAGTTGTTCAATAAGAAAATATAGATGCTTCTGGAAACATATGATTATTTGTTTAGGTTTCAATGGCATCCGATTTCATATGAAAAAAGGAATCTTAGTCTCAACTAATGTACTTAATATGATTGGTTACATCAATGATTTTAGTCTGATATACTCAGTATGATTGGGTATATCAAATGATATTCAATATGATTAAACATATTAATGACATGGTGGGACTAAATGGTACAGAAATATTTATTGGTTATAGGAAAAAATTCTATTATTTTGAAATATATATTATATCAACTATATGTTTTAAATGGTTTTGTAAATATATAGATGGTTATAAAGATGAAAAGAATTTAAGCTTGATTTTTTTCATGTAATGGAGTAAAGGAGTTTCTATATTGATAACTTGGATGCTTAAAGCTTGGATAAACATATGTGAACAATATCTCATTTAGCTCTCGAGAAGTGAGAGTAAACAATGGGTTTTTAAATGAAATGAGATTGGTGTTTTTACCCAAGTTTTATGATTAGTTTAACTCTATAGCATTCTTTAAAGAAGAGAATAAAATGTATTTTTCTAGTTAGAGAATAAATCCTATTGTCATTATGGAAATGTTCATATAATATGATAAAATTCAATAAAAAGGATTACCTCATATTCTCAAAGTGTGGAGAATGAATGAAATGGGAATATAATATCTAGATTCTGATACTATATAGATTGTAAAAGATTGAAAAATATTTAAACCAAGAGAAGAAAATTTGGTTGAAATTTTCGATAATTTTTACTTCAATAAGCGTATTAAGGTAATTGAAACATTGGTCTTTCAGGAAATGAATAATTACAATTCAACATGTTTCATTTCTCTTATATGATAATAGAGTATTTTCGATAACAAAGAGTTGTTATAAGATGATTAAATTTATATAAATGGTTTATGATTCATTAAATTTTTGTATCATGTTTTGAGAAGAATATTTTGATTAAAGTGTTCATTTAGGATAAAAGTGTTTATCTAGATATTTGTTAAAATATGATGAAATGTTTTCTCACTATCTATCGATGAGATATTTTAATAAAATCATCTTTATAAAATTAATGGATTAAAACACATAGAATACCATTTATTATTTGGAAATAATATATTATCTATTTTTTATTCGTACTAAAAGGAAATAAATTTTATTTTCCAAATCACAAAGTAGTTAGTATTGAATCTTATAAAGATATTCTAAAGATACTATGATGTCTAAGAGGCTAGTGGTAGTTTGTATAAACTTAGAGAAGTTCTTAATTAACAAATAATAGAATTTTCCAATATGAGTTTGATTGATTTTTGGCTTAATATCCTATAGAGTTAGGGTATGTGACAATAAAGGAAAATGTAAATAGCTACATTTAGTTATAGTGATAAAGTAAATATCACTATTATTCCAACTTATTTAAAATTTTAATTTCACTTTATTTCATAAAAGTATTAGGAAATATTGGTAAAGATAAATGTAAATGGTTACATATGTTTACCACAATTAAGTGACTGTAACTTTATCCTAAAAGATATTAAGGCATGGTGGTAAAGAAAAATGTTAATAGTAACATTATTTATTATAACAATGTTGATTTCACTTTATCTAGAAGAGTATAAGATGTGATGGTAAAGTTATAATGTAAATAGTTACATTATTTACAAAATATTTCAAGGGAAATGGTTCCAAATATGATGATGATATACTTACAAATATTTATAAGTGGACAATACAATATAATATTTTAAGAATTGATGTTATAATGTTAAAGATTTTGAAGATAAGTTCAAATAGTTGAACTTATGGAATATGATTCTTATGTATCACCATTTTTTAAACTATCTTCCTTCATAAATTTCACTCACTAAATTGTTAGTGGGTGTATTTTATCAGATGGACACATAGGGATGTGATGGAAATTATATATGTATGTAATGTTTGTAAAATGAATCCATTATCATAGTAACCGCTTGAGGGTCATGTTATATATCTATAAGGTATTGGTTGTAATGATTGTAAAAGTATCATTTTATTATAATAAAGGCCATCTTAATTTATCATTCATTCATGTATATTGAAATTTATTTTACATGAATAGTAGAATGATAAATATCTCCTTGAAGTAAAAACTCTTTGTTATCCCTAACTGATGGACATCATGGTGTTCAATGGGTTGTGATGAAATGTAATGGTCAGATTGAATAGATTCTTATATCCATTACAAAGGGTTGTATATGAGATATTGAAGAATATATTCTTGAGGTAATAATTAGAGACTTATTACTTGGACGGATCTACTAAATTATATATCATAGAATTTCATATGGTTATATATATACTCAGGGATAAATGATTATTTTTAGTCTGTATAACTTGAGGTTGGTGATATACCTAACATGAGAACCTTCATATTTTGATACCTTACTTATGAAAGTCACTATATGAACTTAGCTAATCAGGGGTTGGTTGGGAATTTTTTTGATCATGTCATAGGTTGGAGTGTGACCAAGAAGGGTTTTATCCACTTATATTATGAGAAAAGACATTTGGCCCTTGATTGAATTATATTGAGTGAATTCTTGGCCATGCTTAGTTGTTTCACAAATGATGTTTCCAACTACTTGGGAAAAGTGACATGTAATGTGCTTATCAGATAGATGAATGACATTTTATGTATTAATCGAGTTTAAACTAGGTTAAATTTTAGGGTTTCCCTAAATATAAAAAAATATTCACCGGTTACTGCCAATGATTGGGTGATTTGTGTTTGACTTCATAATCAAAACTCACCAAGGAAACACACGAAGAACTCAATGAACATTAAAGGTTTGTAAGTTATTTATTTGTTATACCATGACATAAACGTTCATGTATTTTATGGTGTTAATGATATTTCAATTTACCAATATGAACCACACAGACACCGCAATTAAAATAGACAAGATGAAATGGTGAATAGTGTGGTTTGTGAAACATCACATGAAAGGGTACCCCCAAACATGATCATATTAGTTGAGTATGACATTACAGTACATAACTCAATAAAAGAGGAAAATATTATTATGAAAAACACCACACAAACCTAGAATTTAAAATACCATTCAATTATTACAAAAACAAATCTTTAGAATTACAACACGTTCCTCCTTGAGTGATCATGAGGAGTTTAGAACTCCATGAGAGGGGAGGAAGAAAAATATATAGAAGTAGCACTTCCCATAGCCTCCATAACATCAAGGGATGATGTGGAGAAGGATCTTGAGAGGATATTTGAGAAAATTTTAGTCAAAGCACAAGGCTTTAGAGGAGTGAAGAGAAGCGGGAATGGGCGGTGGGGGTTTATAGTGGAGGAGAGGAGGGTTCTCTCATTATTTTACTCATTATTTTATTATTTTCCCAAAGACATCCAATAAAATTGATTATTATGACCAAGAATAGTAATATGTGAATTTGATTTTAAACCATGTGTGCTTACATTATCCCTGATTCTAGGAATAGTTAATTTCATTGATAATGTATATATACGGTAAATTTCCATATTTTACTATTCATCAAAATTTTGAGTATTTCATAAAAATCCCAAAAATTCAGCATAACAATTTTTCAATGGGTAGAATTAAAAAATAAACTCTAATTATTGGAAATAATTTCCTAAATATTATTAATTTAATTTATATATGAAATCATAATTTATTCAAAAAATAATAATTTATAACTATAATTAATTTTATATAACATTGAAAAATTAATCAAGATATCATTATCTTATAATCTTAAGACAAAAACTAATATTATGATTTAATATTTATAAGGTCCATATTACTATCCATAATACTATTAATGAGGTTATGTCACTATTCACTAAAAATTAAGCTTGTCTTATCAGACTCTAAAAATCTTACTAAACGCAACTGTGTATGTTAGTTATTTGAAATTCAAATCACAGAGGTGGAAAATTTATGTTTACTGGAAAGGTTATAAAAAATTGGTGTTTTGTAGAGACTCAGTTTTTCATGAACTCAATATTAAATTTATATGAAAAATCATGGGGTGTTAGAGATATCCTTTTTCTCCTCATTATGGATTCAGATGTTCTCATATGCATCACTCTAAATTTCATCCAACTATTGAATCCATAACATCCTATGATCACTTGCATCTGAAAGATTCATATTACATTTATTAACAACACAATCTGCATGGTGTTCTACCACCACCAGTATGTGACAAGCCTTTCCAAACATTATCTTGTATGGTGACATTCCGACCAGAGTTTTAAAATCTGTACAGTACACCCAAAGTGCATCATACAAGCATAAACTCCAATCTTTCCTATTAGACTGTACTATTTATTCCATGATTTGATTAACTTCCCAATTTGAGATTTCAGCTTGTCTGTTAGTTTGGGGGTGGTATGCAGTGGAGAATTTATGATCAACCCTATTCTTTTAGAGTATTTTTTTCATGTTTTGATTGAAAAAATGTAATCCCCGATCACTAATAGTAAATTGTGGAAAACAAAACTGACTGAAAATTTGGGACCTCATAAAATCAACCACCACTTGGGAGTCATCAATCCTCGTAGCCTTTGCTTCCACCCATTTAGAGTCACAGTCAAAAACTAATAAGTTGTATAAAAATACAAATGAATTTTTACAAGGCCCCATGAGGTCAATGCCACATGCAACAAAGATTTCACATAATAACATTGGTTATTGGAGCATTTCATTACTCTTAGAGATGTTCCATATGAATTGACATCAAGTACATGACATACAAAAGTGATGGGCATATCGATTCAATGTTGGCCAATAGTGTCCCTATTCAAAGAAATTTAGAGCTACCCGTTGAGATCCAAAGTGGCCCCCACAATCCAAAGTGTGGAATAAGGTCAAAATAGAGGTGAATTCATGGTCAGGGACACACCACCGAATTACTTGGTCACTATAAATTCTCTACAAGTAAGGGCCATCCCAAATGTACCATAGTCAATCATGCTTAATGTCAAACCCTAACCTTAGTATTATTTTATTTAATTATTTTCTATGATATAACTAATGTAAAATAAACATATACCAATAGTTACAAACTATTGGTAAAAGCCCTAAAACCATTGGGATACTCTATCAAAATGGTTCACTGAACCGTTGGACTATGAAGCATGGGGATATCCTTATCTAAATGGTTCAAACATAACCCATTGGGACAATTGCATAGAATTTAAAAATACCAACAATTCGATGCAACCATTGGTAATTATCTATCCCAACGGTTAAAAACCTTGGGTATACAACTAGACCAACAGTTCAGTGAACCGTTTCCATAGGTCCGGTGGTATGGGTATACACAAATGGTTTAGAAACCATTTGTATACCACCTATAACACACTCTATTCCAATGGTTTCATTGAAAATTTTGAGATATAGGTATACCAATGGATCTCAAACCATTGGCATACACTACCCAATCTATATAACAATGGTTCAGAGAACTGTTGGTATTTCCTCTTCTCCGCAAAAAAAACAGTAGCCACCTCTTCCGACTAGCCACTTCCAACCAGCCAGAACCTGTAAAAATAGGTATTCAACCTACAATAAAATGAAAGGATTCAACCTAAAACCTATAATCATGGAAGAAAACACACTGCAAACATAGAAAATACAAAACAAACAACATGCAACCTACAATCACACAAAAACACACTGCAAACACAGAAAACACACAACACATAGAAAACACGTAGGCAACTTTCAACCTACAATCAGACAAAAGAACACTGAAAACATAGAAAACACATAGAAAACATGCAATCACAAAGAAAAACACAATAAATCATTGTAAAAACATAAAAAACTCCCTGAAAACCCAAATAAAAACTCACAAAAACTCACTGTAATCACCTGTAATCAGACAGAAAACACACAAAAACTCACTATAATCAAACATGAAAACACACTACAATCAAAAATAGAAACTCTTAGGATTCCTGGATTCAACCTTGATCCCGATGAGTGTGGAATTGCTAGGATGCAGAGATTCAACTTTGATCTTGATGAGTGTAGAATTCTTAGGATACTAGGATTCATCCTTCATGTCTATATTATTCCTTATGTAATACCCCTAGATTTGGTGATGTGACTACAGATGTGGGAATTACCAAGATGTATTGGAATTAAATCTATGGACATTGAAACTCTATTTCCCAAGGAGAATGGGAATTGGATGATACTAAATGATGTTTCACTTCCCAGGACTTCTAGGAATTTACCATTGTGCCTGATACTATTTGATTTCATAGGGGGGATTGGTTGTGGTCAACTACAATTAGATTTCCTAGGGCCATTCACCTTGTAAATAGTGCTTGAACATACTACATTGATATTGGATTTCCCCTATAGGATGGGAATTTGTTTTAAATGATATATTAGTTGGAATAGTTTCACAACATGCTCAGGGACACTTCAACACAAGATGAGGTGGGTGTGGTCAATCACAAGGGTCACATTAGAGACTAAGGATCAATAGTGATTTATTTATTTATATTAAATAGCATATAAATTTATTTATCTAATAATATCACATGCACAAACACACATTAGCTACTTATGTATCAAACTATATCAGTGGTTCCCTACTATTTTGTACTATCACCATGCTCGGGAGGCCATGACACTTTGGTCTCTGAGATGAATTATTACATGCATATATGATCAAATTGGGTAAAAGGTCATTATTACTTGATAATGATGTAGAATTTTAGATATTTTGGTTATTGAGATGATGTGAGACTCAAGGATGGATTGGAGTCTCTTTTTTCCTTTTATATTCATTTTTTATATATGGGGCCAATCTGGTGGGGGACCAGTGTGTGTTAGTTTTTAGGTATATTATTTTAATTCAGTTATTTATTATCATTTGTTATCTAATGTTTATATCATATTTGTTGATTAGTTTATTTTCATCTATTGTTGTGCAATCTGATATAGGGTATAGTCTTCCAATTTTATAACCCTAGAACTTCATTGTTTATCAATATACTCTAGTGTCTGGGATGACGTGCCTAAGGTCCAGTGGTGACTCCTTGATTCAGGCACCACTCAGTGGATATGGACCAAGGGAAGGATGTTACAAGGGAGAAGATTCTCAATAATTTTTCAAGTACTCTTAGGTTTGCACCTTCATGCATGTGTATAGGGTAGAAAAATATTGGATCTAGGTATTATTTAGTGGTAAGAAGAACGGTGATCCAAAAAGAGCTTAGTTTATGGTCTCATAAATTTAACCAAAGGGGATAACCCTTAAGGTAATATTGCCTAGAGTGTAGGGGTGTAATTTTGAAGGTCTTCTAGAAAGGAAGAAGGGGATAAATAGAAAATCAATAAATAGGGGGAAAATGAACGTAGCATGTTTTCATAGCCTAGGGAATATTAGGAACACCTCATGTATGAGTGCATAGCTTTTAAGGGCATGGTGTTTAGACTAGCGTATTTCTATAAAGATTGTGATCATGTACATAAGGATGAGAAATTATAATGCAGGAAATAATTACTTATATGAACTTATTATGTCCTTATCACCCAATAAAAACCAGGTGAACCTCTCACACAGTTATAGATCATACTCGGAGGAAGGGGAATCAACTGAAAATTAGGCTGGGCAGGGGCTCGACATGAGTTTGTCACAATCCCTAAGATCTAGTATGGAATGGATTTTTTTTATATCTATGACCAGTACATGATGAACATACATCAATATATATCATGTATAGTGGGAATCAAGCCATACATTTTCCTAGAGGGTAGTGTGAGGTAGTCAGCTATGAAACCTCACCCAAAGTCACCATGTAAGTAGTGTGTTTTCTGACTTTAATCATCAAATTTCATAAGTATCTCTTCCCAACCTACTTAACTATGTCAGTTCTATTCAATCTCCTTAGAGGGAAAAATATATCAAATAAAGATACACCTTCCATCCAATCATCATGCCCCTAGGCATGGACAGGGTCCAAGGAGATTACAAAACATTTGAGGTCCACGAAGGTCTGAACCTGATGTCTGATGTGGGTGACATATTCCTCATACCATTAGATCTAACATGACTATGAACACTCTTAAAATCTCCTGATATGTGTAACTATTCTTCAATATACCTAGCTAAGATGAAGGCATCACTAGGATATAGTAATCATTTATCCGGAAATAGAATATACCATCGGATATGTATCAAATTTTCTAACCATTGTTTATTCTTATACCCCATTAGGGTAGTGGTGTCCCTATAAATCTCCTTGTACATATTGTATAATTGGAAGGGGCATCATCTGTGTATCAATGATGTGTGTCATAGGAACCCATTTTTATCATCCCTTGGGTCATGGTTGAGGTGAAATAACTAGCTACTATGTTAAATAAAAAAGGAAAATCCTCAGCAGTTAACATAATTTCTCTTAATTTGTCAACATTATGTATCTACATTGACTAATAGGTATTATTTGATTAATTATGGAAATGAAACCTCAATGATCAAAGATCCTAGATCCTTTGGCCATTGTATCTCTTCAGATAGAAGCCATCTATACACCATGCTCACCATGGGATGCGAGTACGAGTCCCTCACTAACCACACTATTCTGGAATATATATATATATATATATATGTTCCTTGACTTGGAATAGGCTAAGGTTTAAATTACACTACAGTTTAATAAACAATTAGGAAAAATGTGTGGGGATAGATATAATGAATGATCTTAAATGGGACCATTAAAGAGCTCAAGGACCATTTGGACTACTTCTGGTATATGTTGAGAACCCTCAGCTCCAGTGGGTTTGAAAATCATGTTTTACATGCTTGGGTGAAGAATGTGGTCAGAATTATGCAGGATAGTAGGGACTTTTAATTGAATCTATCAGTAGTGGATGTTTTATTTATGGCTTTACAACATCCAAATAATGCCATATAAAAATTCTCTTATCATTAAATGGAATTAGTGTCTCACCAAAATTCATTCAATGATAGGAGTGTTGAAATTGATTGGATACAATAATATTTTTACCACATTTTCTACATGTTGAATATTTAAAATAAAAAAGTTTGAGACCAATATATGCTCCAGGAAGTGGTAGAGAAGGCTACACATGATGTTTCTACCAAGGCAGAGGGACTATTATATGTTGTAGAGGTGGGGACTACATTAATTGATTAATTACACCAATTTGTATCTTCTGTAGGGTAAAATATTGGTGATCTCATGGATTCTTATGAGAACATAATTTAATTATTTTGTATTCATAGAAAACCAATTTCATCTATGGAACCATGGGAAATATTCCATGATGTGAAGATTCCTCCCATATTTTTAATTATCGACATAGAAAACCATTTGAATTCCATGGTTATAAAGAATGTATTTAGAGCCTCTATAGACCCTTAAACAATAACAAGATTATTCGGTAATATATTTCAAAGGGAATGATTATAAATATGTTCCATGGGAGTTATGGACTCTAAGGAAAATAAATTAAAGGAAATAGATTAACATATTAGACCTATAGATATGGTGTTCACAAGTCGCTTAGTTTTACAGAAGGTTCTTTCATGATTTTATAGAAAGGAAATCAGCCTGTCACTAGTTCTCAAAGTGAATAAGATATCGATTGCGATATTAGTGGTCTAACATATGTCTTATAATTGAGATGATATGTTTATGTACCATATGAGGGTTTAGATCATGTAAAATATTCCTAAGAGGATTGGTCCTTGTAGTGATAGGTGTGGAAATTGTACTTCTAGAATTTGATGACGAAATACTTTTGAGGATGGATTGGAATCTTGGTGGGTTCTTATAGTGGGATGGTTCCTATAAGTTGTAAAATGTATTATGAAAGGTTTTAATCCATTAAATGATTAAAGAGTTCAACTAAGGAGATGAAGGATGATATTCTAGTGTTGGTATTGGGTATTTCCAGACATATTGGAATTATAATGCCAAGAGGCTTGGTCTGATTTTTCTTAGGATAGATCCTGGTAAATATGGCTGGGTTATAATACATGATTTTGATGAGGTTATTGAATAGATTATTGAGAATATAATTAAGAAATTCTCAACATTCCAAGAGAATACTATAGTGTGTGGGATGCGGATTATGGTTAGTGAGTAGCGACGAGGATGGGTCCGAGAGACCCTAGAGGATTCTCAGGTGGAAGATGTATGAACATAGATGGGGTCGACATGGTGTGCTTTGTGACTAGGAAAATTATGAGGTTAATAATCCTCTTTGTCTAGTAGCATGATGAGATGTGAATTGAGGCATGGGATAATCCTCAAGAGATGACTCTAGACTATGTAACTTAGAGGATAGACTAGTGTGGTGGTGAAGAGTTGTAAGCATAGGTAGACTGGGATTCAAGGAAATTTCCAAGAATATCATATAGTATTTGTGGTCATAATAAGGTAATTATTTATTTTTTGGGTATGCAACTGATTTGAGTCTCAAGGACTCTAGTGGATTCCCTAGTGTAAGATATAGGAGTACCAAGAGTACTTCCATTTTGTACTTGGATGGTGATACATTTTTGAGATGGGGGTATATATCCCGAGTGACTAAAACATAGTACCTATTTGGTGAGATATGATATAGACCAAATTCCCTTGTTTTTATTTCATACACAGGTTGGGTGAAAAATTCTAACATGTATAGTGATATATCTTAATGAATCAAAACACCATAAGTGATAAGTTTTTTGAAGGATCCTTACTTGAGTAATAATGAAGTTACCATATTATAACATGATATCTAACCCTAGCATGAGTGATAAGGTAGTGGTCAAGATAATGGACTTGCCTTGGATGATGAGGTTCTAGATGAACCCAACCATGAGTGTTAATGGATCATTTGGAATCTGATATTAAACCCACCATGGTTAATATGGTATTATTTTATAAAATGGATTTACATTGATCATAATGTATTAACATGGATGTTTGTTCATTGAGAAGGTTGGTATGTGATATATAGTTGTCTGAGACACTACCTTTATAAGTATTATAGATTTTGGGAGTTGAGTGATAACCTCTATTGAGTTATAAGTATTAGTCTAGGGCTTGGTAACATAACTATATCCTACACATTTAGTTTATGGTTGAGTAATCATTGATACTACCAATTTAGAGTATTTGGGTATAGGATGGGTTTCATGTATGATGGTACAATGATGCATGTTTTATGTTCACAAAAATGTATCTATGGTTGGGTATCATGGAAACCTATTTATCACACAGTGACCTAATACACATGGAGTCTTGGTGTCCAAGTTGGAACATGACATCTGACACAATATGTGTGTCTATTTATTTTTATAAAATTTACTTCACTCAGATATACATCTATTTGTAAAAATATATTACTGTCTCTTTGGTTTAGAAAAAAACACAACTCTATTGGTGGGGTTTTATTATAAAATCATGGCATTGATTTATTACACAATTCATTTAATTATATTTAACATTTATTCTAAAACTCAATTAGCACAAATCAAATGAAATAATTTAATCAACTAGATCAACAACACTATAACTTTGAGTTTTTGAAGATACTGCACCTCCATTGGAGAGATTTTATTATAAAAACATGACTTTATTTATCAAATGAATCACTTATATTTATGAAAAATTATTCAAGATATGCAATTAAATATAATTAAGCAGAATTGAGAATGAATCTAAATTCAAATTAAATCATTCATGAATTAAAGAGCCTAGGAGAGGGACCTTACCTCAAGGTGGAACAAAGTCATCCACTTCGGCTCTTGGAGATTTCTAATTTAAAGCTGATTCTCCCCCACTTGGTATACGCACCTTCACACACATGCAAGGACACCAATGATTTATGCACACACCCACATAACCATGAGCATGTGCAATTGGATCCTTGCACATATGCTTATATGCATATACCAGTCTCCACTTACCTATGTTTGCATTTAAATATATATATATATATACACATATACATGGTCCCACCTAGCCCCATAGGTGAATAATCACTTCCATGGTTGACTATACACGTAACGAGGGAACCCACATACATATACTTACATACCTATTCACATGCATGCAATTCTCCCTTGGCTTGGTGACTCAAAACTAATGAACAAGGATCAACTCACTACACAAAAGATATTAGGAACCTTAAAACACATAAAGGATGCTTCATAATTAGTGATAAAACAACCAACGACATTAAATCCTTTCCTCAATTGGCAGCGGAGATCCAAATCCACCATAACCAACACAAAATGATCTAACGCCCTACTAAAAACATAATATGGAGTAAAAATCAATGAAAGTCCCAAAATACATGAGTTAGAGAAAAGTAGTAACCATAGAATCTTACCTCCGATCAAAGCTGGAGGACTGAATCAATTTGAACCCCTTATGGACCACTTCGCAGAATATAACTACCCTTTTTACATTGAAAGCAGTAAAATATTTAAGTGTCCAATTCCATAATAAAAATAAAATAAAAACTATACTAAGACATAAATGTCTCCTGTGACTATACACGCCACTGCCCAACATATATGAACCACAATACCCCATGGGTCAAATCATATTCCTGCATGCAATGAGGAAACATATATATGTTTCAAAATGATACTATCAAAATTTTCATTTCTATTAATTAACAATTACTCTTCCTATTAATGGTATATAATCATTTTTGGGAGAGTTTCATCTTAGTTTGGTTTTTTTCGAAACAAGATTGTTTGGTACATTTTCATTAGATTTACATTGTCTTCTTTTGGTTTACATTATCGTGGAAAATTTTATTCATTTTGGTTCTTGTAAATCATGTAATTAATAATAATTTGTCAATCCATATTAATAATTATATCCATTGGTTCCATATCTTGAGTAAATAATACATAAAAATGAGTGATATCAAATAAGGAAAATCATAAGAGGGACACGATGTAAAGTAGTCTCATCCATGAAATTCATTCCTAATATAGATTTTTCATGGGCCCATAAATCACCAAAATCCCCAAATTATATTGGGCCAAACAAAGAGGGCAGAATAAACAAACCTCAAATGGTGAAAAATGGTGGCAGATGAACCGTGATGATCCAAACTACTTTTCCTTTGGAGGCGGATGCCAAATCATGTCTAAGGTGGACCTAAATGAACCATTATACTCCCGAGAAATGAGGATCAATTTTAGATAAGTGGAAATTATAGATGTTTATAAGAGTATTATATTGTCATTGTGAATATCAAGGGTTTTTGATTACATGTGAAAACTAAAATGGTGAAACATATTTATAGTTTACTACAACAATTAACAAGATTCATAAAGAAAAAATCATAATATTAAGAGAGATTAAAATTATTTGAGGTTGAGAAATATTCCCACATAATTATGTGCTTAGAGCTTGGAACAAATCTTGAAAGATCAAGAATCAACCCAAGATGAGCCTCCCCAATGAACTGAGAATAAAATTTATACCACTCAAATCACTTTAAAAATTTTATACAAAAAATAGATTCATACTAGTACAAAATAAATCTTTAGAAAATTAGGAGAGTCCTCCAATATATCCTCAAGGAATAATGTATCCCACTACCCTAATAAATTTACAATTTCTATGTCATTTTTATTTGTAAGTGTTGTACAAAGATCAAATTCTTTGAAAAAGATAGTGATATAAAATATAAAGAAACTCACCAATAAATTAACGGTGGATTTGAGAATATGTATGAAGAGTAGTTATCCAAACCAATCCCAAATTTATGCCAACTATATCCAATTACATCAATGTAATAAATATAAAAAAACAACCTAAATAGAGAATGAAACAATATTTTTTTTTAATTATTGGTGTTGCTAGATGTTTTGGAACATGGACATTGATTGTTGGTATAATATATATTCTCATACAAGTGGTATTAGAGAATAAGAAAATGAGATCATAGTTAAAACTAAGAACAAAACTATTGTGCTAAATTAGTTTTCAAATATGAAGAGAAATTTATCTCTTAGAAACATATTTGAAAGCCTTGATATTATTTGTGAATGTTGCAATGTATATGGAAACTGTAATGAGGATTTTATGTATGTAGAAACTCAAAATGAGGCATATTTTAATGATAAGAGGATTCCATGATTGAGTAAGTAGGAAAAGGGAAATAAATTCTACCATGAGGTGTAAACTGAAGAAAAAAAAAGTAGAAAAAGGCACTCCCAAGTGCTCATTGAAGAGAGATGATCATCATGGGGTTTTAGTATAGATAATATGCTTCTATTCTGGTAGAAAACACTACATCATATACTATTTAAAAATTTGTGAGGGTTTGACTTGATGTTAAAGGATGTTTTTGTTGGTTACCACTTACCCTTAATGTGGATTTTCAATAAAATAAAAAATAGAATGTGGATAAACTATTTAAAAATAGAAATAAAGATCTACAATTTTTATGATAGAAAATTTGAATTGAAAATGGAAACCATCCAAGAAAGCGATAGTAGAATTCGATTAGTAGTTGACATTTTTTAATAAGATCCTAATATATTTCTTATGGAAAATCTAAAGCAGTTGAAGAATTTTTTTGAAGGTGTAGTTATGATAGTCATGGAGCTATCATATCTATGACTTTGATTCCTAGTCAAAAGCATTTGATTAGTGGTAAGGGAAAAGAGCCAATATTATCATGTTCAAAATCAGTTGTTACAAATGGATCCACACCTAAGAATAAGGTTTAACATCATAAGAAGGAATGTTTTATTATATAGTCTGATGAGTTATCAAACGATATACCAAAAAAACGGAAAGAATTGAAGGTTCTCTAATTTCTCAATTGAATATGAAATTTTCAAACAATAATAAACATGCGAAAGAAGAGAAAACCATGTTTAATCAACATAAACATGTTTTGAATGTGAGAAATATGAAATCAAAAATAAAATCAAACACTTTTGAGATACAAATAAAATTCCTCCAGTGTTGAGAAAAAATCCCCAGTCAATGTTATAACTTATAAGTTGATAAAACCACCTTATTACCATACCTGTCGATATAAAACAATACTCGAATGGAAATTTTACATAACACACACTTCACATATATATTTTTTTGAAGGAAAATAATTTTTCAAAATTAATCCTTCATACAGTGTTGTTATTCCCTTGAAAAAATAAACATGGATAAAATAAGAAAATGCATTCTTTTTAATCACATCTCTAAAAACGTTTCAACACCATTCCCATGATTTAATACCATGTTTATAAGAAAACATTGCATCTAGATAACACTTTATAATTTAATAAAATATGGTTACACAATCAACTATATGTGAATCCAAAAAAATAACACATTTATCCATAAACCAATTTCCCTTCACATGCCTCATGTACATATTAAAATAGTATGTATTAGATAACATTTTCATTTGAAAATTATAACACTACATTCACAATAAAATTGCATCCACAAAGAGTCAATGGTATGAATAATCCTAAAAATAAAATATTCCTAACATTTTTATGATATCCAAATGAGTTCACATAGAATATTATATTCTATATGAAACTAGAAACACATCATATATTGTTCACCTAAATCACAACGAAATAATGTTCTCGTGGTATCTTCTATGTGAACTTCCAATGATTTATATCTAAAAACACTACAATGATTACTATTTTTATATTTTGAGAAAACCAAAATCAATCATATATCACAGATAAATGAAACAATATGAAATGATACAAATTGAATCAACAAAACTCAAACTAAAAAAATGAATCAATTAACAATACCAGAAGAAGATTTGGGACTCACTACAAAAGAATAACTGAATCATAAAAACATTGAAGGGTATGCTTGACCATCGGAGATCCTCAACCTAGGCAGGATTCCTGACCATAGGGGATGCTCGATCTTCTTGACCTAGGAGGGACTTGCGTCAGGAGAGGGAAAGCTCGACCAAGGGGTGATTCTCTTTGGGCGAGGGAAATATCAACCTAGGGGGGATGTGTGCCCTTAGAGGGGATGCTCGACTAGAGGAGGATGAGGAGGGGGATGCATGAGAGACGGAAAGAGGGGAGCGACGAGCGGCGAGGGGGTGTTGGAATGGGAGGATGGGAGCACGAGGGAGATAAGAGCAGTGGCGAGGGGGAGTCGAGATTGGAGAGGTGGTGATGGGGAGTTGGGAGTAGCGGTGTTTTAGTGATGGAGATGTGTGGTGTGAGGGGAAGTACGGATGGGTCGTGATGGGACGGGGTTTTAAGAAAGTCTATACCAACAGTTCTCATAAACTGTCGTTATTGAGCCGGTTTGGTCCAATGGTTTATTAAAACCATTTGGAAAACACAACTGATTTTACTCTATACCAATGGTTTCACAGAACCATTGGTATAGACTCTTTATCCCAATAGTTTTTTCAAACCATTGGTAATGAAGTATCGGTATATGTGGGATTTTCACTAGTTTTTGGATATACATTCCAAGGTCTGGGTTGAGTCTTGGTTTGATTTTTTTGATTTTTTATTGGGAAATTGATGTTTTGGGCTCAGTAATATCTGGTGTATGGGTAGAGCACGGTTTGGGTAAACCAGGTGGATTCACTTAGGTAACTGTGTGGATTATGTTGGGTGTCCGGTGGTAAGGCACACGGTTTGGGAAACCATGCATCAACTGTGTAGTTCAGTTCTGAATCTGGATTGTGGCTCACAGCAAAGTTGGTGCACGGTTAGTTAACCATGTGGCCAGCCCATGCATGTGCCCCTTCTCTCCAGTAGGGTGCGCACGGTTGGCGTATGGTTTGGAAAATCGTGCGGCCAAACCGTTCAGTTGTCCTGTGTTCTAATATAAAATAAAAATAAAATAAAATAAGAAAATTGAAATATTTTTTTAATAATTATAATATTGATGATAATATTATTATTAAGATTATTATTATTATTATTATTATTATTATTATAAAGTTATTATTATTATTATAACATTCTTGGAAACCCTTGAGGGGTCTCCCTCTTCATCCCCCTTAACCAATACGCGACCCCCACTCTCCTCCCTGCTCGCGTGTGACCCCCACTTGAATAGAACCCTATAACGCACCATCTCCCCTATCGCGTTCGTCCATCCTCCCTCACCTCACTCAACTCCCCGTTCTCTCTCATGGGGTAGGTCTCTCTCATACTCCTGAGACTCGGCTGACTAGGAGAGCTCCGACATGCCTCTCCCTCCCTCTGAAAACCTCTTTGCCTCTCGATTTTGGCTGTGAATCCCTTCGATGAATATCCACTCCCATCTTCTCCCTCTATTTTGTGATTTTCATCTCTTCCATGAGGTGCATCGAGTTTGGGCCAAACCCTAACAAGTTTGGGGGTATTTCATTATGTCTATTCTTGTTATTTAGGGTTCTTTGGCCACATTGAGGATCATTCTAGCCACAGTTGGCAATGATAGTGGGTTCTCCATAGTTGTTGAGTAAGGGATTTTGATTTATTCATTTTGGATAAATTTTAATTTAAGTGTTTTTTGATTTTTGAATTGTCTGTAATATTTAAAATGTGCATTGGACCTTGTTGCAGTGGTTTTGGGATGAGGGTGTTGAGAGTGCCTACATGTACATGCATAGGGTAAGACAAATATATATGTGCCCTATTTGTACATATTCCTTCATGGATAGGGGAACATATACATTTTAGTTATAGTTATTTATGTATATATGTATAAATTAATTTGTGTATAAGTGCAAAGTGTCGATTTGGGTGGTCTCCATCAAAGAGCGATAAGTTCGAGGTAAGTCCTCTATGCCTATCCCTTTAATTTGCATTCCGTAATTGATTTATTATTTTAAAAATATGTTTTATATCGATGTAGTATATATATATAATCTATGAAATTTGATTTATATTTTTAAAAATATTTTTTCATTTGTTCTGAATAGTTTATCTATGTTTTCAGCTTGTGATTTTCTTATTGATATATTCTCTCGACCTTGTTTAGGAAAAATGCATGGGTTTTGGTATGAATTTGTGGATAATTGTAACTTTCCTTTCTTAAAATGTGTTCCTTGTTTTAATCATGGTTTTAGGCTAGTTTTTTTAAAGTGTGGTGCCTTGGTAATGCAATTCAGATTTTAAATGATTTTGGAACAGAAAGGTGTTAAGCAATAGTGTTTTTTAAAATGATAATATTCCTTGTAAAGTAATGAGGCTCATTTGGTACTTTGAGAATGGTTTTTGAAAGGGGAAAATACCTCTTGAGGCATTCTCCATAGTTTGATAAACATGAGTAAAGTTTTAATATGTGATTTGTGATATGTTCCTAGTATTGAGGCTTATGCATTGTTGTGTGACGTAAAAAGGGGAATGCACTTAAGGAAGGATATCAGTGGTGGGGTGTTGAATGGGTTTTTGTATAAAGAAAGTGATATGTTCATATATGTTTCCTTGATAAAAACTAACCACTATTTGAAATAGATAACATGGGTAACCCAGAGTAACTAGGTGGGAAAACTAGGACTAGTTTGATAGATGATTTAGAAGCGGTTTGTCCCAGGTTCGTCTAGCAGGATTGATACTATAACACTAACTAAACATTTGTGGTGATTGAAGACCATTGGTCCCATATGTTTTCCCCTCCTAGAGGCCCGTACATGATAATACAGTTAGTTTTTGTTTCTATACCATGTTTCACTAAGGTATGACGATCCTAGTTCCCTACTAACAATAGCTACTCGAAGACTTCCCATGGTTCTTGTGATATGATTTCCATTTAAGTTGTTTCATCCTTGTCCTCTCTTTCTTGAAAACCATATTTTAATACAAATTTCATTCTTTTCATTTTTAAATGATAATGCCTTCATGGAATCTGTTATAAAATAGTTGGGAAAAAGAAATTATTTTTTGGAAAATGAAAATTTGTTACTTGAATTTGAAAATAATGAAAACATTATTTTATTATGTCTTATTTTTAAACTGCCATGTTTTTTGTTTCTTTTTAAAGGCAAGGGAATAGGGAATTGTTATTCCTTGTAATTCCTAATGAGAATTTTGGTACTCATGGCTACAATATTTTTTAGTTTCAGGTTACTTTAGTTTTGGATCACTCATGGAGTGACCGTGGTTCTGTATTTGGTTGTGACCAACAAGGTCCCTTGGAGGCATGTTTAGTTGAGGAAATTTTTTAACAGCTATTATTTATTTTTTTGTTCGGTTTATATTTATTCATTTTTGTTTTATTTATGGGTAAAATTGTTCCCAAATATATTATCGTTATGCCTGAAAATAGTTGTCATCTCCTGGGGATCAGGAACACCCTTCAGGAATTGTTAAAGATCATCTCAGGTGACCGGTTTAGGGTCAACCTAGGTTGGTTCATGAAAAAATAGTATCATATAAGACCCTTGTTATTTATGGTGTTAGATATCATTGAGATTAAGACTATCAGGACTTGAGAGGAAGGTGTGGGAATGACGTCATAAGCCCTTACATGTCCTAAGTCTCGAGTTTTGAGGGGTAGTCTGGGATTTGAATTTTTCTTTTTCTTGGTCAATGTGGATAAGGGGTGACAATGGGAGTGATCTGGTGTTACATGATGAGATTTCATGGAGTAGCGACCCATGTACCGCCCGATTGCAGAGTTCAAGATATTTCATGTGGTTGATGCTCACTTTGAGCACGGTTTTCTAAACCATGTTGTTGGGTTATGCATAGCCACTAGTTCCTTACTCCTGATTTTTTTAATGCGAGTTATTGTTGGGATCAATTTTGGTTAGTTTGAATGTACTTGAAAAATGAAAATGGTTTATAGAAAAGGATTTTTAGAAAGGGAAAGTGGGTTTTGGAGTGGAAAAATGGTTTTTGAAAGGGAAATTGATTCCTAGAAATGGTTTTCTTTTAACACAATGTGTAGTTTCAAAGGGAAAATGGAAAGCATTTTATAATTTGTTTTAGAATTTTTGAAACATTTTTTAGAATGTGAAATGAAACTGGTATGTAATTTTGGAATGTTTTTCTTTAATGATAAGGGGACACTTCAAATTGGTTGTGGATTTCGGATTTTATTTGAATGATCTAATTTGTAAATGATAATGTTTTTGAATTGGCCTTTGGTATTTCTATGAATGATCACATATATGGATGTGTGCATGTTGTGAGTGGATAGTTTGTGGTATGTTTGGATGTGTGCTTGATCTATCATAAGGATGTACATATGTGATATATCATGGAATACCAATGGTGGGTGTTTAATGTTTTTTTTGTTTAATGAAAAATGGTTTTCAAAAAGGGAAATTTAATTATTTTGATATGTGAGTGAGAAATTGTTTAGTGTTTTCTTCTCATGTTTAAAATTCACGTTCATGGTCACATGTTTTTGACATGATGAAAATGGGGTTTAAATGATGACTTGAGTTTGGATATTGGTTTGTGATTAAAGTGTGGAATTTAGATTTATGATTCACTTTAATTCAGCATTGTGCTTATTGTTTTTTATTATGCCCCCGAAAATTCCCTGTAAGCAATGAATGGTCAAACTCTAGGATGCCTTCATTCATGTTTAAGTGAAGGTTAATTTTGCAAATCAGTGTGTCTTCATTTAGTAGTATGAACTTGTCAAAACCGGGGTGGTTAGAGTTTTTTAGGAGATTCCAAATGAGTGTTTCTCTTAGTATTCTCATTAAAGACTCTACTCAAACTCTGAATTAAGTGGTTGAGCCAAACCCTTCCCAGATCATCAACCACCCCAAAGCCTTCTTGGTTTGGTTCCAACCTTCTTTAGCTAAAAAATAGAAGAATGTCTCATTCATAGAGGAATTGATGTTCTATTCGTTCTAGTCTCCTGGGTTTTTTAAAGGGGTTTTTTGAGCCGCACTATTGAGAGAGAAGTTTCAGTTGATATTGTAAGCTCTTGACTGCAGGGAAGCAGATCATTCAAGACATCTGATCTCCATCCATAGGTCTAAGAGAGAAGCCTTTGACGTAGTCAAAAAATCATTGGGTCTGGAGGACCTTGGTCTAGTTTTTGTCTCCAGTGCTGGAATGGGGACGATTTAAATTCTTATGTTATATATTCCCCATCTTTTAAGGTTCTATTTTTTTAAATATGCATATAGGTCTCATTTCCCCATTTTGTTCTTTGATCTATTAATTCTCCACTTTGGTCATAAGAAGGCGTGGTGAGCTCATTTTCTTGTAATTCCAATGGTTGTGCCTCCTCAAATGTGATTATCTGATCGATTTTATCTCTTGTGTGGTTATACCTTTTGGTGTATTGTTCTTGTTTTATATTTTTTTCATCATTTAGATATTTGTGTCTTGTGGGAATGATGAATTTTAGTTCAGTTATTTGTTTGGTTGGAGCTCTTTTTGTGAGTTTTGATGTGTGTCAGGGGTTTTTGGTATTGGTGGGATGTTCCAGTGTAGTTATGTGTTGGTTGGCCTACTCTTGTCGATTCATAAATAGCAGGGGGACCCTCCATGGATATTGTTGTGGTAGTTGGTTCATATGGATTGAAAATGACTCCTACAGTGTTTTATTATATTTTTATCTAATTATGATCTCATTTTCTAAGTTTTGACCCAACACATAGGGTTGGTTTGTACATATAAAAAATGACTCAATTATAATTTAGCTATGTTTTTTGAGAAAATATGATCAGTTCAGCTGTCAGATTCACATGAGGTTCATAAAATTCAAAAATGACTCAAATATCAATTTTCTATCTTTCCACACCAATTTGAGCTTTTCTATATTGTCACCACTACATGGATTATTTTTCACTTATTTATAACAGATAGTAACATGAAATAAAATTTTTCATTACATCAAGCTATCTAGGAATCAGATTAATGTGTAGTTAATTCTTAATGATTATAAATGACGCATTTATCATCATCCTAAGTTTCCATGTTAATATAAAGTTTTATTCTTAGTTTTGATACATTGATGGGTGATATGTAATTTTAATTAAAAAACAAGTTAAAATTATAAATTAGATAATACCAAAAAATATTGGAATCAAATTGTCACGAGGATGATTTTAATAGATAAAAATTGATCTATGGATCGTTCTCATATGTTTTCAAGGAAATCCAAACATTTTTTCCAATTTTTACCCCTATTATGTGACTTTTCTATTTTCTTTCAATCATATTGAGTACTTAAGGTATCATTTTCATGTGAGGTTGTCTCGTACAGATCAGAAATGACTCAAAGAACATTTTTCTAAGTTTTCAAACAAATATTAATTCATTTCCTTGTTTTTGACCTCTATACAGATGAATTATCATTAATTAATAAGAAAAAACAATGTGAAATTATTTTTTTCATCATATCGAGTAATTATTACATAAAATTATTGTGAAAATAATTCCTACAAATGAAAATGACTCATGGTTTATTTTTCTAAGAATCCAAGTGAATTGTAAGTCATATAATATGTTTTTACCTCTTGAGGGGTGACAGATAATTTTCATAAAAATATTAAGGTGACATGATACTGTGGATCCTTCCTGAATCATCCTAGTGGGTCCCATGTCATGACTCCCCAATCCCACCTACAATAGGTCAGGGGCTAGTGACTAGCCCTAAGATGGAATATCACCGAAAAGGTAGGCAATATCTTGTGTACGTGTACACACACAGACATCTCCAAGCCAATAAATTCTCAAATGTAAAAATCACTAAAAAATCGTGCCTGAATACATTTGAATCCCACATCCATAGTATGACATGAGTTAAAGGAATGTAAACAAGGCCAAATACAATCTCACCACAAAAGTCTATAACTCATGTCTAACATGAAAATAAAGGGACTATTGTCTGAATGTCATAGGAACACACCTCAGTCTGAATGTAAAGGGACTATTGTCAATAATGTGTGATGGGTCATTCACATACCTCCTGATCTGCGACACATGGAAGACATGGTGTTCCTGGTCCGACTATGGTGGTAGAGCTAAGTGGTAGACTACCTCACTAACTCTACACAATATCTAAAAAGGTCTAATAAATCTCAGGGATATCTTTCCTCCATAGATAAATATAAAAAATCCATGTCGAGGTGAAACCCATATGAACACTTGGTCTCCACCCTTGAACTCCAAATTCCTCCATCATCTGTCTGCATAAGACTTTTGATGACTCTGTGTAGTCTTCATGTTATCCTAGATGATATGCACCATCGGATGTTTCCCACAACAAATCTGGGACCATGGGTGATAACACTCCTCTTTCAGTCCTACAAATTGTTGACCTATAGGGTCTCACTTACAAATACTCAAATGGCACCATACCGATGGTGGAATGATATTTTTTGTTGTATGTATACTAAATTAGTGGTACATGATCCACCCAACTACAACCAAATTCCAACAGGAAAGCTCGTATCATTTCTTCTAGAACCTGAATCTCCACTCAATCCAGCTGTTAGTTTGGGGGTGAAATGATGTACTCCAGCATAACTGATGTAACACCTTGAGATTTTTTGAATTTTTTTCGAATAAATTTATCTTTTCAAAATTTTTCATTTCATGTGACACAGAAAATAGTTCTTTATATATATCAATATATATATATATATAAACTATGTAAAAAATTCCATTTACACTCAACAGTGACTTGGCTTGTTCTACTTGTAATAAAAAAATTGGCTTGTGCTCCATGCAATACCAACTTGGCTTGTGCAATAAGCAAGAGAAAATTGGTGTATGATGCACACAACATTGGGTTTCAATGAAACACACATATATATATACATACATAATTAATTAAATGAGATAATTATAACCTAACCATTAAACATAGTTATAAGAATATTAATAACTACTTTCCAAATATTGTTTATAAGTGTGTTATAAATAAAACATATTGATAATGAAGGAGACGGTTTTTGGTAAAGTCCTTTTATATTAAAAATAATGGTTTCTTCAATGTACCACCTTAAACAATAAAATTAATTTTTTACATATTTAGAAATTCAATTTGATAAAATAATGTACATTTTTAAATTTATAATATCAAAATTATCCTAGGGGGATTTTTTGGTTTTTCTAGGAAACTTCATTTTTGATGAATAGGGAAAATATTGCTTTTTAATTAAAAAATACCTTTTTTCATAATTAATTATTAATGATAAGTGTTATTACAAATATGATTTAAGGGTTACATAGATAAATATTGTGAAGTCCCAAATCCAGATCCCCTCAAAGGGTGCCCCGTGCCCGGTTCGCCACATAACCACAAGCGCATTTCCCCAAATGCCAGAGGCTGCTGACTTGTAGTGAGGGCCTTGGTAAGTTATTGGGGAAACTATGCCCTCATTTGGTAAGGTATACAAGGAATAAGAAATAACAGTCAATAGCGGAAGTAGTAAATAGTGTACAACAACTAAAACTAAATAGTAGAAGCAATGTATAATATAATAATGATGCAGCATGGTACTTGTATCTAAGAAAGCAGAAAACACAATAATGTGCTGAAATACAACTGAGAACAAAGTACTAAAAGTAAACAGCAACTCCCGCAGCATCTCAAGCCTAAGCTTGGTCCTATGCTCTCAAGATCTAACTAGAAATCATGTACCTGAAGTAGAAGGTCCACAATCTCAATCCACACCTGCAACCATATAACCTGTTTGGGCCGAAAATCAGGACCCAAAAAGGGTGTGAGACTAATCCCTGTAGTCAATCACCATAAGATATGTTCCCTACTATCAGTGAGCAATATAGAAAAAGTAAAGGAAATAAATGCAGTAGAGAAACAAGGGTACTCTAAAGTAAAAAATCATACCAATCTACATTCACATTTATTTATTAATTTAATTCACTCATTAAATTATCTACCAAGGAATCTAGCAAACAGCTCTATATTCTCAAGGCATAGCAAGAAAAGCAATAGGTATCTCAGCAGACTACCTAACAGAAAGCAGTGGAAACTCAAGATTGTTCTTTGGCATGGTGGACTCGTCACAACCAACCAAACAATAATCATGGTGTCTCTCTGGGTGTCTCACAATGGAAGACCCCTCTAGTCAGGTAAACATACAAAGGCACAAAAACTCTGGGAAGCTCTCACCGTCAATTCACCTACAGTCTTGCAACGATAACTATAGACTCTCTAAGGAAGCACCTATGTCTAATTCCCCCTATAGTCTCGATACGTACCAAATGACACTCTATGGAATCACAAAGTCTCATTCCCGTAGGTCCTGCGAATGATTCTAATTTATAACAGCCTCTCCTGGGAAGCCCTTAATCTTCAATTCCCTCTTTAGTCTACCACACCAGGTTCCCACATCCATGAGTTGTGTAGTCACGCGTAATCGAATTTTAGAAACCCAAATTAAGCTCAACAAACTACTTGGATAATATCTACAATGTATTAAAAGCATATAAACAGCATGAAATACATGCAATCAATTTTATTAAGGCAGAAAAACAATGCAACAAAGTATGCCTCACAGGTAACCTAAGCCAAACAGCGATAAACAACCAAAACCGGGGGAACACCCATGGGGTGATCCTCAAACATTATAACAAGCAATTATCAATCATCTAATAACCTCAAGAATACATTCAATATAAGGTAGATAATATTACAGGATCAAAACCCTAACCTGAGATACCCGATACATGGGTATCCGACACTTTTTCACCAAAAACACAATGACATTCAACATAGGGAAATAAACCACCTACCTAAAACCTAGGAGATCAATTTACATGAACGTCGGCTTGTGAATAAGCCTAGAATAGAGTAGACCTACAAAAACATCTAAAACGTTTTACCTCAGATAACTCTAAGAAGATAAGATATCAGGAAACGTGGCCAAGGAAGAACCAAGAACTCACCGCTGTGATTCTATTGCAACTAACAACATTCAATTCAGATAACCGGTGACGATTAGGTGGATCAGAGAAGATTCGGCCTCCTCGGATGCTCTGGATGTAATTAGGCAGAGAAGAAGTTGAAAATAGGTTTAAGACGTGACCCCATTCCGATTAATGATATAAAGAGAAAAGTACACAACGTGTACTTCATGGGTACATGACGTGTACTCACCCTTTCTGTACACCACATTAAGCAGACTCAACATCACCGCTACACATCGTGTGTGTGGCCCGAACACGGCCAGCACTTGGCCTCGCTGGGGATAAAACTACACGACGTGTACTCTAAGTACACAATATGTACTTAGAAAATTTCCAGATTTTCTCTCTTTTTCTCAAAAACAACCAGAAAAGAAAAAACATACCTGAAACGAAGATCCAGGTTCTTACAAACTTCCCCCCTTAAATAAATTCGACCCTGAATTTCCCTAACATGGTGGTGGAGAAGAAACCCCGAACAACTCGATCCACTGTGATCGCATATCATCCTCCCTCTCCTAAGTCTCGTCTTATACACGACCATGCTTCCATAGAACCCGTACAAGAGGAACAGACCGGTCACGAAGTATCAATGCACTACGATAAAAAATCATGATAGGATGCTCCTTGAATGATGCATCATACTCCAGCTCAACTTCATAGGGTTGAAAAACATGAGATGGGTCTGAGAAATATTGGAGAAGCTGAGAAACATGGAAGATGTCATGCATGGCATGGTACTTCTGAGGTAACTGCAACCTATAATCAACCAGACCAACACTCTCCAGAACCTCAAACGGATTGACATATCTCGGTGAAAGCTTACCATATCTCTTATTCCTCTTGTGTCCCAACCTCGGGGTAACATGTAGGAAAACCTGATCCCCGACCTTAAACTCCAATGGTCGTCTCCACTGATTAGCATAAGATTTCTACCGAGACTGTGCAGTAGCCATCCATTTTCGAATCAACTCCACATGCTCTTTGGTCTCTTAAACAGGACGAGGTCCCAGCATAGCTGCCTCTCTTTCCTTCATCCAACACAAGGGTGATCGGCACAGCCTACTGTACAAAGCCTTGTAATGTTCCATCTGAATAGTTACATGAAAAATATTATTATAGGAAAAATACACTATAGTTATATGTCTCTCCCAAGAACCCCAAAAATCACGGACACATGCTCGTTGCATTTCCTCTGGTACTTGAATCGTGCACTCTGACTAGCCATTTGTCTGGGGATGTTAAGCTATACTCAGAAGTACATGTGTACCCAAAGCCCTCTGTAGGCCTTTCCAGAAATGCGACGTGAACCGGGCATCCCTATCCGAAACGATAGTACTTAAACCCCCATGAAAGCATACAATCTCACGGATGTACATCCATCCAAGATCATCAACACCGAAGGTCTCCTTAATCGGAAAGAAGTGAGCAACTTTTGTGAGCCTATCAATGACAACCCATACCACATCATTCCCTCGAGGAGATCTCGGTAACCCTGTCATGAAGTCCATCACAACATCATTTCACTTCCACTCGAGAATGGGTAGCTGCTGTAAAAGCTCTATTGGTTGATGGTGCTCTGCCTTCACCTACTGACAGGTGGAACATCTCATCACAAAACCCACAACATCTCTCTTCATACCTGGCCACCAATACTGGCGGTTTAGGTCACGATACATCTTGGTGATGCCCAGATGAACTGTCCAGACTGAGGAATGAAATTCTCGCATCATCTCTTCGTGTATATCTACTAGCACCCATACACGTCCCTAGAAATGAAAGATCTCATCCCCGCCTATGGTTCATATGGGAAGAGGGTCCTCTCCTGACACGCTTTATCGTAGGACTAGGACTTTAGAATCTGACAACTGCCTCATTCGAACTCAGTTGAGAAGTGTAGAGGTAATAGCTACAGAAGATAGTAACTTCTTCCCCTGTATGTCGTGCACCTCCAAATGCATCTCAGAGAGCAGATCCATAAGTTGCCACTCATTGATGGCCTCCTGAACTACATGTATCTGAGTCTTCTTTCTTAGTGCATCAGCTACTACATTTCCTTTCCCAGGTGTATAAGCAAGCTCGAAATCGAAAGACTGCAGGTACTCAACCCACCTCTGTTGTCTTAGATTCAATCCACACTGCGTGAAGATGTACTTGAGGCTCTTGTGGTCAGTATACACCACGAAATGATCTCCTAGAAGATAGTGTCCCAATAACGTAGAGCATGAACAACTGAAGCTAACTCCCAGTCGTGCGTAGGATAGTTCCTCTCATGTGGCCTCAACTGCTGAGATCCATACACAACAACATGATCCTCCTACATAAGAATGGCTCCAAGCCCGATGCCAGAAACATCACATAAAACTGTATAACTCTTGTACAGCTCTAGCAAAACTAGAATCGGTGTTGAAGCCAATCTCACTTTTAGCTCCTGGAAGGTTGAATCGCAGGCTTTTGACCAAACATACTTCACCCCTTTCTTAGTCAAGCCCATCAATAGTGCTTCTAGGCATGACATGTCCTGTATAAACTGCCTATAGTAACCAGCTATCACTAATAAAATAGGTACCTCGAAGATGTTCTTCAGCTGCTCCTAGGTGACTACTGATCTCACCTTATTTGGGTCTTCTGATACTCTTATCTCTGGGATGACATAACCCAGTAAGTGAACCTCATCCATCCAAAAGTGTAAATTTTAGATCTTAGCATATAAATAACTCTCCCTCAATGTACTCAAAATGATCTCAATATGGGTAGTATGGTTGTGTTGAGTGTGAGAGTACACTAAGATGTTGTCCATGAAAACCACCACGAAGGAACCCAAGTAAGGATGGAAATCTATGTTCATCAGCACCATGAAAACTACTGGCACATTCATGGGACCGAACGACATAACCAAATACTCATACAGACCATACCTGCTCTGGAAGGCTGTAAGAGGTATATCAGATGGTCTGACACGCAACTGATTGTAGCTGGATCTCAAGTCGATCTTTGAGAACACTCTAGATCCTCGAAGATGATCAAAGAGTTCATCTATCCGTTGAAATGGATTTCGGTTCTTGACCATCAACTGGTTCAACATCCGATAATCCATACAAAGCCTAAGGGTGTCATCTACCTTCTTCAAAAATAGGACAGGCGAACCACATAGAGAAGTACTAGGTCAGATGAAACACCTTGTGTGCAACTCCTTCAACTGATTCTTGAGCACCTGAAACTCAGGAGTTTCCATCCTATAATGAGGAATGGACACCGGTGTCGCTTCCTAGCACAAGATCAATAGATAAGTCTACCTATCGCTCTGGAGGCAAACCCGAAAAGTCTTCTGGAGAGACATCTTGAAAGCGATCAACCATTGGAAGAAAATCTACCCAAGAAGTCTAGTGGTCATCCAGATATAAGCTATAAATCATCACCATAACACCACCCATCCCATGATTCTCTGGTCTAGCTCTGCTCGCCTGGACATCCCATTCACCCTTGTGAAGAAATGATATTCCCTCTGGTGATGTGAAGCTCAACCTGCGGCGATAGAAATCAAAAAAGGCGTGGAAGGGAACTAACCACTCCATCCAAAGAATGAAATCATAGCCTGACATCTCCAAAACATAGTGACTCCATGAAAAATGACACCCAAAAACCTCTAGGGTCAGTCTAATCACTAACACATGCTAGCATTTCTAATTCCCAAGGGAGTGTCCAGCGAAATCACATCCTCAGAAGTATAAATAGTAAGTCTGAGGCTTTCCACAGTATGCACAGAAATAAAGATATAATAATATTCTATATCAAAAAGTGCACAGGATAAAACTGAGGCTACTAAAATTTTTCATCAAACTGTAGAAGGTCCAGGATCCTGCTCCTGATGAATCTGCTCTACAGCAAAAGTTTGGCTTGTACCGTGGCCCTGCATAGCAGCCTGAGATCCATGTACTACTCCTCCCTGAGCCTTCCCACTGCATCCACAACCTCTACCTTGGTCTGAAAAACCTGAAGAACTCCAGCATCGAATCTGCTGCAGAACTGGTTATCCTGCTCCGGTACGCGGAGTCAAAACTGATCCTCCTCCACTAGCTTCTAGCAGAAGAACCTTGCAAAAGAGCTGCAGATGAACCATCTTTCCGCAAGATCGGAACTCCAATGGGTCCCTCGGGCCTTGGGGATTCTTATTCCCACTTCATCGACACTGATAACATACCACTTTGTTGCTAGAGGGAAGATCCCGTCTACCAGAAGGAATACCTCACTTTCTCGAGTCACCTCGTGTTGACCCTCAATGGTGCTTCCTGCTATCTGTCTAGACAGAATCAGCCCTGGATACTGAAACGCGCTAGTCCACAGCTCCAGCCTCCCTCATGTTTCAATTTGTAAAATGTGCCTGGTTGACTATTAGACCTGATGTCTGGGCTAAGTCCTTCCTCAAACTTCCTCACCAAAAACAGCTCGTCATACCCCAGAATAGGAGTGAAGCGTTGTAACTCTGTAAAGCAAGATGAATAATCCATAACTGTGAGAGTACCCTGCTACAGTTTCATGAACCCTCTGGCCCTATTGGTCCTCAACATTGATGGGTAGAAGTCGTCATAGAACGTACGCAAAAACTCATCCCAATCCATAGCATGTTGGTTCCCTGTCTGCGAAACCACATCCCACCATCTCTTAGCAGAATCTCACAGCATATAAGTCGGGAGATTCACCCTACTCTTTGGAGGCGTCTCCATATGCTCGAAGATGGTCATCATGGATTCTAGACATGACTCCACATCCTGTGGTCCTCCATCCCCTATGAATGTGGGAGGGTGCTGCTGCTGAAAAACCTGCATCAGCTCTGCCATAGATGGGGAAGGATGCTGAGCTCCCTGGAAGGACTACATGAATCTTAGGAAACCCTCTCTGAACTGAGCATTGGCCCCAATGACTGGAATCACTGATGTTTCCATGTCTGTAATGATAGGTGGATCTTATGGTAGTCCTTGATCTGTTGTATCAGGCGTAAGGTCACTGCCTGGTTCCAGACGTGCAACTGGAGGACATCCTGGTGCCATAGCACTGAATGGTCAAAGAAAACCTTCATTAATGATGAACACATATGAAACATAAGAGATAAAAATGGTATAGGTGATAAAAACTTTAAAACAAAATTGGGAAAACATGACTACACGGCGTGTAGTACTACTACACGACATTTTTATTAAAAGTTTCCATGGGCGTGTACCTTGGCCATACATGGATGTGTAAACCACCCGGCTACACGGCGTGTTCTTAAACTACACAGCATATACTAACTGTTTTTCCTCCCTAGCCGTTCACTCCTACACGGCTGGGAACACAGACTATCCCAATATGAAACTACATGGCGTTCTTGTCCACTACACAACATGTTCTTAAGATCTCTCCCTTGTTCATGTCGTTAGTCACACGAACTGGTACACAGACCACTACTACACGGCATGTCGAAAGAGACATGGAGTGTACTTGACATGCCTTTCATGGCCCGTGTTTTTAGTGACAAGTCCTGACACATGGTTGACCCTACACGACATCTTCCATATGGACACGGCGTGTACGCGGAAGGATAACACCAACCCGTGTTGTTGGCTACACGGCCGGATAAATGGTCAACTATACACGGCGTGTTCCCAGGGGACACATCATGAACTTGAATAAAAACCCCCACCCGTCTTGTTCGTGACACGGTCGGATACCTATTCCAGGATACATGGCGTGCTAAGCTGGTACTCGGCATGTTTCTACATGAAACATTACAACCCCATGTCTTTTCCCAACACAGTCAGGGAGACGACTAACAACTACACGATGTGTGTGCATAAAGTACACATAGTGTATTCTAGGTTTCTCCTGATAGTAGCCTCAGAACTTCATCGGAGCCCAGAAAACACAGAAAAAAAGTTTAAGGTGTCAAATTCCAATCCATGGGGTCCTATACTCCTCGTGAATCAAATCTTGCAATCATAACAACGGATATAACAAGAAAAAAGTATAACAACTCATGATCCACCAAATTATGATCCTCGAGGGCCCATAACACCTCTAAGACAAAAGTTTGTTGTCAATGATAAAGAATCTCTAAACAAATGATACCCTACTAACATAGCAGGTATTCTATCATAGCAGCTATCACAACAACATGATTTTTCTATCACAAATTCTATCACAATAGTAAGCCGATTCTAATGCAATCTAGATGGCATGGAAAAATGCATGACATGTGATTTTCTAAAAAGTTCCTATATGATGCATGAGATGGAATACCCTCATATCATTGGGTTGCAGCAAAATAGAACCACAATCATACAAACAGTGATAGCACAAAACAAGTGCACCTCCCAATGGTGAAATCAATTAAACTGTAACATCTGTAAAACTTGAAAATTGAAATATTCGTGGTAATCTGGATTTTTAGATGTAAAAGGGTTCTAGAATGCCCGAGCACAACTATTTACCATTTACCTATTCCATCCTATCCCTTTATAATGTTGCCAAAAAGTAATTCAATAGAAAAGGAAAGAAACCCCTCTGATACGACATTGTAACGACCTGAATCCAGATCCACTCAACTAGTGCCCCATGCCCGGTTAGCCACATGAACTCAAGAGCATCTCCTCAAACTCCAGAAGCTACAAACTAGCAGTGAGGGCCTTGGTAAGTTATTGGGGTAAACTATTCCCTCATTTGGTAAGGTATACAAGGTTCAAGAAATAACATTCAATAGCATAAGCTGTAAATAGCATACAAAAACTGAAACTAAATAGCGGAAGCAATGTATAATATAATAATGATGCCGTATGATACATGTATCTAAGGAAATCATCAAACACAACAACGCGCAGAAATAAAACTGAGAACAAAGTACTAAAATTAAACAGAAACTCCCGCAACATCGAAAGCCTAAGCTCAGTCCTATGGTGTCCAGCTCCAACTAGCAATCATGTACCTGAAGTAGAAGGGCCACAATCCCTATCCACACCAGAAACCATATAACCTATTTGGGCAGAAAAGAAGCGCCCAAAAAGGGTGTGAGACAAATCCCAGTAGGCAATCACCACAAGATCTATGCCCTACTGTCAGTGAGCAATATAGAAAAAGTAAAGGAAATAAATGCAGAAGAGAAATAGGAGTACTCTAAAGTAAAAAATCCTACCAATATCCATTCACATTTATTTATTAATTAAATTCACTCATTAAATTATCAACCATGTAATCTATCAATAATCTCTATATTCTCAAGGCATAGCAAGCAACGCAACAGGTATTTCAGCAGACTACCTAACATCAAGCAGTGAAAACTCAAGCTTGTTCTTTTGCATTGTGGACTCATCACAACCAACCAAAAAATAATCATGGTGACACTATGGGTGGCTCACACTAGCACACCCCTTTAGTCATGTAAATATACAAAGGAACAAACACTCTAGGAAGCTCTCACCGTCAATTCCCCTTCGGTCTTGAAATGATAACTATAGACTATCTGAGGAAGTACTTATGTCTAATTCCCCCTATAGTCTTGATACATAACTATGGAAAATCTAAGGAAGCACAATGTCCCATTCCCGTAGGTCCTGTGAATGATTCTAATTTATAACAGACTCTCCGGGGAAGCCCATAATCGTCAATTCCCTCTTTATTTTACCACACCGGGTTCCAACAACCCTGAGTAATGTAGTCGTGCATAATCGAAATTTAGCAGCCCAAAGTAAGCTAAAAAACTACTTGGATAATAGCTAAAATGCATCAAAACCATATAAACATCAAGAAATACAAGAAAACAATTAAATCAAGTCAGGCTAACAATGTAACAAGGTATGCCTCATCTGCAACCTAAGCCTAACGGTGATAAACTGCCAAAACAGGGGAAACACCCATGGGGTGTTTCTCAAACATGCTAATAATAAATTATCAATCATCTAATAACCTCAAGAATACATGAAATATAAGGTAGATAACAATACAGGATCCAAACCCAAACTCGAGATACCCGATACATAGGTATCCGAATCTTTTTCACAAAAAACTCAAAGACATTCAATGTAGGAAAACTAACCACCTACCTCAATCCTAGAAGATCGATATACATGAACCTCATCCTATGAATTAGCCTAGAACAGAGAAGATCTGAAAAAACATCTAAAACATTCAACCTCAGATAACTCTCATAAGAGAAGAAATCCGGAAACGCGGTCAAGGAAGAACCAAGAACTCACCGATGCGATTCTACTGAAACCGACAGCATTCGATTTGGATAACCGGTGACAGATCGGTGGCTCAGAGAATATTCGGCCTCCTCGGACGCTCTAGACATAATTTGGCAGATACGAAGATGAAAATAAGTTTAAGAGGCGACCCCAGTCAAATTAATGAAATAAAAAGAAAAGTACATGGCGTGTACTTCATGTGTACACGGTGTGTAATCGCCCTTTACGTACACCGCATTAAGCGGCCTCCACATCACAGCTACACACTGTGTGTGTGGCATGGACACAGCCAGCACACGACCTCGTGTGGGTGAAAATTCCAAGGCGTGTACTCATAAAGTTCACGATGTGTACTTAGAAAATGTCCTTATTTTCCTCTTTTCTCAAAAATGACCAGAAAAGGAAAAACATACCTGAAACGAAGATTTGGGTTCTTACAAAAATATAATATATTAATAAAATTGTGTTCATCATAATCAATTTCACTTTGAAACTAAATATAAAATCTTATCAATCTTTTAAACTTTTTCATATATTAATACCTCGTTATTTCGTCCCTCTAAGAGATTAACACTAATCTTAATTTTACTGCTTCTATGAATTTAATTTCAAAAATACAACTTAACCCATTTTATTAAGTCTAATATTTATATTCTAATGATTCCAAGTAACTTTTTTACCAAAATTATCACTAAAAGTGATTAAAATTAATCATAGCGGTGAAGGCCAAATTAAGCTTAATTAGGGACTAAACCTTAAATTTAAAGGCCAAAATGACAAAAAAACTTTTCCAACACCTATTTTATATATTTATTTCGGAAATAAACAATAAAATATTTATTTTTGTTGGTTTTTAGGACATTTTTGAGGTATGAACATGTGCACACCTAACTTGTTTCCAAAAATTCTTTGTGAGTCCTTTTCTTTCCCTATAAAGGCCACCACCTCTACCCATTCCTCAAACCTATCAATCCTTTTATGTTTGGAAAATATCTTCCAAAATAGCCTCCCAAAAATTCTCCCTTATACATTGAAGTATAAATTTTGTCGAAAAGTCTCTTGAGGAATCTCTTTTGGCACAATCCAAAAGGAGTTTCCTGATTTATAGGTAACATCTCCTCTCAAGCTTCTTTCCTTTATTTCCCTTCTTCACCCTTCAACTCTCTTTATTAAATTATTGTGTAATAAAATCGATATAATACATAAAGTATGATATTTTGATACAATTATTTAGATCTAAACTTACACACACCTCTATCTAATGGATATCGAACATACTGATTCTGGGTACGGTGAACTACAAACTCACGAAACGCTGATTGTTCATTTCTCCATTACCATCAAATATAGTAGAAATTACTATGAAAAAACAATTTATAAATGTAAAATGTTATATTTTATTATGTTTTTATGCTTCTTTTATCCTTTTAGAAAACTCATATTTTTGATTTCCATTACATGTTAATACGGTAATCTCGTTTGAGGAAATGTGGACTACCACCCCCTCAATGCGACGTGATTCATTCACACACCACATGGAATGTATTAAGGATGGGTTTAATGAACTTATATGATTTATAGATATATTAATGATACTATAATTATTATATATATACATACATTCAAATATAAATATGTCATGTACATAATTTCTTTCAATACGATAACAAAAAACAGAAATAACATTCATGCGTACATATGTCTTACCATCTCCATAAATGATGTATTACATTTCATACTCCTATATTATATATAATATAATAACAAAAATATAATGTATATAACTGATTCTTATATCAGGGTTTAAATTCTGTAATCTTGATGAAGTATATGGACCAAAGATATGACATATTAAGACACATGCGAAGAACAAATCGAATAGTACCTGAAGTGAAACATTAACATAATATCGTTAACTAGAGGGTAATATAAGATAATAAAAAACCAATATATGATATTATGTAAAATAATGTTATTATCTAAATGATATATAATAAAATTATATTTATTATACAGGAAACATGTACGAGTACGGAGAGAGTCAACACACAAGATAAGGGGATTTCATCTCACATTTAATTTTTGTGAGATACATGTTATGTTCACCACTCTTTAATTTTTTGTGGTGTATGTACATCCAAATATTATATTCTATGTATCTTAAACATCAATTTATGTTTATTAACATATCCATTTTATGATCCTTCTTTCAAGGGGTTTAACTTTCAAAATAAATAAAATCGGTAAAATGTTTTATCTAAATTTTCTTTCGGAGACTCATGTTTTCTTATACACTTAAACTCCTTTTCAAGGTGTTATATTTCGATTTTTCAAAAAATTTCATCAATATAAATATTTTCATGGTATTATATTCCTCATGTAATTTACTTTCCTTACATGGAGTGTATGTACCCAATATACCAAGTTATTATAGTTTATTGAGATAATCTCATTACTATTCATGATTGTTTATATTTATGCTCATTTTAGGGAATATTATGATATATATATAAATAATATTCATGAGTATCATTATCCTATTTTATTTCATGATATAATAATATATTGGTACCATATTCTACTCTTTGACACATAAGATAGTTAAGAAAGTGTTTTTAGGAAAGCCTGACAATACCCTTTCTTCAGACCAAAATCTATATTTTCAAAAAATGGTTTCCCTGAATATTAAACTATTATCATATAAGAATTAAAATTCAATTTTACCCTTTTTGTGTTTCACCAATCTATTGATGTTAATCATAAATTATCTTCCAAAATAATTCACTTTTCTATCCTTTTTTCCGTGCAAAGGAATGTTATTTTAACTGTGTACGACATGTACAGATTTACCCACTATCATTTCTTTATAGAAATATTTACATTTTTAAAAGGGTTAGACTTTAAAAAAAAAATTTAAAATAAATTTTCAATGAAAAATGGTTTCAAAATGTTTTCAAGATTATTTTCTATGTTTTCATGAAAAATAGACTCTAAAATGTATTCAAGACTCTTTTATAAGTTTTCAAGTACAATAGTTTTCAAAATGATTTCAAGATCTTTTTATAAGTTTTCAATATCTTTTCAAAGAAACAAGAATTTAAAAGGTTTTAAATCTTATTTTATAATTTCTCAAGTAAGAAAGGTTTTCAAAATGATTTCATTCCTTTTTTATAAGTTTTTAATGTATTTTCTACGAAAAATATTTTTAAATGGTTTTATGTATTAAAAACCCTTTTTAAAAAAGAAATAATAATGTATTCAAGAAATGTTTTTGAAATATTTTTCAAAATTATTTTCCATATAATATGACATCATTTGATGTTACCCATCCCTTCCTAGGAAATTATATAAATGTTCCATTCATATCCTTTTTATGAGTGGGTTATGCTTAATGTCATGGTCTTTATGAAACTCGTTTCTCTTCCATGGGTTATATGTTTTTGAAATCAATTTCTTTTTAGGGTTTACGTGCTTATTAATCCCACTTCTTTTCACAAGTTATGATATTATGAAATGTTTATAAAACCTATCTATTTTCCATAGGTTATGATGTGACGAAATATTAATGATATCCATTTCATTTCATGGGCTATGATTTTATGTTTTTATAACCTATGAATTTTTATGGGTCATGATATGATTAATGTTTTATTATCTTTTAGAACATGTATGAATGATTTTATTATGAGATGGGTGGGACATATATATCCCTCCAATGCATTAGGTAATAATAAATGTTTTATGAGCTCAGAGGGTATATGAGAGTACATTGCAAGACAAAAACAAGAGTGAACATGGGAGAACATACCAATTCCAAAACAACAGGGAACAAGGGATTCCATCCCAATCTAGAAACAAGAGGGAAAAGGGGAGAATAGAAAAATACTAAAATAAGAGGGATCAAGGGAGAACATCCCAATCTCAAAACAACAGGGTACAAGAGAGGATATCCCAATCCCGAAATAAAAGGGTACATGGGAGGCCATCCCATGCCCGAAGAAGGTACATAAGTGATTAATCCAATCCTAACATGTTATAAATGTCTTGGTTGTCCACCTTTGCTTATGGTTATTTGTATGTGTTTTCCACAATCCCATGTTTTTTCCTATGTTATGCTATCATGGTTTATGTTCATTATTTCCTTATGATTAATCTCATATAAATTTTAAATATCTATTATGATTTATGATATTAAGAGCATGGCCTTAAAATGTTATTCTCATGTTCCACACCCTTTTTTCATGTTATGCTTACGCATTTTCGTTATTTACCCTTACTAAGCATCTATGATCACCCCTTTATTATGTTTCCTCTCAACATTTTAAAAATAATGGTTTTATGTAGAAGTGATAATGGTGTAGATAGTTATGAGAGATGTCGAGGATCATTCACTGAGATAGAATATTTTGTTTCCAATATTCCAAATTCAGAAAAATATTATAGTCCCTGTTCATGTATTTTTGAAATGTACTAAATATTTGTATAAAATGATGTAATATCTATGTATGTTAAAACTGCGTCACTATAGTTGGTATCAAAGGAATGGTTTAGTCATCCTTTGGAAACTAGGATGAAAAATCCTTAGGGAGATACCTAGGATTATTTTTGAGGATATATCTAAGGGTGTCTATAATGATAATTATAAGGATGAGTTAACATTTAAGAAAATGTACTAGAATTTCGTAAAGGATAGAATGATTGTTTTCCTAGAAATAAATCCCTTTCTAGATACTACAAGTGGATGTGGCTATAGAATAGATATACCTAGGGGTAACAACTCTGACAAGATGTTCTGTGCTTGACTCGAGGTAATGTGGTACATGAAAACAGACCTTTCTTCACACATGGTTTGACACTCCAATGAGATATGCATTGAGAATTCACAAACTATTCATGAAATATTGTGAAGTATATAAATATAAGTTTACTATTAATAACATATGATTAACGATAGGTGTCATATATTATGGAAGGTTACATGATTTGGATATTCTATAAGTAATTATTTAATTTACTATGTAGTTTTCCTCCATAATAAGTAATTCTCACTCTATGCTTATGTTTTTAGTCAATGGAGGGGACCAGAAGGAACTATATTAATGTTGAATGTGGTGGAATAATTCTTTATGAGAAGTCAAGTGAGATGATCATAGGAGTGAAATTTTTTGTGATAATTTATAATCAGTTTTCACAGAACATGATTAACAATGATTAACTTACCTAAACCAACACCTGGACTCACCAAGGAAGAGAATTAATGAGTTTTCTGAGAGTTAGTATAATGAAGACCATGGAGGAAAGAGGGTTAATTTTCCATTATTCCAAAAATTTGGAAAGAAACACCTAAGGGAATTTCTTATAGGAAGAAGAATATGTTTTTACTGTGGAATAGAAGGACAAAAATCACGTGACTACAAGGGAAAAATGAAGAAGCATGATTAGATTGAGGTTGAGGAACAATATGACCTAGTTCATATTTCATATTCTTGGAAACATGTATTATGGTATATGTTTATGAATCCTAAGTAATGGTTTAAGAATAATGTTGGATTAATGAACTATTTTAGAATTAAATGATTATGTAATATGAATCATGAGATTTACATTTATTTTCAGTATAATTTTTTCTTTAAGGATTGTAAAGGACACTTTGAATGGTGATTAGGGCTTAGAAAAGTTATTTCAGGGAAGTGTGATATTTTTATAAGGGGAAGGTAACCCTTAATTAATGTCTAGCATTGAGATAATGATTTTTTGATAAATTTATGTTTGATATAAATAATCAAATTGGATGGTACATATTACCCTAGATTTTTTAATATAAAAATTTATCTATGTTATCATGGATGATGTTTAAAACATTTTGGATTTAAAGTATAAATTCATTAATAATTGGAATAAGTAAGAATATATGATTCCCAAATGGATTTGTGTTAATTATGGTTGTTACTTTGTTTCAAGGGAATACATGATAGAGGTATTCACAAGATTGGATTGAGAAAACCAAGAGCTACATTATGATATATGGGGAATCAATGTTAAGATGTTTTTGTGACTTCTTTATAATGTTTTGGAATTTCATCTTTCGGAAGGGTTATATGGTTAAACATTTATGGAATGATTATATATTATCTTACAACATGATTATTTATGAATATTTAATATACAATTATAAAAATGTGGTTTTGATTATAACTGATGACAGATGGGATGAAATATCATGGAACACATGGTCTGTTGGTATTTCAGGAATAAAAAAAATTCTCATTCATTTATTAGGGAAAGAGATGAAGTGGAAATCTTTCAAGGCCTAAAAAAATGGTAGGATTATTCATGGGAAAGGTAATAACATAAAGTAAGTATATTTCCATATATTATTGTTCAAAAAATATAATTACTCAATGATAGGATAATGATCAGAAAAAATGTGTTTTCCTAATACCTTAAATTTTGTTGAACGAATGGTTTATGGAATCATCATCGATTTATGACTTTGAGGACTTTAAATTTACTATGATCATTCAATTGTTTGTCATTTATGAACTCAATCACTCCCAATATGTATTTACACTTGTCCTACATGTCCAATCTTTACTCCCAATATATGATCTCCTATGCGGAAACCCAGTTATATGTTACTATGGGTAACAGTTATGGTTCCAGATTTCCCTTTTTAAGGGAAATATTAGTATCCATATTTACAAGGTGGGTTATTATTAATGAAAATTTCATGTATTAAACCTTTGATAACCCAGAAAAATTTCAAAAAAAAATCATTTTAAGGGGGTAGAATGTAACACCTCCAGATTTTAGGAATTATTTTTTTCGAGTAAATTCATCTTTTCAGTATTTTGCATTTCAAATGAATATATAAATAGTTATATATATATATACATATATATTAAAAGACTAAGTAAAACATTCCTTTCACACAAAATACCATCTTTTCTTGAGCTACAAACAATACAAACATAGCTTGCACTACAAGTAACACCAGCGTGACATACGATGCACACAACACTATGTTTTTGTGAAACATGTCAATATATATATATATATATATATATAATTAATTAAATGAGATAATTATAACCTAACCATTAAAAAAATTTATAGTAATATTAATAACTACCTTCCAAATATTTTTTTAATTGTTTTATATAAATAAAACATATTGATAGTGAAATATAAAATTTTTGGTAAAGTTCTTTTATATTAAAAATACAATTTTCTTGAATGAACAATCTTTAGTAAAAAAAATATTTTTGAAACATTTATTAATTTCTGGAATGAAGAATCTTTAATTAAGTATTAATTTTAAATGATATTATGAATGTTTTTTAATTTAATATTAGAGAAATGTTACATCCATTAAAAAAATTAATTAATTATAATTAATTTCACTTTGAAACTAAATATCAAATCCTAACAAACTTTTGAAATCTTTCTTACTTTAAAACCTTGTTATTTCATCCCATTTGTGGGATTAACACTAATTTTAATTTTTCCACTTTAGTCAATTGAATTTCAAAAATTCGACATAAACCATTTTATTCAGTCTAATATTTAGAGTTTTATAAGGGAAAGTTTATTTTTGACCAATATTATTAGTAATATTGAATAAAATTAATCACATCAGTTAAGGACAAATTAAGCTTAATTATAGAATAAAACATAAAATTAATGACCCAAATAACCAAAACACTTTTCCAACACCCATTTTATGTCCATATTTATCTAATAAACCTTCAATTATTTTTGTTTTTGGTTTTTTATGACTTATTAGGTATGAACATATTCACACCTAACTTGTTTCTAAAAATTCCATTTGAGTCATTTTGTTTCCCTATAAAAGGCCACCACATCTACCCATTCATCGCACCTCCAAAACTTTTTATGTTCAGACATGATCTGACCAAATAGACTCCCAAAAATACCCCTATGACCATGAAGTATTCATTTGGGTATAAAGCATATCAAGGAAGACTTTTGGCCCAAACCAAAAGGAGTTAACCAATTTAGAGGTAATATCTTCCCTCAAAGATCCTTTACTTTATTTCTCTTCAACACCCCCTCTACTATATTTATTACATTATTTTTTAACAAAACATTTATAATACATATAATTGGAATTTTTTATGCAATTATTTTTATCTAAACTTACACACACCTCCATCTATTGGATATTGAAAATAATTTTTTTGTGTGGTGAACTACAACCTCACGAAATAACGATTGTTCATTTATCCATTAAGACCAATCATGATGGCCATTATGGTGGAAAATCTATTTATATATGTCATAAATTGTATTTATAATGTATTTATTCTTAATTTATTCATTTTACAACACAAATATTTTTTATTTCCAATATGTGTTAATACGGTAATCTCGTTTGAGGAAGTGTGGACTACCACCCCCTCAAAGCAATGTGATTTGTTCACACAACACATGGAATGTATTAAGGATGGGTTCAATAAACTTATATGATATATATGATATATTAATTCTACTATAATGATTATATTTATATACATATAAATTCATATGTCATTTATATACTTTATTTCAATACGACAACAAAAAAGGAAACAATGTTCATGCGTACGTACGACTTACCATCTCCATAAACTGTGTATTCCATTTCAGAATCATATATTATATAGATTATTATAGTACAAATATACTGGATATACCTGTTATTAATATCATTTTTTACATTATGGAATCATGATATAAGTATAAGGACCAAAGATATAACAAATTAAGATACTTGCAAAGAACATAGAGAATATTACATGAAGTGAAACTTTAACCTTAGACCGTTAACAAGAGGATAATATAAGGTCATAAAAAAAACATATATGGAAATATGAATTATAATATTATTCTCTAAAATAGGTATAATAAACTTATATTTATTATACTGGAAACTTGAATGAGTATGTATAGAGTCAAGATACAATGTAAGGGGACTTCATCTCAATTTTAATCTTTGTGAGATAAATGTTATGTTTTCCATTACTTCATTTTGTGTGGTGTATTTTCTTCCCAAAATTTTATTAATTTTATCTTACAAATTTATTTATGGTTATTCAAATGTCCATTTTATGATCCTTCTTTCATAGGGTTTAACTTTCAAATGTTACCAAATTGGTAAAAACTTTTGTTTCAATTTTACTTCATTGAGACTCATGTTTTATTATGCACCTAAACTATTTTTTAAGGTGCATAGATTTCCATTTTTAATTCAAAAAAACTAATCTCAATATTTTTCTGATATTCTATTATTCATGTAATTTAATTTCCTTACATGGGAGTATGAAACCAAGATACCAAGTTAAAAGAGTTCATTGAGACAATATCATTACTTTTCGAGATTCATTATATTTATACTTCTTTTGATGGAATATTATGATCCATATCTCAAGAATATACATGAGTTTCCTTATGCTATGTTATTTCATGATATACTAATGTATTTCTATCATATTCTAAACTATGTTTCATAATTTAGTTAAGAAAATGTTTTTTTGAAAGCCCGACTTTACCCTTTCTTCGGTTAGAAATTTATGTTTTAAAAAAATGTTTCCAAGATTATTATACCATTGTCCTATAAGATTTAAATTTTTTTACCTTTTTGTATTTTACCAAATGATTCAAGTTAATATTCTTATCTCTTTCCAAACAAGTCACATTTCTAACCTTTTTTACCTTGAAAAAGGAATTTTCTTTTGAACTCATACCACATGTTCGGATTTACCCACTGACATTTCTTCGAAGCTATATTTGAATTTTTAAATGGGATAATCATTAAGAAAATTATTTTATAATATATTTTAAAATAAAATGGTTTTAATTTTTTTTCAAGCTTCTATTATATGTTTTCAATAAAAATGGTTTTCAAAATGGATTCATGTGTTTTTTATAATTTTTCAAGTGTAATGGTTTTCAAATAATTTTCAAACTAATTTTATATGTTTCCAAAGAATTTTCAAAAGAAAATGTTTTTTAAAATATTTTTAAGATTATTTTATATGTTTTCAAGGATAATTTTTTTCAAAATGATTTCGTTAATTCATTATAAGTTTTCATTTTTTTATATAAAAAATATTTTTAAATGGTTTTATGTATTAAAAAGCCTTTTTCAAAAAAGAAATAATATTTTCCTCTTGAAATGATTTTGAAATTGGTTTCAAAATTATTTTCCATCTAATATGACATCCTTTGATGTTACATATGCCTTTATAAGAAATGATCTAATGTTTCCATTCATATTCTTTCTATGAATGGGTTATTCTTAATGTCATGGAATTTATGAAACGTTTTTCTATTCCACAGGTTATATGTTTATAAAATCTATTTCTTTACCATGGTTTTTATGTTTTTGAGTCCCTCTTCTTTTCACAGGTTATGATTTATTGAAATGGTTATGAAACCTATCAATTTTCCATAGGTTTTTATGTTATTAAATATTAATGATACCCATTTCATTTCATGGGTTCTGATTTGATGTTTATAAAACCTATACATGTTTATGGGTCATGATAAGATGAATGTTTTATTATCTTCTATAAAATGTATGAATGATTTTATTATTAAATACTTGGGACCAATATCACCCTCCAATGCATTGGATAATGATAAATGTTTAATGAGATCAAATGTTACATGAGAGGATAACCAAAGACCGAAAAAGTGGGAACATGGGAGAACATCCCAGGCCCAAAACAAGAGGGAACATGGGAGAACATCCCAATACTGAAACAAGAGGATACACAGGTGGATATGCCAATCCCAAAAAAAGAGGGTACATGGGAGGGCTTCCAAATCCTGAATTAGGTACACAAGTGATTAAGGAAATCCTAACATGTCATAAAGGCCTTGGTAGGCCACCTTTACTTTGGGTTTTTATATGTTTTTTCCACTATCCCACGTTTTTTTCTATGTTATGATCCCATGGATTGTGTTCATTATTTCCTTTTGATTCATGTATTATAAATTTCTAATCTTCATTATGATATCTGATATGTAGTGTATGACCTTCAAATTTGTTTCTCATTTTTTATACCATTTTTTTCATGTTATACTTACACATTTTCTTTATTTACCCTTACTAAGCATCTCTGGTCAACCATTTCTTAAATTTACTCTCTCTAGGTTATGAATAAATGTTTTAGGTAGAAGTGGTAATGGTGTATATCATTGTAGTATATGTTGAATATTTTTCACTAGGATAGAATTTTTTTTTGAAGTTTCCAAAGACACTAAAATATTGTGGTTCTCGGGCATATATTTTGGAAATTTACTAAATATTATTCTAAAATGATTTAATATCCGTGTATGTAAATCCTAGGATGCAATAAATGAGTCCCAAACACCTCCTGTAATCCCTTATACAATTGGTATGTGATGTGAGCATCATGGTATGAAATTATAGTTGATGGGAGTCTAGAGAGTCTGACTGTCTCCTACACGTAGAGGCATCCCAAGCTCTCTGTTGAACTATAGTTTAGAATTTCTAAGAAGTGTGACAACATGTAGAGTTTGTCTAAAATCACACAGATGGAATTGTGTCCCCTTTATGAACATATTAATCCCATCACTAAGTCCATTGATATACCATCCCACTTACACTCTGGAATTCCAATGTGTTGAGCTAATCCTGCTATAACATGGTGATCAGCATTCACCTGCTAACAAGTAAGGCATTGAGAGACAAAATTCCCGACTACTTTCTTCATACCGAGACACCAAAACTAACGTCAAAGGTCTTGGTACATCTTTTTCATACATGTATGTATATCCAAAGGATATGTATGAAAATCACTACGAACCTCCTCCCACAATATCATGGGTACCATCATGAGTCCTCTGAAAGTAAAAACATGCTCCACACCTTTATAAAATCCATAAGGAGCATGTCTAATGGATATCCAAGAACGTAGGGTCTCACAGTAAACATCCCCAAGTTGTGCCTCACTGAATCGCTATAAAATCAGAGGATTAATGACCATAAACTCGATGTAAGCTACTCTATCTCCATCCACAATGAATAACATCAACAAGTCCAACTGCTCTGCTTCCTTGTTCAGCAACTACGAACAAGATCCCATGTTATGTGGATATGACACCATACTCCCCTTAATAGGAGTATAGATAATTTCAAATTCATGGTCTTGGTAGAAATCTAGACACTGCCTATGTATCATGTTAAGATCCTTTTGAGATAATATTTACTTCAGACTCTTGTGGTCAAAATTGATAATAAACCACTATCTCATTAGGTAGTGTCGCCACATATTTAGGGAAATGACTACTACTATTAACTCAGGATTTTGGGTCATTTAGTTCTACTCAAGGAAATAATTTCTTTCCTCTGAATTAGTACACAACCAATACAATTTCTTGATGCATTGAAGAACCCTACGTACTTGACACCCTTCTCTATAAATCTAATGAGTTGAGTTCTTGTCAAACTCTACCTCAACTAATGCATACCATGTTGTCCCTTCTCTGTCCATACAAAAGGCTACCCATTTTGAGTCAAATATGTCATGGGTGCTAATACCCTAGATAAATTAAAAATTAATCTCTGGTAATAGACTTCCAATCTAAGGAAACTCCACATCTCCATCACTCTCATGGTGGAACCAAAGCTAACACTTCCACGAACTTGTCCGGGTCCACTACCACTCTATCTGCTGAGATAACATGTCCCCGAAAGTGGACCAGACGTATCCAGAACTAGAACATTGATAGTTTTTATTAAATATGGTTCTCTCATAGTATATCAAGAACCATCCTCTTGTGTCTCGGATGCTGATTCTCAATCACCAATTACACAAGGATATCATATATGAAGACTACCATGAACCAGTCTAAGAAAGGATGAAAGATCCGGTTCCTGAGTCTCATTAACACTATTGGGGAATTCATCATGCCAAAGGGAATTACCAGGTACTAAAACTGACCATAGAGTCAAATTAATGTCGTCTTTGGTATATCCTCGTCCCAGACTCACAACTTTTGATAGCCCTAACTGAGTTCAACCTTCGAGAACCATTGCACCCCTCTTAACTGATCAAAGTGTTCATCTATCTTCGTTAATGGATAATTATTTTTAACGATAAATGGGTTCAAGAACCGGTAGTCCACACACAATCTTAATATCCCATATAACTTTTTTAAACCAAAACTAGGGCTTCATTGGGTTAAATATTAGGTCTATCAAATCCCTTCCTCTATAGGACCTCTATCTGCACCTTTATCTCATGAATCACTACAGGATCAATCTGATCTGATGGCACAAATATCAGTTTCATCCCACGGTATAGATCAATGAATAAGTCTTTCTCTCAGCCAAGAGGTATGCCTGGAACATCCACAGGGAATACATCCACATATTCCACCACCACTATTGGAAATTGTAAACTCATAACATCCATTTCACTAAGGGTAAGGCTATCCAATTGATGAGTAATCAGTTTCACCCTCCTAAGAATGAGTACACCTTATGCTTCTTGGGTTTCCTTAACACTGAAAAAGAGTAAAATATTTCCATCATTATGGAAACACCAATCCCTTCTCAAACAATAGTCATTCTAATCATGAACTATAGATAACAAGTCCATAATAAGAATGATGTTGTAAAGCCTAGATGCTACAACCAAGAGATCCCAATAGAAACTTTCCCCTCCAAGAGTAAATTCATAATTCTGGGACAGGTGTGTGATCACTGAATAATCCCCAATAAGAGTCTCTAAGAACAAGAGTTTATTATAGGGCTCAACATGAATATCTAAGTCTTAAAAAAAATTTGACATGAAAGGAATGACTAGAACTTGTGTCTATCTATAAGGCCCTGACCTAAAACTTTACATAATCTTGAATTAAGTTAATAATTCACATTGAGGGTATTTTATGGATTAGAGATTTATAGAATAAGGTCATAAAATATACAAAACAACATGAATATTACATTTAGACACTTCTACTAAGTATCTATTATTTTATAAGATAACAACTTTTTGAAATAAGGAGTCATGTCTAGTTCCACGTTTTAGACAACATGACTTTTCCTTGATCTCATCCTTGACCCTATTCCAATTTATGTCATGTGAAAAGCAATTCAAAAACGTGGAATGAGCGTAAAAAGCTCAGTATGAGATACAAAAATAAGAAAAATTGTTAGTTTATCAAAAAAACAAGTAAACCACGAATATTTTATCATAAGTAATAATTTTCAACTTTATGAAGTAATAAATACTCTTAAATGAATAAAATATCATTGCATACCCTTTTGTAACAAAAATATTACCATAATACCCATAGAAAGAACACATAACATAAAAGGTTACTTGGGAAATAAACACACTTAAATTGAATAACCATACGGTTGATTTCCAAACATATCAGTAAATGGAATAGCCATACAGACGACTTCAATACCCAATGCATTGGAGGTTATAACGTAACCACCCATCCTGGTTTATCACAGCACCACCCATCATTTGGTTTATCACGTAACCACTCGTCAAATATGCAAGTACCATTATAAAATCATAAGGTAAAAAATATTTCATATATAAACATTTCACTAATAAAATTTCATTTAAAATCACAAGAAATAATTTCAAGATACTGAAAAAATCAATCCATTTCAAAAAAACATTCTCAACACCAAAACACCCAAAAAAATTAATGTATTTCTTTCCTTTTAAATACATTAAGGCTAATAGTGGAAGCCAAGTAACGATTACAGCGGAGGGGAGGTTATTGTCAGAACATACATTAAAAACATTCCTTTTGTCATTTAGTGAAATGATTAATAGAATATAAATATTCCCTTTTAATGAAATGAAAAGTAAAATTTTTTATACACCGTATAATAGAAAGTCGTGTTTAATGAAAAATATGTCTCAATGAACGGAGAATGAGATGATGTACCTTACCTCATGTCTGACTTAACCCATTCGTTCTTTAATTTACTGAATAATAAACTTAAGTTAACATTTACTTGATTATTTTTCTTTATCAAAGTTTATTATTCCTTTTTTATCATTTATTACCTTATATAATAATTAGTTAATTATTTGAGTTCATATCGGACATTTTGACGTTGTTCAGAACTTGAGTTAAAAATGAACTTGTTATAATTATAAATTGTACAGGTGGTCGAAATTCCATTATCTACCAAACAATATTCATGATTTAGATATCATATATATCATATATATCAAATATATATATGTATTTATAATAGTTCATAACATTTGTAGGTAAGAAATGAAATGCACCGTTCATGGAGATGGAAAGTCGTACGTACGCATGAACGCTGCTTTCATTTCTATTTTAATTTTTAATGGAATGAAAATTAATGATACATATTTATATTATAATAACATTATAATATCATATATATATATATATATAGTTTCATTAACTCCATCATTTATATATCCCACGCATGGCATGGATGAGTCATATCACTTTGAAGGGCGGTAGTCTTCACATCCTCAAATGAAACTATCGAATTTACCCACTATAGATACCATAATGGTATGCTATAAATGAAAAATGATGAAGTATAGAAACAATATAAATATAATATATATTAAATATAAATATAGTTCCATCATAATGGCCACCATAAGAGGCGGAGGAGATTATCGAACAGTCATCGTTTCGTGAGGCAGTAGTTCTCCGTCCATAGAAACTATATGTTATTCACCCAGTAGATAGAGGTGTGTGTAAGTGTATTTAGAATCCTTCTCCTAAAAACAACCTAGTATATTTAGGATACTATTTTTTTTATCAATTAAATAAATTAAAATAGTTTAGGGGCTTGGAGAATTAAAATTAAAGAAAATAACTTAAAAGATGATGTTACCTATAAATCGGGTAACTTCATTTGGTATGACCCAAAAGGATTTCTTGAAGTTCCTTATGCCTAAGGTAAGGCTTATAGGTGGAATTGAGGAATGTAGGGAGCTTAATTGGGAAGATTTTTGATGAGAAAAGGTGCTTGAGAGGTGTGATTAAGGACTTAAATGTGAGGGCTTTTAATAAGGGAGAGAATGGGGTCTTTAGGAATGTTTGAAAATATTATTTTATTATATAATGATTTTCAGTTTCTAATGGTCCAAAACTCATTAAAGTAGAATCTATGATTACTCATGTTCTAAATAAAATCATTTAATAATAATTGGATTGGTTTTGGGTGTTTTTTTAATATTTATAATCTTATTTATTTAAATCATTCATTAATGAGGTAAACACTGTATCATTATTGTGTCATAAATAATTTTATTTATTTGATATATAAAAATTAAAAAATATACAATGATGTAAGAAATATTTTTATATTTCATTTGAAAATTTATTGTTTAATAGATAACTTATATAACCCGATGTAAGAATTGATTTATTAAAAGATATATGTTTGTGTCATTTTTGTCATTACTTTAAATTAATTAATATAAAGTGTCATTATCATTCTTAAGTGGCTCCATGGGGTCCCAAAATCTAGAAAAATATACCCATGGTTGGAAATGTGTCAACCAATAGGATTGAAATGCATGTTAGGGTAATTTATTATTATTATAATATTATTTTTACCTTGAATTACCCTATTAACATTTAACAACATTAATAAAAGTCAAAAATTTACTATTCATCAAAATTATTTTCATCTTATTGAATCAAATTTTACTTACTAATAACAACCATGTATGTCAGTTTTTTAAAATTCAATTCACAGAAGTGGTAAAATTTCATCGAAATGTAGTATTCGATTTTTTAACTACTACTTAGTGTTTTCACTATTCATCAAAAATTGAAGTTTTTCAGAAAAATACCAAAAATTCAGCCTAAGCTATATTTGATTTTCTGAATTCAAAAATTATTTCTATTTTACCAAATTCAAAACATATATGTTTCATAAATTAATTTAAAATTAATTCCCGTTGTCAAAACAAAAGGCATGTTTTTAACAAATAATAACTATCAAAATATTTCCACTTGTTTTTGTCCACATTTATTGTGAAATTACATACAATTAACAACATTAGATTAAATGGTAAATATATAATCTAATTAAACTATAAAAAAAATTACAAATATTATATAACCATATAAATAAATTAGATTAAAAGATCATTTTGAATTGAAATACAACATTTTTCCCTATTCATTAAAAAATGAATTTTATCAGAAAAATATCAAAAATTTACCCAAAGTAAATTTGATGCCCCGATTCTAAATAAAAAATTTATATCGTCAATATAACATATAAAAGTGACCAAAACAATATTAAAAGTGGTATTTCAATCGAATGGCGGTAAATCGACCTTTTAATGAATATTAGAGTATATATGCTTAAAATCAGATTCTTTCTTATTTTAAGCCTATAAAATTTATTGGATAAATGTTAAATAATTTAACAAACATGTATAATCATATTTTAGTTAGTTCTATTAATTCCTTCCAATACAGAAGTTAGGTGTTAACTACCATTTAAAATAATATTATATTATTATTTATCAATATGACTCAGCATTGTGTGAAACATAAGATTTCAAAGAAACCTGTTGTTGCATATCAGGTATGCCAAAGAATATAGCATACCCTTTGAAGTAAAATTAATATTTAATTAAAAAATATGAAAATGTATTATTCTTTATTTACCTGGGATGTTACACTGTCAGTAGAGCATTTAATGAAGAAAAGACCAGGATCTTACCTCAAATCATTCCTACAGCCTCTAGGTGGTAAGATTCGACTGCTTGAAGCTATCCCATTCCCTATCCTCCATATCATTAAGCCCGATATGGTCCACCTGGGGTGGTGGTGGTAAAATTTCAAAGTGTCTACCACATCCTACTACCCTTTCAGGCCCTCCTTCACATTCACCTCCCTATATACCTACCTTCTCCAACCATTACCATTTCCTCAGTGGCCCATCTAAGGTCTCTATATAAACTATAAGGTGGGATGGTCAATCTCGAGCATGATTTCCCCTTCCATCACATGTGTAACACGACCTCTCTCTCAGGTGACTGGACCCGCCATGAGAGCCCTGAACCACAAATTATCAATCATGGTACCTACTCTAAAAATGTATGAAATGTCCAGGTCCCTGGGACTATCATCAACTCCATGTTACCAAGTTCTCTACTTCTAATTTCATGATGTGAAAAACCACTGGTTGTAAGTGATCATCGAAGAAAATCATTACCTCTAAAGCCCTATCTCATACCTCATCAAAGGTAAGGATGAAATGAGGGATAACAATTAGTCTAATTTCACTACACAGACCTCGCTCGAAGGTCCAAGCCTTGGAGAACATATCCCAAACCATATCTAATGATTACCTTGAGACTTTGGTAAACCACAATGAATACTAAGCTACTATAGTACTTCTCTACTAGAGCAGTAGAGTCTCTAGTATACACCAAAACATCATTTTATCTAGAGATAACTTTGCTTTGACAAGGATCTTGAACTCTATTCATGATAGATTTACCTCATCATATGACTAAGTATCTAAACCACACCATCTACCTTCTGAGTCATAAAGAAGGCTAACTTCAAGGACCACCATCTACTATATTTGTGTCCTAACAAGATGAAAAAATTGGGTCACCATCTCAAGCTAGTCCTCATGAACCAGTGAGTCGGGATCACATTAAATCATAAGGAGTCTCATTCTTGGAAACTCATGAAGCGTGTTCAGACTGCGTACATTATCTATTGTTACTGCAGGTACCACTAGTTTCTCAATAGGTGGTGATATAGCCGGTGCACCACATGGAGGTAACATCACAGGAACCAGTCTCTGTATCAATGCCTCATAACTGAGGAGGTCATCATCTTGATCATCAGGCTAAATCCTATATAGTATATATCATGGAGGCATCATGAGATAAATAAGATGTACAACGTTAAATGATTATATCTAGAGAGCTGACTCAAGAATGACATGGAACCAAAACCAATTCCTATACGTTTCATCTTCCATTTTTTCCATGTAACCAATTTTCTCATGTACCAAGTCGAAAATCAGGTGATCAGTGTCCCCATGTATGGATAAGTCTACCTCCACACCAACACTAGAGTCCTTGGACTGAAAGATGAAGTTGAAACACTTAACATTATTCCCACAAACCAATACCATAGACTCTAGGTTCTCAGTTAGACCCGACTACTCCGATACCACTTTTTCAAGACCCATCATTATGGGGGCCATACTGTGACTCCCCAATCCCACCTCTAATAGGATAGGGGCTGTCAACTATCATCAATAGGACATATCACTATCATGGGAGGACTTAGCTTAAGTACATGTAACCCTGTACACATCACCATGCCTATGAATGATGAAATGTAAAAAAAATTGATAAACCATGCATGCATACATCTAAATACCATAACCATAGTATGACATGAAGTAAAGGGAAGTAAAAAGAGACAAATATAATCCCACTACAAAAGTATGTAACATAACTCCAACCTAAAATTGAAGGGAATATTTTTTTAAAATCCACAGGAACACACCTCAATCTATTCAATCTTACAAAGCTCTATCTAGTCTCGGTCCACCTAGGACTCAATCAAAAGGATGATTTTCTATACAATACATGACATGTTTAGGAAATTCCCATGCAGGGGTGAGTAAAACAATACTTAGTAGGGAACCCATAAACCAAAAACCATACAACAAAGGAAATATAGTCAAATCTACATAGGTATATCTTTACACCCCACATAACAAGAATATCTATATATAATAAGAAAAGACACAAAGACTAAAGGTAATTAACAATCATATTTTACCAATCCTAGGATCCTAGATTGAAGATTCCACAATGAACCATTCCCGGAGAACTCACTCATGAGTATGATCACTCTAATGACAACCTTCTGAGAGGTGATGCTTGTTGGGTATTGTCATGAGAATGAAAAATTTGATGTCTAAAGAGATTGGATACATAGATGAGGATCACCTATAAAGCTATGGGGTGATACCAAAAAACTCAATCTATATTATCCCTCTATGTAGAGGATCGGCGCATGTGTACTATTGGTCATAAAGATACTAATAACTCTACATAGGGATGAAATATGAATAGAGAATCTCACTCCAGGCCTCATGGGGGGATTAAAAAAACTCTACCCATGATGTATTGAGGAATGTATCGTTGTTCTAGGGGTAGGACATGATTACATACCAACTTTTAGGGAATGGATATGGAGAAAACACCCTAAATAAATTTTTTCAATTCACTGAGGACAAGAGCTTCAAGCCATATATAAAAGAGTACATGGTGTGTAGTTGAGGTCACATGTCGTGTCCCTTTACCCTGGTTCTTGCCCATGTAAATGGGCCATGTCTCAAAACCATGACTGTATAGTAGTTCAGGTTGTGTAGGCATACCGTGTACTCTACCTGTGTGCTAGTACAAGGCTCAACCCATGTACATGGTTCAACCTGTGTCCGTTTAGGGGAGTACATGATGTGCAGGTAGTCCGTGTACAACACCCTATGTGTGTGTTCCCTTTGAGGTACATGATGAGTCTCCAGAAAGATTCCACATTCCATGTAGGCTAATCTACACATAATATAATCCCAGATTTCATGCATTGTGGTTTGTGATTTTCTAGAATCATTCCTCCTCTACACATCTCGGTCGATACTCCACCCTTCGATCTAGAAATCGCTTTGCCAAAAAAATGTATATTGAGGCATGATGAGTCATTCCTTCACAAAATCAACCAGATTTAGGCCATATATCTTCTTGTAAAATGAGATCATCATTGTTATTTATCATGTGCCGAAGAATAAAAAATCGGATATCAACCATCATCTGACTAGTCACTGATCCCATCTTCGCACCACTACCATGTTGTTTCAATCCAAGATCTACAATTTCGGATCATTGATCCATGAAACAGTTATGACATGATCGACAGATTGGAATTTTTTGAGTCATAATCCAAATAAAGAATGCCTGCAAAACACTGAGAATCAAGGGAGAAAAGAACGTATAATTCAAGTGGAACATAACATTATCGATGTTTGTGTAGATATTTTTCCATCACCATTATAATGACGATCTAAATAATCAAAATCACAAATATATTTTCCTATAAAAACTCTAAAGATATTACCATAACAAAAGATGATCGAACCACATATCAATATGTTCATTGATTGATTCCTTTTTTCCATAAAAATAACGAATAAGGAATAAATCCAAATAAACACACACCCTAAATCGATTCAGTTCGATCAATGAAAAAGGATGGAGTTGTTTCGTGATCATTAGCGAGATCTTTCGAAGCAGTTGTGCGTCGATCATTGATCCACTATCTAGTCATCAACTGCTATATAAAATTTTCCAACGGTCTCTCCATGGGTTCTCCAACATCTTTAGGGCTATGTGGATAACCACGAATTTCTATCATAATTGTATTTTTAAATACTAACAAGTACCTTCATTTGGAATCTGAAATAAAATAAAATATATATTAATTATCTTATTCATTTTCATGCATGTGATGAATTTTCCTCCAATGACATGCGCCAACCATGGTTATGTCACACCTAGGTTAAAACCCTCATTATGAACACAAAGGTTCCCTCAGATTTTTTATTCGAGAACCTATTTATAATTTATTCCACTTTTTTAGAAACAATGTCTGTGTGTGATATTTGATATATTTAATATATTTTAAACATTTATTATGGGAACCCCAATCCTCATAATCACATGACGTATCAGATCCCAGTCTAAAAAATAATATTAATAATATCCAAAAATAATACATTGAAAATTTAAGAAATTATAGGATAATACAGAGAAATCCGAACATCACATTTATATGTGATTATTTGATATAGATCAAAAATAATTAAAAGATCATTCTAATAAATTTCAATGTGAAATTGAACATATTTACCTGGTTTTGAGTCTTTTTTTGACATCTCAATTTAAATAGAATGTAAAAGAGAAACTATACTTTCAATCATACTAGGATATTCATTTGATAGATATGCATGAGGTTTTTTCAAACTGATATAAAATTTCCTAAAGGATGTTTATCAATATTTTCAAACCAACTCGAAGTTATTTTTATAAATTTTACTGCAACACATATGATTTGATATGTATTAATAGTATTTAACAATATAAAATCATCGTTTTCATCATATCAAGAAATATAAGAATCAGATTAATAAGAATATGATATTATTTATCAAAAATGTCTCATTTGTTTTTTATGATCTTCTCATATTAATCTGAATTCATCCACTAGGATTGGAACCCCTGAAAAGTGATATGTATTTTTATTAAAAATATCAATGTAAATTGATAATTTTATTCATATCAAGAAACATTTGAATAATATTGGTTCATTATTTATTCCTGTAAATTAAATATGATTTTTTGATCATTCCTTGATGTTTTTAGGGTAATCAAGAATCATTTTTTCAGTTTTGAACCCCTATAGGTGACATTTCACTTTATTAAGTATGTGATGGTAAGAGGAAAATTTCTATAATACTAGGAAATTCACATGTCATATTGATATGAGTTTGGTTCATAAAAATCATAAAAGACTTAAAGATATTTTTTATGCACCATTTCATGCTTAATTTCTCAGTTTTGACCCATACACATGCAATTTTTCATTTATTAAAATAATTAAAAATATGAAATCATATTTTCTATCATATTAAGAAATATTGGCATCGAATTCTTATGTAGAGGATTCGTGTAGATAAAAAATTACCCGAGGATCATTTTTCAATGTTTCTATGTTGATCTAAGGTAATCTGTTCTGTTTCATCCCCCTAAAAGTTGATATGATAATTTAATAAAAATATCAAGGATAAAATACACTCTACATAATACAGTGAAATTTGAGCATCAAATTGATGGATGGATGCTTTCTTTAGATCTAAAATCCTTTTGGGGTCATTATTTATTGTATTCAAGGAAATTGAAACTTGTTTTATCTGTTTTGAACCCTTTTAGATGACTTCTATCCTTTTTAATAATGTGAAGGTAAAATGGTAATATCAATTGTATAATGAAATTAAAGTGACATATTGATGTGTGATCACTTTATAGAGATAAAAAATTTCTCAAAAATAATTTTCCTATGTTTTCACATCAATTTGAGCCCATTTTCTTCATTTTGATGTAAAATGGTTTCTTTTCCCAGTATTAATTAATGATGATGATATGAAATTAGAGTGAGAAATTCATGTGTTGTATTGACATATTTTTGTTTTATATATAGAGAATGTGTCTATAGGATTCATTTCCCATGTTTTCACACCAATTAAATCTCATTTTCATTGTTTTGAAACTACATGTGTATGTTTCATTGAAATATGAAAAATCTCTATTATTATTTTCCACTATTTTTCATGATAATATATGAAATTTTTGTGCCGGATTCACATGAGGTTCGTATATATTATAAATGACTCAAATTTGTTTTTATGTTTTTCACCAATTAGATCCTGTTTATTCTATTTTCACCACTATAATGGGGATTTATAATTTTCTAATAAGATTTAAAGATAAGAAATAATAATTTCCATCATATTTATTGGCCCATATATCATATTTATACACAAATAATTCCTATATATGAAAAATTAATCAAGGATCATTTTCCAAATTTCCAATATTAATTTGATGTCTTGTACTCAGTTTTGATCCCTTGATGGGTGATATGTGATTTTAATAAGAATATCAAGATGAAATGAATCCTTAGATCATACCAAGAAATACAAAAATTAGATTTTCATGTGGTTGATTGTTAATGATTGAGAATTTATTAAGGATAATTATTCTATGTTTTAAAGAAAATATGAACCTGTTGGTTAATTTTTTGAGACTTTTATGTGACTTTTCACATGACTTTCAGTCATACAGAGAACCTATGGGGTCAGATTGATTCAAGGCTGGTTTGTACAGATAAAAAATAACTCAGAGATAAATTTTTTAAGATTCCTATCCAATAGAAACTCATTTTATATATTTTTACCACTATATGAGTGATTTTTCATTTTTTAATAATAATTAAAAATCTAAAATCTTATTATCCACCAGAGAGAATATTCCAACAATCTGATTTATATTCCGCAAATTTCTATAGATCATTGATGGATTGGGGATAATTATCCAAGTTTTCTATGTAAATATGAAATTGTACACAAGGTTTTGACACTTTGACATGTGATATGTGAATTTCATTAAAATATAAAATTAAAATTATTGCAAGTTCCTTGATTCTTCTATTCCAACCATTTTGCATGTTTTCGATGCCCTTGGTGCTCATTAAAGGCCCAGAGTGGGTTTGGAGATATTAGTATTCTAGAATCTAGAATTAGGGTAAATCCATGATGTGTGAGGGTTTTACATCGTGAATATGAGTTTCACATCCAATCGAATTGGCTACAATGAGTCATTGACTATGTTGATCTATCAACTATGTGGAGTAATCGACTACATAAAATTGGATACATTGCCAGATTAGTTACATTTTTGAATCATCTACATGGCCAAATGATCTATGTGAGTGATCAGCTATGTAGATCTACCAACTACGTGGAAGAATCAGCTATATAAATTGGATAAATGAGTGGTCTATTACATAAGTGATCACCAACATGATCAATAGCCTATGCGAATGATTGGATACAAGGATTGGATATATGGGAAATCATCTACGTAAGGAATTAGGCTAGGTGGAGATTTTGGCAACATAGGGAATCAGCTACATGGGGATTTTGGCTACGTGGGGAATTATGCTAAATGGAACTATTGAATATTTGGGTAATTCAATTATGTGGGGAATTAAACTATATAGGGATTTGTCTATGTGGGTAATTTGTCTATGTGGAATCTACCACATGGATTTTTCCTCCAGTTTTGAGAAAATGAAAATGCAGGTCTTTTAGTAGTGAAAATAATGGTCCTTAAATGGATAATTCATAAAGGATAACTATATTATTGATTTTCTAAGTTTTATAAGGATGTAAATGAGTCTCCCTTCATGGGGTTTAATGAGATCGACAATTGTTGTAATTAAAACATTTGTGATCTGAAATTTGATTTTCCAGAATATTTTGAATTGAAAATGAAGGTCATTTACTTCATTCCTTCATATTTTCCATGTATAGAGAAATTTTTCTCCCGAAAACGTTACATGGAGTAATGGAACCCTTATACCAGTGGATTGAGTTCTCCATCGTTTATTCCATATTACAGGCACAAACTATTTTTAATGCAACGAGTAGTGTGGATCTACTTTTTTCTAGGTAGGGGAATCATTTTGTCTCTAATTATTTTCTATGAAAAAACTATAGTTATCATGTCTTATATCATTTATGTAAAAGAAATTATCTCAATGAGTAATTAATTTTATTAATAATTAATTCGATTGCGATCGTCTTCCATTTCTTTCTACCATTATAATGGTTTTCCTATTGATTTTCTAGATGTTGTGTGATTTGTACTACGTTTTTCTATCATGTTGTTATGCTCATTTTAGCACATTGTTCTTGATGAGAAATGATAAATAATTTAAATGAAAAATTAATTGATAAATAATTTTCATGAGAATAAAGATTCATGTTTAATGAATCTAGTCTTTTTTTTTAATTTTATGGTGATCATATTGATGTTGATCGAATGTTTAATTGAATTTATAATTCCACTTCTTGATTTAATTTTATAAATAATGTGAATCATGTTAATTTTTATTGGGGAAAATAATTATAGTAATGTTAATAAATTATAATTAAATTTTTTGACTAGAATGTATGCTTCGAATCATGTTTAAATTAATTGTTTACTTAATTTAGTACCTTGTTACAATATGATGATTTAGGTTTCCAGAATATTGAACCTTTGAATAATGAACAATTTAATTCAATATAGAATAAAAACCATTTTTGGGATGGAGTAATTGTAACACCCCAATCTTGCACGGTACGCTTCTCTTTGAATAATACAGTAGCGTGTGTTGTACGCAACTTCAAGTTCTAACACACACCACAACCAATCAAACTACCCGTTATGAATAGTAATACAAACTATTTGAAATTTTATAAATTTTATCATTCAAAATGGACTTCATATTTGGATTCTGAATATCGAAATTATCCTAGAGAGAATTTTTGGTATTTTTCAGAAAACATTCAATTTTTGATGAATAGTGAAAAACACTGAGTTATAGTTTAAAATTGAATTTTTATTTAAATAATTATTTATTTTATTTAAATTTAATTAAGGTCTAAATAGATACATAATACCTATATATGTTCAATGTAATTCATTGGAGTTAGTTTAGTATAATTTTAGATATATAAAAAAAATTTAATGAACTTTTCACCGTCTTTTACCCAACTCCTAGGAGAATTTGCAAATTCACATAAAACATAATTTTACCGCTTCTGTGAGTGCAATTTCACATATCTGACAAACATGGTTACTATCAAGGAGGAAAATGGGGTTCAATAAGATAAAAATAATATTTTTGTGAATAGTAACTTTTTACTTTTATTTACCACGGTTAAAAGTAAATAGGGTAATTAAGGGTAAAAATGCTATTAATATTACCCTAACACATGTCCTAATTCTATTTTACAAGTTTATATTGACCAAAAACAACCTTAGGAATAAAATATTATCATTTAGGTCCACTTGGATTTGATTAGGACATTTATTATTATATAATTCAAAGAAGTGTTAAAAGAGTATAATCAAAGTTTAATTACAAAAACATTTTTAATATAGGGTTATACATAAGATAAATTAGATTATAAATATTCATTAGAAATACAAGAAGATTTCCTACATAATGGTATTTTATTTATAATTTTTAGACATTAAATTATTTAATTTATTTATGACACAATGGTGATGCAGTAATTAGGGAATTTATGGAATATTAAAATAATTGATATTATAAATATCCAAATAAATGAAATTTGAGACTTTTTATGAATTAAACTAATTTTATAGGATAATATGACATGGTATAATTGATTTAACTAACTTTTCTAGAACTAGTCATGCTGTTATGATTTTCACAAAAATCAAATTCCAAATAGTGTCAAAATTGACATAAAAGTGTTTTTTTAAGTATAATATTATTAATTCATATTATATTCATAAAAATATAAGGTTCGGCCAAAGGACATATATCATGATATGTGTATCATTAATGGACCACTTGGGTGCCTCTTGAATGTATATAGTATGTTTATTAACTATATAATATTAAACTACAAAGTGACATGGTAAATGTCAATCTATTGAACTAAGAGTTAAAACTAAAATATATGGTTAATATAATGACCCAAAACTATCTAAAATATATTGGTTGAAAGGATATAGACCCATCCCCACCTTATAATTTAAATAATCTACTTTCGAGCCATTAAAAACCGAATATGAATTTATTATAAAATAATATTTCTAGTTTTACCAAAGAAGCCACTCACCCCACTTATAAAAGGGCACTCCAACTTCTCACTAATTAACCCCTTTAAATCCATTTGGATCGGCCAAACTCTTCCCAAATATCCTCCAAACATCCCTCAATTCAACTAAGAGGCATTGTATTGATCATAAATCCAACCTAAGTAGCCCTTTTGATCAAATCAAAAGGAAGAACCCGAAGAAGATGTAATGTTTTCACCACCCTCTTTCAAGTTCCTTTCTTCTTCAAATTCTTCTTTATTTTTTGTTTCCATTCTAAAATAATAACTCCAGTATCTCATATATACTTTTATGTTTTTATAAATGTGTTACAACAATATTCAGTATTCTATCCATCCCTTGAATGACCTGTCACCATATGTGCGTACGTACGACTTACCGTCTCCACCTCATGGTGTAATTGTTATTCAATACATTATTATTTGTATGGGTATAATAAGGATTTTTAATTCCTGAAAATAATAAATATAACATGATAATTATTCTTTATATATGATAAACCTCCCAATTATATATTATTTAAATATCAAAATAATTATATTTTTCCCCGTGCATACTTACGGACTACCGTCTCCACGAACGAGATGAGATTCATTCCCCATCGTATCCATTCAAGTTTAATTGTAATTTTATTATTACAAATAATGTTTATGGACTTGATATCATTTTGTATATGAATAATATAAAACCTATCCATAACAAACACGTCTTACGTAACAAAACATATAAAATAAAATGAGTAAGTTAACACCCGAAACAACGACAATACTAAGATTTTATTATCAAAGCAATATTAAAATATCATATATGATATAATATTAATGTATATGATTATTTTATAATTTAATAACAATTCATTCACTATTATACAGGAGGTTAAACTACCCTCAACTAAGTTAAAGTACAAGGTAAGGGTTTACTTCAAAATCTCTTTATTATCCAAGGTTGTTTATATGCAATTATCTACTGGGACCTCTTTATCATCCACATCCATGTTTCTTAAAAATGTATTTCAAAACATTCTTAATATTTTACAGAATATGGGTTATAGTAATTTATACCCTTTTTTGACTTTTTATAAGAAGTTTATAAAGGAATCTTTTCCGTCATTTTCCAAACAAGGTCCTTTTTAACCTTTTTGACAAAATTAAGGTATGAATTTATTTTTTAACTTATACGGTGGGTGCGACTATTTTCAGACGTTATAAAGTCTTTGAAGCATCCATTGAAAGCTTATAAGAATATTTTCAAATTATATGTTTTCTTTTATAATTATGTTTCTTTTAAATTATTTCAAAAAAAGAGATATTTCTCTCAAATAGATTTGATTTCATCTATGTCAACATTTTTTGATAGATTTTAAGCTTATTTGAAGTTTATTTATTATGATACAAAACATCCATATTGTATAGAAGGTTTTGTGATATGTTTGACTGTGGATGTGTTATTTTTATACCATTCATGGTTTATGGAGAAATTATTGATATTTCGTATGCTAGTTTTAATACGAATGATTATGTATGGTTTAAACCTGTTCATATGAAAAATGAATTAGAGTTAATAAGTGACGGGTGGAGCCCACTATAGCTCCTCGATGCATCGGTAGGTCTCATGATACAAACTAGTGTATTAGAACAAGGCCTTGACAAAATATTATTTTTAGTCTTGGCATTAGGCCTTGACTATGTGGTTATGATAGTTTGGCATTATGCATTCCATCATTATGAAAGTGGTTATTAATATTGCATTTGATTATTCAACTAGTAGAATATCTATATGAATAAGTAAATGGAATTATTTTATTTTATTTCTGCCATATTATAATGATGTTCAAATTTAAAATGCTTTTGTTATAGTTATACTTTTCCTTAAATGTTTATTCTTATTTATGAATGTTTCCGCCATATTTATATCCTTACTGGGAATCTGAGCTCACCCCTTTCTATGTTTTATTTTTCTTGGGATGTGAAGAAGTATTTTATGAATGACCTGCAGGGATAGTATGATGGGATATGAGTGTGGATTATGGAGACTATGTTGTTGTATTTTTCATTTTATGATGTAATGTAAACTTTGTGAAGGTATCTATTGTTTCAACAGCTACTAAAATAATCAGTCTTTCGAGACTTGATCATTCCTGTGCTCATGCCAATGTTATTTAATAATGCACCAAATCTATGTAACTAGGGCCGGGTTTTTACAGTTGGTATCAGAGGAAGTTTAGTACAAACCACGGTAGCAGGATTTAAGTAAACTCTTATTAGAGCATGTAGACCTAAGATAAACATTGAGGTTTAATGTACAAGAACTTCCTAGAATTTCGGTATTGTAGAGATTTTATGAGTTTTCTGAGCAATACATCCCTGTTTGGATACGAGAAGGTAGTGGCGGATCTGGCACAGATGTACCTAAGGGTAAAACCGGAAAACACCTCTTTGAGCTAGACTCGAACGGGAACTGGTGCACGACAACGGGCCTTGCTGCACTCTTGGTTACGACACTCCCTGGGGATATACTTACGATAATTCTCATTTTCATTACAAACCATTATGAAGGGTTTATGAGTATATACTTATTCAAAGAATATATTATTATGATTATTGATTATATCTATAAACTGTTCAATTTATGTTTAGTGTCTTAAAAGATTGGGATTATGTATTTTGATTCATAATCTGATTTAGTTTATGCCATTGTTTAGAAATGGGGCCTAGTGGAAGAAATGGAAACCGTATCAATGAACGCACACCATGTAGAGATTTCCTCCTACTCAAGATAATTATAGTGGAGCTGGTGATGCCACTAGTGCTGATCAGCTAATCACTATACTGGGACATCTCTCTGAGGTTATGAATAATAACCTTACCCGTATGGAGCACCATGATCCGCAACATGGAGGATCAATGTTATATCGCTTCATGAGGCAAAAAACACCAACATTAAATGGGATTACAAATCCATTGGTAGTTGAGCAATGGATAAATTTCCTAGAGAGAATATTTTAGGCATTGGGGTGTAGGGAAAGGGAAAAAGTTGTCATGGCATTTTACTGCCTCACTAGAGATGCTGATCAATGGTGGTCAGTGATTCAAAATATGAAGGAAGATGATAAAGTATCCAATATGTAATGGAGGGATTTTAAAGATATTTTCTTAGAAAAATAATTTCCTCGTGACCATCGAGCAGATATGGAAAAGCAATTTCTGAGTCTGAGACAAAAGGAGGATGATAATGTCGCAAAGTATGAAGCTAACACTACAAGGTTAGCGAGGCATGCAGCAGATTATATACTTAACCAGAGGAGTAATATTGATCTTTTCATTGATGGTTTAAAACCATTTCTTCATTGATCATTAGTCTCACAATCCTTCTCGTCATATAAACACATTATCTCATGTGATATCAACACAGAAACAGAATTCACTAAGTCTTACGTCTTTAAAGAAAAGCAAGAGAAGAAGAGATCAGCTGATCACTCTGGGAATGTTAATAAGGGGAATAATGGAAAATTTGAATATCCATCCTGCACTAAATGTGGGAAGAAACACCCTTGTACTTTCTTGAAGGGAATGGGAGTCTATTACAAGTGTGGTGAAAAAGGCCACCAAGATCGTGATTGCAAGGGGAAGAAAAAAGCTACTGATGTTCAATGATACAATTGCAAGGAGATGGGACATTATGAAAATGAATGTCCTAAGGGTCAGGGGAACTTACCTCTGAAGAGGGAAAAGTATCAAGGCCATGCTTAAGATATCACTACTGCTAAGGTAGAAGCTCTGAAAGACGTGGTGGCAGGTAATTTAATGGTTTACTCAAGTTTAGCCAATGCTTTATTTTATTTTTGATCATCACATTATTTCATATCTTCCAAGTTTTCTAAGAAAATTAGATATTTACAATTTGATTTGTCAAAGGAGTTGTCAGTTAAAACTCCTATGGGAAGTATCATTGCTACAAAGTTCTGTGGATCTGTTCCCATTGGAGCACATAAATGTACTTTATCTTCTCATCTAATAGACATACCTATGATTGAGTTTGATATAAAACTTGGTATGGATTGGATTTCAGACCATGATGTGAAGATTTATTGTAAGAAGAAGGAGGATATGATTTTTGATGATGATGATAATGAACACCTTATCTTTAAAGTAGGATCACCACCACCGAATTCTTATCTAGATCCACCCCCAGTAGCTTAACTAAATTCAATTATCAGGGAGGAAGAGAATGAAATAATTGTGGGTGAGGAAAAGAATGTTCAAATAGAGGATGTTCCTATTGTGAAAGAATAATTAGATGTGTTTCTGGAATATTTATTTTGACATCCTCCAGAATGAGAAATTGATTTTTCCATTGATTTAATTCTGTGTTCAAGGCCCATATCGAAGACCCCTTATAGAATGGTCACTGTGGAATTAGTGGAACTAAAGAAATAACTAAAGTAATTGAGTAATAAGGGATTTATTCTCCCTAGTGTTTCTCCATGGGGATCCCCTGTATTTTTGTTAAGAAGAAAGATGGATCTATGAGGTTATGTATTGAGTACAGGGAGATCAATGCTATAACAATAAAGAACAAGTATCCCCTACCTCGCATTGATGATTTATTTGACCAGCTTCATGAAGCTCAATGCTTTTCAAAGATTGAACTTCGATCTGGATACCATCAGTTGTGTGTTATGAAGGAAGACATTCCGAAGACAACATTTTGAACCAGGTACAAGCATTACGAGTTTACAATAATGCCTTTTGGGCTGACTAATTCACCCTCTGTATTCATGGATCTAATGAATTGTGTTTTCAAGGAATATCTTGATGATTTTGTGGTGGTATTTATTAATGATATCTTGGTATATTCCAAAATATACGAAGATCATGAAATCACTTGCGCATTGTCATGAAGACTCCTAGAGGACATGAATTATATGTGATGTTTAGAAAATGTGAATTATGGATTCAAAAGATTTCTTTTCTTGGACATATTGACTCAAAATATGGAATCTTTGTTGATCCTTCTAAGACAAGAGCAATCCAATAAAGGCCAGCACCAATGAGTGTAACCGAGGTACGCAGTTTTATTGGATTAGGAAGTTATTATCGACGTTTTTTCCAGAACTTTGCCTGATTGGCTAACCCATTAATGAAGCTCACACGTAAAGGGTTTAAATTTTTTTGGAAAAAAGAGTGTGAAGAATGTTTCAAAGAACTAAAGAAAAGATTAGTCAATGCTCCTATATTGACTCTACCATCAAGGAATGATGGGTTTGTTATTTACAGTGATACTTCAAAGAAAGGACATGGTTCTGTCCTTATGAAGAATGATAGGGTTATTTCCTATGCATCACGACAGCTGAAAATTCATGTGCAAAATAATCCTACTCTTGATCTCGAGTTAGCATATGTAATCTTTTTTTTGAAGATATGGAGACATTATCTCTATGGTGAAAATGTGAGATTTATACAGATCACAAGAGTTTGAAGTATATTTTCTCATAGAAATAACTCATCATGAGGCAAAGGTGATGGCTTGAACTACTCAAGGATTATGATTGCACAATACACTACCACCCGGGGAAGGAAAATAAGGTGGTAGATGCCTTGAGTAGAACAGATCATGGAGTTTTGAACAAGATGAGAGTTAAGAGGGATCCTATTTTCATGGATTTACTAAAGATGGATATGGGAATCACTATGGAAGGTGAAACATTGATACTTTTTTAAATGGTTGCCAAACCATCTTTACTAGAAAGGATTAAGTGTTCTCAGACTGATGATGAAGAGTTTCAAAAGAAGAATAAAGTTGTGAATGATGGGAGATTGAGTGACTTTGTGTATGAAGATTAAATTTTTAAATTTGGGAGGTGTCTTTGTGTTCCCGATATACCTGATCTAAAAAAGGAATTTTTGGATGATGCCCATAGTTCCAATTTCTCTATACACCCTGGGAGCACCAAGATGTATAGAGATTTGAAGGAACCTTTTTGGTGGGACACCATGAAGAGGGAGATTGCTGATTTTGTGTCAAGATTTTTGGTTTGTCAACAAGTGAATGCTGGAAGGAAACACCCTGGATGAGTCATGGAACATCTTCCCATACCTGAGTGGAAATGGGATAATATCACGATGAACTTTGTCATGAGACTACCAAAGAATCCTAGAAAGAACAATGCACTATGGGTCATTGTTGATCGTCTTACCAAGTCAGCACATTTTCTTGCTATAAGAGAAGATTTACCACTTGAACGACTAGCAAGGCTATATATTAATGAAGTTGTGAGACTTTATGGAGTACCCCTATCGATTGTTTCTAATTGTGATCCCCATTTTACTTCAAGATTCTGGAAGACTCATCAGACAACCTTAGATACTGAACTTTGTTTAATCACTGCCTACCACCCTCAAACAAATGGAAAATCAGAACAGAATATTAAAACCTTAGAAGGCATGTAGAGATCTTTCTCACTTGACTTTTAGGGTATGTGGGATCTAGATTTACCTCTTGTAGAATTTTCCTATGACAATAGCTTCCATTTAAGTATTCAGAAGGCACCATATAAAGCGTTATACAGAAATAGATGTCACACACCAACCTATTGGGATGACGTTGTTGAATGAAAACTTGTAGGCCCAGAACTGGTGGAGGAAACAATGGAAATGGTAAGGGTAATCAAAAACCACATCAAAGCATCTCAAAGTTGGCATAAGAGCTATGCCTATAACCGAAAGAAGGGTTTGGAATTTCAGGTGGGATATCATGTTTTCTTGAAGGTATCTCCATGGAAGGGAGTTATACGTTTTGGTAAGAATGGTAAATTGAGTCCTAGGTACATCGGACCTTTTGAAATTCTATAATGAATTAGGGCTGTAGCTTACCGTTTGGAAATACTGCCTAGTCTCTCCAAAGTTCACGATGTGTTCCATGTATCACTGTTGAAAAAATACATGCCTGACCCAACACATGTTCTCACCTACGATAAACTAGAACTGGAACCCGATCTGTCTTATTGCGAAGAGCCCATTAGGATTTTTGATACAAGAGAGAAAGTGCTGAGAAACTAGACGACTCATCTAGTAAAAGTTTTATGGAGAAACCATTGAATGGAAGAGGAAACATGGTAACCAGAGGAACTTATGATCAAGAACCACTCGAGTCTTTTTATGCAGTAATATTCTAGAACTTTCGAGGGAGAAATTATTTGAAGTAGGGGAGAATATAACACCCCAAGCTTTCCGGATACACTTCTCATTGAATAATACAGTAGCATGTGTTGTACGCAACTTCGAGTTCTAACACACACCACAACCAATCAAACTAGCCCTTATGAATAGTATTACCAAATTTTTGAAATTTTATAAATTTTATATTTCAAAGAGGACTTCATATTTGTATTTCGAATATCGAAATTATCCATGGGAGAATTTTTGGTATTGTTCTGAAATCTTTCAATTTTTTATGAATAGTGAAAAACACCGAGTTATAGTTTAAAACCAAATTTTTATTTAAATAATTATTTATTTTATTTAAATTTAATTAAGGTCAAAATTGATACATAAAACCTATATATGTTCAATGTAATTCATTGGAGTTAGTTTAAAATAATTTTAGATATATAAAAATTTTATTGAACTTTTCACCGTCTTTTACCCACCTCCTAGAGAGTTTAAAAATTCACATAAAACATAATTTTACCACTTCTGTGAGTGGAATTTCGAAAATTCTAGATACACTGATAATATCAATGGGGTAAAATGGGGTTAAATAAGATAAATTTTTTTTTGGTGAATAGTAACTTTTTACTTTTATTTACCACGGTTAAAAGTAAATAGGGTAGTTAAGGGTAAAAATGATATTAATATTACCCTAACAAATGTCCTATTTCTATTGGACAAGTATATATTGACCAACAAAACCTTAGGAATACAATATTATCATTTATGCCCACTTGGATTAGATTAGGACATTTATTATTATTTAATTCAATGTAGAGTTAAAAGAGTTATAATCAATGTTTAATTACTAAAACATTTTAATATAGGGTTATAAATAAGATAAATTTGATAGTAAATATTCATTATAAAGATAAAAAATTTCCTACATAATGGTATTTTATTTTTAATTTTTAGACATTAAATAATTCAATTTATTTATTACACAATGGTGATGCAGTAATTACATAATTAATGAAATATTAAAGTAATTGATATTATAAATATCCAAATAAATGTATTTTGGGAATTTTTATGAATTCCGATAATTTTATAGGATAATATGATATGTTAGGATTGATTTAATTAAATTTTTTTGAAGTACTAGTGCTTTTATGATTTTCACAAAAATCAAATTCCTAATAGTGTCAAAACTGACATAAAAGAGTTTTTAAAACAAATATTATATTATTAATTCATATTATATTCCTAAAAATCTAAGGTTCAGCCAAAGGAATTATATAATGATAGGTGTATCATTAATGGACCACTTTGAGGTCTCTTGAATGTATATAGTAATTTTATTAACTATATAATATAAAAATACAAGGTGACGTGGTAATTGTCAATCTAATTAACTTAGAGTTAAAACTAAACGATAAGGTTAATATAATGCCCAAACCTGTATAAAATATATTGGTTGAAATTATTTCTACACATCCCCACCTTATAAATTTAATAATCAACTTTTAGGCCATTAGAAACCGAATATGGATTTATTATAAAATATTATTTCTAGCTTTTCCAAAGGAGCCCCTCACCCATCTTATAAAAGGGCACTCCCACTTCTCACTAATTACAACCTTCAAAGACATTTGGCTCAGCCAAACTATGCCCAAATATCTCCCAACATTCCTCAATTCAACCTAGAGGATTTATATTGATCATAAATCTAACCTAATAATCCCTTTTGATCAAATCAAAAGGAAGAACCCGAAGAAGAGGTAATGTTTTCACCACCCTCTTTCAAGTTCCTTTCTTCTTCAACATCTTATTTCCTTATTATTTACATTATAAAATAATAACTCCAGTATCCACTATATACTTTGATGTTATTATAAATATGGTATAACCATATTTATTATTCTATCCATCCCTTAAATGACATGTCACCAAAGTTCATACGCACGGCTTACCGTCTACACGTCGTGGTGTAATTGTTATTCAATACATTATTTTTTGGATGGGTATAATAATGATTTTTAATTCATGTAAATAAAAAATATAACATGATAATTATTCTGTATATATGATACACGACCGAATTATATATTATTTTAATACCAAAAGAATGATATTGTCACTCGTGTGTATGTACGGATTACCATCTCCACGAACACGATGAGATTCATTCCCCATCGTATCCATTCAAGTATAATTTTCATTTTATGATTAAAAATAATGTTTAAGTATAGGATATCATTATGTATATGAATAAGATACAAACTATCCATAAAAAACATTGCTTACGTCACAAAACATATTAAAGAAAACGAGTATGTTAACACCCGAAATGACGATAATACTAAGATATTATTATCAAAGCAATATTAAAAGATCATATATGATATCATATTGATGTATATTATTCACGTATAATTTAATAACAATTATTTCACCATTATACAGGAGTTTAACCTACCCTTAACCAAGTAAAAGTACAAGGTAATGGTTTATTTCACAATCTCTTCATTATCCGAGTTGTTTATACGTAATTATCAATGGGGACCTCTTTATCATCCACATCCATGTTTCTTAAAAATGTATTTCAAAACATTCTTACTATTTTACAGAATATGGGTTAATGATATTTATACCCTTTTTTGTATTTTTATAAGAATTATATAAAGGAATCTTTCCATCGTTTTCCATACAAGGTCCTTTTTATCCTTTTCGACAGAATTAAGGTAGGAATTTCTTTTTAAACTTATACGGCGAGTGCGGCTATTTTCCGCTGTTATAAAATCTTTGAAGCTTCTTTTACAATATTATACGAATATTTTCAATGTAAATGTTTTCTTTTATAATTATGTGACTTTTAAATGATTTCAAAAAAAGAGATATTTCTCTCAAATAGTTTTGATTTCATCTATGTCAACATTCTTGGATGGATTTTAAGATTATTTGAAGTTTATTTATTATAATACAAAACTTCCATATTGTATTGAAGGTTTTGTGATATGTTTGACTATTTATTTTTTATTTTTATACCATTCATGGTTTATGGTGAATGTATTGACATTTCGTTTTCTATTTTTAATAAGAATGTTTTGTTATGTTTAAACCAGTTCATATGAGGAATGCATTGGACATAATAAGTGACAGGTGGAGACCGCTATATCTCCTCGATGCATCCTTAGGTATCATGAGACGAAGTTTTGTCTTGGCACAAGGCCTGAACAAAATATTATTTGTAGTCTCAGCACACGACCTTGACTATGTGGTTATGATAGTCCATAATTATGCATTCCATCATGATGATAGTGGTTATTGATATTGCATGTGATTATTCGACTAGTAGAATATACATGTAAATAAGTAAATGGAATTATTTCATTTTATTTATACCATAATATGATGAATTTAAAGATTAAAAGGTTTTTGTGTTTTTTATACATTTCCTTAAATGTTTATGATTATTTATGAAAGTTTCTGCTATATTGTTTTCCTTACTGGGCATCTGAGCTCACCCCTTTCTATGTTTTATTTTTCCCAGGATGTGAAGAAGTATTTTACAAATGACCTGTAGGGATAGTATGAGGGGATATGAGTGTGGACTATGGAGACTTTGTGGTTTTAGTTTTCATTTTATGATGTAATTTAATCTTTGTGAAGGTATCTAGTGTTTCCAAGGCTACTAAACTAATCGGTATTTGGAGACTTGATCATTCTTGAGATCATGCCAATGTTATGTAATAATTCCCCGACTCTGGGTAAATGGGGTCGAGGAGTTACAATAATTGTTGGGGATATAGTTTTTTGTATTATTGAGAAGTCCCAGTGCCTTATGTTTAGAGTTGTTAGTGCTCATTTATGCATTAAGGATGGATGCCTTGTTTTAGGTCCCAGATTATCCTATTGGATATGATTGTTGGATTCCTACTTCCTTTTTTATTTGCTTTGAATGTTAGATTATATATATGATGTGACCTGGGGTAGGGAGCCCTGGATATGATATGAGCCTGGGATGAAAAAACTAGAGAGGTTTGTTATGATTTGTGGGCTAGGGGCCCAGATGATGTGGTGGTAGTTGATTTCTTTGATGGTAAAATTCATTCGGATTTTCATGTAGGTGTTGATGATTGGATTAGAGGTGATGGAATAGGTTGAATCTTGACTTACCCATTGATATTATTAAGTTGGATTATTTCTTGAAATTAATCTATTTAATGTCTAATGTTCATATTGCCTGTTTTATCTTCATTTCTTTTCCCCACTGCTTGAGGTAGTTATATTTTATTGCTTTCATGATTTCTCCTGGTAATTTATTATGATGGAATTCCTAGAGTACCACAAATATGTAATGATGTTAAAAAAAATTAATAGATGATTTAACCCATGGATTTGGGGTTAAGGGAATGAAAATTCTAACAATATATTAATCTTCAAAAATAGTGAAATCAGTTTGGATTGTTCATAGAGGGAATGGACTTGGCATGATGATTAATGTAATGAAATCATGATAAATACTGTTGGTTAATTAATGGATAATTAATTAATTATTGTAAAGTTAAATTTTTTATTACAGAAATGGATTAATTAATGTATATTTTTAAATGTTCATGTGCTTATAAGATATGTAGTCCCTGAAAGTGGAATCCATGTGTTCGATTAATGATATATACAATTGATCTTAGGATTAAGATATTTCCATATTGTGGTTTGGGTCTATACAATAGTGAAAAAATCCTTATTAACATTTTTTTTATTTTTTATGTCATTTTTAGCCATTGTTTTTAATGGAGATGTTATAAATATAGTCTTTAATTTCGGTTAAAAAAACCAATGTCGTAATCAATAAGGGAAAATATTTTTACATCAGTTATTTAATAAGTGACGTTAAACACCTTCATCAGAATCATTTTTAATGCTGGTTATTAAATAATCAATGTAAAATATTATATATTACGTTGGTTATTTTATAACCGATCTGAAAAACGCTTCGGATGAAGGTCTTTAATGTTGGCTTAAATAGATGGCATTGTAATCAATAAAGGAATTGTTTTTTACATCAATTATTTAATAATTAACATTAAACAAATTCATTTGAAGCATTTTAAAAGTCTATTATTAAATAACCAATTTATAAAATTTAATATTATGTTGGTTATTAAATAACTGACATAAAAAAATATCCACATTAAGGGTTTTAACATAATTTATTAAATAAATGATGTAAAATATTGTATATGACGTAAGTTTTTTAATAACCGATGTTAAAAAAATCATCCAAAGCATTTTTCACATCGTCTATTAAATAACCGATGTAGAAAAAAAATTTAAAATAATTTATGTTACCCTTCTCCTCCATTACCTAACAAAATAAAAAACAAATAGAACCAGTAACGCAGTAGAAATAAAATTAATGTAGAAGAAACAAGAAGAACCAGTTGGAAGATTATACATTCAAAATTCACAGTTAAAACATTCAAATATTAAAATTTTAAATAAAAAAAACTCATTCAAACCAAAAAGACTTCCAGATACACATTTACAATTACAACACTAAAATTTTCAATATTCAGTAAAAAACTAAAATCCAATCCAACCTGTAAAATAATTTGACCATTCCACATGTAAGTGTGTGTCCTCTTGCACACTATAAATTTGAGGGTCATCAAATAGATAAAAATTAAAAAGGAATGTTTTAACATGTATAATGAATAAAACTAATTAAATATTAAGGAAGAGTTTATAAGTAAATACAATCTCGTAAAACATCATAACTGTTCTAGTTGTAATTATTTTATTCATAAATCCAAACACATAATATCCACATTATATGACACTTTTTTATATGAAAATTCATTTTAAATTACTTTTCATTTAAAAATATCATTTTTATATAATGCATCCAAAATGTACTAATAATAAATGGATATTCACCTTTACTTTTACGTATTTGATCTTTGAACTCTTTTGTTATCGATTATCGAAAGAAAGCCCATCCCCTATTAGAAAATAATATGAATGAAATAAATTTAAAATTTATTATAATATAAACTATTAAGAAATTAAAACTTATGTTTCCAACATGTTCTTAAAATTCACTCATATGTCACCATGGATAGAGTATATCCTGGAATGTTTCTTTACTATTGGACAAAATACAGCTAACATCAAACGGTCAATGATATAAAATAAAATTTAATATTGGTGGTTGTTATGTTAAAATATAAATAAAACATTCTGAGATATATGCTTCATACCTATCAACATAAGGAAACATGAAGCACTACGTAATTACATTCTATTCAAATATTTCAGCAATATAAATTGTTCTTTATTCCACATTCAATGCATGCGCTTCAGGAAAAATCAAATGTGGGTCCATCAATCCATATAAATCTATCTTTTTATTCTCCTCACATATTTTGAAAAATATACCTAATAAAAAATAGACATAAGTATAAATTTTTAATAAATTTAACATATGGAAAGATTTATGTTAAGAATTATATGGAAAGAAGTTAAATCATGTGGATTCCCAAGTTGAATCATGTTGATGCCCAACAATACAATATTTCATTACCTTTAATGTATTCCTATAAGTAAATAGATAAATATATTAACATTCAAATGTTAAAATAAATTAATATAAAAAATAAAATAAAACATAAAATATACACATACCTCAATGGAAATGTGTTGAAAATGTCTAGATGGATAAATTAAAAAGTGAACGATACATTGTCCTACTCTCCTCACCTATAATATCATGTACAGCGACCCTATGATGCTCTACCTCTAACTATTGATGATTAATTTTATATCTTATATAATATATCTTCCCATATGTGACTATATGATAATGAAGATCATCAACATACAACTCACAATAACTATCAAGCTGTGGTGGAGAGGGTGTAAAGAAAGGATAAGATATGGATCTATAGGTGAAGGTGGGGAATTTTGAGCTACAGGAAGAGGTGGAGGAGTAAGAGTTACATTCTGAAATTGTATTTTCATGTTTGCAAACATAGACTGGGCCGACACTCTGATATTTTCCTCCATCATCGTTTTACTATTTTTAACTTCAACCACCAATGATTTTTTTATAAAACCCCTCCATGGAGGAAGATGAAGAATGTTGTAACACTTTTCTCACAAATATACCCTTAAAATATCCTCATATATGAGTCAGGTGTTCGGTCTTTCCGAATTCTATAGATAAAATATCATTCCCCCCACCACCTTCAAATACCCCTTGTGTGCTCTGCTCATCAGGAGAATCCTGTATGAATTATTTGAAAAATTCAGTAATGATTCAATGTATATAAATAATTGAATTAACGTAAATAAATAAAAGAAACATCTTACAATCCTCTCAGCTACAATACATGATTATTCTATAAGATATTGTCACTTTTATATCATCCATTCCCTATTCCATTATTCATTTCTAGATGAAGGGTATAGAGGGAAACCACTCCAGAGCATGAAGTCTCAGCTCTATATTTTTGAAAAAATGTATCCATCATTTTTTCTTCCAATAAAGTATACCCTCCTCGAGATAAACTATGAGGGTATACATTTCTATATTGGATCTCCAAATAAGATCCCCTATATTCCAATAAATTAAGATAAAAAATAATTAACAAGTCATAAATAAGATCATTAATATAAAAAACTTCTAAAAGTATACATTTCACATAAAAAATATGTTTTTATATTATACTTTCAATAAATTATTTCCATGTAACATAATCTATAAAAGGATATATATGACCTGGATTTTCATCTTACCTATACCCAAAAATGAAATTAGATGTGTGGGATGATTTGAAATCCCTCCATCTCCTAGCCGCCATCGATAAACATTTCCTCCTAACTCCTCCAATGTCAGGTATATCAAATTTCTTATGATAAAGAAGAGGGAAAACATATTATACTATAAAATTTTCCAGATTATTCAATCAATAACAATAGAGCTTACCAAAATAGTCTCTCAAAACTGAGCTAGTGTTGTTTTGTTAACACTTCTCCAATTATTGAACAAAATGATAACTTTTCTTTTACACTAAATTTATACAAAACCATTGAATTGTTTTTCATTAGGATCACATGGAATATCATTATCATCAAAGTCTACTAGTATTATCTAGTACTAACTATGAGCAAGTGATAATTTGGTTAAATGTGTTCAGCCATGATTACCAACCCTCTAACTCTTCTTTTCCATTGTGGGAGTACATGAAGATGATTGGGGAACATCAAGAAGAGAACGTGGGTGTTCCTCTATAGAGGTATAATCATAAATCCCATCTCCATATATATGTGGTTGATCGCCTGATTGATCTACCGTAATCCTTCAAATCAACAAAACAAACATTTAGTAGAAAAATTTACAAATTACAAATCTAATGAAAACAAAAAATGAAATATTATGAAACACAAACTAAAACAAAAACATAACACAATATCATTCATATTATTTATAGTTAACTAAAATGATAAAAAAAATAATGATATATGAAATGTCATTTAAATGAATGAGAAAAAATCCAAAATTAGTGTAGGAATATTGAAAATGGTCCCACCTAATAAATCATTTTTACATAAAAAAGAATATTTTTTAACATATTATAATTAAAATAATTATCATTTTAAAAATATATATATATATATATGTTACATGTTGGTAAACCTGATAATCTTAACAAAACTAATCTAATATAAACAGACATTTATATTTATTAGTTTTAATACGTGTTTTAATGAAGAATAAAATAACAATATATATCATTTTATGAAATTAATAAAAGTAAATGAGAAATAAACACACGTTACCTATAATATTATGAATGTTCTAATGGATATTCTTCCCAAATTCCTTCATCATGACAATTTGTTATGGAATAAACCATATCTATAACATGGTAATCATTATTATCTGTTAATCTTTCCATGTAAGTAGGGATCTCACATAAATCGGTATCTTCATCAAGTTGACCTTCACCAACATATGGTTTTTCCCTTTGTAAAAAAATAGACCAATGCATTTCAAGTTTCCCAAGAACATAGATTTAATTTTCATGTGTTTTAATTATAAAATAATTTATTGTGTCTTAAAATCTATTCATATTAACAAGTTTCATTCCAAATTCATCGTGTCTGACACTGTTGTAATCGATATTCAATTTGCAGTAAAATAATAAAACAATAATTTTAATGAAATAAACCTCTCATATTTCTTCAATGACTCCATAATATGCACTTGGTGTAGAAATTGGTTTTTTTTCATTAAAACATGAAAAATGAATTGTTTCGACACACACCAACACAACACTATTCTGAAATACACTTCTATAGTCCTAAGATTTCATATAAAATGTATACATATTTTTTTCAGGCCCAGACCATGTTATCACATTTAAACTTAGACCACCCACTAACCATCTTAATTTCTCTAATTCATCTGATCTACCAAGCTCGGTCTTTTAAAACCATGGAAAAAATGTTTTGTTATGCTCATTCAAAATCCACATATGTTTCTTCTTTAAATGCCATTGTTGGAACTCATTAATATGAAATGTTATATATGGTTGAGCATTATATACTTTATTCAAGATTTATAAATGTATCTTCTTCATCTTTTCACCTAACAACGTTTTGACTTTCATACCACGATTCCTCTTTCACCCATTGTTAACTCGTTCATGTTGAGATGGGGGAAAACCAACATGCACCACTACCGAAATGTAGCTCGTACAAACTCTGAAACCTCCTCATTAAAATATTTAATACAATAGAGACTTCAAGTCAATATGGGTTCTTAATATACAACATTTATATCATCATATACCTTTCAAAAATGATACATCAAACGTATATATATAGGTCCAAAAAGCATTATTTCTCAAACTATATGAACCATAAAATTCACCATTATATCAAAAAAAGATGGAGGAAAATAAATTCCTAATTGAAAAATTATTGGAAATCCTTTATTTTCCAAAATTTACAAAGCTTCCAAATCAATCACCATATTAAAAATTTAATTGTAAAAATATCACGCCTTTATTAAAATCTTTCGGAAATGAATTGGAAATAACTCATGCAATGAAACTTGTAGAAGTTGTTGCATCATGACACAAAAATCATGATATTTTATAGCTCTAAACATTAAATCATTCAAAGAGAAAAAAAATTTACATTAGAAAAATAACCCTAAAACACTTTGATATCACAAAGACGCCGACAAAAGCTAATTTTCTCCCTCTTAGATAATGTCTGAAAATATGGGCGAAGAAATGTTCAGCTTCCATCAAGAGTGGGGGATAACTCCAAATTTATTCCCATTGATAGTAAGTCTAAATTTTCATTCAACCCATATTTTGTCTTTCATTTAATATCTAACAATGTTTTAATCAAACTTTCATATATATTCTTCTTCATATGCATGAAATCAATTTGATGTTTCACTTCATGATATCTCAAATATGGTATCTCAAAAAATATCGACCATTTCTTCCAAATATGTCGATAATTACCATATTTATGCATCTTTCCAAATGTCACATCAAGTTTTTTAACCCTCTCAAAATACTCATTTGTGGATAAAGGTTTAGTAGAAATATAAAATTATTTTGATCCATTGAATTCCTTTTTTAATCTTCTATAAGATTGATCCATATGCAATTGTTTTGATGACACATGTATAATGTTTTCCTCCCATGATTAAATTGGCAATATGAAGTCTATTATTCACAAATTGGACCTGTTTTATTCCCCTTAACACTATATCTTGATAAATTTCCATACATAAGGAAATCATTTATAGTGAACATAATCGCTATATGTAGTTAAAAATATTCCATTTTATATGAATCATACAACCTAATACCATTCTCCCATAAGAGTTTCAAATCATCAATTAATGGAGAGAAGAAAACATCAATATCCTTTCTGGGTTGCTTTGGTCCAAAGATCATTAAAATCAACATGAAATATTTACACTTCATACAAAATTTGAGAGAAATGTTGTAAATTACTAATAAAATAGGCCATGAACTATGTGTGATACTGAGGATTTGAAATGAATTTATTCCATCCATGCACAACCCAAGCTTAAGATTTCTAACAACATTTTTGAATGTTGGATACTGCTCATCAATTTTCTTCCACTGTGGAAAATCAACTAGATGATGTATTTTTCTATTATATATATGCTCATCCGCATGAAATCATAGCCTTTTTTCATCATGTGAATTAGAAAATAAATTTTTAAAATGAGGAATTATAAGAATATATCAGGACACAATGGAAGGTATCTCTGTAATCTCTACATCATCCTATGATTTTTCTTTCAACTTATACCATGATATCCCAAATTTAGGACACTCTAACAGAAATTAATATTCCTTTATTTATTTCACATCGTCATTTGGACATGCATGTATTTTCTTGTATCCAAATCCGATCGGAAATAATATTTTCATAGACATATAATGTGAATCTGGAAGATCGTTTTCCTTAGGAAGAATTTATTATAACAGTTATAGAAGCTCTGTAAAAATCTTATCACTCCAGCCATTATTTTCTTCTTGTTAATCAATTTTAACACCATGATAAAACCATAAAATCCATAAAACCAACATACACTGGTTTTTTAACATCACTATACACATTCTCAATTATCTGTTCTTTCTCTATTTGTTTTGATTCAATATCACAAATCTTTTTTTCAATTTCAACAACGTTACCATCTTGAAAAGAATCATTGTTAGTAGATCTAAAATTCGGTCCAGTTTCACCATGCCAAATCCAGGGGCTATAACTTAGATTAAAACCACGAAAAATTAAATGATCTTTTACCTCCCTATTTTTCTTCTTCTTCATATTTAAACATTTCATGCATGGAAAGAAAAACATTTCATTGTTTGGAACATTTCATTTAGAAAATTCCGAAAAATATTAAACAACTACCTCATATTCATCACCCATTCGATGCACCATAATTCAACTTCAACACATTATTACCTATAACAAATATCAAAATGATACTTCTTGTTAAGATAATCCAATTTTATATTTATACGAAATATTTCATAATTTGAAAGTAACTTATTTTGAAATATAAAAAATATATATGAATATTTGAAAACGATATGCATGGATATTGTCTGAAAAATTAAATATAGTTATATGAGGTAGTTTTATATTTATAAGAAATATGTCATAATTTGAAAGTAACCCAATTTTGAAATATAATAAAACAAATATATTCATATTTGAAAGTTAGAATGATATTGTTATTGATAAATAATATTGGAAAACACTATGTAAAAATAAATCACCATCCACTAGTGTGATGTGTTATTAACCCATCACAACATGAGTTTTGTTACTTAATTTTTTATCCAAATTATCTAAAATATTAACCTTAGAGGTCATCAGATTTTATTAAATTGATTTTTTTTATTTCATGTAATTTTGATGGTCACATTTATTGGTTTTAACATTATTATTGATTTTTTTGGGGAAATTTTATTGTGTATGGCCGAAATTTATTTGAGTGGTAAGTTGATATTTATAGATTCTAAGCCACTTTTTGAAATGGATTTATATTCGACTCAAATTACATGCCTTGAGAGGAACCAAGATTTTCTTGGGAAGGGGGTGCAAATATCCTATCCAAGGTATGTTGAGATGTTTTTTTGGGGTATACTTATCTAATAATAAATATTTAACCAATGTATAGCTAAATAAATAAGCAACCATGAATCATCGTACTATGTTATAATACTAACAGTCAGCAAACAATATGTACTACATATAACCTGACCATATTGGTAAATAATTAAATAAAAAAATATCCTAACTCCTATAGGAATACTGAGTACATATTCATCACCAAACATATAGATAGGTATAACATCCTTTTTTCTAAGATGTAATAACCAAAAATTTAATGTGTTATATAAACTGACTAGGGAGATATAGAATATAACCAATATCTCCATGAATAGGGATATCCATATGGGGATTTAATATTTAAATGAGGAAGAATCTTACCAATAAAATATGGAACTTCATGCCAAACGATTTCTGATCAAGGATAAGAAATACCATGTCCAATAATGAAAACATTAGAAAATTAAACAAAATATTGCAATATTTTAAAAAATGAATTTTCAAAACATAAATATAGAAAATCCACAAAAAATAACCACCAAAATTGAGGCGTATGAGGCTTAATATTGTGTTTTGAGTTGATCAGATAGATGTGGCGATAAAAAATATGATGAACGATGTTGGAAAAACGAGGATGGATGCCACAGGTTCGAAGAATTTTTCCTAGGGTTTCCATGTAAGAGAGAAGAGTCATTGTTGCCCAATCAAAAAATACCATAATGACCCATTATGGGGATTTATAAAAAATTTAAATTACTTATCATGTCATTTATTTAGTAACTGATGTGATAAAGTGTTTTTTATTACATTTATAACATTGGTTAGAAAATAACTAACGTGATACTCTCATTTTTTGACATCGGTTATATAATAACCGGCGTGATAAAGAGAGATAGTTGATTTATCAAATCAATTATAATATAACAAACATGATAAACAAATATAAATCTTTTTTTACATTAGTTATAATATAACCGATGTGATAAATCAATTTTTACAACTTTTCACGTCGGTTATTTATAACAGATGTAAAAAATACCGACGTGGAAAATACTTTTTCTACTAGTGATTTTATATCTTTTATATTACTTGATTTAATAAAATACTCCACCCATTTCTATTAGTTTTAATTACACCAAATGGAACCTGGGAGGGTGTTTTCCCTCAGCAATCCTCTCGGGGATGGATGGATGACTACCACCTCTAGCCATGATCGCTTCTCTTGTCAGTTACTTATGTTTGTATGCACATCAGTTAATTTCCCCATATATTTGTGAAGAGAGTTGTTATGGGTTATGGATATTAATACAAATGTATCTATAAATATATTATCCAAAATATTCTAATAGTTATGACAGTAATAGGCTCTTATGGCTCGAGATACTTACTTGGTATATGGTTTGTGAGGGCTTGAGTTATAATACTTGATGTATGATATACACCATACAGATTGTGATGGATACCAAAATCTACTTAGTTAATAAACATAGATATGTGTATGGAATGATGTAATGATATGATGAACACGTTTCATGTTGTGATGCATTACCCAGATGTCCTCAAGCTGGCTTATTTTGGAGAGAGATCGATTAGGACATGAATCATTGGGGAGAGTAAAAAACAGGTGGGTAAGTGAGAGAGGGGAAACCTTGACGTTTCATTAATAAATTATATGCTATATTGTATGAAATACTTAGTGAGAGTTATCCATGGTGTAACTGGGAACATAGTATACCTAATTAGGTGACGAGATAGTTTCATTATTGTTCACTATGATTTAGAATTCTACCATATCTTTTGTACCAAAGGATCTGAGGAGGATCATATTAATTATACTATTATGCTCACCTCATATATATATATAATGTTTTTTAAGTTACCTAGAGATTGTCGGAGATTCAGCTAGTTATTACTAGATAATGGTTTAGAATGATCTATTTCGGCTTCATGGTCACTATCGTTTTTACCTTTTTGGTACATGTAGTTTTCTTCTAGTTATTATAGTACTCTAATACATTACATGATTTCACTTGGGATTTAATTATATATATGTCAAATAATGTTTTTATTGGTGTGATTATCATATTTACTTCTTCAGTATGTAATATTAATGGGTAATACCTCCCATGTGTTTCTTTATTATACCCTCAATATTAGTTACCAACCCAAGCCATGTTGAAGGCTGGACTTGGGAAGTCACCAGATCCCTTCACTCATTTCCATCCCAAGAGGCATACTAATTGGGGGGAGGGTTCATGACATAGTGGTGTCAGATTGTGGTTGAAGGATATTATAGAGTTTAAAGTTAACCATTGGTGAGGTTCCATGGGTTGGTAGGGAAATGAAGTTAGTTAAGTTTAGTAAGCAATCTTAACACGGGAGACCGAATGAGTCATGGGTATTTGGGGATCCCTATGATCTGATACATGAACCTTTCTGTTTATTGAGCCTACTAAATGAATTGATACAAGTTCCAGGGTAGGGACCTAGGAATGGATTATGCATTATTATTATTCTTTCTTGTGTTTCAAATGGGTAGATCTTAAGATACGATAAAATCTCAAAAACATAAAAATATTTACTAATTAATGTTATGTATTTAATTATCTAGGTTTAGGTGTGTAAAATTTTATTCTTTTCAGGCATGAATCAAGGTTGACATCCTTATTGTAACACCCTAATCTTGCACGGTATGCTTCTCTATGAATAATATAGTAGCGTGTGTTGTACGCAACTTTGAGTACTAACACACACCACAACCAATCAAACTAGCCATTATGAATAGTAATACCTAATTTTTGAAATTTTATAAATTTTATCATTTAATATGGACTTCATATTTGGATTTGGAATATCAAAATTAGCCTAGGGTGAATTTTTGGTATTTTTCTGAAAACATTCAATTTTTGATGTATAGTGAAAACATTGAGTTATAGTTTAAAATCGAATTTTTATTTAAATAATTATTTATTTTATATAATTTTAATTAAGGTCAAAATAGATACATAATACCTATATATGTTCAATATAATTAATTGGAACTAGTTTAAGAATAATTTTAGATATATAAAAATATTATGGAACTTTTCACCGTCTTTTACCCACCTCCTAAGAGAATTTGAAAATTCACATAAAACATAATTTTTCCGCTTCTGTGAGTGAAATTTCAAAAATCTGAGAGACACGGTTAATATCAAGGAATAAAATGTGGTTCAATAAGATAAAAATAATTTTTGGTGAATAGTAATTTTTTACTTTTATTTACCACGGTTAAAAGTAAATTGGGTAATTAAGGGTAAAAATGGAATTAATATTACCCTAAAACATATCCTAATTCTATTGGAAAAGTGAATATCGACCAAAAACAACCTTAGGAATAAAATATTATCATTTAGGTCCACATGGATTAGATTAGGACATTTATTATTATTTAATTCAAAGAAGAGTTAAAAGAGTTAAAATCAAAGTTTAATTACTAAAATGATTTTAATATAGGGTTATAAATAAGATAAATATGATTGTAAATATTTATTAGAAATATAAAACTATTTCCTACATAATGGTATTATATTTATAATTTTAATTCATTAAATAATTTAATTTATTTATGACACAATGGTGATGCAGTAATTACGGAATTAATGAAATATTAAAATAATTGGTATTATAAATATCCAAATAAATGTAATATGAGACATTTTATGAATTCCAATAAATTTATATGATAATATGACATGTTAGGATTGATTTAATTAAACTTTTTCTAAGTAATCATGCTTTTATAATTTTCACAAAAATCAAATTCCATACAGTGTCAAAAGTGACATAAAAGAGTTTTTAAAACAAATATTATATTATTAATTCATATTCTATTCCTAAAAATATTAGGTTCGGCCAAAAGACTTATATCATGATAGATGTATCATTAATGGACCACATGGGGGTCTCTTGGATGTATATAGTATTTTTATTAACTATATAATATAAAAATACAAAGTGACATGGTAAATGTCAATGTAATTAACTAAGAGTTAAAACTAAATGATAAGGTTAATATAATGAACCAAACCTGTCTAAAATCTATTAGTTGAAATGATGTCGACCAATACCCCCCTTAGACTTTGAATAATCCACTTTGGAGCAATTAGAAACCGAATATGGATTTATTATAAAATAATATTTCTGGCTTTTCCAAAGGAGCCCCTCACCCCTCTTATAAAAGGACACTCACCATTATCACTAATTCACACGTTAAAATCCATTTGGATCCACCAAAATCTGCCCAAATATCCACCTAACATCCCTCACTTAATCCTAGAGGCCTTAGATTGATCAGAAAGCCAACCTAAGGAGCCCTTTAGATCAAATCAAAAGGAAGAACCCGAAGAAGAGGTAATGTTTTCACCACTCTCTTTCAAGTTCCTTTCTTCTTCAACTTATTCTTTCTTTGTTATTTCCATTATAAAATAATAACTCTAGTATCTCCTATATACTGTTATTTTATTATAAATTTGTTACAACCATATTCTCTATTCTATCCAACCCTAGAATGACATGTCATCATACGTGCGTATGTACGGCTTACCGCCTCCACGTCGTGGTGTAATTGTTATTCAATATATTATTATTTGGATGGATATAATAATGAAGTGTAATTAATGTAAATAATAAATATAACATGATTATTATTCTTTATATATGATACACCACCCATTTATATATTATTTTAATATCAAAAGAATGGTATTGTTTCCTATGCATACGTACGGACTATCGTCTCCACGAACGCGATGAGATTCATTCCCCATCGTCTCCATTCAAGTATAATTGTCATTTTATGAATAAAATAATTTTTAAGGACATGATATCATAATATATATTAATAAGATACAAACTATCCATAACAATCGTGACTTATGTAACAAAACATATAAAAGAAAATGAGTAAGTTAACAACCGAAATGACGACAATACTAAGATATTATTATCAAACAAATATTAAAAGATCATCTAAGATATCTTATTAATGTATATGATTATTTTATAATTTAATAACAATTATTTCACCATTATACATGAGGTTAACCTACCCTCAACCAAGGAAAAGTACAAGGTAAGGGTTTATTTCACAATGTTTTCATTATCCGAGGTTGTTTATACTCAAAAATCTATTGGGACCTCTTTATCATCCACATCCATGTTTCTTAAAAATGTATTTCAAAACAATCTTAATATTTTATAGAATATGGGTTAAAGTAATTTATACCCTTTTTTGACTTTTTATAAGACGTTTATAAATGAATCTTTCCATTGTTTTCCAAACATGGTCTTTTTTAACCATTTCAAAAGAAATAAGGTAAGAATGTCTTTTTAAACTTATACGGTGGGTGCGACTATTTTCCACCGTTATAAAATCTTTGAATCTTTCCTTAAAATATTATAAGAATATTTTCAAAGTAAATGTTTTCTTTTATAATTCTATGACTTTTAAATAATTTCAAAAAAAGAGATATATCTCTCAAATAGTATTTATTTCATCTATATCAACATCCTTTGATGGATTTTAATCTTATTTGAAGTTTATTTATTATGATACAAAACATCCATGTTGTATTAAAGGTTTTATGATATGTTTGAATGTGTATGGGTTATTTTTATATGATTCATGGTTTATGGAGAATGTATTGACATTTCTTATACTAGTTTTAATATAAATGTTTATGTTATGTTTAAACCTGTTCATATGAGGAACGAATTAGATTTAATAAGTGATGGGTAGAGGCCACTATAGCTCCTCAATTCATTGGTAGGTCTCATGAGACAAACATGTGTCATGGAACAAGGCCTTGACAAAATATTATTTGTAGTCTTGGCACAAGGCCTTGACTATATGGTTGTGATAGTCTGGCAGTATGCATTCCATCATTATGAAAGTGGTTATTGATATTGCATGTGATTATTCGACTAGTAGAATATCAATGTGAATAAGTAAATGGAATTATTTCATTTTATTTCTGCCATATTGTGATGAAGTTCAAATTTAAATGGTTTTTGTTTAGTTATACATTGCCTAAAATGTTTATACTTATATATGAATGTTTATGCTATATTGTTATCCTTACTAGGCATCTGAGCTCACCCAATTCTATGTTTTATTTTGACTAGGATGTGAAGAAGTAATTTATGATTGACTTGTAGAGATAGTATGATGGGATATGAGTGTGGACTATGGAGACTATGTTGTTGTAGTTTTCATTTTATGATGTAATGTAAACTTTGTGAAGGTATCTAGTGTTTCCAAGGCTACTAAACTAATAGGTCTTTTGAGACTTGATAATTCTGGGGATCATGACAATGTTATGTAATAATGCACCGGCTCTGGGTAACTGGGGTCGGGGCGTTACAGTAATTATTGGGGATAGAGTTTCCTATCTTCTTGAGATGGCCCAGTGCCTTATGTTTAGAGTGGTTAGAGAAAATTTATGCGTTAATGATGGATGCCTTGTTTTAGTGCCTAGATTATCCTATTGGTTTAAATTGATTGATTCCTACTTCCTTTTTGATTTGAATTGAATGTGAGATTTTATGTATGATGTGACATGAGGTGGGGAGCCCTGGATATGATATGATCCTAGGATGAAAAAACTAGAGAATTTTGTTGTGATATGTGGGCTAGGGGCCCAGATGATGTGGTAGTAGTTGATTTCTTTGATGGTGAGATTCATTAGGATTTTCATGTAGGTGTTGTTGATTGGACAAGAGGTGATGGAACATGTTGAATCTTGACTTAACCATTGATATGATTAAGTGGGATTATTTCTTGAAATTAATCTATTTAATGTCCAATGTTCATGGTGGTTGTTTTATCTTCATTTCTTTTCCCCACTGCTTGAGGCAGTTATATTTTATTAGTTTCATGATTTCTCCTAGTTATTTATTAAGATGGAATTCCTAGAGTACCTCTATTATGGAATGATGTAAAAAAATTAATAGATGATTTAACCCATGGAATTGGGGTTAATGGAATGAAAATTCTGACAATATATTAATCTTTAAAAATAGTGGAATCAATTTGGATTGTTCATAGAGGGCATGGACTTGGCTTGATGATTAATGTAATGAAATCTTGATAAATATTGTTGGTTAATTAATGGATAATTAATTAATTAATGTGAATTGATTTTTTGATTAAAGAAATGGATTAATCAAGGTATATAATTAAAGTTTCATGTGGTTATAGGATATGTAGACCCTGAATGTGGAATCCATGTATTCGATTAATGATATATACAATTGATCTTAGGATTAGGTTATTACCATATTGTGGTTTGGGTCTATAGAATAGTGGAAAAATACTTATTAACATATTTTTTTTTTATTTTTTATGTCTTTTTTAGCCATTGTTATTAATGGAGATGTTATAAATATAGTCTTTATTGTTGGTTAACAAAACCAATGTTGTAATCAATAATGGAAAATATTTTTACATAGGTTTTTTAATAATTGATGTTAAAAACCTTCATCAGAAGAAGTTTTTAATGTTACTTATTAAATAAACAATGTAAAATATTATAAATTACGTTGGTTATTTTATAACCGATATGAAAAACGCTTCGTACGATGGTCATTAACGTTGGATAAAAAATATGACGTTGTTATCAATAAAGGAAATGTTTTTTACATCAGTTATTTAATAATTAACATTAAAAACCTTCATTCAAAGCATTTTAAATGGAATTATTTCATTTTATTTTGATCAGATATGTAGGGAAAAATATTTCTATAAGGTGGATCTACGGTTGGGATATTACCAAGGGTGAAGAAGGAGGATATCCCCAAGACTGATTTTTGTATAAGGTACAAGCACTATGAATTCATAGTAATGCATTTTGAACTCATTAATGCTATATAAATATTTAGGGAATTTATGAATAGAGGTTTTAAAGATTTTATCAACACATTTGTGGTTGTATTTATAGATTATATTCTAATATACTCCAAAACCAAGGAGGAGATTTAAGAGAATCTTTTCACTATACTAGAGACCTTTTGAAAGGAGAAATTCTTTGAAACGTACAAAAATTGTGAGTTCTGGTTGAAGGAAGTCTCATTCTTGGGTCATATCATCACAATCAATCGGAAATTTGTGTATCACTCCAAGACAAATGCAATTAAGGTATGGTTGAGGACAACATATATGATGGATATCAATAGCTTCCTTGGGTTTGCTAGATATTATCTCCGATTTTGGAGAAATTTCTCATGACTATCAAACACTCTTACTAATATAACTCATAAGGGAGTAAAGTTTTTGGGGAATGATAAATTCAAGGAGAAATTCAGGGATTTTTAAATGAGGCTTATCACTATGACCAAGCTCACGCTACACACAAGTGGAGAGATTTTCATAGTATTTAGTGATCCTTTGAGGAAGGTCTTAGGCTATGTGTTTATTAAAAATGAAAATGTTATTTCCTATTATTCATGGAAATTGAAAGGTCATGATCAGAACTATCCAAAACATGATCTGGAGTTGGCTCCAGTGATCTTCGCTTTGAAAATTTTACAAAATTACCTATTTTGGGAGAAGTGTGAAATATATATGGACTAAAAAAGGATCATCTATATTTTCACAATGAAAAAGTTGAATATACACCAAATAAGATGGTTAAAGTAGATCAAATACTATGATTTCTCAATTCACTACCATCTGGGGAAAGTGAATAAAGTGGAAAACATTATAAGTAGAAAGTATCCAGAAACTCTTTCATTGATAAGAATTGATTGGGAAACAATGTTCCTAGACTTAAAGAGTATTGAAATGGGAATAATAAGGTCTGGAACATCATCAATCCTTTCACCAATGATTGCTCAAACATATCTTCTTGCATGGTTAAAAGATGATCGAAGAGGTGATGTGTAAATTCAGATGAATGTGGAAACTATTAGAAAAGGTAAATCCTTAGAGTTCAATGATAATTAAGAAGGAATTCTAAGGTTTTGGTCAAGACTATATGTTCCATAAAATATGGAGTTAAATAATGAGCTTTTGGAAGATGCACATAGTTATAATTCCTCCATTCACTCCGAAAACACGAAGATGTATTAGGATCTCCAAGAGCATTATTTATGGTATAACATGAATAAGGAGATCATAGATTAAACATCAATGTGCTTGTAATGTCAGTAAGTGAAGACTGAGATGTAGAAGTCTAAGGGTATGATGTAACCATTACCCATACCAACATCAAAATGGGAGAACATCACCATAGACTTTATCACTAGACTTCCTAAGACATCCAAAGGAAACAATGTTTCTTGGTTGTGGTGGATTGTCTTATAAAGACTGTATACTTCATTGTGATTCAATAGGATTTCTCATTGGATCAAATAGAATGGATATACATCAGAGAAGTGGTAGGGCTACATGGTGTACAACTATCGATTGTATACAATTGAGATCCAAGATTCACCTTTATATTCTAGATGAGTATCCAATATGCTCTGAACACCGAGTTGAACTTTAGAATGGTCTATGACCCTCAAACTGATGGCCAGTCTGAACAGACTATCCAAACACATGAGGGAATGTTGTGATCATGTTCAATAGACTTCATAGGAGTATGGGATCAGAATCTTCTTATTTTTTAGTTCTCTTACAACAATAGTTTCCAATAAATAATCTAAATGGATCCTTATGAAGCCCTCTATGGGAAGAGGTGAAGAACACCGACATGTTAGGATGATGTTGGGGAGAAAAAACATCTAGGACTAAAAATGGTCAATGAATTGGTAGTGAAGTTTAAGGTTATCCAAATGGATATCAAATCTAATTAGAGTAAAAAAGATATGCTAACAACCATTGATGAGACCTAGAGTTTGATGTTGAAGATATGGTTTTCCATTGCATATTTCAATGGAAGAGAGTGATGATATTTGAGAAGGAGGGAAATCTTAGTCCATGGTACATCTACCCTTTTGAGATCTTTGATCTCTTTAGAGAAGTGACCTATAGACTAGCACTCCCACCAAACATGTATCAAGTACATGATGTATTCCATGTTTCACTCTTGAGGAAGTACATACCTGACCCATTTCATATACTGAATCCAGATGTGGTACCATTAGAGAATGACCTCTCCAATGAAGAGAAGATGGTAAAGATATTATATCATAGAGAAATAGTTCTATGGAATAAGACGATGCCCCTCGTCATGATGTTGTGAAAAAACCACAAGTTTGAAGAAGAAAATTGGGAACTAGAGGAAGTTATGACACAAAGATACACTCATCTTTTTTAGTGTGGGAAAGGGAAATTTTGAGGGCCAAATTTGTTAAGGGGTGAAGGTTGTAACAACCCGATCATTTGTGAATAAAATTCCCTTAATTTTAATGACTTATGGATATAAAAACACATTTATTATTTTATTATTATTATTGGTTTTAAATGGACATTATGTATTTTTACCATTGATAATATATCCGTTGAACAGTGATAAAACAACTGATATAAATATAAATTTTTTTAAAAAAATCCTTTCAGTATAGAAAAATGAGAGTATGGCCTCATCCAGTAGACTCAGGCCATATGATGCTCATTTTTCTAAGCCTATAAAAAAGGTAGAATCACAGGTCTTCGCTTTTGAACAAGCCCGATCTGAGTTTCAACAAATTAAGCTTGAATATAATCACCTGCGAGAGATGTTCTTGTTATTAGAGATTACCTCCCGGGTGATGTAATCTGAGCTACCCCATGAGTCTGTCACCATTTCACACATTAACCTTAAGTATTATTCAAGTGTTATATGGTGTTATGTAATAAGGTATTAGTTACTTATTGTGTAATCCCTTTTTATAAATAAAATTCTTATTCCATCAATTCCATTATGGGAATAGTATTTCTTAAAAAATGATGAATTTGATAAATTTATTTTTCAGTTAAAAATGGTACTTATGAGAAATATATACATTATTATATTAAACTAATGTTTTTATTAACAATATTATAAAAAGAATTTTTATAAATGATCATTATGTCAGTTCCTTATCTGAAAATTATTAGGTAATCAGTTTCATAAGAGTTATATTTTTATACGGTAAAAAGAAAAAGTGTATTTTTAATGAATTTATTTTAAGGAATTAATGAACTTTTTAAATTATTAATATTTTAATAAAATATTATTATAAAATTATTTTTATTATTAATAAATTAGTATATAATTTTAATGAATTAAAATGTAATTTTTATTATAGTTTGAAAATTGTTTTTGTCAAAACCCGTGAATTTTCAATAAAAATCAGTTTTCATTTTGAAAATAAAAATTAAAATATTTATAAAATTATTTAGATAAAATGAATATTATTTTTGGAATCACGATGTCTAAATTATCCAACAGAATGTTTTTCATAACTATCTATGATGGTCAAATTTTTTGGTAAAAAGTAAATACCATATAAATAAAATATTTGTTTTATGACATCACAATGACCAAAATGATGTAATAAATACAATAATGGGTATTATTGGACCAATATTGGTTTTACCATTAAAATACTGTGATTTCATATTTGTTTTAATTATTTTATAAATCCTTAGTGAATCCTCCAAATTGTATAATATATTTTATGATTTGATATTAATTTCTTTAATAATGTGACTCACCTCTACAAAATCAAGGATAATATATTAATATGTTTGGCCATAGGCCTTATAAAATAATTTCATAGAATCCTATTTGGAAAAAAACATGGGAAAAAACATGGGATGTTTTGTGGTTTTGAATAATTAATTATATAGTTTCCAAAACCTGTGTTTGTGAAATATTAAAGAATCCCCCACTAATTTCCTATATTAACCCACCCAATCATAAATTATTCTTCACTGCAACTACTTAAATATTGTTATAACTATTTTCTTAAATCCCTAATGTCATCCCAAGGTTCCCCCAATCTCCAATGAAGCCTCTCAAAAGCCTTTGGGATCAGACATCCAATTAATGGATCCTCACTTTCTTTCCTTTCTGATTTTGTCTAGGTTTCCTTATATTGTTATACCATTTTATTTTTCTATTAAAAATGATGGGTTATATTTTTTCACATCCCCTATACAGATGTTAATATGTTTAAATGATTAGAGACCTCTTTCTATCTTATTAATCTCTCCCATGTACACCTGTTACCATGTCGAAATTCCATAAGGGATTTCTCTCTCCTCATTTGCATTCTAGCATTTCTATTTTATAATGCATCCCAAATTCCATTTCACATGTTGGTATATTATTCTCAATGATCAACTTACTTACCATTTCATGTCTAAATTATGAGAGACCAATTTATCTCTCATAAACCCATTTTATGAATCCCTATGTGGTGTCGTTATGCTGCAGAAATTGTACCGTTATTTTCCATGCCAAAATCATCGTGTAGTGAATACCATGATGAATTCTCTATCAAGGGTATTCAAATTTATTAAAATAAACTCTTTTAATATTGAATTTCAAGTGCATATTACACATTCTTTTATTTTAGAATAAATGACGATGTTGAATGAATCCATGTTATTAGTTCTAGGTGACACACTTATGCATGAGATTAAAATGTTAATGAAGAGTTCCCCCAGATTGCTCTCCAATCCATTAGGTAATGTTAGTATCATGATACATAATGTTGGTATCGGGTTTTACCTAATCCCTTAATATGAATTTTTTCTTTAATCTTGGAACATGGGTTTTCCTGATTCTGCTATGTTAATGATGCTATGTTTTATGATGTTTCTACATTTCCATGTTATCATAATCATGATATATCATGCCTTTTATGTTCACGTTTCTATTGTACTACATTGAAATTCCTATTTCCTAACATGTATTGTATTCTTGATGTTATTCCTTGTCTACTCCCTTACTGGGATTTATATCTCACTATTTTCTTATGTATATCCTAAGGTTACATCATGAAATGCTAAGTACGAAGGAATGTTATGGTCAGGTAAAATATTTTTTCAATAAAGATATTGTATTGTATGTCTTAATTTGTCATGTAATGTACCTAAGCATCAAATAAACTAGACCTATCAATCTTTTGGATTGTATAAAGTGTATACTTATATAAAAAATCATGTTCAAATGTGTAATAAAGACCGGATTTTTTATATGGCTAATTAATACTTTTGAAGACATGTTGTTCTATTGTGTCCTAGATTTTGAATGATTGTGGATGAGGAACTATAGAGACTCGGTTTTTTTCCATTCAAGACTTTTCAATTTTTATAAATGTATTTCTAGATCTAAGAGCTGATTTTCTGTGCAATTATGAGGCCCAAAGTTCCAGGAATAAATTATACAAAAATATTAAGTGTTTTTTCACTATGCATGGGTCAAAAATATTAAATCTATTAAATGGTATATCGGATCAGAAATATGAGGCCACGTTTGAGTCTATAACATGTTGTTTAACCTAGTTTGGGTATAACATTTGTTAATGTGGGAAATCTGTGAACAATGCACTGCAAGGTCAAAATGGTAATTAAAATAATTAATCAAAATTATTTTATCCCGAACACTAAACCCAATAACCTTTGAATGGGTAATAGGATTGGAAATACAATACCTTCATTGAGTTTACAATGCGGCATTTTTCCTAGGTATGATATAAAAATAGGGCGCATGGTAATTTCAATTTCTGCACTGAGTGAGGCTCCTATAAATAGTGTTTGAGGGAATTAATTAGGGTTACCCTTTTTTACCTTTCTCTCTCTAATAAGTATCTATCTATCTCCTCTCTCTCTCAACCATTCTTCATTTTTCTTCACCGGATTGAAGAGTGATCTCCACCAAAACCTTGGTGGATTGATGTTGGAGCACGATAATCGAATCTTCAATTCTAACCAGATCTTTCGAGGTAGAATTCCATTCTTTTGAACCTCTGGTTGATGTTTTAATTGAAAATCCTCTATAGTTAATTATTTCATTGTTTTAATTATCATCATTGATGGACAGATTAATACATCCGTCAATCAATGCTATAAATCAATTAATTTCATCCGTTTTCTTCTTGTTCTTCATGGCATTCATCATAAATTCAATTGGACACATTAAAACATTGGAGAATCATTGATCAGAGGATGGTGATGTGGATATCCCATCCCACGGATTCCAATACCGGGTCTTAAATAATTTTTGAACCCCTAGTGTGGTCATTATGGCCCTCAAAAAGGTCCATGAGAGTAGAACTACTAGTGGCGGCCTATGGTGGCTGTGGCGCATGGAACCTAGCCGACTAGGCAAGGTAGTCAGAGGCCGATAGGGTGTTAGGCTTAGCGAGGTTGGTGGCTTGGTGGGATAGAGAAAGGTCATCAGCGAGACATCTTGACGTAGGAGTTTCTAGATCATAAGAGTCCATAGTGGAGTGGGCTTCGATGAACCACGACATTGGAGGACAATAGAGTGCCATGGTGGAAGGTGGGGGACCGAGGAATCACAGACTGGCAATGTCCCGCATCGCGCGGGTCACGCATTGATGTATAAAAGAGGGGTGCACTGGCCAGGAGGGCCTGTCAGTGTCTATAGGCTGGTAGGAGGCCTGGTAGTAGTGAACTGCACTATGTCAGTTAACCCAGGTGGAAGGGTCTAGCCAGATTGCTCTGGGTTGGCCCTGTTTTCGGTCGGGCCGACCCTGTTTTGGGCCCGAATACTTTAAATTTTAGTATCTTTTGATATGGACCTCTGATTTACGTGACGTCTATAGAAACAAGTCCCTCTACTCAAGGAGGATCTTTCAACACCATTTTGGGACTATTAAGTTATGGTCTCGGGGTTTTGGTACATGAAACTCCTAAGCTTAATTATAATAATAATTTAATTATTTTTATTCGAAAAACTTGTTTCTGACCTACCTTCTAAACGGGAGGTCCAATTGATGTGCCATCTGTGGAGGAGCAACCCTTGTCTCTGTGAGAAATTTACAAGACATATTTTGACTTCCTAATCTTAAGTTGAGGTGTGGGCCCCATTGGGGAAATTTTTCACATGTTGCGGTGAAATGTATCTTTTTCACCGGTTATCCATTTTGGATGAATGATTAATCCAAAAAATGTTTTTTTCTAACAGGATTGAAATGGAGTGATACGTATAATATTTTCACAAATATATAATGGTCACCATGAGACTTACATTGAGTTTCGTGCAACGACATTCATATTTTCCATCAAATTTTTGTCTAGAGAGAATGAGTTGTCGATCTTGCGTATTTTTCCTCATGGATCACAATACTCTGATCCATTTGAAATTATGGAGCTTTATTCATGATCTCGTAAAATATGGAATCATGAAAGGAAGATCAGTATAAGATCCTTTTGATGTGTTTGAAGATAACCCATGGCTTGGGTCAACCTTGACTCTTGTCAAAGTGAAGAAGATGTTTCAAGAGATAAGATCAAATGTTATTGATCCAATTGAGGAGGTGTGCTAGAATAATTAAGGTTTTGGCCCTTCAAATCATCAACGAGTTTCATGTTCTCATTAGACCTTTGACTAGGTGTGTCAGGTAATTTGGGAGTAAGCCAACAGGACTAGGGGTAATAGTTCGCAGTTCAGTACCCATGAATGGTTAGGTACACTACCAAGTGATGAGGTGGGGTAACAAATCATGTGGGACCCACATGTGTTGTGTACCAATTTACGAATATCCTATCTCTATCATCTCCTTCTTATGTACTTGTATTTTGGAATGTGAGTAGCCTATCCTGAGTGGTTTTCTATGTAGAACATGATGGTTCCCTCTATAGTTTCTTTAGAGGTGTGATGCATGATGTTATGATTGTGATGCCTATATGATGTGATACTCAATGTTTCAGGAATGACCCCTATCTAAGTAGATGCTAGATGATGGAATTGTTGCTTTAAGAATAAGCAGAGAAGTTCTGCACATAACTCCATCTAGGCTAGGAAGTGGTCCCCAATGGTAGTTTTGAGTAGAACCATCTAACCAGGCTAGGGATGGGTCTTCAATGACACTAGAGTGTAACCCTCCAACCGGGATGGGCATGGGTCATCGATGAAAGAAGAGTAGAACCCTCCATTTGGGTTGGCCATGGGTCCTCGATGACACTAGAGTGGAACCCTCCAGCAGGGCTGGATGTGGGACCTTGATGGAACTAGAGTGGAACCCTCTAGCCGGGCTGAGGATGTGTTCTTGATGACACTAGAGTTGAACCCTCAAGTTGGGATATTCATGGGTCCTTGACTTTGTGACATAATCTATCAACTATGTGACACAATGATGAGATGGGATTTGATGTGACTTTGGACTCTCAAGGAAGAGGGGAAATTTCCCCCCCAATATGCACACTTGTGACATGGCCCAAAATAGTACGGGCGAGATAGACCCACCAAAGGTAGATAGTATCAAGGTGTGGTGATTGAGACCCCTTTACATGATGTTCAGATCAGACGTGTGGGATGCTAGGCATCGATGGGGGTTACTTCTATAACTATTGGAAACTCACTTTTCATGGGATGATCTTGTGAGATGGAGATACCCTTACTCTATAATTTGGGATTCTTTGATCGAGAATATATATATATATATATATATATATATATATATAAACCTATATATATATATATATATATATCTTATTTATAGTACCCACTCCTTGGATTTTGGATACTCTCCTTCCTTGAGAGGTGAAGATGCATGGGGTATGCCATGTGCTTTTCGTGTCTAGATTCTCATGGTTGGACAACTATACTCTCTATCTTTAGATAGCGAATAATCGAATAGAAGTTCATCTTTTCACCATTCTTATATCCTTATGTTTATATTATCTTAATTGACACTCTTTTTGGGTTTAGTTATACTCTCTTTTACTATACCTCGTTCTATCTACTTATCCCCTCTTTAGTACCTCTATTGTTGCTCCCTTGAGACTTTGGGGATTCCTATTGAGTATTTTCATACTCACCCCTCCATGGGCTTCGCCTAAACTTGGTTTTCTCTTGAAGATGATAGAAAATTTGATTGTGAAATTAGAGGAGCTAGGAATACAGGGTGCTTGGACCGTGTGTGGTTGTCAGGACATGGAATTAAGGAGTGGGGATCTCCCAACTGCTTTACTTTTTCAAATGTTGGTAGGTTGTGGTACTTGTTTTTGTTGGGTGTGCATTTTTCCCCTTTCCCTTTCAGCTTTATTCTTCTGTACTTGTATTATTTATAGGTTGATGAATGTGGTTTATAGATAACAATATGTATCTTGTTTTCTTTTCCCCTCTACACCTTTTCATTGAGTTGGGTGAGTGTGTGTGAATAAGATCTTTGGTAAAGGCATCCCCGAGTTTTTTTCCCTTCAGCGCTAGTCACCATCCCCTAGCCTATGGAGGTTGGATTTGGGTACATGTGAATTGATCCCCAACATGAGTCGGGTCATGAAAAAGTGGTATCAAAGGTGGTTCATTATTTGGGATGTTGTTTAAATGCTCCCTAGAAAGGAATTGGTTGGGTTTTAGGGAAATAATTTCAACATTACTCGAGTACGGATCTATGTACAGGGTGTCCAATGGTGGTGCGGCGACCAACATAGCCATTAACCAGAACCCCGATTACCCGCTTATCGACTCGGCATACTGAGATATTTTTTGCAGGGAACTTTGGTACATACATCATATAGGATTGAGTATTTGATTTTCCATATCGAGTCATCTCCCCATCATTGCTGATATATATATATATATATATATATATATATATATATTTATTTATTTATTTTACCATGGTACTCCTTGATCATATTCATGATCCCTCCACAATGATAACTAGCTAAGATACTAGATCGGGTTCAAGATGACAATTTAGTGAGAGAAGATGCCATAGTTTAGGACCCATCATGTGATCCCTTTTCTCAATGAGGACAGGTTGTAGAACCTTCACCAATTGATAAGTAGCCATTCCCAGCAGAGAAGGATGAGGATGTGTGCAGGTTGAGAATGCTTTGCAAGTTCCAGTGTTAGAGACCACTGAGGTTTAGTGGTAAGCCAAACCCTTAGGTAGTTAAGGGTTGGATAGAGTTGGTGGTTCACCTCTTCAATCTTGTTCGAACACCCACAAATTATATAATGGCATTGAAAACCTTTATTTTCCATAGAGTAGCTTGGAAATCATAGATCAAGGATTCTTAGATGCATGATGAGTCGACAATCTCATGGGATGACTTATAGGAGTTGTTTCATGATGAGTACTACCCATACTTCTTACACTCCTTATAGTTTTAGGAGCTACTAGAGCATTAGTGGGGAAGGATGATGATGAATGAGTATGTGAATAGTTTCCCAAACCGTGCACACTACTCTCTATACATGATCTATAATGGTTACTTCCGAGCACAAAAGATTGACCATGGACTTGGCAGGGAGATATGTGTTATTAGAGTACCCTTGTGCATCCCCACATATGATGGGGTGTTAGATTAAGTGCTGCTGACAAAGAGATTTATATTATAGGGACACCATACAACTAGTAATAGAAGTGAGTGTGACATAGATGAGATGTCATTCGGAGGAAATAAGAATCATTCGAAAAAATATGGATGTAGAAGACCACCCCATAATCGGTCTCAGGCACACAGTCATATGGGGATGAGGTAGTGTAGAGTGTGGGGACAACCTTTGGAGGGCTGATGTTATTCATGTAATAGGTGAGTTCACTTGTCATGAGACTTATCGACCAAATGTGATGAGAACTCTAGGTGGGTAACTTGTGGACTACCACTGTAGAGACAGTTCTGTGATCAGATTGATTCGTAGGGAGGTAGTACTGGAAGAGGATAAGGACGAGCTATAGGTGGGGGATGGCATATTTTGGCCTTTCCACCACCACCAGGTGGCCTAAATTAGGCTTGGAAAACTAATAGTTGGGTCCATGGATATTCACAAGCTTTGGATGTCTATGATCCTACAGAACATGAGATGATAAGAGGTATTCCTTGTGGATTTTCTAATTTATGCAGTAGAACTTGTCAGAAAGTGTGTGGAATACTATTTTCTCTCTACTCCTGTATTAGTGTTTTACTAGGGTGATGCGGTGTGTTGGTGTAACATAGTGTTGATGTTCTTCAACATAGATTTGAATGAATGAGGAAGAGGTCTATTTCACCCACTGAGATGCGTTTTTGTGAAGAAAACAAAACCGTGAGGGAGAATCAGTGCCACCCAAAGCAGATAATATCAAGGTGTGGTGGAAGAGTCCCTCTTACTCGTGTGTTCAGGGAGAAGTTGTGCAGTGGAGTGTCGGAGAAGGTCCTGGAATTTCTATTGGAGTTTTTCTACATGACCTCCTTTTACATGAGATGTCACTTGTGGGATCAGTAGAGTGTCTAGTTTTGGGATTACTCTCCTTCCAAGAGAGGCAAAGACGTGTGAGGTATGCCACATGATTTCCATGTCTAGCCTCCTGTGGTTGGATGAGTTTAATCACCTTCCCTATTCATTGGGTACCTTGTTCACACAATATTAAGTCTTGATACTATAGTTCTCAAGTACATGTTGAGGTGATGGAGAACCCATGAGAAAAACGATGCCGCTCACTATATAGTGTTGGAAGTGGTAGTCCTTCCCTAAAAATGGGGTGACACTACCTTATAGGATAACAATTTTTTTGGTTTGTTCATACCACTGGAGCCATAGGTAAGTCTCTACACATAGAGACATAAACCAGGGGAGGAAACGTTGGTTGAACATCCTGTTGGACTATGATTTTGAGACAGTCTATACACTAAGAATGGGTGATGTTGTAGTTGATTCCCTTAGTAGGAAGTCCTGGGTGTGAAAATTGCAAGAAGTTTCAGAGCAATTAGCTTCCATGCATCTGACACTGGTAGAGAAGGATGGTGTAGCATTTCTACATTCAATGGTGATGACTCCTTCGATTCTATGGAATGTAATAGAGTCTCACTTGTAACGCATTTACTATGAAATATTTCATGAGTAGATATCCTTTGGTGTTTTACTAGATGGATATTTTGAATGATGGAATCATGATGCCCTATTCTAGGGACAAGTGGTAATTCCATTCACGATGTGGGATGTAGAGGTTTGGTAGGGAATGTAAACTATCCCCCAAGTTTATTCTAAACATTTGGAACCATAAAAGAGATAGAGAGGTTTCCTACTACCTTTCCCTACCCCAAATAGGTGGAGTGGGAGAACGATGTCTCCCAAATGTTGCAGTTGAAGAGATACATCTGTGTTCCAATTCATTTTATCATTATGAGAAGACGATATGAGGATGAACCATTCCTTTGGTTCGTGTGCTATTCCAGTATTGTAACGTGTAGGTTTTCCTAGGAGAAGGAGAGGCAGGTGTGAGATCAGTGACTAGAGTTGTTTTCCATAGTTTTTCTTTTCGAGTAAAGAAATACTTAAGGGGTAATGATGTAGAGACCTTATTTTTTTCTTTTAAGACATTGTAATATTTATAAATTTATTTCCAGAGCTAGGTGCTGATACGGTGTGAAATTCTTAGGCCCGGTGTTCCCAAACTAAATTATAAAGAAAATTTATGTGTTTTTTCACTATGAACATATAAAAAATAGGATATCAATTAAATGTTAGATCATATTAGAAATCTGAAGCTGTGTTTGAGTCTGGAATGTGTTGTTTACCATATGAAGGTTGTAACTTTTGTTGGTGTGAGAATTCAATGAAAATAACCACACAAGAACAAAATGTTAATTAAAATAATTGAAATTAATTATTTTATCTTGAATTTAAACGTAATAATATTTGAATGGGGTCTTGTATTAGAAATATGAGATTCCTGTTGAGTTTGGAATGGGGTGTTTTTCCAAGGCGTGATATAAAAAGAGGGGGTTTTGGAATTTCAGATTCTGCACCAAGCGAGGCTCTTATAAATATATATTGAGGGAAGTAATTAGGGTTAGACCTTATATCAATTTCTCTCTCCAATAAGTGTTTCTCTCTCCTCACTCTATCAACCATTCATCATTCTTATTCTCTTGATTGAGGAGTGATCTCCCCCGGAAAATTTGTACATCACAGTTGGAGTGCAATGATCCAATTGTCAATGCTAAAAAATATTTTGAGGTAGGATTTCTTTACTTTGAACCTATTCTTGATGTTTTAATTGAAAATCCCTCACTGTTAATTATTTCATCATTTTAGTTATCTTTGTTGATGTCCACACAAACATTACTATCAATCCATGATGGAAATCTTATTGTTTCATCGGAGTTCTTCGTTGTTCTTTGTGGTGCTCGTCAAAAATTTTATTCAACGCATCAAAACATCAATGGATAATTTATTGGAACCTTGAGTGGTGAATATCCAATCCCAATGATTCTAAAACTGAGTCCAAAATAATTTTGGACCCCTGGTGTGGTTACAGTGGACCTCGAAAGGGGCCAGAGGAGTAGAACTGCCAACAACAGCCCATGTCGGCGGTGGTGTGGGGAACCCAGCTAGATGGGTGTGGTAGGTGAAGGTCGGTAGGGCGCTGGGCTCGGTGAGGTCAACAACTCAGTGGGGTTGAGTGGGGTCAGTGGTTGGACGAATCAGTCGTGGGAGCAATGGGATTGGAGGAGGATAAAGCGAAGTGGGCTCCGACGATCCCTGGCATCGGCGGATGGTAGGGCCCTAGGGCAAACAAGCGGTGGATAGGGGAACTGCAGACCGATAGAGACCTACATATCATGGGTCAGACATTGACGCAATGTAGAGGGGGAAGATAGGCCATGAGGAACATTCAGTGTTGGTGGGATGAATGGAGTGGGCCATCCCAGGCAGAGGGGTCTGGCTTGATTAGGTCAGGATGACCCTATTTTGGGCCGAAACACATTAAATGAACATATATTTAGATATCGACGACCGATGTGAGTGTCTTCTGAGGCAAAAAATATCTATATTTGAGGAGGATAATTTATGAATAGTTTGAGACTTTGAACTCCTGGTCTTGGTGTTCAGGTGCACGAAATGAATAAGCTTAATAATAATAATTTAATTATTATTATTAGAAAAACTTGTTTCAGACCTACCTACTAAATGAGAGGCCCGTTTGACCCACCATCAGTAGTGATGAAACCCTTCTCTTTGTGTGGAATTGTCTTTACAACTTTTGAGTGCATATGATGAAGTATAGGTTTGGGCCTCATAAGGGGTCGATTACTACATGTTGTGCTGAAGTGAATCTTTTTTACCGATTATCCTTTTTGGATGAATGATTGGTCCATCCAATACATTTATTTCAAAAGGATCGCAATGGAATGATCTGTATAATTTGTTTCAGGACCCTGGAATAGGCCCCATGGGGCGTCCTTCGATCCTAGTGCAACAACTTTCTCATTTTCCTTCATATGTTCTTCTGGGGAGAATGAGTAGTTAATATTACATGTTTTTACACATGGATCACAATGGTGTGACCCGTTTGAACTTATGAAGCTTTTTTCATGATGTCATTAAATTTGGAAACACGAAAGGAACATCAACAGAAGATCATTTTGACATGTTTGAAGAGAACCCATGGATTGGCCCAACCGCAACTCTTGTGAGAGTGAGGAAGATTTATGAAAAGATGCAATCAAATGTTCATGATCCATTTTAGGAGGTATTCCAGTGTAATTACTCTTTGAGTCCTCCAAATCAATGATGAGAATCGTGTGCTCATCGACCATTTGACTAGCTGTTTCTGGTAATCTAGGAGTATGCCGACACACTTAAGGGTACTATTTCGTAGTCCAGTACCCATGAATGGTTTGGTACATGACCAAGCGATGAGGTGGGGTCAGAAATTGTGTGGCCCCACGCACGCATCGTGTACCACTTTATGAATATTATATCTACTTCATGGCCTTATTTTGGACTCAGATTATTCCATGTGAGTAGCCTATCCTGACTGCTCTTCCACGTAGAAAATGATAGTTCCCTCCGTGGTGTCTTTAGAGGTGTGATGGAAGATGTTCTTAGTGTGATTCCTATATAAGGAGACACTCGATGTTATGGGTATGTAACCTATCTGAGGAGACAATCAATGATGGTAGTGATGTTTTCACAATCCTTTGAGCAGTTCTAGGATTACGTCCAACTGGGCTCGGAAGTGGTCCTCAATAGTAGTTCTGAGTAGAACTCTCTAAATGGGTTGGGGATGGGTCCTCGATGAAACTAGAGTGAAACCCTCTAGTCGGGCTGGTCATGGGTCCATGATGACATTAGAGTGGAACTCTCTAGCTGGACTGGGCATGGGTCCTCAATGACACTATAGTGGAACCCTCCAGCCGGGCTGGTCATGGGTCCTCGATGAAAGTTAAGTGGAACCCTCCAGTCAGGCTAGGGAAGGTTACTCTATGACACTATAGTGGAACTATCTAGTCGAGCTGGTCATGGGTCCTCGACTTTGTGACACGATATCTCTACTATACGGAATAGTGATGAGATGGGCTTTGACATGACTTTGGACTCTCAATAAAGAGGGGTTCTTTTCCAACCAAGATGTGTCCTTGTTACATGACCTAAAATCATGCGGGTGAGACAAACCTTCCAAAATAAGATAGTATCTTGTTATGGTGATTATGCCCCATTGAATTGTAGTTTAGAGCAGACTTGTGGGGAACTAAGAATCGATGGTGGTTACATCTAGAACTATTGACGGCACACTTTTCTTGGACTGAGCTAGTGAAATAGAGATCCCCTTACTCTCTTTTTTGGTCTTCTTTGATTGAGCATATATATGTCCTCTTTCTAGTACCTACTCCTTGGGATTTGGCTACTCTCATTCCAAAAGAAGAAAAGACACATGAGATATGACATGTGCATTCTGTTTATAGCTTTTTGTGGTTGGACGAGTATACTCTCCTACTATAGGTAGTAATGAAATGATGTGATGTTCATATTCTAACCATTTCTATCTCCTTATGTTTGGATGAGATTACTTCACACTCTTGTTGGGTTGAGATATACTATCTTTTATGGTAATGTTCCCTATCTATTTCTCCACTATTCAGTACCTCTCTTACTGATCCCTTAATCCATTGGGGATTCCTACTATGTATTTTTATACTCATTCCTATTTGGGATTTTCCCACACTTTCTGCTCCCTTAAATATGATGGACAATTTTGATAGTGACTTCAGAGGAGCTAGGAATATGGGTTGTTTGGACCACATTCATTTTTCATCACTTGTGATTTAGAAGAGGGGCTCTATCAGCTACTTTACATTTTCACTTGTTGCTGGGTTTTGGGACTTTTTTTGGTTGGGTGTGTATTTTTTATCTTTTTTGTTTATGCTTTACTCTTCTGTGTTTTTATTGTTTAGAGGTCGATTCATGTTTTTGGTTTATATATAGTAGTGATGTATCTTTTATTCATTTCCCCTTTATACATTTTCATTGAGTTGTCTTCATTTTGTGTACAGGTTCTTAAGAAAAGGCCTCCATAAGTTTTTTTCCCTTCGGTTCTAATCGACAGCCTCTAGCCTGTGGAGGCGGGCCTGGGGTAGTTGCGGCTCGAGCCCCACCAAGGGTCAGGTTATGATTGACACATTTTGGTCTTGTTGTCTTAATTTTTTTCCAAATCCTCCCTTAGTATGGATCCATTTAATGCATTATATAGCTGACCTTGGTGTTCTCCAATGTGATATATTTGGGTCAAAGTGGTGGATATTATCTGCATGTAACTTTTATGGAATAAACTACAGGTGGTTCAGGTGATCTTCCAAATTATTAAAGAAGCACAAGATCATAATAAATAATATTCCCAACATAATAGGAGACCATTAGAGTTTAATGTTGGAGATCAGGTGTTCTTTATGGTTACTCCTCATCAAAGGAATTGATAGTTTGGTCATCAAAGTTATCATTCTCCCTAATTTTTTTTGGCCCATTAGATTTGTTTTCTCATGTGGGATCTATAGCATATTAGATAGTACTTCTCCTACATTTGAGTAGAATACATGATGTTTTTCACATTTTGTAGCTCCATTATTATCTTCATAATGTATCTCATTTCATTAATTGGGGAATTCTCGATGTTGATGATGATGTGATCTTCTAGGAGTGTCCCATGGAGATCTAGGACCGCTATGATAATGTGTTGTGCTAGAAATCTATTCCCTTAGTTTGTGTCTTGTGGTGAAACAGTGGTATGGAGGAGAGTTCCTTAGAATGTGAGTTACATATGCACCCATAGTAGCCTAATCTATATAATGTTTAGATCTTATCTTGTGATATTGTTCTCCTATTTATTTTTTCCTTCCTAGTTTATGAGATGGTTCCCTTTTATTTTTTGGTAGTAACCTTACAATCATTTGAGTGGTATCTCCCTTGGGAGAGTGTTTATGAGTAGTATTTTACTACATTTTGGTTTCAAATTGTTCCCAAAATGTTGTGTTTGATATCTTGTGATGGTGATATCCTAGAGAGGAATATTGTGGGGTGGATATTTGGATGAATCCTAGTCTTTGTTCACTCTAGGTTTCATTTTAGATTCCCAATGATGATAATTTTTTTATAGGTACTTGATATAAGATCTCATATCTATCATTTATGAACCATTTGCTTGTTTTTGAATCTTTTGGTGCTTAGAGGTGGCCTAAAGAAGGTATAGAGGTTTTTTCTTCTAAAATCTTGAATCATAGAGAATAAATGACATTTTTGGGTTTCACGTCGTGAATATCTGGTTCACCACCAGTCGAATAGGCTACATGAAGTCATCTGCTATGTGGGTTTCACGTCATGAATATCTGGTTCACGACCAGTCAAATAGGCTAAATGTAGTCGAATAGGCTACATATGAATATATTTAATTCTTAATATGTAAATTAATTAATGTAATGTTGATAAATTATAATTCAAAATTTTTTGAAACTATAATGTACTCTAGAAAGCTTATTCAAATTAATTATTTAATTAATTTTATAGATTATTATAGCTTGATATATTAGGTTTCCTAAAGTTATAACTTGTGAATAATGTATCAGTTAATTCAAAATGGAATAAGAAATAGTTTTGGATAAATAAATTTTTTAGGGAATGAGTCTCTCATCTTCATGAGAAGGCTGAGTGCCTTGATTTTGATGTTCTGAGATCTTGTGTATATGTAAAGTATAGAAGTATTGTTTTAGTTCCTAGATTTCCCTGTGGGTTGCACTTGTTTTTTCTATTTATTTTGACATGTGCTATGAATATGAGGTGCACTATGAAAGGTGATATGGGGAGGGGAGGCCTAGATGTGATACGGGCCTGGGATGGCTGACCCTGGGAGAGATGATTTGATATGTGGGTGGGGAGGCCTTGATGATGTTATAATTGTTGATTCATCTGATGGAGAGATGCACCAGGAGAAGCATGAGGGTATTTTTAATAGAATTAGAGATGACATAATGGGTTGAATCTATACTTATCCATTGATGAGATAGATATTGATGATTACATGAAATGAATTTGTTTAATGTATGATGTTTGGGTTTCTTTTTTTAGCTTCATTCCTCTCCCCACTACTTGAGGTAGTTGGATGTTATTCATGGAAGGTTTCATATTGGTGGTAACATAGGATAGTTTTCTTAGAGTATCTAAATTTTTTAATGATTTCAGATATTTTTAATAAATTATTTAACCCATGGGGTTAGTGTTGATGGAATAAAAAATATAAAAATTTGTAAATCATGAGAAACTATATACACATTTTTTATTATTCCTAGAGGGCATAGACTTGGTTCGACGGTTAAAAAATGTAATTCTGAACAATGTTGTTGGTTAATTAATGGAAAATGAATTAATTAAAATAAGGTGCATTGTTTGATGTATGAAATGAAGTAATTAATTTAGTTCTCTAAATTCTTCTATACATATAAGATCTTCAGTCCCTAGAAGTGGAATCCAAGTGTCTGAGTGATGATAGCAGCAGTTGAGCTTTAGACTAGGAAATTATTAGGGCTTGGTTGTGAGATATATTATATCTTATATATTATATGATTTTATACACTACCTCATCCATGGCAGCTAGGGAGACTGGCACCCAGTGAACTCTCGGAGGTTGTTTTCCCCAACATCCCAGGGGCTGGATAAATGGATGACTACCCCTATGTCCCAACTCTCTTCTCATGGTAGTAAATTTTGAGTATTTTCATAGTGGTTTGTTTCTGCATATATGTGTGTAGTGTTTTTTGATGTATTTTGGTTATTCACACAAATATATCTCCAGATATAGTTTCCAATGTATTATTATAGGTTTGATGTGTATAAGATGTGATGGATTGATGTACTCACTCGTTTTACTAGCTGTGATGGCATGGGGAAAAATACTTGACATATGATACACACCATATGAGCTGTGGTGTCTCCAAGAAACTAATCAGTTACTATATAAGGATAGGGGGATTGGATGATGTGATTCATGAGGTGCATGTTGTAATTCATTTACCAAGTTTCATTGGATTAAATTATTTTGGGGAGTGATGGTTCAGGATGCGTGATGTTGAGGTAGAGCAGCAAACCAATGGGAAAATGGGAGCGGGGTATCCTTGATATATCATAAGTATATAATATTACTTCTTGTATGCAATACATGGTGATAGTTAGCCAAGGTGACGTTGGCATCAACATATACATATTTAGGCAGAAATCTAGTTTCATTATAGTTCACTATTATGTAGAATGATTTCCTTTTCTTTTACATGAGAGGCTCAGTGGAGGATCATGCTGAGTATACTATTATTATCAACCCATGTATATATAAACAACTTTTCAGGTCAACTAAATTATGTTGTAGTTTGGGATAGATATTACTAGCTTGTGGTTTTTTAGGATTTGTTTGGGCTACATGGCCACTGATGTTTTTACCATTTTGATGCTTGTAGTTTTCCTTTATGTTGTTTTAGTAGTACAAGAAATTACAATTTTACACTTGTAATTTCATTCTATATAAGTATGAACATGTACTTATTGTTATATTCATCTTATCTATCATTTCTGCATGTTCTTTTAGAGGGTAATACCCTCCATATGTATGTTTATTATACCCGCAGTACCAGTATCCAACCTAGGACAAATTGGAGGAGGTACTTGAGTAGTCATGGTCTCCCTTCCATCATTACCAGCTCAGGAGGGGTACTCTTTGGTGCGAGGTGGTGGTGATAATAATAAATTTGATAATACCAAGAAATTAATTAATTATGTTGATGGATAGTTCATTACTATATATTATAATTTATTTAAGGGCTATTCACCTATGTTTTTTGGGTAATGTGAACTAGTTTTCTTGGTTTTTACCTCGTATATGTGAGTTTTTTACTATTATAATAATGTCGAGGTCAAACGAAAAATTCCAACATATTGTAAAATTTGGTTTTTAGAATGATGTGTGGTTGGTTCATATATATTTAAAATTTCAAAAAGAATGTTTTCCAACATTTTGGGACAATATGATCATATTTTATCAGGTTTAACCACTACACATTTTATTTTTAATTCATTATTAAGCATTAATAATATGAAATCATAGTTTCAATCATACATATTGATTCAAGATGGAGTCCTATATATAAAAAATAACTAAAGGATTATTTCACTACCTTTAACTGTCAGTATGAATTCGTCTTCTATGTTTTGACCCCTTAAAATGTTATATGAAATTTTATTAAAAAATCAAGGTGAAATTATAATTTGGATCATACTGAGAAATCATGTGATTAGATTGACACAGAGTTAATTCTATCATGTCAAAAATAATTTAAAGATCATTCTACTATGTTTTTTAAACTATGGAAACCATTTTTTATCCATTTTGACACCTTTTAGGTGAATTTTCATTTTGATAAGAATGTGATGGATAAAATCACATTACATCATACTAAAAAATTATGGTTTTTCAATAGATGTTAGGTTGGATCAGGTTGTTCCCAGATAGATAGAAATGATACACTACTAGGGGGGTAAAGTACTTTAAAACATTTATCAAAAGTAATATATCATAGTTTCATTTTGAAATAAGTAATAGCGTAGCGCATATTAAGAATATGATATAGAAAAAATAAAATGTGAGCTCATAATTTTTATAGTCGTTCGGATCACTATGATCTTACTCTACTCCTCAATGTTCTCTACTCTATGAGAAGACCATAACCGACTTTGAAATGTCACTTTTAATGTTGTGATAACCTATTTAAATACCCTTCCTTTTACAATGCTTGTATGGATAATCAACCTACCTTTTTTTAAGAGTCACATCCTATACAAACATAAATTTTCATCAGGAGTCACAAATCATGTACCTTAGTTTTGGTTTTTTTAATAACTAATACCCTAAATTATTTTTATTGGTAAAACCATTAAATAATTCATACAATTTAAAAAATATGGCTTCAATAATAAAATAATTAAAACTAAAAAATAATTAAAATTATCATTGAATGGAGGATGTGTTAGTTGATGTAGCTCAATCATTTCCAACAACTTCAGTAGTAGAGAGTTGGATGTGGATGTTCTGTTGTGATCAATCCAATGAAATTGTAGTCACAAAATATATTAATCATATGTAAGGATCATGTTATCCATATAAAATCATGTTTCGGTCTCAATTTATAAAAAATTATTGAGTTTCGTTTAGTTCTATCCCTTTGTTCTCATTTTGTCAGAGTTTCATAAACTCGTCACTACCATTCAACAATTTGATATGAAAAAATGCCGAAACATGACAATTTTTTTTAAATTTCATGTCTAATCAATGAATAATTTTTTAAAGTTAAAATTCATTCATTGAATTTATTAAAACAACATAAAATATTCTGGTTGGATTATATGATTTATTTTCAAAAATGTATACCAATAATTCCCCCTTTAAAAAAACGGAATAACTTTATTATCCATAAAATTATAAATAAGTGTATAGAATAAATACTGTGTAAAACATAAATTCTTCAAATAATTCACATGATGTTTTTCTAGAAATCAATTCTCAATATATTCATTACGTTACACATGTATTTTACAAATAAATAAAACAACTAAAGTATATTGAATAATTTTATGGATTACTAAAATATTAAATTGATCACTATATACTACAAGCATTTTTTAATAAATAATTTATCAAAAAAATAATTAATAAATAATTTATTATTATTTTTTAACAAATATAATTAATTTATTTTAGAAAATAACAAATAAATACTTTTGTATTAGTTGTAAAAATTTAAAAATAAATTCTAGATGATGTCATGCTATTGTACAATAGTCACATAGTTTATAACTAATTGAAGAAGGTTCTGGTTACCACTACCCTTGAAATGAAGAATCTATTACGAATACTTTGAAGTGATGTCACCATAAAGAATATTCATAGATACAATTGATATTTTTTTTCTACTTTTGTAGTCATTCTTTGTTTTTTGTTATTTAAGCAGAGCTTCTACAACTATTATGCTATGATACCACTGAAGTATAGATACTACCTTAGAATCATGGGGATACTGGTACCATGATAACTATAAGTGACATCTATCATTATAATGATGAATATATTATTATCATGAGTTTATTCAATGATCAAAAACACTAAAGAGTGTATACTACCACTAAATAATAAAATTGTTTTCGCATTGCCTATTGATGTGATACCATTGAAGGAGTTGTACCGATACAATTTTAAGAGGATTGTGGAGTTACTATTACCCAAATATTATTACTACTACTAGTATAGTCTCCAATCATCATTAAGTAGAATAATGTTACACTGGTGAAGCCGATGTCAAACTGAGAGGCATAGTCGAATGAGACGACCTGTTACTAGATGAACAATGTAAATTTTACAACCATGAAAATACATGTATGTATGAATAGATATAAACTTATAAACAAAAAATTGATTAATACTTGAAAGATCAGTTCATATTTTACTATTCAAACGACTACCATGAATGATCGAGGAATAAAATAAGGTGATAAGCTACTCTGAAGCATGATAGAAATCATACTATTTTGGAGGTAAAAAACATATGAGATTCTATTTTATAATATGTTTAGTACAAATGTAATCATATGAACATAGGATGTGCATGGTTTCACATACATCATTCAGGATTTATGCAGACAACATGATATTTTTTAATATTTTTATTTAAAAACATAGGATGAGTGAGAATGTAGAGAAAATAGAACTTCCTGGGGCATTAATCAATAAAATTAATTAAAAATGCGCTTCCATGAAGCTCTATTCTTGGTTAGAGGATTAGATTCTGTGAAGAAGAAATCCAAGTAAAAAACATTCATTTTGAAAAAATATTTTTTTTCTAAAAAAACGATGTATATATTCAAAAAATATAAAAATTATGTTTGAAAAATAATAATAAAATAAAAAACATAAAAAATATTATAAAAGTGATATAAAAATTTTAATAATAAAACTAAAACTAAAATTTATATTTTTAAAGATAATTAACTAATGAAATATAATTTATAATTATAAAGATAAACATTTAATTACAATAAAAAAAAATTTAAAACCACCATTTTTAAATAGTGAAATTAAAACATAATTTTAATTTAAAAATTATAGAACAAAATTCCATCATTAAAAAAATTATTAAAATAAAATAATTATTTTTTAATTATATATTAAAAAAATTATTTTTAATAAATTTATTTAAAAAAATATATTTTCAATTTAACAAAATGATCAAACCAAATAATATAATACCAAAAAACCCAACACTAAAAATCTCACCCTTTTAAAAATTGAAAATCCGAATATATCATTTAAAAGCTTTGAACATTCTCCATATTTTTTAGAATATATAAAAAAAATAAAAATTAAATCTATTTTTTTCATTTTTATATAAACCAACAAATTATATATATTTAACACCCCAAATGAAATGAATATACTATTAATGAAAAAAAACTAATACCAACCCTCAATAAAAAAAGAAAACTATATCCATGTTTTTACGAAAATTTCATAGGATTTTAAAAAACATTACTGAAAATAGATCGTTTTACCAAACAAGTCGTTTAATATGATTCAAATCCTAAAATTAAAAGTATTTAATGATAATTTAAAAAATAAAATTTTATTCTTATAACTATTTCTCAAAAAATTGATAAAGAATTTTTATAAATGAGTTTAAAAAATGATCACCATTAGTTAAGCATCTAAAATATCATATCAAAGAATGTCAATTGAAGCCCGAAAGAAAATAAAATTCTCTTTTAAATATGATTAAAAAACCTCATACCATATATTAAACATTATAGTATAGTATATTCTATTGTGTATGTAATATTAAATAAAAATATATTTATATTACAAAAAAATTAAATAAGATGAATTAGGTTTGGATAAGTGATTCAAAATAATAAATTTAATTTGATTTCATGTAACTAAAAAAACATTATGTTACTTTTTAGAATCAATGAAGTCTTTATCTAATTAAACAATATGATCTAGATATTCAATGCTCAAAATTATGTAAAATAAGGATTATAATAATATAAATTGAAATTCATAAATGAAATTTTTATGTATAGTGAATACTTCCAGGAATATGAGTGTCAAAATATAGTAATTGAAAGAACCACTATAAGAAATAAACTGTTAGAACAGATGATATTTCAATAGTTTTAAAAAATAAGATATATTTCCCAAAAATTAAATCAGGTATTGGAAACTATTTCAATAAAATTAATCAAGGCTAAAATTTTTATATAATAAAGATTTGAAAACTAATTTAAAACATCAATACCATCAAGTTATATAATTTAATAAACAAGGGTAAACTCCCCCTAAATATATTATTTTCTAATAATATATAGAAACACTCTTTATATTAAATATAAACACATAATCTAAATATGTTACAACAAAATCTTAAACTAAATAAGCTACAACATGCTTAATCCCCAAAATAAAAAACATTAAAGAGTTTAAGTGGATGCATAATTACTAATAATTAAATTATAAATAACAAGATAAATGATAATATATTTTACACATGATAGCATATTATTTTTTAAAATAATAGAGAATATGTATGTTTTTGGATATAGAAATACATACATAGGCATGTTTTTCAATTTACGTCTGATAATATTTGTGTAAGAAACGTTTGGCACCCATGATATCTTAGATTCCTCCGAATTGATAATAGAACTTTTGGCCACCCAAAATAATTTCAAACCTCTATTTTTTGGTATTGTTTAAAATAAATTCTTTGTGATAAATGCTTTAATATTTCCAAAATATTGTGTAAATATGAAATATAATTCTTTTCTATAATTACCTTCATCCTATATTTAATGATTTTTTGAATCAAAATACTCCCCATTGATATTCTAACAAAATTTGTCTAATTCATCTTTTGTGAAATACTATTATAACTAAAAAAATATTATTATAGTTTAATTTCATATTATAAATCATTTCATCCTAGATTTTTTCCCTGGAAATAAGTAGATAATATTTCTTTAATATTATAATCTTATATTTTCAAATCTATATTCTCTTTTGGAATAGATATTAAATCACTATTTTATTTTCTAACATGAAATTATTACATTAATTTAAAATTTATTCCCATAAACCACAACTATTATAAACCATCAATCACTATATTTATCATTTACTTCAAAAAAATCATTAAATAAATCATTTTCTTCTTTTAGTTTTGATATCTCATAAACACAACGAAGCACCCAAAGATTTTATAAAATATTTTCTTTAAAATTTAATTAACATTTTTGATCTATTTTGATTTACATAACATTGAGTATATCTTATGTTATACAAGACACTAATTTTATCTTGTGTTAAACATAACAATAGGTTTCTTTGAATTTTCCATGACATGTGACACTAATGTTTAGTGAACTATGAAATAATATTAGTTAAAATATGCCTGTTATAACCAATCCATTAAATATAAATCTATGAATATTATTAACTAATTTATTAAATTTAAATATAAATTACACACTTAATAAATATTTATTTACAAATATGTAGCAAATAATAAATCAATTTTTAGTAAACTATTATATTCATAAAAAATGCTTTTTCTTCAAAAAATAATTTTATTTCTCTTTTTATGACAATAATATAGGGTATTTATAAAATTAATTTAACAAATAAAACATAATTTTTTATAACAATCATATCAAAATTACATTATGGTGAAATTTCAGGATTTTTTTCAGAAAATAATGATTATTAAAAAAATAGTGAAAATTTCAATTTTTGTAAAAATATCATTTCTTTTCAATATATTAATTCATTTAAATTCAAAAGTATTTTTTAATATAACATAAGTATAATTTAGTAATATTTAACCCATGTAATTAGTTTTTCATCAAATTTATATTTTATTTTTGTATAAGTATATTTTCGGGGTTTTAAAAGGGGTTTTTATGAAAACTGTTTTAAAGTGCATAATGATTCTCCATTTTAAAAAAATAAAATAATAAATAATGGGAAATGTTTTAAGTAAAACATGTATATTATATATAAATAATTTTTAATTGAGATTAATACAATGATTATTATCATATAAAGTGATTATAAAAAATCCTTTTTTGCTTCAAAAATACACTTCTCAAAAACTCGTTTTTCATTACATCTACAGATTTTGTTTTAAAATTGAAATTATTCAAGTTTTAGTAAATTTATTTGAAAAAAAAAATTTATTTTGAAATAATAATTTCTAAATTATATGATGTTGAATGTTTTATAAATTTCTAGAATGTTTAATTTTTTCAATGAATAGTGAAAATTAATGGATTTTAGTTGAAAATTGTCTTTTTATTTAAATTATTTAAAATGTATATTATATTTTATAGTTGTTTCTAAATTAAAATTAGTTCAATTAGACAAATATTAATCATATTCAAGTTATTTTAATCACTTTTTTATTAAATTGTTATTAAAAAAATTTTGTATCTTTTGAACATTTTCCCTTTAAAACCCTGAATTCTCATCACATATACAGGATTAATTTTAAATTTAATATTCACACTTATTTTAATATGACATGGAAAAATGGAATCAATATTTGGAATCCTAATAATATATATTATCAAATAAGTTTAACTAATGTTTTACCAAAATTAATTGTAAAAATTGAAAAAAAAAATCATTTACCACAGTTATGGTATAAATGGATTTACTTGGGGTTAATCTAAAAATATAAGTATAAAAATTAACCAAAACATGTACAATTCAAATTTTAGGGACATATTTAGACATTGTAAATTTTATAATAGAGAATTTTCTATTATTTGTTCCATGCTAATATAACAAAATGTAGATGAAATTAATTTCCCAAAAATTTACAAGTGTGTCACTCACTACACTTATAAAAGGCCACCCCTACTCCTCTCCTCTAAACACCTTGAAACAATTTATAATTGGCCAAGACCTAACAAAATAACTTTCCAAACACCATTATATAATCATATAATCTTTTTGATCTATATAAAGACAACCAAGTAAGGCTTTTGGTGCAAACCTAAGGAGGATGCTCGAAGAACATGTAATGTTCATCAACAAGCATTTTTTATTTATTCCTCAAAATACATAAATTATTATTATAAAATAATTATATTATAACCTAGTTAGATTAAAAATAATTATATTTTTTAATGTTATGTGAATCACCTACAATCGTCTCCACTTCCATCAAATGGGTTACGAAATCATTATTCATGTGTATGGCGGACTACCGCCTCACGAAACGATGTTAATCATTTTATCAATTATCACCTCTCATACTTGAAATAACAATTCATTAAATTTTTTATATGATATTATTGTTATTATTATTATTCTTGAATTATTATGTTATAAAAACATTCAAGCTTCCCATCATGTGTGAATATGATAATGTCGCTCATGTGTACAACGAACTACCACCTTGCGAAGCGATGTGATTCATTAACACATTATATGGAAGGTAATAAGGATTTGATTAATTATAATATGTGATATATATGAAATAAAAATGATTCCATAATGATAATATATAATTTACCTTTATTTTAATCACCATTTTAAGAAAATGGAAACAACGTTCATGTGTTTGTACAACCTACTGTATCCATAAATGGTGTATATCATTTTCTATAATTTTTTATAATAAAATTATATAAATAAATATATAATGTATATATATGATATTTATATCATCATTAACTTTTTGGATATTATGGAACCATGATCAATGTAAGAGGATTGAAAATAACACCGATTATTCAATGAAACATGACTTTAACATAGAATTGTTAAAAAATGGGAAATAAAATAAAATAAATAAATCATATATGGTATGATATATATAATTATTTTTATGTAATATATTTATAATGAAAGTTTTTTATTATATATGAGGTTTGAGTGAATTCAATTGAAGTCAAGACTTATGGTATGAGATTTCGGTCTCGCTTATTACTTCTTTGAGACACAAGTCATATTCACCACATATTTATTTTAGGTTTTGTATATAATTCCCATGAATTTATTTTCTAACTATAATCCTTATAATTATGGGTATTTGAATATCCATTTGAGGATATATGTTTTTTATGGTTTATAGTTCAAAACCTATTATAGCGGTAAGAGATTTTTATCTCAATTTATCTTCTTTGAGATATATGTTATGTTATGCACCTATATTATTTTACAAGCTATACATACACCCCCTTTTACATGTAACATAATGAATCTATTTATCCACATAATATATTATGTTAAACCTAATGTTTTTACTTCAAAGGTCTTGTGAATCAATTTTACAAAAGTGGTAATCATTTTATGCAACAATCTCATCGTTTTTAGGATTGATTATTATTATGTTTCTGATGATCAAATATTAGAATCCATATCTCAATAAACTCTTTAATTTTATTCTCCTATGTTTATTCATGATATTTTCATGTAATATTACAATTTCCACTCTTTTATAATTAAAATAATTGAGAATTTTTTTGTAATCTTACTTTATTCCTCCCATTGTATGGAAATATTTTTTCATCTAAAACTATGTTCTCTAAAAATGATTTCAATTTTTTTATTATCCAATTTTTTTGAAAAAATAAATTTTATCCATTTTTTACTTTTTAAAAATAGTAAAAGTAATATTCATTTCGTTTTCTAAATATTTCTAATTTTTATTTTACCAAATATTTGAAGGGAATCTTTGTTTTAACATGTATAAAATAAACAAAATTTTTGAAAGTCATGAAATATCATTTCTTCAAATATTCCTTTATAATATTTCTTGTTTATTTTTTTAATAATTATTTTAAAAATGTTTTATGTTTTAAAAAATAACAAATAAGAAAGCATATTTCCCACAAAAAGTGTTTTAATAGATTTTTAAAGATTCCTTTATTATTTTTCAAGGTTATTTTTAATGAAATGTGTTTTCAAAATGATTTATGAGTTAAAAAATATTTTAAAATAATGTTTTTCTCATGAATTGTTTAAAATGATATTTCGAAATTATTCTCCATATAAGATGACATTCGTTGATGTTACCTATTCTTTATTGGGGGTAAAATCAAAGGTTACAATTTTTATTCTTTCTCTGAATGGTTTGTTATGAAAAATATGTCTATAAAAATTGTTTATATTACATGGGTTATACCATCATAGAATTATTATGTAACCCATTTATTTTTCAAGGGTTATTCTTTGATGAAATGGTTAAATGTTTATAAATCCTTTCACATCTCCATAGGTGATGATATAATGAAATGATTACGAAACCCATTTCTTTTCATGGGATATGATATAAAGAATGTTTTATGACCTTTAAGAACACATATTTATGGGTTTTATTATGTGACACTTGGGAACAATACATCCCTCCAATTAATTGGGTAAATATTTATATCTCATAAGGTATAAAACACTATAATTGGAAGTAAACCCAGTTCAGTAAGGGGATTTGTCTACAATGATGTTCGTTGGAGGGAACCATGACTAATTTTATGTTTTGAATAGTATACACATTATACTATGATATACTTGGAAGTGATTCTTAACTAATACAGAAATGGTTTTCTATGCATATGTTCATGCCATAAATCAATGTATTATGCCAATTTTTTTCTCACATGGATCATATTCTTTGATTTTCTTATGGTTCTTGTCATATGAGCTTCCAATCATTATTCCATGACTCAAGATTATAATCTTTGATATGCATGGTACAATTTTCAAATTTTATGATCATCTCCTCAAACCATTATGTCTATGTTATTCTTACGAATCTACCTTGTTTAACCTTACTAATCATCTAAGATAACCCTTTATTATGTTTCCATTCCCTAGGTTATGAAGAAATATTTTTATGTTGGAGTACTAAAGGGGAATATTTTTATGAGAGACATTGAAGATCATTCATGGAATTAGATGTTTATGTTCTATGATTTCAAAGGAACTAAACTATTTCACACCTAATGTGTGTGTTTCTATAATGTAAAGAATATTCAACTAAAATAATGCAATATCCATTTCTGAGAAGTCTTGGTCACTATAATTGCTATTAAAGGGAAAAGAACTAATTTTATCCTTGTGAACTCTCATGTATGGGAATAGGATAAAGCATGGCTCTCCACCAAAGGGATTCATTAGGAACGGTTTTCCACTAGCGATGGTGTTGTGTCCCGTCCCGGAGGTGTAGATGACCATGGAGTTCCCTAATATGAATAAATTATAGTCTATTGGAAATAATTATATACCTCTATAGGTGGTATTTGAGGACATGTTTAGTGATCCTTTGGTAACCATAGTGGGAAAAAAATATTAAGGCACGTATGGATATTTTTATTGATATATTAAGCGATTTATCTAAGGATAAGACTAAGGATGATTCAAAATATACGATAAAGTATGGGAATTTAGGTAATGAATAGAGTCAGTTATTTCTAAGAAATTGCTTCCCTGCCAAGATTCTACAAGTAGATTGGATCCACCCTAGAGGTACCTATGGGAAATAACTCTTAAAAGGTAAAATTGATCTCAACTAGATCATCTCTTAGTGCATGATAATGAGCCTTTATTCAAACCTTTTCAGACACTCTAGGGATATATGATTTGAAAATTCATAAACTCTTTATGAACCATCCTGAATGATTTGAATAAATGATGAATATGACTGACCGAGGAGAAACATTAGGTGTCATATATAAAAAAGAAGGTGTCATGATTTAGACATCATAATAGTTATTTTCATGATTATTTGGTTTCCAACAATTATTAGTGTTTCTTATATGAAGATTTTTGGTTTTAGTTAACGGAGGGAAAAAAAGGAACTAGTTTAGAATTGATTGAGACATAAATTTGTTCATGAGTAGCCGAATGGGATTATTCCCAATCCGTTATCATAATATATTATTAATAATGTTATCCTTTACCAAATATTAGACTCACCAAAGAAGATAATGATAGAGTTTTTTGGAGTGTTTAGGACATGAATACCCTAGAGGAAAGAGTATTTATTTTACTATACATTGAGGATTTGGGAATAAGAAAAAACTTGGATGTATTAGTGGAATGGGATGGTGTTTTGAGTGTGAAAAAAAGGACACAAAGTAATTAATTTTAGAGAAAAAATGAAATGTTTGGTTAAAATATGGTTAAAAATAATGGTCTCCTGAATATATCATCAATGGTTGAATGATTAAAATGTTTAATGTATGGGAATTATGCTAATAAATTTCCTAAGGGGAAAGATCAAAAAGGGAATTAGAAAGTTTTTATGAGTAATGGTTATATTTCTGTTCATCAATAGTCTAGAAATTACATATTAATGGAAATAAGTGTTAAGGAATAATGAGATGAAGCCTAGATAATTGTTTAATATGAAAATAAGATGATTGAAGTGATTATATATTGGAATTAGTGAATTAATTTATATGAATCATTAAATATATACGGATTTTTCATTATAAGTTTTTCATTAGGAATTTCCAGAAATATATTTAATGGTTCTGATGACCTAGAAAATTTATTTAATGGTAAGTTGGTATTTTGATTAATGTAAGATAACCCTTAACATTCCCTTGATGTTTACGACATGTTGTTTAGTTTGTTAAATAGATGACAGATATGGATAAAGTAAATTAGATAATATTGATGACATAATAAATGATAAATGATTTATTGACTAAGTGGTTTATGTTATCATTAATTGAGTTTACAAAATTATTTGATTTATAGAATATAACCAATAATTTTTCTTTTATCTAAGGAATGAGGAAGACCATATGTTTTAAATATTTTGTATTATAATTCATGTTATTATCTAGTTTCAAGAGAATACATGATGAAGGTAATAACATGTTTGGTATGTGACAATCAAGATCCACTTAATGATATACGAGGGATTAATGTTATGTTGATTTTGAGTAATTTAGTGACTTTATTTATAAATTTTGAATTTTGGAAGTGATATAAATTTAACCATTTATCGAAAAATTAACGTTGAATTTTGTGTGAGGTTTTTGAGATTAATGTATTAATTCACCATATGAATATTTATACATATTGGATAACCTGTTCTAACCATTTTTTTGTGATTATAACTAGATATACATGGATTTAATTATCATTATATTTAGGGATATTATGATCAATTAGTGCTTCAAGAATAAAACAATCACCTTCATTTGCTGGAGTATGATATGAAGTGGAAATCGATTAATGAACAACCATAGGGTGATATTTTTCTTATGAAATAGAATGAAATAAATTAAAAATATCTTCTCATGAAAATTACTAAACTTTAAGGAAAGTATCCTGAAATAAAATGATGTCATGTTATCAGAATTTTTGATGATATTGATGAAATTATTCATGAATATATGGTTTATGGTTTTTTATTAATTTCCCTTATCTGGGTAACCCCCTTTCTAATGATCAATGATAGTTAACACACTTTAAAATTATTTAAACTTTTCTTCTATTTCCAAAACTTCACATCCCACCAATGTTCTCTTATCTGGAAACTTTCTAATAACTTATATTATGTAACCTTTATGTTTAGAAATTATTATTTTTAAAGGAAGTTTTATAAATCATTTATATTATGTGGGTTTAAAGGATTTACTTTTCAAATTATAAACCATTGGTAATCGAGACAAATTTTGAGGGAGGAATTCATTGGGGGGGAGGGGGTAAATGTGACTCCTCAAGATTTTGTGAAATATTTTTTTCAAATGTATTTTTTATTTTTGATATTTTTTTTACACATAACACTTAGTATAGCCTATATTATACAAAAATAAGAGTTTATATTATGTTACACCAATCATTGAGTTCCATTGAAACCATAAATGACACACTATATCAAACTTATGTGAACCATGAAATAATATTATTTTAAATATCTATATTATAACATAGGAATTATATAGGAAAGTATTAATAGTATTTACTAATTTATGAAATATAATTAGAAATTTCATACTCAATATAAATTTATTCATAAATACTTTTCAAATAATCAATCAATTTTTAGTAAAGTCATTATATTCAAAAACAATTCTTCAGAAATTATTTTTATTAGTTTTTATGAGATTTTTTTTTTGAATTTAGATAATTTATTTGATAAAATGAACAAGATATTTTAAACCATTTATCGAAATTAAATTATGGTGAAATTTTTGCATTACTTTCTAAAATCATTTATTTTTCAGTGAATATTGAAAAATACCAATATTTTGTAAAAATATCAGTTATATTAAATAAATGAAGTAATTTAAATTCCCAATTATGATTTAAAGTAAAATAAGTATTATTTATTATAAATTAATCCAATTAATTACTTTTTAATAAAATTCATTTTATATTTTACTGTATGTTTATTTGGGGGTTTAAAAGGGGGTTTTCTTAAAATTGTTTTAATGTGAATACTATTTCTCCATTTTAATTAATTAAAATCATTATTAATGAGAAATATTTTAAATGAAATTTATATGTTATATTAAAAAAAATTTTACTTGATACTCACAAATTGATTATTATTTTAAATATAGTTAATATAAAAGAATATTTTTCTTAAAAAATACAATCCTTAAAATCTTCTCCTTTTCTTTATGTCTACAAGTTTTTTTAAATTATTATCTTTTCAATTCAAGAAAATATATTTTTAAAAATAAAATTATTTTTTGAAATAATAATTTCAAAATTATATTAGGTTGAACTTTTTATAATTTTATGGAAAGAATAATTGTTTTAACAGTGAAAAGTACTGGAATTTAACTAAAAAAATGATTTTTCATTTAAATTATTTATAATGTTAGTTTATATTTTAGAATTGGTTTTATTGTAAAATTAGTTCAATTATAAACCCATAAATCCTATTTTCATCATTTTAATTAATTTTATAATGAATTTGGAAATAAAAATGATTCAAATATTTAAAAATATCATCTATAAAACCCAAAATCCTCATCACGCCTAGAAGATTAATTTTAAATTAAAATTTTAATCTTAGGGGAATGTAATTTTAAATAATGGATTCAATATTTGTAATTATAATAAATTATGTTATCTAATATTGTAAAATTAATTTTTGACAATGATGAATAGTAAAGACCGTAAAATTTATTAATCATGGTTAAGGTAAAATGGTTTTACTGGGGGTAAAACTAAAAATACAAGGGTCATAATTTACCAAAAAATTTTCCAAAAAACATTTTATAAAAATATATCAACCTTATACCTTATATGATCAGGAAGTTACCAATATTGGATATTTCAGACATGAAAAAATATAGATGGAACTCATTCTTTCAAAATATGACAAGGGTCCCACTCACCTCACTTATAAAATACTACCCCTTCTCATCTTCCATTTACACCTTAGAACCTTTTTTTGTAACATACCTTACCAAATATCATAAAACAATTTCCCTAGTTTCATCCTATAATCCTTATTTTGGACAAAAAGAAAACTATGTAAGGATTTTGGTGAAACCCTAAGAAGGATGCCTGAAGAAGAGGTAATGTTCATCAATAAGCGTTTTTGTTTCATTTATTCAACCACCTTTGTAAATTGTTATTATGACATGATGGTATAATAAAATCACAATCTTCTATATAATAATTTATTTTTTGTTAATTTAATGACTTACAACCATCCCTGCTTCTATCAAATGAGTTATATTTCATCTTTCATGTGTACGACGAACCCACCTCTCCAACCGATGTGTTTTATTTTTTCATTTCCACCTATCATTGATAGAAAAAATGATAGATTTACTATTTATATAGGATATTTATTATATTATTATTATTTTAAATTATTATATCTCACATACCATCATGATTTTAATTTTGTGGGAATTAGATAACATCGCTCTTGTGTATGGTAGACTACCACCTCACGAAGTGATTGATTCATTAATGATTTACATAAAATGTAATAAACATGGTTTTAAATAAAATATATGATATATTTGAAACCAAAATGACTCTATAATCATATTATATCATTTATTTTTATTTCATTCAATATTATGAGAAAATGGGAACAATGTTCATGAGTACATATGGCCTATCATCTCCATGAACGTTGTATTTCATTTTTCATTTATATATTATATAAATTAATATAAAAAATAATATATATATATATATATATTATATTTATACCATGGTTAAAATTCTTTATATTATAGAACCATGATCAATGTAATAGGATAAAAAATAGTGGTTATTACCCGAAACATAACTTCAACATGAAATTTTTAATAATTGAGTAATAAAAGGAAAAAAGTAAATAATATATGGAATGATATGTATAATTATGGTTAATTAAAATTTTTATTATAAACATATATTTATAATAAATGGGGTTAAAATTATTGTGAAGGAAGCCAATACTTACGGTAATGGATTTCAGTCTCACATTTTACTTCTATGAGACATATGTCATACTCACCACATATTTATTTTATACAGTGTATATACTATCCATTTTTGTTTTTATGATGATTAACCATAAAATTATAAGGATTTAAAAATCCATTTTGGGTTCTCTCTTTCATGGGGTTTATTATTGAAATGTTACCAATGTATTAAAGGAATTTTGATTCATTTTTCATTCTTTGAGTTATATGTTATCATATGCACCTATCATTATATATAAGGTGTATAAGGCCCCATTAAAATGTAATATAATAAATTTATTTATCCTAATTAAATTTCCATTTTTATTTAATGTCATCCCTTTATGGGTCTTATGATTCAATGTCACGAATGTTGTAATGATTTTATGTTACAATCTCATTGTTTTGTGGGATTGGTTATGATTATGTTTCTGATTATAAAATCTTATAATCAATATTTCAATAAAATCACAAATTTTATTATCCTCTAGTTATAAATGATATTTTAAAGTAATAGTAACATTTTTACAATCATTAGTACATAAATTATTTGATAATTTCGTTTAAATATGAATTTATTTCTCCTTTCATTGGGAATCCATTTTCTACAAAAACCATGACCTATAAAAATGATTAAAAAAATGTTTTTTATTACTATATAATTTTTAAAAGAAATTTTTACCCGTAATTTAATTATTTAACAAAAAAGATTAATGAATCTTTATATAGTTTTCTAAACAATTCTATATTTACATTTACTAAAAATGTGAAAGGAAAATTTATTTTAAGATGTACGACATGACATGAATTTTCCAGAGTCATGAGCAATAATTTATTCAAAGCTCCCTTTATAAATTTTAAATGTTATTTTCAAAAAAAATAATTTTAAAATGGTTTATGTTTTAAAAAGTGTTATTCAAAGAGGAAATGATATTTTCCCCATGAAATGTATAAATGATTTCCAATGAATCCATTATAATATTTCAAGGTTATATAAAAATGGATTTAAAAATGGTTTTATGTTTTAAAAATAATAATTCTAAATGAATATTTATTTTCTCAACAAATGTATAAAATGAACATTGAAAAATAATCTTCCATATAAGATGAAATCTTTTGATGTTAACTATTCTTTACTATGGATATGACCCAAGGATACCATGCTTATTCTTTCTCTGAATGGTTTATTATGACAACATGTTTATGAACCCCTTTTCTCTAACATGGCTGATACCATGAAATAATTATTATGAAACGAACTTTGTTTTTATGGGTTATTATATTATGAAATGATGAAATGAATACACAACTTATATCATTTATTTAGGATATGATATAAGGTAATGTTTATGAAACCTATTTCATTTAATTGGTTATGATATGATGAATTTTTAGTGAATTTGTACCACACATATGTATAACATTCATTATATGATGGGTGAAACCCTATCTTATTCCAATGCATTGGGTAAAGATTTATATCTCATGATATATTTAGGACTAGAATATGGATTTAACCTGGTTCAGTAAGGGACTTTGTCTTCTATGATGGTCTTGGGACTGAAACTTGATTACTATGATTGTTTGGGGAGGGAACCCATTCAACTATGACAACCTTGGAAATGAGAATTTACTAATATGGAAGTTATTTTATATGATTATGTGAATGCCAAAAATCTATGTGTTATGGAAATTTTATGCTCTCATGGATCATGTTATTTTATTTCTTTATGATCCATGTCTAATGAGCTACCAATATTTAATCTGTTACTTAATATTATGATATTTAATATCAAGGTAATTGTTTTAAAATGTTTTGATCATGTTTATATTCCCTTTATATTATTATTATTCATACATATCTCCCTAGTGTACCCTTACTGAGCTAATGATCTCACCCTTTCTTATGATTCCTTTCTCCATGTTATTAAGAAATATTTTTACGTAGAAATACAAGTGGGAAATATCTCTGTGGGGGTCATTAATGATCATTCTTGAATTAATAAGTTTTTGTTCCATGTTTCCAAAGGCACTAAACTATTTCTATCATCATGTGTGTGTTTATGTAATATAATTAAAATTCATCTAAAATTATTTATTATCCATGTATGATAATCATGGGTAGCTTTACACATTTATTTTCATTTTCCTCATTCTAAGAAATATGAATATTTTTTATTTACACTTTTATATTCAATTTTATCATTTTATTTGAAATTTTTTTTAAGCATTAAATATATATATATATATATATAATTTTTATTATAGAATTTTTTAATTCCTTATATTATTTAAGATGTTTTATGACGTTATAATTCTATAAATCAAAATCAGAACTTGAATCTGAATCTGTTTCTTTATCTTCATCACTACTAGCATCATGATCATCGTTTATGGGTCTCGTAGTAAAATGGGATTCATATTCCTTATAACAGTTATCCATTAATCAATTATTAAGAAGATTTCGGGAATTATGTAACGATTGAATGTGGAACCTCATACTGTAAAACAACCAAGAATTGTTATATATTTTCTATTCACTTCCTAAGTTGTTACTTGAATGATATTTGGATAAAAAATTCTATACTACAAAAAATAATTTATTTTCCTTTATCATTTTTAATTTTAGATTATTTAAATGTTTGAACATAGAGAATTCAATATGGATGTGTTATTTCTTCCTCCAATCATAACTCATTAGATCAAAAACATCAATATTCATTATAGAATTTCCTTTCTTGTTTTATTTATTATTAATCCTAAAATACTTATTAAAACACTTTTTTATATATTTGAATAATTTTCTATTTTTGATTCACTTCCTTATCACTGTCTTCGGACTCAAATTCTTATGATTTATATAATTCAATAAATTTTTACATAAAATAAATACATTTATTCTTTGTCGACTCCTCATAGGCTATGTTTTTTTAGTTCTAGTTCACAGTACATCAATGAACATATTATTCAATATAAATTATACTATTTAAAAAATTTTCGTTCATCGTTCAACACTTTCTTTTCAAGCCATATTTTTGGTAATTATCTCATTATCCTTTCTACTTAGTTGTATTGTCCAGTGTCTCACCATGTTCACTCAATCAATTTTATATTCTTGTAAAATAGTGAAACAATGGATTCAGTAAAATATCTTCTGCCATATATAAATCCTGATGTTTTGATCGAATCATTTATAGATTGGTTCTTTTATGTTTTACTTTTCTAAATTGAGTAACTTTTAGAATTCTCTAAATTTCAGAGGCAACCTTACTGGCTCAAACATGGCTATACATTCATCAACTTATAGCGCAATACAAAATATTATTTACATTATTTTTTAGTACGTAATTTACAATATTTTTACAATCAAGTGTCTTTAGATCAAATTCATGTAGATTATATTGTTTTTATTTGATTTAATAATGATCCACACATAACTTCTTGATGTATTCTTATATTTGATCTTTGAAAAAAACTATACTCACTTCTATAGAAAATTGGATTTATTGAGGAATCCAACCATCATTTGAATTAATAAATACCATATTCAAGGATATTATTCCATATACAACTGTTTTCAGGAAATTCTTGTTAGTATGATAGTTAAAATAAAAAACAGAACCTATATCCTAAATTATTTCTGCTGATACCAATTTTTTTACTAGATAAATGAAAAAATGGACCAGAGAGGGGGTAAATAATATTTCAAAAAATTTAACCCAAATAACAAATAATATATTAATAATGAATAAATAAATAGTGTAGTGAAATTTTTTGAATATAATGCAGTTGAAATAAATTTAAATATGGAATTTTTATAGTAGTTTGGATCAATAATATCCTACTATACTCTTCAACATTATCTACTAAGTGAGAGGATGAATCAAACTTTTACATTTAAAATTTAAAGGTGTGATAAAATATTAAAAAAACATTCCTATTATGGTATATAGAGGAAAAACAACCTATATTATTAAAAGAGTCACAACCTATATTAACCAAACTTTTCTTTGGGAGTCACAACCCAAGGACCTTATTTTTGGTAGTTAGAAAAAAATACCATAATTTATTTTGAATGGGAAAATCATAAACCAAATCTTCTAATTATAATAAAATGAAATAAATAATAACATAGAGAAAACCGGAAATAAATGAAGATCAGTAGAGAACATAATATGTGGAAGTTAGTGTTTCTCAATGGTTTCCAACCACCTTTTTAATTGAGATTCAAAAATTAATGATCAATTGTGATAAAAACTGAAACAATAGTCATAAAATATATAAATACTATTCTATGTTCGTGTCATTTAATCATTGAATGAATCGGCCTCTGGTTATTTAAAAATATCCAATGGTCATCCAGCCAAATCCTTCAATTCTCATTACATGGGAGTTTTTCCTAAAACCATCACAGCTATTCAATGGTTAGAAATAAATATTATTATAACATGTTCTTACCTATTTAAATGTTATCATAATCATTGAATAATTTTGGTTAGCACTAATTCCAGTATTTAACTCAATGAAATAACTTTTAATATTATTTTATGATTATATGAAATATTTTTAAAATTAGTAAACCAATAAACCCATTTTGAAAAATTTATGTATTTTTATAATCGAAAAAATTATGAAAATAGATTTTAGAATAATTAATTTTAAATCATACATTTCAAAATTATTTCCCATGATATTTCACAACTAAAAAATTTTCTATATAGTCATTAGATCACACATGTATTTTTAAATTAAATAAAACAATTAAAATTAATTGAATAATTTTAAAAAATATAAAAATATGAAATAGAGTATTATATACAACATGTATTTTTGAATAATTAATTTATGATTGTAAATTTGGTAAGATATTTTGTGTGTTTCGATAGTATAATGATATAATTATGTCATCAAATCTATCCAAATATATGTGTGGAGGTTTATGTTTCAAATCCACTGGTGGAGTGGGTTTGGGTTACTATTAGAAAATAATTTATGCACAAATAAGAAGTGGTTTTCAAATATTGGGTTAATCATTGCTCATAAATTAGATATATGGGTCCCATGGTTACATCATTAGATTGTGGAATTGTACATGGAGTGTTCAAAATGAATCTAGGGAAAGATGATTTCTCTCTCCATACAATTGATTAGTTGGGAGTGTAATGGGGTTGTTTCAGATAATCTAATATAGAAAGATTCATGTACTTTGATTTATCCGAATATTGTAGACATTAATGATTTCTTAAAGCATGACATATGGGATAAAAATATGACAGTGCAAGACCCTCATGATCCAGGGGTGATGAGGGGGTTCATGTTGCATATTCCTTGAGCAGCAACCTGAATCATTCATATCATGTTAAGGCTTCACAACATGGAAGTGAACCTAACCAAGAGCTGGCGGTTCATGATATATTTCAGGGGAAAACATTAGGTGAAATTTATCCTGATTTTTAAATGCACGTAACACCAGTTGATCTGGTGGGTTGAAGGATTGGATCCAATAGGCCAAACCAGAGCTAGAACTAGGAAAATATCAAAATTAGTAACCAATTTGAAGGGTTCGAAACTGATGGGTCGACTCTAGAGCGAGAGTTTCACCATAAATATATAATTCCTTTAAGGGTAAGGGAATATTTGGGGAAAGAGTTTGATGAGGAATTTAAAAGTTATTTATCAGAGGATATTGTAGGAGGAAGTCATAAATAAGTCCTATACTAAATGAGAAAAATGAAGGGGAAAAATAAAATTTGTTATTTAGGGAGTTATATTTTGACACAATGGATGAAAATAAAAGGTCAAAAAGACTAATCATATCTACAAAATCCAATAGAGACCATTTTTATTAAAATATCAGACCCAAGATGAATTATTTTGACCTATCTGAAATTTGTCATTTGTAGGGAACCTACAAAGAATATAATACTAATAACAGATAATCCATGTTTAAAAAGGCCCTATACCTTAAGGGTGTATTGATTTTTCAATAGTGGGATTAAGGTGAGGAGGATGCAATAAATAGGAAAACACCATATCTGTTTATCCATTCGGGGGAAGAAATAGTGCAAGTGTATCTTTTGATTACTGCCACTCTAGAGGAGGTTGAATGATGATGAAAATATCAATACATGTTGAAACCAATTAAGAGCAGTGTGAATGGATTAACATGAAAGATATTATAATATTAAGAGGATTCAATGAAGGTAAGATCAATAGAGATGAGTACATTGAAACGCATGACAAGAAGGATTGTCAATTTTAAGACCATATAAAGAATGATACAGAAACAAAGGTAACAACTCCCTATTTGAGATTATTTATGGAGAATGTTTCCAATTGGATTAAGTTTTTTTTCAATGATTTTATGGTATCTGATAGTGTTTATTTTTATAGGTGAACATATATGGTTTCTCATTTTTTCTATAAATGTTTTATGATAACAAAAAAATTATTTTCCAATCACACTGTTTATAACTAACAAAATCGGTGGTTGCTACATCTACCCTTGAAACATAGAACCCACTAATTCTAATTTGGAGTACTTATAATATCTGGAAGAAGTAGTGATACCGTTGATATTGTATTTCATTTTTTTGGTGGTCCTACTTCCACTACAATTGATATAGATCTATCATTACTATTATTCCATGCTACCGCTGAAGCAGATCTGATATAGTTAGTGCTATGTTCAATCGCAACCATAAGAGGAAAAGGGATCAACAATCATTAAGTGGAAAAATATACTACCATCATTAGTTGAGGCTTCTACCATGAACACTAAAGATTTAATACTATAATAAAATATGAGAAGCATTGCTACCATGACTGTTAAAGAGATATACTAATAGAAACTTGATTTATACTATCCTTGAAGGTGAGTAGTGCAACCATTACTAGAATATTGCTTACACTGTTGGTGTAGTCTTCAATATCCATGAAGTAGACCAGTGTCACACTGCTATTACTAATTTTAAATAAGGAGGCACAGTCTAATGGGAAGATCTATTATTAAATAAAATAGTGAAACTTTTTATTAGATGTGAATGCATACTGGAACAGTCAAAGCCCAACTAGGGGTACATCAAACTAATGATGGAATAAAATAATAGTGCATCTGTTGTTGATCTAAGTAATTCCATGAATGAGTGAGGAATGCAATAACCCGTGATACTACTATGAAGCATTCCAGAAATCTTTCTACTATAGAGATATAATCCAAGTGATGTGCTTTTCCAAAAGTTATTTCATACACAAGTGATTATATGAATATAGGATGTGTATGTCCTCATATACATCATTCATTATAAATTCAAACAATACGAGAATTCCAAATATATGCATGTAATAATGGAGGATGAATGAGTATATAGATAAAACCAAACTTCATAAAACATTCAAATAAATATTAAAGGGAGAATGAGATGATATGACATTGTGCACAATTCCATTGGGTCAGTATATACGAAGAATGTGAACCAGGTGCAAAACATGAATTTTCAATATATGTGTTTCTCAAAAAAAAATATAATGTTGTATATATTTATGATATATAAATAATATAATCTAAAAAATAAAAATATAAAAAATGTAGCATGTATTTTTATAAAATACATAAATTTTTAATAATAAATCTTAATTAATATTTATATTTTTAAAAATTAATTGAAGAAATAAAATTCTTATTAATAAAACAAGTAATTTATTTCCAATAAAAATAAATTTAAAACGATCAATTTTAAATATTGAATCAAAACATTTATTCAAATGAAATATAATTAAATTGAATCCTATCATTTAAAAATAATTATTCAAATAAAACTATTAAAAGTGTAAATATTATCAAATATCACTACCGGAAATATGACCTTTCCCAGTGCTTCTATACCAATGGTTCGTAAAAACCATTGGTATAGGTTCCCTTTCCCAATGGTTTTGCCAAACCATTGGGAAATCCCATATTGTGGACACCTTTCCCAACGGTTTTCCCAAACCGTTGGGAATGGTCCTCCACAAATCAACATTACACCCAAACTCACAACACAGAATCAAAATCTATCAAAATCTATACCAACGGTTTTGACAACCGTTGGTATAGATCCTTTGATTTTTTATCATTTCATCATACCCAGAACATTATATATTTCAAAATTTAAAATAATTATGAGAATACATACATATATTTATGTAATTATATTCACAAAAGTCATGTTATGTTAGTGGTTAAGTCTCTCGGACCAGGGGTCCTGGGATCAAATCCCAGCGAATGTTTTTTTTTTGAAATACATATACCAATGGTTCCATAACTGTTGGTGTAGATTTTCATACTAATTATACCAACGGTTTCCAAAACCGTTGTGATATGTCTATACAAACGGTTTTGGGAAAACACGTTGGTATAGACCTATCCTAACGGCTTACTTGGCAACAGTTCTCCAAACTGTTGGAATAGGCTATACCAACGGTTTGGAGGCCTATACCAACAGTTCTAAACCGTTTGTATAGGTTAGTTTTCCAGTAGTGTATTAATAATTAAATGAGTTTTAATTAATATAATGAATTGAAGGTATTTTCAACATTAATAAAATTTTAAAATTAATAAAATAAAATACCAAAACTGCAATCACAAATAATATCCTTTTTTTACATTTAAAAACAAAACTACTCACTTGAAAACACCAAACGTTCTCCCCATATTATAAATTTATCAATAAAAATTAAAAGTCAAAAAATGTCTCTTATTTTTTAACTAATGTCAAAATTAAATATATTAAAATATTCCTCCATAAATTAATATACCAATAGAAAAAAACATTAATACCAACACTCAATAGAAAAAATAGTAAATAACATACTAATTCATTAAAAAAAATTCAGAGGGTTGTTAGATGTACATGTAAAAAACAATTATCAGAACAATTCATTTAATATGATTTCAATAACAAAATAAAAAAAGTTTAATGAACATTTGATAAAAAGTTTTGATTCTAATATATTATTTCCTAATAAAATTGATAAAATTATTTTCTTTAGGGGTTTAAAAACACACTCCCCCATAGTAAAGCATCTAAAATATCTAATCAAATAAGAACAATCACAACTTGAAAACATCTTAATTAATATAATTGAATGATTTATTTCCATATGTCAAAACATTATGGATTTTTAGATTCCAATGTAAATTATATATTAAATAAAAATATATTTGGAGTATAAAACAGATTTAAACAAGTTGGATCAGGTTTTAATAAGTGAATCAAAATAAGGAATTTCCCTAAATTTTATGTAATTATAATATTAAGATCTTTGGTATAATAAAAATAGTATTTACATAATTAGAAACTATGAACTATATTTTTAAGTTTAAAAACATTTAAAATAAATACTAAAATACATTAAAATTTAATGCATGAAATACATTTACAAGTTTATAGAAGGCTTACCTAAATCACGAGCACACAAAAAATAATTATTAAAGTAACCATTAAAAGGAAAAAAAATTAATATAATAGGTTGTTAATTAGTTTAAAAAGAATAATATATTTCCCAAAGCATAATTTTTTTTAAAAAAATATTATAAATAATTTAATCAAAACTGATATCTTCATATATAAACAATTTGAAAAGTGATTTAAAAAAATACTATTATACAAATTAATTTAATATATAATGGGTAGAACCCTCTAAATTAAATATTTTTTAATAATACATTAAAACTATATTTATATGAAATATAAAGACATAGTCACCATATATGAAACTAAAATATTAAACTAAAAAATCAAAAACATGATTACTTAATAAAAAAAAGAACTAGAAAATGTAAAGGTACATGCCAAAATACCAGTAATTAAACTAGTAATAACATAATAACTAATATAATATTTTATGAATCCCAACATAATAGTTTATATAACATAATAGAATATTCTTACTCGATGATATGAAAATAATTACCTTGGCATGATGATGATCTTAGGTCCAATAACAAGTGAGTAAGATCATTTTGGTACCCATGCTATCATAGATTTTTCTGAATTGATAGTAGAACATTTTTCCACCCAAACCGATTTCAAGTTCATATCTTTTGGGTATTTTTTAAAATAAATTCTCTGAGATAAATTTTTTATTATGGAAAAATAAATAAGTAAATATAAAAAAATCATTGGCATAATTCCCATGAATTCAATATTTAAATCATGTTATGGTTTAAATAATTACTTTTTGGATTTTAATAAAGGTAGTATTATTCATACCTAGTGAAAAAAATATTATAAACAAAATCATTCATATTATTGTCTGATTTAATAATTGATATTATTTTATCATATTCCCTTTTTACATTTTAAAAAATTATATAACTCTTCTTTAATATTAAGAACTTCTTTTTTGAAATCCATATTTTATTTCTAAAATTTTTATAAAATAGTATAAACATTTTCATTAAAAATAGAATCTATATTTATCATTTTTTTCTTGCATGAGATTCTTTATCTAATTCTCAATTTTAGTCAAGTCATCTATAGACAACTGAAACCTTATTTCATTAACTTTATAGTTTACTTTAGGAAAATAATTGTGTTTGTTATTATATACTTTTAGTTTCAATATCTATCAATTAAAATTATTTTTATATTTCTTATTCTAGGAAAAAAAATCTATATATTTTCACTTTCTTTTTAATTTTATAAATTTATGTTACAAGTTTATTGTTTTTTATTTTTTATCTCTATATTTTTTAATCTTCTTAATAAAATATTTTTTAATTTATTTCAGTAATTAGTAATTTTTTTTTTTGAATTATAATAACCAGAATCAATACATGAATCATAATTAGTTTATTTTTCTATTGTGGTACTAGAAACATTATAAATATTTGTGAGTCACATAGTAAAAAGAGATTTAGGTAACTTATAAAATTTTTATTTGAAAAAATTAGTAACAAATTTTCTGAATTGCATAAAGAATGAATTAGGTTCCTCACAATGTAAAAATACTAAAGTTAAGTTACCTATTTTCAGTTCAATTATAGTGTTACTACTTGAATAAAAATTTTCTAAACAATACCATCCTCTAAATAAATAATTTCTTTTCCTTTAAATTTTGAATTTATTATTAATTTGAATGTTTTATCTTAGGGTAGATAGTCTGGATGTGTCATTTTTTCTAAAACATATAACATGTTATATCTAAAACATCATTATTCTTTCTAGTATTACCTCTCTTGTATTATTTTCCACTTTTACTTTAGAAATATTTCTTGAAACATTTAATTTCATATATTTGAAATACTTTTTGTATTATTTGATCCACATATATAACACTTTAAAAGGAATAAGATTTTGAATATTTATATGATTAATTTTGTTTTGATTTAAAATCAATACCTTTCTTCTATACAGAATCCTCATTAATAATGTAATTTAATAAAATTCTTATTTCAACAAATAACAAATTAGTTCCTAATAATTATAGTATTTAAAATGTTTACATTCACTGATCACAACTTTATTTGCATCCCATATTCTTAGTAATTCCCTAAACCCCCTTCCAAATAGATTTGTATTTTCTATTTCTTCAGCAATGAAATAATTACATTTGTAATGATTTTAAACTGGTGAAACATCTTTTTCACTTACTCATATTCTCCTCTCTTGAAATCCTTATGTTCTTCTTGATCCATTCCCAAATTAGTTCTTTTAAAATCATCTTTTTAATAGTGATTTACTTGTAGAATAATCCATATGTCATTGGCTATCCTAGAGGATAAAAAATGTTTATACACTATTTTTTATAGAACAATACAAAATATTATTTACTTTATTTTTTAAAACATACACTTCTATATCATTACCTACAAGTGTCTTTGGATTAGCTTGAGGTAATTTATATGATTTATACATGACATCACAATCATCCAAACATAACTACATATAAAATTCCACCATTTAATCTTTCCAATACACATAATCACTAATATCGCAAAATGGGGGTTTGTGGTATCTAGCCATCATTATCATTAATACTTCCATCTTCATGGATCTTATTCCTTATACAATTTTTTCTAGGAAATTATAGCTCAAATAAAAGTAAAAATAATCAAAAGAACCTATATGTTAATGTATTTAATCAAAAACCAGTTGTTATTCTATAGTAAATGACAATAATGGATTAGAGGGAGGTAGGATAATAAATTAAAACATTTAACAATAAAATCTGCTAAATTTTAATTTATGTATAAATAAACAATATAGTGTAGTGTTTAGAATATAATATATTGTAATTATAATTTAAAAAAGGTATTTTTTTAGTAGTTTGAATCAAAAATATCATTCTTCTCTTAAATCATCTCTACTCAGTGGGAAGATTTACACACACTAAGAAATTTCACGTTTAAAGGTGCGATAACATATTTACTGACCAAACCGTTTACAATATCTAGTGGCACAACCAATATAGATTTTTATAAGAGTCTCAACCTATACTAAACTAACTTTTCATTATGAGTCACAACCTAATGACCTTCCTTTTGGTTGGTAGAATAACCTTTATCATACATTTTTTTATTGGGAGAAGCATAAACTATTGATTACAATTACAAACAGATGGAATAAATAATAATATAGTGAAAACCATAAAATTATAAATATAATAAAAATAATATTTTGTAGTTTAGGTGGTAAGATGATTTCCAACAACATAAATTTTAGAGAGTTGAATATTTATGTTCCTATGTGATCAAAAAAATGAAACTATTGTTGGAGATGATCTCAATCATGTGTCAAGTTTGGGTCATCCTTATCATTTCATATCCTGATCTATATTTATTGAAAAATAATCAAGGTTAATCATTTTACATCCTTCAATTCTCATTTCCGGATAGTTTCCTAGAGTCTTCATTGTTATTCAACTATTAGAAATAAAAAATATGGAAACCAGTCATTAACTATTCAAATATCACACATAATCGATGAATAATTTGTGTGTGATCTAATTGATGCATTGAAGTAAAAAAAATAACATCTAGTATTCCAATTAACTTATATGAAAAATTTTAAAATAACTAAACTAATAAAAAACACTTTAATTTTTTTTAATTTGCTAATCCAAAAAATTATAAAAACAGAGTATAGATAAATAATTGGAAAATCATAAATTCCATATATATTTTCTAAGATATTCATATACCAAAAAATTTTAAACATAGTTTTTAGATTAGAAATTTATTATTCAATGAAAAAATAAAATAAATTGAATTGAATAATTATACATATTTAAAAAATCTAAAATAGATAAATATAGACTGCATGTATTTTGAAATAAATAATTCATGATCAAAATAATTAATCAATCATTTAATAATATTTATATATACTTATATTTATTTTTTAATGTTAATAATTAATTAATTTTATTATTTTAATTAATTAAAAAAATAAATATAAGTTGATGTTGTGATATTGTGCAATGGTTTCATAATTTTTAACTAACAAAAGAAGGTTCTTGCTTCTGCTACCCTAGAATGACTGGATCTATTGTAGCGACTCGACCCTATAAACCTCGAATCGGGTGTCTAATACCATTACATTGGGAATAGTTACAAGTAAATCATGTCCAAAGGACCAATGAGTTTATTAGGATTTGTAAACAATATATATATATATGAGTCTTTTTTACAAATGAATAGACTAATTACAACATTTTTTTAGAGGATAAAAACTCTATTCTATCTAGAATATCCTATCATATCTTTCTTATCAAAGTTCAATTAAATCATTGGGAATGAAAATATAATAAGGTTGAGCTCAAATGCTCCGTAATGGTAAGTATAATGGAAGAAGTAATGAATTAACGAGAATAATCATTATGGCATGGTAAATAACTAAACACAAATGCCAGGAAATCAATAAATAGAGAAGGAAGTGTATAAAAAAATATGGAATGGTAAATAACTTAAAAAATTCCATTTAAATAACTAGATAAGGAAAAATGAATATGGAAATGTATGGAACTAAAAACACATTCTATTTAATCAGCAAACTAAGAATGAAATGCATCCATATACTTTTTCATTATGAAAATACCATGGATAATAATTACTTAATATTAATAAAGTAAATTCTTAATTATCGAAAGTTACATTTCCCAGGAACATGATGCCTCTAAATTCAATACATTTTAATAGAAAGATTAATTCTATGGGTAGAAACCCATATATTCTTCTTGGAAACAAAATCGAAGTGTTTTTTACAAACTAATTTCATCTCTTTAGACTGCCAATACATTGTGGGGATTAATTTAAATGGTTCCCAACCCATAGGGATTGCATAATCCAATCCCAAACCCATAGGTATATTACTAAACATTCCATAACCTATCAAGTTCATTTTCAAATCATTCCTCTTATATCTAATAATCAATTTAAATAAAAAAGTGCCTTATCAAATATTTTAATAGTGTAATGGATAATGATTTATAAATATTTCACCAAAAAATCTAATAAAAATAAAAGTAAACACCAACTATTCAAATTACATATGGTTTAAGAAATAAAAATATCCTTGATAAATGATATGGATAATCAGGTGAAATTAAATGTTCAATGATCATAGAAAATTTAATATTTCTAGGGGACTAAAAAGGATCACAGAAGTGAATTTCAAAACTATTATTGGCCAAATAAATCAAAAAACCATCCAGAGGAAGAATTAGGATGGTATTAAAAGATCATATCCCATGTGGGGTAAAAATAAATAGTTATTGTTGATCATGATTCAAAATTCTATAATAATATCATTTGAAAAACATTCTTGATGAAAATATCCATTTTATTTTGAAAATCACTTGAAAATCATTTTCCTTGAAAATAAATTTTAAAAAAAAATATAATTAAAAAAATAACCTTTTAAATATATAATGGAATATTTGAAGATATGACATCAGATAAATCCATAATTTCTATACAAGTTAGAAAGAACACTCCTTTTGCACGGTAAAAGGTTAGAAAAGTGACTTATTGAGAATGAAATAACAAGATTCCCTTGAAAATGATTATAAAAAACCCATAAATGGAAATATTTTCATTAATAAATCATTTTGGGAAGGGAAAAACATTTTTGAAAACCTTTTCAAAAATTAGTGTATTATAAGGTAACATGTTTCCCGACAAATGAGAAAAATGAAGTTATTTTTTCATAAAAACATTTCCTAAAACATTTTGAGTTCCAAAGAGTAGAAAAATTATACAAATACATGAACATTTTCATGAAAACCCATATTATGATAAAATTAATGGTTTTATTAAACAATGGTCATATAATTTCCTTGAATTTAAATTCATATATAAATAATCCCAAATAAAATCAAAATGTGATGTAAACCCTTTAATAGATTATAATGTAGAAGTGAGAATAAATCAATTAATAGATTGTGTGTGTTCATTTCAAATCCACATATATAATTTTTAATACATAAATATGTGGTCAAAATCATTATACACATAATCATAGAATATTAAGGGCAATGAGGAAGTATTATAACCCAATGAAAAGGAAGAGAGTTTTGAAATTTCATTACTACTTGTTAACATAAAGTGTAAATCCCATTTAATGAAATAATTCAAGTTAAAACTAAAAATATCATTAATAATGAATGAATCATAATATTACACATCTAAGTGGATTTACGTACACCATATATGAGGAATTAGGTTTACAACAATAAATTATACCTCAAAGAATAGAAATTGAGACGAAGTCCCTTACAACTTTAGTAACATATAAAATGGAAGACCCAAAATAAATAATAATAAAATTCAATATTAAAATACCATGAATATAAAATAATTAATGATATATTATATCAAAATGGGTAGTGCTTACACCACACTAAATAATTAAGTGATGTTAATGGAATATGCCTCGCAAAAATAAAAGCGTGATAAGAATCACATACCATGTGTTTCCTTTCGATTGAACATATATTAAACTCATGTATAATGCTTCTAAGAATGTTAATATATTATTATATCACTATAACTACATTTATAATATCATATAAAATCTTTTTATAATATCTATCACCCATTTTTCAACAATCTTTCACTATTTTCACTATTTTGGGTTTTAATTTCCTAGTTTGTCGTGTATGTTTTGACTTGATAATTTTGTATTCATATATTGATCATGATTTTATCAAATCTAGGATTTAAACCATGATTTAATTATCATATATATTTGGTATAAATGTATTTAAAATAATATATAATGTTTGGATATAAGAAATAAAATTCATTATTCCTGGAGATGGTAGGCCGTATGTACGCATAAATGATACATTTATTTATTTGTTGTATTTAAAAGAATGAAAAGTAAATGATTTATACGTATATGTATATTAAATTTCTAGTATCATATTTATTTCACATATGTCACATATTTTTTTAAACCATTATTTATATGTTACATGTATAGTGTTAATGAATCACATTGCATTGAGGTGGTAATCCACACATCCAAAAACGATGTTTCCATAATCAAAAAATTGAATGTATAATTTTATGTGTTATAAATAAATTACACAAGTATAAATAAATAATAGATATAATTTATAAATAGAGTTTACTTTATAATTCTCAACCTTGAAAGGTGGTAAATGAAAAACAAACAATCATCGTTTCCGGAGGTGGTTGTTCGTCGTAGACAAACAATATGTTTGTTACCATTAGATGGAACTGTGTGTGAGTGTAGGTTTAAACATTAACATAAAAAATATTAATATATTTAGGATACTTATTCTATTATTTAATCATTTAATAATGAGAGTTTATGGGTGGGAGAATGAAAATAAAATAAAAGATCTTGAGGAAGGATGTTACCTCTTCTTTGGGAAACTCCTGTAGGTTTTCACCAAAGGGATTACTTGGATGATTTTATTCACAAAGTTAAAACTACAGGACTAGGGGAGGGATATTGGTTTCTTATTTTATTAGATTTTGGGTAAGCTAAAGGGCTTGCGAAGAGTGAATTATTGGGAGGGTTGGGTGCCTTTTAATAGTGGAGGAGGAGTAGCATTATTGTAAATGTTTGAAAAGGGAATTCCACCGATGTTCTTACCAATTAATTTATGTAAAATAATGAAAAATATTATATTCAATGGAGAATACTATCTTTATATTAAAATTTAATGTATTTTGTAAAAGATTCTAGGTTATTTTGGCCCTTATGTTTTACTTTTAGTACCTTGTTAAACTCATTTTTCTCTTAATTGTTGTAAATAATTTTCATTACTTTAAATATTGTTTTTCATAAAAAACCAAGTTAAACATATCATAAATTAAAAACTATTCTGATTCAAAATATTTAGTCCATTATTCAAATTTCCGATTGTCGATGTGTAAGAAATTAATTTAAAATCAGTCCCACAAATGGGATGACAATGCGTGTTTTTAAAGTAAAAATCATCAAAACTTTGCTAAGATTTTATATCCAAATCTAAATTTAAATTTATTCCAATGAACTGAATTGTATTAATATATTTATAATTTATCTTTTTTTACTTTAAAAATAACTGAAAATATAATTTATCAATATAAATAAGTTATATGAAAAAGAAGATTTGAATTAAAATTCATTATTTTTCACTATTCATCATAAAATTAAACTTAACATAAATATACCAAAAATTACCACTAACATAATTTTGATGTTTTTTTCAAAATAAGGTTTATTTTTAAATATAATATATATTAATGTTCCAATATTTTGATTTAAAATAGGTTCTCTATTAAAAGTATATAAATGTTTCTTTATAAAAATATTGTTTTTTATTCAAAATATTGGGTTTGTTTTAATCTTATACTTATCAAATATATTGGATGAATATAAAAAAATATTATAATATAATATCATATATATATATATATATTACATTAATATAACTCAATATTTGTAATTACATTATTTTATTATGGCAATACAGCTTTTTGTGCATAAAAATAGTTTCTATAAAAACATTCCCATTACATTAAATTTGTTCTTATATTCATTTCTAATTAATTTTTAACCAATGAATTAATTTTATATTTTTAAAAACATATAGTTTTATATGTTATTTAATACTATTCATAACTATTTTTTAATGGATATGTTATACCATATAATATTAAATAATAATATTTTAACAATGTATTGTTGTTTTTCTTCTTGCTTGTAATGTAAGCTATCGAAGAAAATAATATTTGCAAGAGATGCATGATAACTCAGTACCATGAAAATTGAAAACTATATCATATATTGTTTTTAATTAAAATAATAAATTTATTATAATGTTTCATGATATTATATTCTCTTACTTGCTTGGTGCTACGTTTTATACACAATATTGAATACAATGTTCTTACTTTATAATTTTGGAGCCCTAAATTCTCCCCACCTTAATTAAATTACATCCCTTCAATTTAGAATATACCATGATAATAAATAGTTTTTTATTTCCTATGTTGAAATTTCACATCGTCAGAAGGTTTTATAAAACATCTTCTAGACAATAGAGAATGGGATGTAAAAATTTCACATTGACTAGCATATTACATGGTCTCTAAGTAAGAGAACATTTGTAGAAAGTAGAGATATACACATGGAAGAAAAGTGTAAATATTTATGGAGAATGAGTGAGGTCATAAATAAAAAACAGTTTATTTATCAATGGAAAGTTGAGGGACACAAATCTATAAATATTTGATGATTTGGAAGTACATCGATTCCACAAAAATTAAGGTATTAAGAGTGCATTTGTTTCTAAAAATTTTCTAAATATTGAGTAATTATATTATTTCTTATACATATAAATAAATATATATACTTGAATTATTTTTATAAACACAATTTTATACTTTTTTGTGATTCGATCAAATTTTAATTCATGTAATGGATACCAAAAATATAATTTGATTCCTAAATCACTAAAATAAACCTTTAACAGATCGTATGGACTATAAAACTGTTACATGTCATTCCATTTATCTCTAAATGTTATCATAAGCCAATATGGTTAATACATTAATCTGTAAACAGAGAGAATAACACTATTGGTTTATAGTCATTCAAAAAATTTCTTATAAAAAACAATGAAAATTTAACTAAGAAATCACATAAGCTAATGGTATGTAAGAAATCCTTAGCATCCTTCGGTCATGGTGTTATGTCCGACAACATATCCAGAATTTATAGGTTTCTCCCATCATGAAAAAGTTTCTTTTATAAAACCATCTTAATATAATTTCCAAAATAAATAGGATGGATTCCCTTGAAATAAGTTTAATCACTATATATAATTTTTTAATGTGGTTTTCAAAACAACCTCAATACAAAAATACTTCATCTATTTTATTCCAAAATAGGTCCTTACATGGTCTAAGGTTTAACATAGGATATTAATTATCATTATCTATTCACATACTTCATAATGGTTTGTAAATAAAATTTGAATCATCATATGCATATGCCCTGAGAGTATCAAACCAGGTGTACAGTCAAGATTGTTATGATGCATAAGGTTACCCTCATGTTAGGCTATATGCACCTTGTGGGAGATATTACCCCTTGGTACATTAGTTCCATAACCACATCTACTTTTAGTATCCCGATAGGGTTATATTTCTAGGAAGAACCACTTAATCTCTATCTTTCCAAAATTCTAGGATGTTCAGTTATACTTATCATAAAATTCAACCATAGGGTTATGTTTTCTAGTCTATTTTTCCTAAATCTAGTTCCCATGTTTGCTATTAAACCTGCTCTAATACCATATATAGCAACCTGACCATAGAAAGCCAAAATCCAGTGTTTAGTACATTTACATTGACATAAGATACAATTAATTCAAGTACTAAAAGGATGAATAATATAATAATATTTGTAAACCAAATACATACAAGAGTCTTGTTTTACAAATTAATACACTAATTACAACATATTTTGTTTCCTTTTGAGGATAATAATGTTATTCCATCTATGGTGTCCTTTAATATATTTCATATAACACTTTAGTGAAATCCTAGGTAAAGTAAACATAACAATGTTTATCTAAAATTCATTTTAAGGTTAAGTACAGTTGAAGAAATAATGAATCAATGGGAGTAATCATAATGGAATGGTTAATAACTAAACACACATGACATATAATCAATAAAATAAGAAGAAACTATATAAACAATATGGTAAAGTAAAAAATTGAAGACACATTCCATTTAAATAACTGGATAAAGAAAAATCAATATTATAACACATTTAATTTAATCAATAAACTGAGTATGAAATGTTTCCATATATTTTTTCATAGTGAAAATATCATTGATAATATATACTAAATATTAATGGAGGAAATCCTTAATTACCAAAAATCATTTCTTTTAAGAACATCATACCTTTATTGTTATGAACATTCACAATATAGATTAAATCTAGGTGTTGAAACGATATATTCATCTTGGAAAAAAACTTGAAGGTTTTGTCATCAACTAACTGTGTCTCATGAGACTTCTAATACATCATGGTGATTACATTAAATGGTCACCAACCCATAAAAATTTCATTAACAGGTCCACAACCCATATGTCTTTCATTAACTGGTCCCCAACCTATATAGTTCATGTCCAAATCATTCCCCAAATATGGAATGTTTAACTTATAAAAACAATATGCCTTACCAAATATCCATATTGAGTAATGGATACAGATTTGTCAATATTTCATCAGTCGATAAAATAACTATAAATGTATACATTGTGTGTTAAAATGATATAATATTTAGGAAATAATTATTTCCACGATAAACGATATTAATAATTAAGGAAAATTCAGGGTTTAATAACCAAAGAAATTTAATATTTCAAGAGGACTGAAAGGAATCAAGTAAAAGAATGTTAATACAATTATTATTCAAATCAATCAAAAACCATATAGAATAATAATATGTATGGTATCAATAAAACATAACCCAAATCGAGTAAAAATAAAGGTTTGTTGTCATTAGTGAATTAAAATAATATAAAAGGTTTCTTTAAAAACATTATTGAGGAAAATATCATTTTTATATGGAAAAACATTTGAAAATCCTTTTCCTTGAAAATCACTTTTGAAATTTTTTTAATTAATATGTAACATATTTAAATTTCAATTGAAGCTTTGAATATATAACATTAGGTAAATCCATACATGTCGTAAAATGTAAAAAGAACGTTCCTTTTACATAGTAGAAAAGTACATTATTCAAAAAGTGACAAGAAGATTGCTTTGAAAATATTTTTCAAAGCCAAAAGGGGTAAAAATTTATTTGATAAATCATTTTGAGAAGGTGAAAACATTTTTGGAAACCTTTTCAGAAAATATTGTCTTTATAAGAAAACAGTGTCCTCGACAAAAGATAGAAATGAAGTTGAGTTTTCTTTAAAACATTTTCTAAAACATTTTTTATACCACAGACTAGAAAATAGTACTAATGCATTAATACATAATTAATAACCGTATTATGAGAAAATTAAATGGTTTACTGAACAATTCTCATATAATTTCCTCAACTGTAAATTCATGTGTAAACAATCCTGAATAAAATGACATTTGTGAACTAGACCCCTGAAAATATTATAATGTTGAAGTGAGAATAAATAAATGAATATATTATATGTATCAATTGTAAATCCATATAAATGATTTTAAAAATAGAAATAGATATTTTAAGTCATTATACACATAATCAAATAATATTAATGATAATGGGGAAGTATAATATCCCAATGATAAGGATACAGGTTATGAAATGTCTTTACCACTTGGTAAAATTAAGTGTCAATACCCTAAGAAGAAATAATTAAAATTGAAGTTTAAAATATGTATATAATTAATTAATCATTATATTAAATTTTAAATATTATATATCTACAAAATATATAATATCTTAGGTGCACGAAAATAATGTATCCCTCAAAGATTGAAAATTGAGATTAAGTCCCTTACCACTATAGTAACATATGAATTAGAAGACCCAAAAGTAATAATAATAAAATTAAATATATAAATACCATGAATATAAGATAATTCATGATATAATATATAAAAATGGGATTTAGGAATACCACAAAAAAATATGTGGTGTTAATGGCATATGCCTCACAGAAAGGAAAATGAGACAAGAATCTCATAACTTATATTTCATTTTGGGTGAAAATACATTAAAATATTTTATAATGGATTCAATAATGTTAATTAATTAGTAATTAAAAATAATTAAATTTAAATATCATATTTTATTTTATTATAATATCTTCTTACTTGTTTTTTAATAATATTTCATTATTTTTACTATTTCATGTGTTAATTTCCAAGTTTTTTTAGTATGTTTTGCTTTTTATTTTTGTTATTATTGTATTTATCATGATTTAATCATCTCCATGATGTAAAAAATTAGTTAATTATTATATATTTTCTTTATATATGTATTTAAAACAATCTATAATGTTTGGAGATACAAAATGAAATGCATCGTTCATGGAGACGGTAGGTCATACGTATGCATGAATGCTACTTTCATTTTTTTTACAAATTTTAAAGAATGAAATGTAAATGATATATAAATATATTTATAATAAAATTATAGTATATTATTTATGTCATATATGTCACTTAGGTTTATTAAAACCATCCTTTATTTGTTCTATTTATAATTTGGACATATCACATCGTGTTAGGGAGGCGGTAGTCCACATTTCCACAAATGATGTTATCGTAATCACAAAAAGTGAAAAGTATAAAGGTATGGGTTATAAAATAATTATATATGTATAATTAATTAATAAATATCATATATATATAATATTTAAATGGATTTTACATCATAATTCTTACCCATGAATGGTGGTTAACAAAAAAATAAACAATCATCATTTTGTGTGGTGGTAGTTTGATGTACACTAATGCTAAGTTCATTACCCATTAGATGGATGTGGTTGTGAATATTGGTAGAAATATTAACATAAAAAATATCAATATATTTATTATCATTATTCAATTATTTAATCATGTAATAAAAAATTTTGATGGGGGTGGATAATGAAAATAAAAAAAAAAGTGCTTGGGGAAGGATTTTACCTCTTCTTTGGGTAACACATTTTGGTTTGCACCAAAGGGATTCCATATAAGGCTTTATTTACAATGTTAAAAGTCTAGTATTATAAAGGAATTTTTGGAGCTTATTTTAGTAGAGTTTGGGTGATCCAAATAGATTTATAGGTTTGAATAAGTGGGAGGTGTGAGTGCCTTTATATAGTAGAGGAGAAGTAATGTTCTTATAAATTTTTGGAAAGGGAATTAATTCCATGTATTGTGGCTCCAAAAATGGATACAATTAGATTAAAGGGAGGATATGGTTGAAATATGAACATTTAATGCATTTTTTTACAATTTTTTAGTTCATTTTGGTCCATAAGATTAAAGTTTAGTCCCTTGTTAAGCTAATTTTTCTCTTAATTTATGTAGTTGATTTTAATTAAATCCACTAATTATTTTTGTAAAAAACTAATTTGAACTTATTAGATATTATAAATTATAATAATTCAAAATATAAAATCCATTTTTCTAAAATCCAATAACATAAGTTTTAGAAATTAATTTAAAATCAATCTTGTGGACGAGATGATAATGCGTGTTTTTAGAGTAAAATTAGTCAAAAGTTCACTAAATTTTATTTATCAAAATTCCAATTAAAATAGATTATAATGAAATAAATTGGATTAATATATGTATAATTTATCTAATTTTTCTTTTAAATTAATTAAAAATATTATTAATCTATAAATAAATTATAACTGAACAAAAATTTGAATTGAAATTTAGTATTTTTTATTATTCATCAAAATATGAGACATCATTGAACAATAAAAAAAATCACCCTAACCATATTTTGATATTTTTAAATAAAAAATAGTTTTAGTTTTGCATATAAAATTTATAAAAGTTTCTAAATTTTGTATTTAAAATAGGTTCTCCATTAAAATGTGGTAAAAGTATATTTATAAAAATATTGATTTTATACGAAATATTTGGTTTGTTATTATCTTATGAATATGAAATCTAATGGTTAAATCTAAAAAATAATTGATTGAATATAATATATATATATATATATGTATATATATATTACATTAAGGTCATTTAATAATTATAATTACTTTAATTGTTTAGGATAAAACAAATTTGTATGCATAAATATAGTTTTATATAAAAACATTCCCTTTACATTCAATTGGTTCTAATATTCATTTTTAATTAGTTTGAAACCAATTAATTCATTTAATATTTGTTTTAGAACATAGATTTCCATATCTATGTTAATACTATTCATAACCTACAATTTAATAGATAGGTTATTTATTATTATATTAAAGAACTATATATTAATAATGTAATGATATTCGGTAAAACTATGTCTTGCATGTAACATAAGTTATCAAAGAAACTTGTTGTTGTGTGAGACACACACTAAATCAGTATTGAGAACATTGAGAAATATATCTTAGAGTGATTTTATTTAAAATTTTAAATATATTTTAATGTTTCAGGATATTATATTCCCTTAAATACGTAGTGTGGTGTTTCATACATGATATCAAATACAATGTTTTTTCATTAGAATTTCAAGGTGTTACATCTACTTCTACTAATTTGGAATGTTTCTACCATAAAGAATATATTGAGTTTATTATTTTTATTCCACTACCTTTTGGTCCTCCATCCACTTCTATTGAAGAAGATATATCTTTATTGTTCAGCTATACTATTACTAAACTAGACTTGCTACGATGAGAACAAGGTGATACCGTAATTGTGAAAATATTTTTACAACAAGAGGTGTAGTCTCTCAGATCTGTACAGAAGACTTGTGTAACCCTGGAATTATTGGTGTTGAACCTAGAGGTAGCTTTGAATGGGGTTATCTTTAATATATGAACAATGTAGCTTATTATACTAAGAAAATGTGTGAATGAACATATTGAAATCAACTGAAGGAACGTTAAAATGTTCAAGAAATGCATGCTTGTTGCATCTCCTAATAGTTGAACTACTACCATGAATGAGTGAGTAAAAAATAAGCTGATATTATTCCTTGATGAGTTCTTGAAATTGTGTTATTGTAGAGATGATAAATATAAGATATTTTTTCGTAAAATGTATAATACGCATGTGATCATATGAACGGAGGATGTGAATGGCCTCAAAAACTTCATTCATCATGTATGAAGACTACATGGTCATTCTAAATATAATCCGGTAAAAATAAAGGATAATTAATTATGTCAAGAAAATTTAACATCATGCAACATCAAACTGGAGATTGAAGGAATAACAAGATGCCATGATGTTTTGTGTACGATTGAAGGACCAACTTCCTGGAATAAGATTCATCATTTGAAAAACATGAATTTTCAATATATATATATATATATATATATATATATATATTTGTGGTTGTTTCTATGTTTCTCCAAAAAATTATAACAATTTAAAAATTCTGGATATATAAATCATATATTTGAAAATAATAATAAATTAAAAAATGCAACAAGATAAATATTTATGTGATATAAAAATTTAAATAATAAAACTAAATATAAAAAATTTAATTTAAAAAAATTAATTCTAGAAATTTAATTCTTAATAATAAAAATAAATATTTAATAATTATAAAAAAATAAGTTTCAAAAATATATTATAAATACAATAACACATATTAAAAACAATTCAAAAAATTTCCACAATTTTATAAAAAAAACTTATTCAAATAAGTCAATTAAATGATTAAAAATTATTAAATATTAATAATAAAATGATATTTAATAAATATATTTAAATGAATGGATTTTTAATTTTAAGAAATAATAAATAAAACAAAAAAATTCCAAAATATCCAATATTAACATGTTTATATAGGTAATAAATGACTCATCGATCTTTTTCTAGGGTTTTGGAACAATATGTGATTGTTTTCATGGTTTTGACCCCTACATGAGTGATTTTTCTTTCATTGATATGTTTTAGAAATATGTAATCATAGTTTCTATCATATCATGAACTCTAAGCATCATATTGATGTGAAAGTGGTTTCTATTGGTCACAAATGTTATTAGGATCATTTTCATGAGTTTTTATATCAATCATATATTTTATTCTCGATTTATTCCTCTTGATGGGTGATTTTTTAATTAAATTATCTAGGTGAAATGAAATTGTGGATAATACCAATTAATTGATTTATTAGAATAATGTGAAATTTATTCCTATATATGATAAATTAATATATGATCATTATTATATATTTCCATGAAATCCAAAAAAAATTAAATTTTTGACCCCTTTTGAGTGACTTGTCACCTTCTTAATAATGTAAAGGTTAAATGGAAATTTTGATCACACTGATAAATCTATGTGTAATATTGATGTGTGGTTGGTTTTTAGAAATTAAAATTTAATTGATTATAATTATACTATTTTTTAGGTATGTCTTAGTATATTTTTTTTTATTTTTACCCTCAGAATTTTGATTTTCCATTTTTTTATAAAATTTAGAGATTTCCAAAAAGTAAAAGAATACTTTGTTAAATAAAAAAACCATAGAAGTATAAAAAATGTTTTTTTAAAAAAGTGAATTTTCTAAAAACAATGAATCTCATCAGTACATCACTGGTCTACGGAAAGGTTTAGAGAAGTAATCCATTTGATAGAAAGTCCATACATGAGACAATTAACCTTCTGATATACTTGTATAATGATATAATTCATGGAGTAAAGTGATTCTAAGTAGTTTATTCATCATGTATTTAGCTTCCATTAAAGGATAATAATACCATTTATAATATCTTACACAATTGTGGTAAAATCATATTCAAGACAAAAAGTAGGAAATCATTATTGATCTCTAGCTACAACCACATTAATAATGTCAATAATTTCGGCATAAATATATGTGCTAATACCACAATGACTGTAGAAACATTCTATTACATCACTAATTTCATTTATAAAAAACTTCATTATAACTTAAAGGATCTAGATTTCCCTTTTATGATTCATCCATCTTGCATTTGATCCTTCCTAGAAGGAGATGAATCCGCAAAAATTATAATGATCTAGATGGAGGATAATAATTACTTGTAAATTCAAATAACTTAAGAATGATAAATTCATGATTTAAATTATCACAATACTACTTTTATGAACCATTTTATTTCCTTACAACAGCAATCACATCCACAATATCTGATTGAATTGATAATGAAGTACTAACATGTCTCGTTTGTTTCATTTTTTTCCAAATAATTTGGATGAATTCCTAACATGATAGAATAAAAGAATTCATCGCACATTAAGAAATATTAATATAAAAACACATGAGTAGATGGTCACATATACTGGTTGTACAATGAAGTCATGTTTCAAAAAAATATGTTATTGCTAACTGTATTGTAGTCGTTGTAACAAAAATAAAAAAATTGTTGATGTACCCATGATGAAGATTTAATAATAAATATTTTTATAAATGAATAATTCAAACACCCTATATAAAATCTTAATTAGGAAGTTTTTAATGCAAACTTCCCCAAGAAATGGATAATCTATAAGGTAGAATCCATCCCCATGACAAATATTCAATCATTTTGGTTGTATTCCCCTGCACAACATCATGATAGAAATTCCTTGGGGAAATAATTACTAATAAAAAAAGTTATAAATAAGAGTTTAATTACCATTAATGATATTATAAATCAAAAATACTTCTTTGAAATAAATAGGAATCCCATCTAATGAGTTTTCCATCTACAATTTGATAAATAAATTTATCTCAAAAGTAGAGTTAGAGGAATAAAGACACTTGATGAAAGGTATACTTTTCCAATTATCCAACATAAAATTTAAGGATGAATTGGTGATAACTATTTGTTGAGCGTTCATTGAAATAATATGGAAATAAATATTGAGATCAGGCTAGTTATAAGAATCCATATAATTTAAATTCCTAGTTTTGATTGAAATTTGTGAATGTGTATCTCATAAAATCAAGTGTGTTCGACTCTTCAATAATAAGCCTTTACATGGAGTTATCTTGTAAAGATATATTGATATTACAAAGAATTTTTATATTAATACTACCAATTTCAATTGGCTTCAATCATTTTTTCAAAGATATGGCCACAAGCCTCTACTAAATAAGGATTCCTCTCCATATAATGTTCTTGATAGAGGTGTTGATAATAATGATGAGGGAAGCCGACTATTGATAAACCATAAAAGAGTAAAAAAAATTGAGATAATAAGAGATTCATAGAGGATAAATCTTCCTGCAATCAAGAGAGTCTTGGCTTTCTAGGAAGCTAAATGATTACGGACCTGACTCACAGCTTAAAAAAAACTGATATAAGGCTCATCCCAAAACATAGGGACACCGAGATAAGTAATGGGAAGAACATTGTAACTCCCTAACCCCAGTTACCCAGAGTCGGTGCATTATTACATAACATTGGCATGATCACAAAGAAATCATGTCCTGAAAGACCGATCAGTTTAGTATTATTGGAAACCATACTCATACATAATTTCATCTTTATAACTTGAAAAGAAATACAACACTAATTTTTTCCATTGAAAAAATAAAAGCCTCCTAGATTATGCCTGAAAGTCAATCATAACTAACTACTTCATATACAATGAAAATGAAACATAAGAATTGGGGGATCTCAAACTCTCAATAAGGGTAAGAAATACATTGGAAGATAACATAAATATTAATCATGGTGAATAATTGAAAACACAAGCCTTTAAAAATAATAAACATGAACACTTTTATGGAAGGAACATGATTGGGGTAAATAATTCCATAATAAAACATAATCATGGGTATTCTACAAGTGGAATTACCACATGAACCATCAATATTATTTTCATAATGAGGGAATGTATAATGCCATACATTCTGAAACATTTTATCGAGGCCTTTCCCAAGTCGTCTAAAAATTATTAAGGCCTCAGCCAAAACCATATATCAAACTGGGAAATTGCACATCCAATTTCATGTCTTGTGGTCTCATGAGACTTATCAATGCATCTATGAGCTATAGCATGCTCTACACGTCACTTACTAAGTCTAATACATTCCTCCAATGAAAAGGTTGAAATATAACATAAACATTCATATTAAAACTACCATACAAAATGACAATACATTAACCATAAACCATGAATGGTATAACAGTAACACATCCATAGTCAATAATATAAAAAAACCATCAATACAATATGGAAGATTTGTATCATAATGAATTGACTTCAAACAAGTATAAAATCTATCATAGGATGTTGACATAGATAAAATCAAAACTATTTGAGAGAAATATCTCTTTTTTTGGAAGTTATTTAAAGTTACGTAATTATAAAAGAAAACATTTATTTTGAAAATATTCTAAGAAGTTTTAAGGTAATCTTTGACGATTTTATAATGACGAAGAATAATTGTACCTGCCGAATAAGTTAAAAAATAAATTCATACAATAATTTTGTCAAAATGGTCGTAAAGTTCCTTGTTTGGAAACTGACTAAAAGATTCCATTCAATATATATAAGTTCAAATAAGGGTATAAATGACTTTAAACTATTATATAGTAAATAGTAAAAAAAATTGAAATAAATTTTTAAGAAAAATGGATGTGGATGATAAAGAGGTCCCAGTAGATGCTTACGTAAACAAAAACCTCGGATAATAAATAGATTCTAGAATTAACCATTACTTTGAACATTTACTTGATCAAGGGTTGGTTAACATCCTGTATAATGGTTAAATAATAGTTATTAAATTATAAAATAACCTTATACGTTAATATCATATCATATACGATCTTCTAATATTTCTTTGTTAATAATATTTTAGTGTTATCATCATTTCGGGTGTTAACTGATTCATTTTACTTTATATGAATTGTTACATAAGTAATGTTTGTAATGGATGGGATTTATTTTATTCATATTAAGATTAATATTAAGTCTTTAAAAATTATTTTTAAACATCAAATGAAAATTAGTCTTGAATGGATACGATGGGGAATGAATCTCATCGCGTTCGTGGAGACGGTAATTCGTACATATGCATGAGCGACAATATCCTTATTTTGATATTAAAATAAAACATAATTGGATTTAATATCATATATATTTAATCATTATCATATTATATTTATTATTTAAATTTTTTTTACTCATTATTATACCCATCCAAACGATGAAGTGTTTGAATAACAAATTACACCACGATGTGGAGACGGTAATCCGTACGCTCGCACGTATGGTGACATTGTCATTTATATGATGGATAGAATAATGAATAAGGCTGTAAAATTTTTATAATAACATCACAATATATATAATATACTGTAGTTATTATTTAGGAATGGAAACAACAAATAAAGATGGAGTGGAAGAAGTAAATAACTTGAAAGAGGTGATGAAATATTTACCTCTTCTTTGGGTTCTTCATTTTGATTTGATCAAAAGGGATCCATAAATTTGATTTCTGACTAAAGGAAGGCCTATAGGATTAAGGGAGGAATGTTGGTAGGATATTTGGGTAGGTTTTGGCCGATCCAAATTGCTTTGAAGGTGTGAATTTGAGAGAAGGAGAAGTTCCCTTTTATAAGAGGGGTGAGGGGAACCTTAGGAAAAGATTGAAATATTATTTTATAATAAAAACATTATCGGTTTCTAATGGCTCGAAAATGAATTATTTAAATTCTAATGTTATTATGGGTTGAAAAAATGTCAACCAACAGGTTTTAGACACGTTTGGGTCACTATATTAACATTATATTTTAGATTTAACTCTTAGTTAAGTAGTTTGACATTTATCATGTCTCTTTATATTTTTATATTATATGGTTAATAAACTTACAATAAACTTCAAATAGAACCCCAAGTGGTTCATTTATGATACCAATATCATTATATAAAATTTTTGACCGAACCATATATATTTATAATTATTTTGTTAACCAATAATATTGTATTTGATTTAAAAATTCATTTATACCAATTTTGACATTATTTTAAAATTGATTTTTTTTAAAGTCCTATCAACTTTTTTTCTTAGAACTAAATACATTTAATCCACCCTAACATCTCATATTAACCTAGGAAATTATTGAAATTCATTAAATGTCTCAAATTTGATTTATTTTTATATTTATAATATCAATTTTTTTAATAATTCATTAATATGGTAATTACTGTATCATCATTGTGTCATAAATAAATTTAATTATTTAAATTATAAAATCTATAAATAATATACCATTATGTAGGAAATTTTTTTATATTTCTAATGAATATTTATAGTAGAATTTATATTGTGTTTAACCTTATATTAAAAATGGTTTAGTTATTAAACATGGAATTCAACTCTTTTAACACTTCTTTAAATAAAATAATAGTAAATGTCCTAATCTAATCCAAGTGGACCAAAGAGGATCATATTTTATTCCAAAGGTTGTTTTTGGTCGATTTATACTTATACAATAGAATTAGGACATGTGGTAGGGTAATAATAATAACAATTTTACCCATAATTTCCCTATTTACTTCTAAACGTGGTAAATATAAATAAAAAAGTTACTATTCACAAAAAAAATTATTTTGATCTTATTGAACTACATTTTTCATACTGATATCAACCGCGTCTCTCGAATTTTTGAAATTATACTCAAAGAAGCGGTAAAATTATGTTTTATACAAATTTGGAAATGCTCCTAGGAGGTGGGTAAAAGACGGTAAAAAGTGTGATAAAATTTTATATATCTTAACTCATTATAAAGTGACTCCAATGAATTAAATTGAACATGTATATGTATTATGTATCTATTTTTTTCTCAAATAAATTTAAAAAAAAATTAATATTTATTAAAAAAAATCATTTTTAAACAATAACTCAGTGTTTTTCACTATTCATCAAAAATTGAAAGTTTTCAGAATAATACGAAAAATTCACCCTAAGCTAATTTTGATATTCTGAATCCAAAAAATAAGTCCATTATGAAAGATAAAATTTATAAAATTTCAAAAAGTGATTATTACTATTCGTAATGCCTAGTTTGACTGGTCGTAGTGTGTGAGGATCTCGAAATTGCGTACAATGAAAGCTATTGCATTATTCAAAGGGAAACGTACTGTGGAAGCTTGGGGTGTTACATTATTTCCTCCTTCAAATAATTTGATCCTAGAAATTTCTATAATATTACTGTATAAAAAGATTCTAGTGGTTCTTCATCATATGTTCCTTTAGTTCCCACGTTGCCTCTTCCATCTTATGGTTCCTCCATAGAAATTTTACCAGACGAGTCATCCGGTTTCTCAGCACTCTTTCTCTAGTATCATGAATTTTGATAGACTCTTCACAATAAGATAGATCAAGTTCCAGTTTAATTTCCACATAGGTGAGTACATGCGTTGGTTCGGGCATGTATTTTCTCAATAGTGATACATGGAGCACATCATGAACTTTGGAGAGACTTGGAGGCATTGCCAACCGGTAAGCTACAACCCCAATTTGTTCTAGAAATTTTAAAGGTCTTATGTACCTAGGACTTAGTTTAACCTTCTTACCGAATCATATAACTCCCTTACATGGATATACAATCAAGAAAACATGATATCATACCAGAAATTCCAAATCCTTCCTTTGGTTATCGAAATAGCTATTCTACCTACATTGTGCTGTTTGGATGTGGGTTTGGATAACCCTCACCATTTCCATCATTCCCACACCATGTTTTTGGCCTACGAGTTTTTTTCACAAACATCATCCCAAAAAGTTGGTGTGCGACATCTCTTGCCATATAATGCTTCATATGGTTCCATCAGAATACTTTAATGGAAGTTATTTTTATAGGAAAATTATACCATATATAAATATTGATCCCACATACCTTGAATGTCAAGTGAGAAAGCTCTCAAAATTTCTTCTAAGGTTTGAATAGTCTATTCTGATTATCCATCAAATTGAGGGTGGTATGCAGTTCTCAAATGATGTTTTTTTCCAGTGATTTCTAAATTTGTTTTCGGAATCTTGATGTAAAATGGGAATCATGACCAGAAACAATCGATATGGATACACCATGGAGTCTTACAACTTCATTAATATATATTCTTGCTAAACATTCATGTAGTAAATCTTCTCTTATAGAAAGAAAATGTGCTGACTCGGTAAGACGATCAACAATGACCCATATTGCATCATTCCTTCTAGGTGTCTTTGGTAGCCCCATGAAAAAGACCATTGTAATATTATCCCATTCCACTCATGTATGGGAAGAGGTTGCATGACTCCTCCAGGCTGTTGCCTTTTAAATTTCACGTGTTGACAAACCATACATCTTGACACAAAATCAGTAATCTCCCTCTTTATGTTCTCCCACCAAAAATATTCATTCAAATATCTATACATCTTAGTGCTACTAGGGTGTATAGAGAAATTGGAGCTATGGGAATCATCTAAAAATTCCCTTTTCAGATCAGGTATATCAGGAACACAATGTATCTTCCCAAACATCAAAATATAGTCTTCATATATGATTTCACTCAATATCCCGTCATTCATAGCTTTAATCTTCTTTTGAAAATCCTCATCATTAGTCTGAAAAATCTTTATCCTTTCTAGTAAAGATGGTTTGGCAACCATTTGAAAAAGCATTGATGTTTCAAATTCATTGTTATTCCAATATCCATCTTTACTAGATCCATGTATATAGGTTCCTTTTCAACTCTCATTTTATTCAAAACTCCATGATCCTTTCTACTCAAAGCATATTCCACCTTATTTTCCTACCTCAGGTGGTAGTGTATAGTGCAATCATAATCCTTGAGTAGTTCAAGCCATCACCTTTGTCTCATGTTGAGTTATTTTTATGAGAAAATATACTTCAAACTATTTTGATCTGTATAAATCTCACATTTTTCACCATATAGATAGTGTCTCCATATCATCAAAGAAAAGATTACAACTTCCAACACAAGAACATGAGTAGTATAGTTTTGTTCATGAATTTTTAGTTGTCGTGATTCATAGGCAATAACTCTATCATTCATTTTAAGGACACAACCAAGTATATTCTTTGAGGCATCACTGTAAATAAGAAACATATCATTCCCTAATGGTAGAGTCAATATAGGATCATTGACTAATGTTTTTCTCAGTCCATCAAAACATTCTTCAAAGCCTTTTGAACAATCAAATTTAACCCCTTTATGTGTGATCTTGGTTAATGGGTTAGCCAATCGGGCAAAATTCAGGACAAAACCTCGATAATAACCAGCTAAACCAATAAAACTATATACCTCAGTTATATTTCTTAAAGATAGAAATTCTTGGATTTCCTTTAACTTATAATAGGAAAAAGAGATTCCATCTTTAGATACAATATTACCAAGAAAAGAAATCTCTTGAAGCCAAAATTCACACTTGTTAAACATGCTTTATAATTCATTTATTCTGATGGTTTTCAGAATGGTGCACAAGTAATTTTCATGATCTTCATAGATTTTTGATTATACCAAGATATCATCAATAAATTCAACTACAAAGTCATCAATATATTCCATGAACACTCTGTTCATTAGATCTATAAAAATAGATGGTGCATTAGTTAACCGAAAAGGCATTATTGTAAATTCTTAATGCCCATACCTGGTTCAAAATGTTGTTTTCAGAATGTCTTCCTTCTTCACACACAAGTGATGATATCTAGATCGAAGTTCAATCATTGAAAAATATTAAGCTCCATGAATTTGGTCAAATAAATCACAAATGTAAGGTAGGGGATAGTTGTTATTTATTGTTATAGCATTGATCTACCTATAGTCAATGCACAACCTCATAGATCCATCTTTCTTCTTAACAAAAAGAACATGGGCACCACATGGAGAAACACTAGGGAGAATAAATCCCTTATTACTCAATTATTCTTGTTGTTTCATTAGTTCCACTAATTCCACAGTGTCCATTATAGAAGGGGTATTCGATATGGGCCTTGAACATAGAATTAAATCAATGCAAAACTAAATTTCTCATTCTAGAGGTTGTCCAGGTAAATCCCATGGAAACACATCAATATATTACCACACAATAAGTATGTCCCCTATTTGAACATTAATTTCCTCACCCATTATTATTTTGTTCTCTTCTTCCCCAATAATTGAATTTAGTTGAGCTACTAGGGGTGGATCTTGATAAGAATTTGGTGGTGAAGTTTCTACTCTAAAGATAAGGTACTCTTTATCATCATTAAAAATTGTAACCTCCTTCTTCTTACAATAAATTTTTGCATCATGGTCCAAAATCCAATCCATTTCAAGGATTATATCAAATTCAATCATGGGTATGAGGATGAGATCAGTAGATAAAGAGCATTCATATGCCCTAATGGGAACCAATTCACATAATTTTATTACCATGATACTTCCCTTAAGTGTTTTGATAGACAACTCCCTTGTTAAATAAAATTGGAAATATATAATTTTCTTAGAAAACTGGGAAGATATGAATCAATTCGATGTTCCATAATCAAATAAAGTATTGGCTAAACTTAAGGAAATCCTTAAATTACCTGTCACCAAATCTTTCGGAGCATCAACCTCAGTAGTAGTGATCGCATAAGCTTTGCCTTGATCCCATTTCATTTTATGAAATAAGTTTACCGGATGCTTCTGACATTCATTTGCATAATGTCCCATATCCCTGAAATAGTAGCATTGAACATTGGTAGTGTCTTTCATTCCCTTACAATCCCCAGCAAGATGGCCGTTTTGTCCATATTTTTAGCATACTCCTTCTCCTTTTATATAGGCATGAGGGTGCTTCCTTCCACAATTATCACAGGGTGGAAATTCAATTCTTCCCTTCTTCCCAGTTTCTGTATTTTCTTTCCCATCGTGTTTAGCAGATATCTTCTACTCTTTCTTTTCTTTAAAGTCATAAGTCTTAGAGAAATCATTTTTTGTCTTGATATCACATGAGACAATATCTTCATATGATGAGAAGGATTTTGATAGCAATGCTCGGCAGAGAAATGTTTTTGACCCATAAAAGAAATGGTCAATCTTACTTCATTGATTATATATATAATATACAGCATGCCTTTCTAATGTTGTAAAGTTAGACTCATACGTTTCAATATTATTATCCTCCTTTTGCCTCAGACTAAGAAATTTCTATTCCATGTCCACTCGATGGTCACGAGGAAAGTATTTTTATTTGAAACGTTATTTAAACTCCCTCCATTACAGACTAGACACTTTTTTATCTTCCTTTGTGTTTTGAATCAATGACCACCATTGATCAACATCTCCAGTGAGGCGATAAACATCCATGAAAATGTTTTCCCTTTCGCTACTCCCCAAAGTGTGAAATAGTTTTTCTAAGGAATTTATCCATTGCTCCAACACTAATGGATTTTTACTCCCATTGAATGTTGGTGTTTTTTTCCTCATGAAGTGGTCTAACATTGATCCTCCACATTGTGGATCAGGGTGCTCTATATGGGTAAGGTTATTATTCATAACCTGAGTGAGTTGTCCCAGTATATTGATAAACTGATCAGCACCAGTTGCATCACCAGCTCAGCTATAATTATCATGAGTAGGAGGGAAATCCCTACATGGATTACGATCATTGATATGGTTTCCATTCTTTCCACTAGGTGCCATTTCTAAACAATGGCATAAAATATATTAGTTTATAAATCAAAATACATAATTATATTCTTGTAAAACACTTAACATAAATTGAACAGTTTGTGGGTATAATCGATAATCATAAAAATGTTGTCTTTGAGGAAGTACATACTCATAAACCATTAATAATGGATTTTAAATAAAATAAGAATTATCCTAAGCATATCCCCTGGGAGTGTCGTAACCAAGAGTGCATCAAGGCCGATTTCCGTTCACTAGTTCCCATCTGAGTCTAGCTCAAAGTTTTGTTTTTGGGTTTTACCCCTAGGTACATCTGTGGCAGAGCCACCTCGACCTGCACATATCTAGAAAGAGATGTATTTCATGGAAAACTCATAAAATCTCTAAAATAACAAAACTCTAGGATGTTCTTATATAATAATCCTCAAATTATTTCTTATGATAATGTGCTATAACCAGAGTTCATCTAAATCTGGTTTCCAAGGTTTGTACTAAACTTCCTATGATACCAACTGTAACACACTGATGCCAGTTACCCATAGTCGGTGCATTATTTAATAACATTGGCATGATTAAAAGGAATCATGTCCCGAAATACCGATCCGTTTTGTATTATTGGAAACAAGATTCATACATAAGTTCATCTTTACAACTTGAAAAGAAATACAACACTAATTTATTCCATTAGAAAAAAATCCAAGCCTCCTTGATTATGCCTAAAATTAAATCTTAACTAACTTCTCCATATCCTGGGAAAATGAAACCTAAGAAATGGGTGACCTCAAATGCTCATTAAGGGTAAGCAATACAGTTGTAGATAACATAAATATTAAGTATATTGAATAATAGAAAACACATTCCTTTTCAAATAATAAACATGAGCACTTTTTGGGAAAGAATATGAGATGAGTAAATAATTCCATAATAAAACATAATAATTGGTATTCTACTAGTCGAATGACCACATGAACCCTCAATATTATTTTCATAATGAGGGAATGTATAATGCCATATATTCTGAAACAATTTGTCAAGGCCTCGTCCAAGAAAACTAAAAATGATTAAGGCCTTGGCCAAAACCATATATCAAAATGGGAAAGGCCTCGTCCCATTCCATGTCAATTTGTCTCATGAGACCAACTAATGCATCGGGGAGAAATAAAGTCATCCACCCGTCACTTACTAAGTCCAATACATTCCTCATATGAAAAGGTGTAAATATAACATAAACATTCGTATTAAAAATAGAATATGAAATGTCAACACTATATCCATAAACCATGAATGGTATAAAAATAACACATCCATAGTCAAACATATCACAAAACCTTAAATACAATATGGAATATTTGTATCATAATGAATCGACTTCAACCATGTATAAAATCAATTAAAGGGTGTTGACATAGATGAAATCAGAACAATTTGAGAGAAATATTTTTTTCTTTTTTGAAATCATTTAAAGTTAAATAATTATAAAAGAAAAAATTTATTTAAAAAATATTATTATAAAATTTTATGGGAAACTTTGAACATGTTATAACAGTGGAGAATAACTGCACCCACCATATAAGTTAAAAAATACATTCTTACCTTAATTTTGTCGAAGAGGTCGTAAAGTACCTTGTTTGGAAAACGACTAAAAGATTACTTTCAAAACAAAAAAGTTCTAATGAGGGTATAATTGACTTTAAACCATTGTCTAGTAAATAATAAAAATGTTTTAAAATATATTTTTATGAAACATGGATGTGGATGATAAAGAGGTCCCAGTAGATTCTTACGTAAAAACTTCTCGGATAATAAAGAGATTGTAGAATTAACCCTTAACTTGTATTTTTCCTTGGTTGAGGGTAGGTTAACATCCTGTATAATTGTAAAATAATAGTTATTATATTATAAAAGAACCATATAAATTAATATTATATCATATATGATCTTCTAATATTTCTTTGTTAATAATATTTTAGTATTATCGTCGTTTCAGGTGTTAACTAATTCGTTTTCCTTTATATAAATTGTTACGTAAGTAATGTTTGTTTTGGATATAATGTATCTTATTCATATTAATTATTTTATTAAGTATTTAGACATTTTTTTTAATCATCAATTTAAAAATATTCTGGAATGGATATGATGGGGAATGAATCTCATCACATTCATGGAGACAGTAATCCGTACGTACGCACGAGTGACAATATCATTATTTTGATATTAAAATCACATATAATTGGATGGTATATAATATATAAATATTCATTATCATATTATATTTATTATTTAAATCATTTATACTCATTATTATATCCATCCAAATGATGATGTGTTTGAATAACAAATTGCACCACGACGTGGAGACGGTAATCTGTACGTACGCACGTATAGTGACTTTGTCATTTATAGGATGGATAGGATAATGAATAAGGTTTTAGCATTTTTATAATAACATCATTGTATATTGAAGACACTGGAATTATTATTTTATAATGGAAACAACAAAGAAAGAGGATGTAGAAGAAGAAAAGAACTTGAAAGAGGTGATGAAATATTTACCTCTTCTTCGGGGTCTTCCTTTTAATTTGATCAAAATGGATCCTTAAGATGGATTTATGTCTAAAGTAAGGCATCTATGATGAAGGGAGTATAGTTGGGAGGATATTAGGTCAGGGTTTGGCCGAGCCAAATGCCTTTGAAGGTGTAAATTGGAGATTAGGGGATGTGCCCTTTTATAAGAGGGGTGAGGGGCACCTTTGGAAAAGATTGAAATATTATTTTATAATAAAATCATTTTCGTTTTATAATGGATCCAAAATGAATTATTTAAATTCTAATATGGGTATAGGTAGAAAACCTCTCAACTAATTGGTTTTATATAGGTTTGGGTCAAAATAGTAACCTTATCTTTTAGATTTAACTCTTAGTTAAATAGTTTGACATTTATCATGTATCATTGTATTTTTATATTATATGGTTAATAAAATTACTATAAACATCAAATTGAACCCCAATTGTTCATTAATAATACACCTATAATTATATAATTCTTTTGGATGAACCTTAGATTTTTATTTTTATTATATCAACTGATAATATAGTATTTTTTTTAAAACTCATTTTTGTGAATTTTGACAATATTTATTAAATGATTTTTGTTAAAGTCCTAACAACATTATTAATTAGAAATAAATACATTTAATAAAACATCACATGTCATATAAACCAATAAAATTATTTTAATTCATTAAAAGTCTCAAATTAAATTTATTTGGATATTTATAATATCAATTATTTTAATCATTCATTAATATGGTAAATACTGCATTATCATTGTGTCATAAATAAATTTAATTATTTAATGTATAAAAATTATAAATAAAATACCATTATGTAGGAAATTTTTTTATCTTTCTAATGAATATATATAGTTTAATTTATACTATGTGTAACCATATTTTAAAAATGTTTTAGTTATTAAATATAGAATTTAACTCTTTTAACTCTTCTTTCAATAAAATAATAATAAATGTCCTAATCTATCCAAGTGGACCAGATAGGTTCATATTTTATTTTAAGGTTGTTTTTTTTCTAATTATACTTATCCAATAGAATTAGGACATCTTTTAGGGTAATAATAATATCATTTCTACCCTAAATTACCCAATTTACTTTTAACCATGGTAAATAAATGAAAAACGTTACTATTCACCAAAAATTATTTTCATCTTATTGAACAAAATTTAACTTACTGATATCAACCGTGTCTCTCAGATTTTTTAAATTCAACTCACAGAAATGGAAAAGGTAAGTTTTATACAAATTTGGAAATGCTCCTAGGAGGTGGGTAAAAGACGGTAAAAAGATCGATAAAATTTTATATATCAAAACTCAATATAAAATGACCCCAATGAATTAAATTTAACTTATATAGGTATTATATATCTATTTTGAACTAAATTAAATTTAAATAAAATAAATACTAATTTAAATAAAAAGTTGGTTTTAAACAATAACTCAGTGTTTTTCTCTATTCATCAAAAATTGAGCATTTTCATAAAAATACAAAAAATTCACCCTAAGAAAATTTCGATATTCCGAATCCTAAAATGCAGTCCATTTTGAATGATAAAATTTTTATAATTTCAAAAAGTGGGTATTACTATTCATAACGGTTAGTTTGATAGGTTTTAGTGTGTTAGAATCTCGATGTTGTGTACGATGCAAGCTATTTCATTATTCAATGGGAAACTTACTGTGGATGCTTGGGGTGTTACAAACACCTCCCCATGTCCCAATCCCATCAATAATGATATATTTTCTATAAGTAGTTATTTTTTTACCAATTTATAAAAAAGACTAATTCCAACCGATCTCCAGACCCAAAATATTCTGACAATGAAGAATATAATTTTTATTTTTTTTATTTTTCCTTATCACCGTGATTTAAATGGATGATTTAATCAATATAAAATAAGTAAGTGGGCCAAATAAGGGCCCTATCAGCTCTAATGGTTTGGAATTTATTGGAATTAGATATACTAAGAAAGAATTTTCAAAAATAAATTTAATCAATGGAGAAATGATTGCTGAAAGCATATCACCTTTCCTTACACCTCTAGTACAAGTGAAATAGACCTCATAGTAACCATTTATAAACACAAAAATGTGTTATGAACTCAAAAGAGTTCTAACCCATTTAATAAAAATTTCATCAAAGCCAAAATGGCCTAAAATATTTAAAAAAAATTCCAAGTTATAAATATAAAAAGCCTTCTTAACTTCAACCTTAAGAGCTATATTTCCCTCTATAGTGGATTTTTTGAGAATATTATGGAATTTAGAAGAAGAAATAAAATCCTAAATAGTGTTTCCTTCGATTAATCCAAACAGATTTGGGGACAAAATCCTATTGACAATACTAGAAATCCTATTGGGGAAAAATTCCAATAATTCTATAGCTATTTTGAAGATTCACATTATCCACATTAGGAATGATAGTAGGAAACTGAGAGAATATTCCCTATGTCAGCTGTCATCCCTTGAAAAAATGGCTCGAAAGATTGTAAACATCACTATGAATAATCTCCCAATAATGTTGAAATAAATAATTTTTTAATCCATACAGACCATGAAATCTACCAGTATTTAGTCCAAAAATAGCCTCATTAATTTCAAATTCAATGGGAAGAATAATGAGGCTATAATCGTTCACATCATTAAAAATCCAAGGATTGATATATTCCATTAGATCAATACATGTATTAGGAACATAAAAAATCTCTTGTAAAAAGAAAAAATAAGAGCAAACAATAACACTTTTTTATCAAGAAACACGACATTAATACTGATAAAAACCAGTGGTCTATTATGTTTTATGAATAATCAAATGGAATTTAAAAATTTGGTTCCTCGGTCACCCTATTTTATACAGTTCGCTTTAAATTACTCTCTCTATATTCATTCTTTCATGTTCGAAATAGTGTTGTGTTCATGTATAGTCAAAGCCTACATAAAAATCATAACCAGTGTCTCTCTTTTGAATGTTATGAAGAAAAGACTCAAGATGAATAATATTTTAATCTATATAGGTAAAGAGATCACGACTCAGAAATTTCAATTAACTATTAGGTAATTTAAACTTTAAAACACAATCCAATGAATCAACATTATAGATTATATAATTCCTTGTGTCTTGAAACACTTTCTTACATTTAGGATTTAAAATAAAAGCATTGTTAAATCTGAACAGAAGATTCATTTTAGTCTTTGTGGAGACAATATATTTTAAATGAGAATAATGATATGAATTCTATCTTGCAAGATCAGAACCTGAAACCAAGGCCCAAAAATTATTGTAAATATCATTTATAAGGGATCTATCCAATCTGTTAGCCACCACTTTAATAAGATGCTTCATGTACTAAGTATATTTATCACCAACCATATTGATTTCATGTAGAGTTCTATTTTCAATACAATAATTGAATTCATTGGATGAATTAGAGAATTTAACCATGTGTAACCTTTCATATCAATTGAAAATTTTATTGAAATATCCATGAAGAACCCAAGAACCACTCATAGAATTATTTAAAGGATAAATTTCAAGTCATAAATATCTTCTCCCTTAATTTACATTGTAATAATAAATAAAATAGAAAATTTGAATCATAACCAATCATTTATAACATAAGGAAACAATTTTCTCTATAGAACTGATATATGAGATTACATTTATTCCTGAGTGAGCCAAAACCCAAAGCATTTTAATATCATTACTAGACTGATTACTATTACTTAAATGATAACCCAACTTTTAAAGAGAATTAATCTTTCTAGAAAAATTTATTTTAGGATAAAAAAGATTAAGAATATTAGGATAATGATTATTTATAAAAACGATAAGAGATATTATCATTTCTATATTGTCCAGGACATGAAAATACCAAAATAGAATCTTCATTTAAACTATTGTTTGGAGCAAGAATTTACATTTTTTTCTTTCCAATATATTTGTTTTGGCTGATTTCATGATGATAGTAGCTTTATTTCTATCATCTCTATAATTTTAAACATTTCCATTCTCTATATGTCAGGACTCTAAAAGCTCACAACATGCACTTCTCTCAAAAGAGATGATAAAATTAATGAATTCTACTTAGAAATCCTCAAATATTCTCATATGGTTCTAGATTTTTTATTCATTTTTATTCACAATTAGAATGGGATGGGAGTTACATTCATTGTTTTTATGTCTACCACTAATAAATAAATTATATTCATATGAAATAACTTTTACATTATCAATGGAAGTATTGATAACAGGGGAACGTGAATACATTAATTTTTTTACTAATTATTCCTTATAAGCCTAAGGAAGTTCATACATAGTGATAGAAAGAATAAAATGTCCAAGGGGTTCAATGATGGTCTTATTTTTACCTTCAATAGGATTTGTTAAAGGAATATAAAAGAAGTCACCAATAACTTATCCAACCTATACATATGATAACTCTTGACATCTATTAAGCTATGGATAGGTCGTTTTGATACTGCCTTCTTTTCCTCATATTAGCACAAACTGAATTTGACTGGAAGAATTTTCTTCCCAGGTCTTTATTAAATATTTTCTTCTTCCATTATCACATGCCAAACAATTATTAATAGTGATGTTAATAGTATTCATGCCATTAAAGATAAATGAAGGGATTTGATTCAATTAATAATGAAGAATTAAAAAAACATCATGATTTCTAAAGGCTTCAATAAATTTCTCATCTTTCAAATGTTCAACAAAACTTTTAATATCAAGAGAAATTTCAAGAAAAATGGTTTGATTCCAATTGCCCATAGTACCATTTTCTATTTCACTTCCATCAAGAGACACTTCAAAGTTTTTCAAATTAGTGGAAGGACAAGGTACTTCAATCACCCTTTATTATTCATCAATAAGGGTAACCAAATATTTTTCAACGGTATTCTTCAAAAAAATGGTATTTATTTTCTTTTTAATCCATTTTACATGATCATTTTTCTTTGAAATCTCACCATTTCCCAAAAAATGCTTTTATCCTTCTTATTTATGTTAACCTATTTCAATGCATTCAAATAAGGTGTTTGACTTACTTTGATATGGATAACCATTCAATTAGAAATGGATTATCCTATAATTATACAGACTTTACAAAAGGAAGTGACATATTCATACCCCACTTTTACCTCAAACTTGTGATCATTGGAAAAGAAATTAATTACATTTGGATGATTTGAATAAAATTTGGAATCAACCAACATTATATCATGTAAAACAAGATTACCATTAAGAGTGTGATTATCAATCATCGAAGGTATGTCAATTTATGTATCACGATCCTTTAAAATTTTGGGATTCTAGAACACCCAATTCATACTATGTAATCTAGCCCAAACATGTGTATTTTAGTTACTTTAACTAAACAGATCGAAGTTAATATCCCATTCAGATATACTCAGAATTCCCAGTTTTGAACTAACATTAATAAACAGAAAAACAACATCAAGGAAATCACTATTTCTCATGAGGATGGGGAAGAAACCTCATCCAATGAGAATCATATTCCAATAAATTCTTCCCAAAAAAGTGTAATATGATATTTGAGATCCTTTTATGACCATTATCACCCATAGAGTATTTAATCCATCCAAGAATGTGTAATTTATATAAATAAAGCCTTTGTCAAAGTGCATCCATATTTCAATGACCAATGAGCCACCATACATAGATTTACTAAAAATAGAAGACTGAGGGAGAATGTCATTGAAAATATCCGTACATTTAAGAGCCTCTAAAAAGAGAGTTTTTTGTTGATCAAAAAGCCTCACCATATTTTAGTTCAATGGCCAATTTATTTTTTCCATCAGAAGATACCTTTTCCACATCATCGAAATATCATTCCTAATATAGATGAAATGAATCCATGAGCCGAAAGTAGATCAAGACAAATGTGAATAATCACTATGTTATAAAAGGAAATTTGAACGATATAGCAATATAATCACCTTCTTATAAAGAATGAGATACATCATATCATGTACAATATTTTTTTATAGATTTTCCAATTATTTAAAATCATTAATTATGTGAAATCATAGCTTCAAATATATTGAGCATTTCAAGAATTTGATTCATGTGAAACTGATTCCAATAGATTAAAAATGACATTAGGATCATTATACTATGTTTACATGTCAATATCAATTAGTTTGTCAATTTTAACCCCTTAGTGGTTGATGTGATAATTTATTAAAAATATAAAGATTAAATGGTACTTTAGATCATATTGAGTAATATGGTCATAAGTTTGATGCACATATGATTCCTAAAGATAAAAATTAAATTTCAGGAAAATTCTCCTAGGATTTAAAGAAATAAAAAAAATCTTAGTTTTAACAACATTTAGGTGACTTCTAAATTTAAAAGGAATGTAAATACTATACAAAACATTCAATAATACTATGAAATTCAAATATTTGATTGTCGTCAGATTGGTTTATACTGGTCATAAATGACTCAAAGATTATTTTCATTTTTTTTCATCAACCCATGCTAATTTTCATGGTTTTGAACCATAAATGGATGATATTTCATTTATTAATAAGTGTTATCAATAAAAAATCATATTTCCCATCATATCATACAATCATGAAATCATATTGATTCACAAAAAAATTCCCTCATATCACAAATGACTTGATGATAATTGTCATATTTTTCTAGGTAAATATAAAATCATCTTCATAATTTTGAACTCTTAATGGTTGGTTTTTAATTCTTATAAAAATATCATTTGGAATTCATAAAATAGATAATGGAGATAAATTGAGCCATAAAATTGATGAACTGTTTATTCCTATAGATCATAAATGATTCTAGGATCATTCAAATAACATTTCATAGAAATACAATCTACTTTAAATGGTTTTTTACCTTTTAGGTGACTTTTAACATTAATAATATTGTGAATTGAAAAAAACTCTTTCAATCATAATAAGAAGAAATTAGACGTAACAAAACACAACAGATAAAATCAGCTTCAATAGTGTAATGTTTTACCTAATATTTCTTCTTCCTCGACCAATAAACTAAATATTCTTCTTGGAAGTTTCAAGTTCTATAAGTAATTTCATATCCATTCAACAATCTATAAAATATATATCTAAATAAATCCTCATAAATAACACAAATCCATAATAATAGAACATTCAAATTCATAAGATAACATTCTAAACATATATAATTATACAATGTATAGTATGGAATGAATAATTTTACCCCTCCCCACCATGACGCCTATGGAATTATTGTTGTGATACCCCCTTGTAGGCTATCCAATGTGTATCATAAAAATTATATTCATTAGTGTTGGTACTATTAGTATTAGTAGTCCCACTCAGTTGATTAATTTTTGACATGTACAAATACACCAAACATCAATCTGAAGTTTGGTGAGGTTGGAATGATTGAAAATGACGTTTTATTAGATTTAAAAGTGTTTAAATCATGAACAAAAGGGTTAAAGTCAAGGATATGATTTTGAGTTTTTGTTAAATCATAAGAGAAGTACAATTGATTAATTGTTAACATGAACAGATAAACCATTCATCAAACCATCATGTGGTGTAGTTAGAATAATGAACCAAAAGAACCTGGATTGTATTCAAATCATATAAACGATATTTTGGATTGATTTATGACATATAAAGTTTAAAAAAACATTAATCCATAATTTGGTATCTAATATATTGAGAACAAATATTGTCTTCGAAAGAGACGAGGTGCCACTAAACATATATGGAATTCCCAAGACACCAAAGGTTGGGAATTATTTCCAAGTGATTACTTAAACATTGGGGGACTATTTTCCATTAAGAGACAACACAACCAATCAATAAAAAATAAAAATAATAAAAACAACTATATGATTGATGAGGTATAAAAAATACAACTCAACAAAAATAACCAAAAAACAATAATAACAATGTATAAGTAGAAACAAAAAGAAAAAACAACAAGACACTAAGATAAATCATAAATTGGAACCAAGGTGGAACCGATCTAGAATATAAGGACATGATAAACTTCAAATATCTGACTTAAAACATCTATATTAAGAGGTACCACTAGAAAAATGAGAAATATTCCCCTTTATTATATCATGGAATGTAACATCTGTAAACACACTAAGGTTTATGTATAATGATGAGTCAAAATAACTAATATATAATCCACTAAAATCATCTCTAACACCCCACTTAGACAAGAAAATGTAATATAATTATTCAAAAGATTAATTTAAATATAAAAGGTTAACTTCGTAGTAATTATTCATTTAAAATAATTTAATTTAAAATAATAAATCGTTCATCCAAATATAATAATTCACATACCCATTCCAAATTCACACTAATACAAATTCATGCTATGTGAAATTCATATACTCATTAGTAGTTACTCACCAATCCCCTAAGTCATCACTATGTGACCATTCTCCAGGTTCCTAATGTCTGGCACTACTCACCCTATTCAGGGTCACATACAATGAAAAAGAACTCATTACAACCATGAATTGTAAGTTTATATCCTATTTCAATACAAAAAATTAATTCCATTTGTGAAAATTCAATGAAAATTTCTCTTTAATTAAAAAAAACTATAATTCAAAAACTCAAATAAAAGTGATTATCCAAAATTAATTTAAATTCACATGTTTCATGCATCATGAACCAACAAAATATTCCTTTAATAAATCAACCAAAGATTTATATGAAAATATAATATTTAATTTAATTAAACTAGTCCTTCATGTTCTAGAAAAAGTGTGGAATTGAGAGATTAAACCTACCTCAAAACAGTTAATGAAAATAAAGAACAACATAATAAAACCTCTTGATCTAGGATAAAGGATCCTTTTCCTTAATTTATAAAAGTAGGATTTCATAAAAACAAATAATAATTTATAGATATATCTATTACATATTAGATCTAACATTCCCTATTAGTGGATATGAGGAGATCTAATGAAAAAGGGTGAAAACCAAGACTTTCCATTGATTCGTGAGATCAAAAACACATAGATCTATCAAAAATGGATTATGTATCCAAGGGAACCACATAGAATTCTTATGAGATTATTGGATTTTGAGAGCCTAAGAGTAGGGGTGAAAAATGAGAGGCTTAGAGGTTAAAACTGAGTTAAACACTAATCTTCGGAGTATTAATTACATGTATACTTGTTATGACATGTGGTTTATATAATAGTACTATAACTATGTGTATACATCTACTTCCAAACTACCCCTTTATACAACTAGTTCACCCAATAAGATAAACTATGCCACACCTATTTTTTTAACTCTATCTCAACTTTTATGGTTTCTCTTTTGAAACATCACGGTTTTGGAAAACCATGCTCTAGTCGTGTATGTACATGATTCCTCATAATTATATCATAAAATTTATTGAATAAAATCATAATAATAACCCATATTTATCGATACAGAAATTCTAATGGTGGGGGAGAATGTAACACCCCCTATTTATGATGCATCACCCTTTAATCATAAATTATGAAGTTATATAATGTTTGGGGTTATATGTTTGGAGTTTCATGATGGTTTCAGTGTTTTATGGATATTTTTTAAAGGGTTTATAGTTTGATCATATTTAAGGGAAAATGGGTATTTTTCTCCAAAATATTGTGTGATATTCCTAGGAGGGCATTAGGGTGTGCATGACTAGAACATTATTCATCAAAACTTTATGGATTACTAGTTGAATCCCTAAAATTGTTCATAGAGAGAAAAACATGGTTGGAACATATTTTATCCAACCTTGAGAACCAATAAAGAGAATGTGAGGGTTTGAGATATAAGTAAGTACACTATTAGAGCATTGTTTCCTAAACTGTGTTGCCTAAACATTCCGCATGCAGTTAATTCTCTGAAAATTACTGGTTAACTCGGTTTAATCCTCCAAAACCCTCATTTTTCACATCTCCCCTTATCCACATTAACTCTACTACACGCTTCAGTTTTTATGAGAGTTCCCTTTAATCCAAAATCTATTGTTGATGGATCTATGTGTTTTGGATCTCTGTAATCATTGATAGGTCTTTGTTTTAAATATTTTTCTTTATATCTACTCATCTCCTCTCATATAGAACATTATATCTAATATATTATGGATTAATATAGGATTAATGATGTATTTTAATGACATAATTATTAGATTTATTGATGGAGAAGAATCTCGAGCCTAAATTTAGGATTTTTATTTAGCTGTTCTTTTTTCATCTCCCATTGAGAGGTATGTGGGTTCTCCCTCTTCTCAAATTTTTCTAAAACATGAAAGCTCAATTTCTTTAGAAAAAAATACCTGGATTTGAAAAGGAAAAATTGGATGATTTATCAAATAAAAACACTTTTATTTTTTTATGTGGGAAACATGGTAATTTAAATGTCTTTTGGAAATCACCTTCGATTTATGATTTTAAATTATAGTTTTATTTCAATGAAGAAATGATATTTGATGAAATGTTTTAAAAGTAAGTATTGACTATTTTTTAATGAACTTTTGTGGGAACTATTAGTAAATGGTTTCCGGGAGTTTATTTACATTGGACATGACCCTAAATAAGGGGAACATTAGAATATTGGAGTCACCTAGAGAATATTCATAAAGGGAATAATTAGTGTATTGGAAAGTAACCACTCATGTGTATGGGAATGCCACCTAGAATTCATATTTAATTTTTCGTGTGTGTGTGTGTTTATGTGTAAATGTGGAATTTGTATTTCAACTAGGATAATTGAACAAACCAAGTTTTTTTAAATTAAACATTTTTTATTAATTAATATATTTTATTCCCTTCTCTTTTCATTAAATTAATAATTTGAACTATGATCTAATTTGTTTTTATTCTAGTGGAACGATTCAAAAGATTTTTTGGATTTCCTATAAGGTATGAATACTCATCCCATTTATATTCCCCTTAGTATGTAATATATATGATATTTTACATGATACATGAAATGGGATGATTTTATATTTCTCTAGTAGTTCCACTTTATGAAAATATTTTGAGTTAGAGATATTTATATGATCATGTTCTTGGATTCTAGAGTGGTGGAAACTTGTTGATAAGTAATGTGTTATCATAGTTTCCTATGTTTCTATTTTATTACTTTTTCTAATACTATGGTTTTCATATTGGAATTAATATTGAGTTTTATTGTTTATAACTTATTCATCATATGGTTATGTTTTTTAATTTTTTTATTGATAGGTTTTGTTATCCCTAAAGGGAAAATAATACCATATTACATAAGTAAGACCTTGGAATTAAATTCTTTACCTTTTGTGTCTTTGGATGTTACCTAATGTTAGTGACACCTCGCCTCTTTCCAAGCCAATGTATGGGGTTTGGATGTTACACAGTATCATCAGAAAGACTTAAAATCATTTTTGTTATATTTTATAATCTTAAAACTCATATGTAATGTGGTGAAAATATAAAAAATGAGTTCTAATTATTGTGAAATTGTTTGAAAATTACTTTTTTTAATTTGAGATATATAATAATATATAGAAAATTAGACTAATAAATGATTTTTTTGGAATGATGAAAAATTTATATAAATGAACAATCTAGAAGTAAAAAATTCATAATCAAGAAATATAAGAATAAGTAAGAAGATAACATAAAAATGAATAAGGGAAAATAATTTAAAAGGAAAAAATTTAAATGTATAATCTTGAAGCATTAGATGAAAAATCATTAAATTGATGCGTAACTAAAAGTCAATGTTGAACCAATGAGTATTGGAAAAGGACAAGAGAAGATTTTGAATGAAATAAAAATATAAGTAACAAGATAAAGGAATGTTTAAAGAAAAAAAATCATAAGTAATGTCATAAACTCAAGTATAAACATTAAAAAAATGAAAAATAAGAAAAAAACATAAATCTAAAAGATTGATGTTAGATTCTACAAATGGAAGTAGATACACAATTTAGAGAATAAATTGTTGAAATAAAATTATTGGAATAGAAAAAACTAGAATAATCATAAATAAATATAGAAGAAATATAATTGAAAATTAAACAAAAATCCAAAATATAAAAAAGGAAAAGTTATGAATCCAAAAGTTATAGTTGAATTTGAAGTAGGATATAAGTCATAATCTTTAGTTTAATCTAACATTTAAGTAAATTCTAGAAACTAGATTCATAAAATATGTGATAGTAGATTCTAGGGAACATTTAATGGTAGATGAAAAAGAAAATATTGAATTTTAATCCAAAAGAAGAAACATAAGACATAAACATGATCATATTAGCAGATGACATAAGCTCGAGTACAGATTAAAATAGAAGTCACGAGTTGTACCTTGAAATAAAAGAAACTATAAAAGGTTCAAAACCAAGAAAATTATTTCAAAATATATAAAAATCAATAAAAAACCGATTTTTGAATAAATTATTTCATATAGGAACATATGTATCATATAATTACCTTGTATTTTTATATATAAATACCACATATTTTTATTTGAATGTTCATTAAATTTCACAAATACACACCCATGGATATAATGGTTTAGTTTATTTGGAGACTAGGTACACAATCTTCCTATTTAGAGAAATATGTTCAACATCTACCATAATAATCATACACTTTTATACTCAATATTAATATACCCTACTTAAAAACATACTTCATCATTTGGGTAAAGGAAACATAAGAAATGGATAGCTTAGATTATCAGTATGGGTAAGGATTAAAAAGATCATTCTATGATCATGTAAAAGTATAAAATAAGTATAATGGTATGCGATCATGAACATAACATAAAATGTTTATACCCAACCTTCCATATATGATAAACATGATTCAAGGGATAAATAATTATAATTCCAAAATTCATATTTAATAAGAGTGTGAAATCAACATAATTGATTAACCACATGCTCATTTCATAAAATCATTGCACAAAAATAGGTATAGAAACCAATTCATTTTTCAAGGTTAGCTACCAAGAACATAAAACATAGTGGATGAAGCCTCATCACCTATTTATCATTATGGATCAATCCCATCGGCCTAATTCCCATTCTGGATTAATCTCATAAACGTGTTTCTAATTGTTATCACATGATATATAAAGATTTACCTAATTCATTGGTGGGATATATAGTCCCCACCTATCCATGGTTATAACGTAACCATCGGTCATGGTTATAACTTAAACATCATCCTTGGTTATAACATAACCAATATCAAAAATGAAAACCATACATTAGTGTGACACAACGCCATAAAACATTTTTCATATCATAACCCATAAATAAAAGGGTATCATCAGCATTAAATCATAGAATATCCCATAAAAAAATAAATACTCATAATAATCTCACCAATTAATCATAGCATACCCAAGGAAAAGGAAAAATATTCATTAACATATCTTCATCATAATCATAAACCATCCAGAGAAAGAATAATGAAAGTACAATTGGATCATATTACCATTAAAGAATAAGAAACATCAAATTATTTCATTAAATATTTAAAATGATTTTGAATGATCCCATGGTATATTTCTTAAGGATTATATCCTTTCCACTCTGAAAGAAACATTTTAAAATGAAATTTTCAAAACCTATTTTCAAAAACCATTTCATTGAAATTTACCTTAGAAACTTATAAAATAATCGTTAAATAATTTACCAGTCACAAAAGTGTTAAATTATATTAATTCCATATATGATAAAATAATGATTAAATTAAAATTTTGGTAAAAAATATATGTATCTTGTTCAAAAAACAACATGAATAATCCTTTAAATACATTTTTAAAAGGACAAAAATAGGTAAAAACTTCATTAAAAATCATCAATGAATAGTTAATATATTTGTAAAACTTTTTCTTAGAATATGGATATGGAAGGAAAAGGGTTTTCAAGAGAATATATAATAAAATAGTATTTTTCGTAAAAATATTCTTTTTGTATATTTAATAATTTAAGAGAGGAAAAAGAAATAAAACCATATATTTTTTCATAAATAATTTGAGGATAAGAAAAGACATGTGAATCTTTAAACATGGATAATAATAAATCATTATTGGAGAATTTCATAAATAGTCTCCTTAAATAAAGATATTGTAACATTAAACACTTACCACTTCGGTATCTATTAATTGTAATCCCCGTTAATGAATTATAATAAATAAAACTGCAAATACCTTGAAAATAATGAAATTCATATTATAAAATGTCGAAGGGGATGTATACACTTATTATGAAATAAAAATGGTTCATAATTTAACTTATTTCCCAAATAAGACTATTTTATTCATGAAACCCTTACCTTAAGACTTGAATTCCTTCATATATGTGTTAATCTACTATTTTCCATAGATTCTATTTAGGTTTACAACTAAAAACATATTAGAAGGGTTTCATATTCAAAACAAGGCCTCTGTAAAGTGTATATGGAAGTAGGGTCTGGATTTGGGAAGGGATTGGATGAACCAATGGGTTTTGAAGGTGTGAAGAGTATAAGAGTTGAGTATCCTTTTATAAGTGGTGGTAAGACACAAATGGAATTAGTTAAAAGAATAATGTTTACCCACAATTTTCACAAGCGAAAATGCTCAAAAATCATTCATTATCGAACCTTATAGGTAATATTATATAAATATGGCCATAAAATGGGTTTTGGGGGTTTTATTGGTCAATTTACCACTTTTCTTTTTATTTTAATCACTCGGTAAACCTGTTTGAACCTTAACCGTTATAATTAGTTTTTAGTATTTTTACTACTCATTTATACCAAAAATTATGTAATAATTATTATGTCATATTAATTATTCGAATTAAAAATATAGAATACATTTTTTCAAATTTCATTCATATAAATATAAAATTTTAATTTAAAATTAAACATACACACACTATGGAAAATATGTTTTCGATAGAGAATATTCTCGTGAGTATAGAATGTTTTAATATCAAAATTCAATATGAAATAGATTGAAATGAAATAAATTTTATTCAAAATTCTATAATTTAACTAATTTCACTCCAAATATAATTTTAAACATGGTATAAAATTTTAATTTATTTAAATGAAAATGAAATTTTTTATAAAAATCAGTACTTTCACTATTCACCAAAAAAAGTAATATTTTGAGTAAATTCTTAATGAAAATAACCCTAAGATAATTTTGACATGTAGAATCAAAACATTATGTCAAAATTTAAAAATTAACTTTTTAAAATCTTCAATACCTAATTGTATTATTTTTTTCACAAAAAGTGATATAAATCATTTTTTGAAAAAAAACTATATTTTCAAAGCATATAAAGTCTTTACTAAAAATTATTCAGTTCATTATAAAAATATTTAAGTATCTAAAACCTTTATGCATAATTTTAAAAATGTGTATATTATTATTCATACCACATAATTTAATGTATATGTTAAAATTTTCATTTTTAAAAAATAATAGTAGTAGTATATTGTGGATCGTTAAAACTCGGTGTTGCATGTAACACAAGCTATCGATGAAATTTAATTTACTTAAGAAAAAATATTTCACATAATCTTAGTGTTTTAAATTGTACCCCTCTTAAAATATATTTATCCCTTAGAATTAATCACTATAATATAAATAAATTAGGATAGTACCACCTCATCATATCCTTAGGTTCCCATATTTCATCTTCAAATTTGCGGTTTATCTAAAGAAATATTGAAAATGTGAGTGGTATTGTTTCATATAACGTTATATATGTGGTCCAAAATCTCAATTACTTATTACACATAAGTAATTTCATGCACCTATGGTATGATCTCCAAGTGAAATACATTTGATGGATTATTTTTGTACATCATCTGGAGAGAGATATAGATCACATCATGAACTTTAGAGAGGTTTGGTGGAAGAAAAAATTAACCATCCCACCTCAATCATGAATCCCTAAAGGGATAATATACCTAGATATTAGTTTTAATTTATTATTTAATCTCATATCCTTCTTCTGTGAAGAAATTTATTGTATTACCTTCTCACAAACATCAAATTCTATATCTCATTTACAATTGTATACAAAATTTTTCTATTGAAATTTTGATACCCTTAAATACTACTGAATGAATATAAAATTTCTAACCATTTATTCAGCTCGATCGAGTCCTAATATAATTATTTTCCTATCTTCATTCCCATGCATTGTTCCTATTTAGTTATTTTCATATAGGGATTCATAATCATCCATATGAATTCATGAATTGAAGTTGTTGTTGAAAGAAAACACAACTATAGGAAGGTGTTTATCCCAATCACTTTTAAATCCGTAGAAATGGATCCCAGTATATTCACTATGATTTTAATTATTCTTCGGGAATAATTATATATATAACAATGATACAAAGTGATGAAACTCAACACTGTATCAAAGGCTTTCTAAATACATTTCTATAACATCAAGGTAAACCTCAAATCTCGATATGTTATAATAGAATATAGTACTCCATGAAACCTTACCACTCTCTTAATGTTTATAATGGAAATTTTATCTAGATATAAATAATCACTAATATCAAGGATGTGTGCTAAATTTGCAAGGTGATCTACTGTAATCCATATATATTTATTCCCTTTAGAGATTCTGAGGGTGTCTAAAGGCAAAATATATGGTGTTGTTTTTCCCAATTCCATTCTTTTGAAGAAAATGTTTATAAATTTCCCTTAGATGCTTATGTCATAGTCTTAACCTGATAACATTCCAAGCACCAAGAGACATATTCATCAATATCACTATTCATTTCTTCCCACCAAAAAAACTCTTTCATGCAGGCTAGTGGTAGGCTATATACCCTATTTTCCCTTCAATTGTGGGATCAATCCTCGTGGCCTTTATAGATGTGATAGGTTGTCTACCAACATACGGGATATCTTTTTTCAAAACTATATTAATATAATTACGATATCATATATAAATAACTCAAAATCAAAGAAAATATAAACCCTAAAGGTTAACAATAACTTTAATCTTAAGTTGGAAAAAGTAAAGGCATTCCTCCACTAATAACTCTTTCACTAAAACATATCGAAAAAAAGGGTTGTATTGCCATAAATTTCTCCAAAAATATCATTAATATCACATCACATATAACATATGAATGGGTGAGAAAGAATTTGATCATATGATGGAATTTAAAATCATAAACCCTTAATGGTATACATAAATCTTATGTTAATCTTATATGGAGATATATATTATTAAAAATGATAATTTACACTTTATTCCATAAATAATCTCTTATATTAACCAAAAAAATCTAATGTAATCTTGGCTTCATCCATGCATTGATTGAATATAAAATGTGATTTCATTATTCCAAAATCCATGTATATAGAGATAATAAATTCTTATAATCACATCATGTTCTACTGAAGGATGAAAAATAAAATTTTCACGGTGCTTCTTCATATGAAATAAATCATGGAATTCAAAAATAAGTAGTTATTGATAATTGTGATAAAATTATCATGATTCACTTAAACTATTGTTTTTTCATAAGACCTCCCTTTTACCATTATATTCATAGGTTTTTGTCTTTGTTCATCATAATTAGCCTTTGGATTTGAGAACTGGCCAACATTATGCCCATACTCCTTGCATTTGAATCGTTTGAGAAAGGGTGGCATGTTAGTGGGAATATTATTCTCATCCATTATGTTAATATGACCATTTATTTCATTTCTAAATTCATTAGAATTATGAGCCACCCTTCCACATTTAAACCACCTCCAGGTTATATTCAAGTAGTTAATGTTTCATCCCATATTTTTTACATGTAGATGGATGGAATTGAATTCCACAATGTGATTTATTCAAGTTTTCTTGAGACGCTGTCTATATTTTCCAATAAAAACCATATGAATAGTGGTAATATGCTATTTCCATTTCAACCATGAGTGTACATCGAATAATTTATTCAAATCTACTAATGTCTCTTACAGATAATACCATTTGGAGATTTGGTTTTAGGCCAAAAAATATATATTCACTGTTATTTTAGTTTGTATGATAATACAATAAGATTACCTCAGACATCTTATAAAAGTTTCTTCATAGTTACCAATAGAATCATCATCCTTCTATTTTAGCTCAAAAAAATCCTTCTCCATCTTTGTTTGACACATATGATGGAAGTTATTATTGATAAATTATTCCTTAAACTCATCTAGGTCTATAGAGTAAATTTCTTCACGTTACCTCTTATTCTCAATAAAATTCTACCATTGATATGCTTTACCGTCCAAATGATAATGAACCAAAATAAATTTCTCATACTCTGATCACTAGAGAACATAAAATATCTTTTTAGCGCTACAAATCCTTTTATTAGTAACTAGTGGAAGATTCTAGCCACTAAAAAAATGTGGGTTTTCCACATGAAGGACTCAAAATAATGTTGTTCCCTCTTTTTCTCATTTAAAGTTCAACATGATTCATATCTTCAGAACATTATTAGAGAATAATAATACAGTTTTTTTTATAAATCAAATAATATATTGTTTCTCAGGAGGAAAATCATTACATTGTGCATCACACTAATCATTTTCATGATTCCTTTAGGTTTCAACCATTTAATGTAACCACAAATCATAGTATAAGAAACAATAATCATAGTGGGAAACCACATAATCCTGTTGAATTATTTAGAGGTTATATATATCAAGAAAACTTAATTTAAATCAATAAATCCTTAGTTTTAACCTAGGTCATCCATGATAATTATCTATTTAAATACATTATGATTTTTCATAATGAAAATGTGAATTAACCAAAGCATATACCCAAGAATTTTCAAACAAGGTGCGTAATAAGACTCATTATTGTGTACCAAGTAAGGCTTGAGTCAATCCCAACATACCTTTTTTGGAGTTATTACCCCTTGGTACATCTATTTGAGAACCATGTCCACCTGTAGTATCAAAAAGGTATGTATTTCTAGGTAAACCACATAATATATTACTTACTGAAACTATTGGAAGTTATCCTATACTTAGTCTTATCATAAGGGTTTTTAATAATATTTTCTCATCCTAGTTTCCAATGGTAAACTAAGACTTTCTCAGATTCCAAGTATAAAGGCCTAGTACATTCATACATAAAGATGAAATATTTTTAGATAAATATTCAAAATATTTCACAAACTCTTGCTTGAGGACATTAAAGGTTTAGTGACATTTGAGACTAAGTACAAAATCTTCCTATATAAGGAGATATCAACAAAATATCATATAAATATCTTCCCCTTTATTTACTCTTAAAAAATATACCCTGCCTAAAATATTTATTCATAAACTGGGGAAAGAAAATATAATATATGGTGAAATAAAGTACTTAATAAGTGTTGGCATGGGAAATATCATTCTATGTTCATATAAAATCATAAGATAAACATAAGGGTATCTTATCATGAACATAACATACAAACTCCTTACCCAACCTATAATAGTTCATAAACATGTGTAAAGGGACAAATCATCATCATTCCAAAATACATGAATCATAAGACTGTGAAATCAACATAATTCATGAAACATAACATAATTTTATAAACCTTTGGCACTAAAAAAAGTATATAACCCATTACATTCTTCAAGGTTAACTAGAAAGACCATCAAACATAGTAGATTATGCCTCATCACATATTTTCCATTGTAGATCTAGTCTATTAGCATGATTCCCAATGTGGATCGAATATATTTACAGGTTTTCAATTATTATATCATGATATTTCAAGCTTTACCCATTTCATTAAAGTGTGATATAAGTTCTACATATATTTGTATATAATGTAACCACCATCCATGGTTATAATTTAACCACCATCATATAATAAAAATAATAATTAATTATTAAATAATATCAAACAAAATTAATCATATCATAACCATTGATAAGGGGTCTCATAAACCTTCCATCATATCATAACCCATTAAAAGGAAATGGTTCTCATAATCATCTCATCAGTTCCTCATAGCATAAACCATAGAAAATGATTGATTTTAATAAACATCTCTTCATCATAATCATTGATCATCCATAAAACTAAAAAGGATGTTACAATTGGATCATGTACCCAGAAACCAATAAATAACACCAAAGTATTTCATCTTAGCTGGAAAATAATTTTTAAAATTCACTTGGAAAATTTCTTGAGGAAAATAGCATTTGGACATTAAAAATCACTTTTTAAAACCTAAAATTCCATAAAATGTATTCAAAATTATTTTATTTGAAAATTCACTTAGAGAAATATTATATAAGCTTTAAATAATTGATCGGTCTTTTCTGCGGAAAATTATGTTCGCTTTATACACATTAAAAAAACATTCCTTTCATATTTCTATAAAATACAAAAGGTCCTTGTTTGGAAAATGACACAAAGATTCCTTTTAAACCATTTTGTTAAAAGTAAAACATTAGTACAAATGTATTTCAACAATCATTTAATAATATTAAAAACTTTCTTTAAAACATTATTATAAAACATGTATAAGAAATAAAAAGTGCTTTCAACTAAAAGCGTAAGTAAATAATATTTTTTATAAAAACATTATTTTGGTTTCATTAACCCTTTATGAGAAGAAAATGAATGCAAGACATGTAATTTGAAGAAATAATAAGAGGATAGTAAATGACATGAGTTTATTTAGTGGTAGATTATAAGATATCTTTATTTTAATCATACAATAAGTAGTCTTAATAAGTAATGAAATCATAACATTCTACTTTTACCAATTCGGTATCTTTGATTCATAAGCCCAATGAATGAATCACACCAAATAAAACATTAAATATGATGAGAATAAATAAATTCAAGATATAATATTTCAATGGGATTTTATATATGCCTATTGAAATAATAAAGGTCCATAACATTACTTATTTCCCAACGAAGACGAATTTAGAAAGAAAAAACCCATACCTTAAGTCCCTATGTCCTTCGTACACATTCGAATCTCCTCCTCCTTTGGGAGCCCCTTTAGGTTTTAACTTAATGCATTCTTAAGAGGTTCTACGAATCAAACTAAAGCCTTAATTAAGAGGATAGGGAATTAAGTAATGGATTTGGGATGATATTGTTAAAACCAAAGAGGTTTATATGTGTGAAGAGGAGAGGAGAGGGGTGATCTTTTATAATTGGGGGAGTGGACACACATTGAATTTTTGAAAAGAATAATGTGTACCCATGTTTTTCAAATTCCACAAGTCTCCAAAATAGTTCATTATCAAAACTTATAGGTGATATGGTAAATGTATGGCTAGATAATGATAGTTGTAAAAATTTATATGTAATTTTTCCCCTTATATTTTTAGTTTAGCCTATGTGGTAAACCTTTTTTTACCATAGTCATAGAAATTAATTTTTACTATTTTTACTATTATTTCTAACCAAAAATTATTTTTAACATATTATATAATAGTATTTATGATCATAAAAAATATAGAATGAATTTTTTAAAATTTCATTAATAGAAGTGGGAAATATATATTTAAAACTAAACCCATAGATGTAAAGAAAAAGTGGTTTTCGAAAGAGAAACTCTTCATAAGTATATGAAGATTAAATATAAAAATTAAATATGAATTTTTTTACAATGACCTAAATTTGATTAATATATATATATTTAAAATAAATTACTTTCAATTTTTTAATAAAATAATTTATAACTTTTTAAATTATTTAAATGAAAATGTAGTTTTTAATAAAAACAATTATTATTCACTATTAATCAAAAAAGTAATCTTTTCATGAAATTATAAAACATTCACGACAAGATAATTTAGACACATAGAATCCAAAAAATGAAGTTAAATATTTCAAATAAATTTTCTAAAAGTGTATAAAATTATTATTTTTTCAAAAAAATAATATAAATAATTTTTTAAGAAATGTTTTTTAAACGAATAAAAATAAATTACTAAAAGTTATGTACTAATTTATAAAAACATTAACTTTATGTAAAAAATTTATACCTAATATTCAAAATGGAGTTATTATTATTCATAATTCTAAATTTAATGGCTATGATAAAATTTTCAAGCTTAAATAGTATTATTAAGGTAATATTGTGCTTTGTTAAAACTCAGTGTTACATGTAATGAAAGTTTTCGAATAAATTAGTTTTATATGAAAAAAAATATTTGACAAAATCATAGGGTGTTAAAGGCCATCAGTATGACATTTCTTGAGATTAAAATTTGAGGTCGTTTGTTAGGTATTGACTCTTTAGATAATTTTTTTTAAATACTTTTATGTCTAGTATAACTATTTTTCCATCATTTCGACCACACTACACGATTAATTTGTGACATGTACCAATAGACCGCACATCAATACATAATGTGGTTTAGTTATAATTAGAAAATAAACACCCCAAATTATTTTAAAATCATAGTTAATTGTTCAATTGTCCAAAGTTTTCATGTGAATTAAAAAAATAGTTTTTGAAATATTGATGTGTGATTTTAAATTTTAACAAAAATATAAAGGTGAAGTGATACTGTGGATATCACCAAGAAATATGTTCATCAGATTGATGCATGATTGATTCCTATAGATCAAAAAAATCAGCATCATTACCCAATGTTTTTAGAACATGTAAAACTCATTTGATCTATTTTGACCACTTAAAGTTAACTTGTCACGTTAATAAAAATATAAATTCTAAATGAAACGTTAAATCATACTGAGAATTTTAAGTGTTGGATTGACATATGGCTACTACATATATATCATAAATGACTCATATATAATTTTCCAAATTTTTATCACTAATATGATATACTTTTATTATTTTTCAACCATATATTAGTGAATTTTCATTTATAAATTAGTGTTAATAATATAAAATCATAATATCCTTCATAATGAGTTATTCAGACATCAGATTAATGTGGAGATGAGTCATATATGATAAAAAATGTCTCTAGAATCACTTTCAAAAGTTTCCTTGTCATTCTGAAATGGTATTCTCAGTTTTGACCTATTAGTGTTTAATTTTTCATTTTAATAAAAATATTAGGGTGAAATGATAATCTTCATAATTGATATAAATCCATAAAATGGATTAATATGTGGTTGATTTATATATATCAAAAATTAATCAAGGATCATTATTAAATGTATTCATTGAAATACAAACTTGTTTTACAGATTTTGACCACTATAATGTGACATATCACATTAATATAAATATAATGTACAAAATACACTTTTGAACATACCAATTTATTTTTCTATTAGATTGTCATGTGGTTGGTCTATACAAATAATAAACGACATGCTTGTAATTATATTATATTTATACACCAATATGAGCTCTTTTGATTGGTTTTGAACCCTACAAAAGTAAACTTTCTTTTCTAAATAACTTTGAACAATATGAAATTTTCATTTCCATCACATCTAGTAATCCATATATCATATCAATATAAATATGATTTTAATATATCACAAATGACTCGAGGATTTTTTCTTATGTTTCCATGTCAACATAAAGTTTTATTATTAGGTTTGACCATGTGATGCTTGATGGGTCATTTTAATAAAAATATCAAGTTGAAATGATACTTTCAATCATTCCAAGAAATCCAAGAATCATATGTACACATGGATGATTTTTATAGATCAAAAATAATTCTAAAAACATTCTAAAAAGTTTCCTTGTCAATGTGAAAGCATGTTCTTAATTTTTACTCATTTTAGATGACTTTTTACTATAATAATAATGTAACATCCAAACTACACTTTAGATCATACCGATCATTTTAAGTTTCATATTTATGTGAGCCTTTTTTATAAATAAAGAATGATTCAACGATCATTTTTCTATGTTTTTAACCAATAAGTCCTATATTTATCTATTTTGGCTACAACACATGTGATTTTTCAATTAATTATATGTTTTAACAATAAAAAACCGTAGTTTCCATAGTATTAATTAATCTAAGCATTAAATTGATGTACGAATCATAAAATAGATAAAAAATTACTCAATTTGTTTCTACATATATAATATAAATCTGATGTCATCTTCTTGGTTTTTGACCCCATGATAGGTGATAAATAATTGTAATAAAAATAACAGGTAGAAATGATAATTTGGATCATACTACGAAATCTAGGATCATATTGGTTTGAAAATGATTAAAGTAGATCAAAAATATTTTTTGGATAATTCTCTTTTATTCTAAGATAAATATGACCTTGTTTTCTATGTTTTGATCCCTTTATGTTGACTTTTCACTTTAACAAGACTATGATTTCCAAATGGAACATTACATTATACAGGAAAAATTGGGTATCATATTGACTTGAGGTTGGTTTATACTATTCAAAAATGACACAAAGATTATTTTTAATGTTTTTTTTTTCAATTCGAGCATGTTTACTCGGTATTTACCCATACATGGTAGATTTTTTATTTATCAAAAAGTGTTAGCAATATGAAATATTAGTTTCAATCATTCCAAAAAATATGGTAATTATATTTATTTTTGAATGATTCTTACATATCCAAAATGGATTAGGGACTATTTTCTTAAGTATCCATGTCTATCTAATGTCATCCGCTTAATTATTTTCCCTTGAAGGATGATGCTTCATTTTAATTATAAATATAAAGGTTAAAAGACACATGGTATCATAATGATAAATATGTCCATTGAATTAATTGATGAATGATTCCTATAGATCCCAAATAATTTTAGGACTATTTTCCTATGGTTTCATTGAAATCCAATCTCATTTTCTTAGTTTTTTCCTATTGTAGTTGACTTTCCACTTTAATAGGAATGTGAAGTCCAAGAATCACATTTTATATTACTAATAAATTTAGGTGTCAAATTTATGTGTGTTTGGTTCATACATATTCGAAATGAATTGAAGGTAATTTTACTATATTTTTCACCGATATGAGCACATTTTATTGGTTTTGATGCTACACTATCAAATTTTTATTTATTAACAATTATTGATGATATAAAATTATTGTGAGCAATACATGTGTTAGATTGATGTTTAGTTTGTTTTTGTAGATAAAAAATAACCCAGAGATAATTTTTCTATGTTTTCATACCAATCCAAGAGCATTTTCTTATTTTTGACATTATTCATGTGGTTTCTTCATACTGATCTGAAATGAGTCTATTATAGTCTAACTATGATTTCCCCAATCCAGGTAGTTTAGGTTTCAGATTCACATGAAGTTTATACATATTATAAATTAATTAATAATATTTTTCTAAGATTTCACACAAATATGAGATTGTTTATTAAATTTTTTACCCTATATGGGTTATTATTAATTTATTAACAAGTGTTAGTAATTTGAAATCATTAGTTTCATCATATTGAGATATCTAGGAATCATATTTATGTGTGGATAATTCCTATCAATCATAAATGATTTGGGGATTTTTTTTCTTATATTCCCTAGTTAACCTGAATTCATGCACTCAGTTTTGATCCCATGATGGGTGATATATAATTTTCATAAAAATATCAAGGTGATATGATACTAGGTATCACACTATGAAATGAAAGAATCATATTGATCCATGTTTGATTCGTATATATTAAAAATTATTTAAGTATAATTTTTTGCATATTTCAGATAAATATTAACTTGTTTACACATTTTCACCCCTTTATTATGAATTTTCACACTATTTTCAACCGTATTGAGTAATTTAGTTGTCATATTGACGTGATATTTCTTATTATAGATTAAAAATAACACAAATATCCTTTTTTTATTTGTTTTAATTCCAAGAAAAACTCCTTTTCTTATTTTTTACCTCTATACTAGTTTTTTTTCATTTATTAATAGGATTAAAAATATTAAATCATAGTTTCCATTATAACTATAAATATAGGGATTGGATTATTACATGGATAATTCATATAGAGAAAAAATTACATTGGAATTATTATCTGAGATTCCATTTAAATTTGGCGATGTCCACTGAATTTTGACCCCTTGATGAGTGATATGTTATTCGAAAAAAAATATCAGTGTTGAATGATACATTTTATAATACCATGTAATATATTCATCATGTTGATGGAGTTTTCCTATATATAAAAAATTATTTTTGGTTCATTCACCTTTGTTTTCATGGAAATTTGAACTAGTTTACTCGTTTGTGTCTCCTTTAAGTAAATTATTTCTTTAATAAAAATGTGAAGGTCAAAAATAACATATAATAATACAAAAATATTTGGGTGTATAATTGATTTGAGGTTGTTTCATACAAATAATAAATGACATTAATATTGTTTTCATATGTTTTGGGCCAATATGAGAATGTTTTCTAAATTTTAACCCTATACACTTGATTTAACATTAATTAACAAGCGTTCTGGATATAAAATAATAGTTTTAATCATACTAAACAATCCAGGCATTGAATTAATCCACAAATAATTCCAAGAGATAAAAAATTTCTCAACGATCATTGTACTATTTTTTCATATTAATTAAAATTAATTTGCTCATTTTTGACTAATTGATAGGGTTTATGTAATTTAATTGAAATTATCAAAGTTAAATGTTACATTGTATTATAAATATGATCATATTAATATTAAGTTGATTCATATATATCAAAAGTAATTTTAGGATCATTATCTAATGTTTTGATAACAATTCCTATATGCTTGCTATGTTTGGACCCCTTTTAGATGACCTTTCATATTAATAAGAATATGTAGGATGAATAGAACATTTAATTACATCAAAGAATTTAGGTTTCTAATATTTGTGAATTTGGTTCATATAGGTCATAAATGAATCAAAGAGAATTTTATGTTGTTTTGAAGCTATTTTGGGCACAATTTCATGGTTTTACCCCTATTTAAGGGATTTTTCATTTATTAATATATGTTAACAAAATTATATAATAGTTTCTATCATGAAATGAAATCCAAGAATTAAATTTATGTGTGGAAAAAATACAGAGTAAAAAATTACTTGAGGATCATTTTTATAAGTTTCCATGTAAATATAAAATCATAATCTCACTTCTAACCTCTTGAAGGGTAATTTTTCTGTTTAATAAAAATATAGAGTTAATATGATATATCGGACAATTATAAACATTTCGGCCATTATATTGACTCAAAATTGATTCTTATAGATCAAAAAATATTTCTGGGTCATTCTCATATTATTAAATAGAAATTTAAACACATTATCTTTGGATTGACCCCTTTTAGGTTACTCGTCACTTTAATAAGAATGTGAAGGCCAAAGGACACATTCGAGAATAAAAAGTAATTCAAGTGTTGAATTTATATATGGTTGGTTAATATTAATCAATAATTCCTTGAATAAAATTTTTCTATGTTTTCAAACAAATTTGAAATATTTTTTTCATCTTTTGACCCTACATTGGTGATTTTTCAATTATTAATAAACATTTATGATGAGAAATCATAGTATTTATCAGTTGATGTAATCTAAGTATCATATTCATGCACAAATGAGCTCTATATTTCCCAAATGACTCAAGAATCATTATACACATTTTATATATCAATATAAAGTTGTATTCTTAGTTTTACCTCTTAACAAGTGATTTTTTACTTTAATATTAATAACAATGTGAAAAGATACTTTGGATAGTACCATGTAATCCAATAATTAGATTGATACACGGTTCATTCATGTAGATCATAAATTATTTAAGGAATTTATTTTATTTTTGAAAGAAATCTAATCTCATTTAATCTGTTTTGAAAAAATTTAGTTGATTTTTCACTAAAAAAGGAATGTGAAGTCCAAATGAAACTTTCGATCAAAAAATAAAATTTGGGTATTATATTGATGTGTGGTTGGATTGTATAGATTATAAATTACAAAATGATAATTTTACAATGTTTTAAAACCAATAAAAGAACATTTTCTCATTTTTTCCCCTATATGGGTGTTTTTTTATATTTTAATAAGTGTTAAAAATATGAAGTCATCATTTCCATTATACCAAGAATCCTGGTAATCATATAATTTTATTGATAATTACTCAAAATCACAAATGACTCGCTAATCATTGTCATATGTTTCCATTTTAAATAAATGTTTTTTTCTTGTTTTTGACATCTTGGAAGGTGATAGGAATTTTTAATAAAAATATCAATCTCAAAAGATACATTTGATGATATAGAGAAATATAGGAATAATATTTATGTAGGATTGATTATTTCATATCATAAATAATTTAAGGATTATTGAACAATGTTTCGAGGTAAATCAAAACACATATAATCTATCTTGACTCATTTTAGGATACTTGTAAAATTCATAATAATATAAAGGAAAACCCACACTTTCGATCATATAGAGTAGTTTGGGTGTCAGATTCATGTGACATTGGTTTTTACATATCAAAAATCACTCAAAGATTATTTTTATATTTTTTCACATAAACCCAAACTTGTTTGTTTTATTTTGAACATTATTTTATTAATAAGAGATAAAATATAAAATCATAGGATCTATTATATAGATGAATCCATATATCATATTGATCAGTGGATAATTATTATAGATTTTAAATGACTCAGGGATCCTTATCCTATGTTTCATTTCAAACTGAAGACTTATACATAATTTTGAACCCTTTATGGGTGTTATGAAATTTTAATAAAAATATCAAGGTGAAATGATACTATAGATCACATCGAGTAATCCAAGCATCAGATTGATTTGTACATGTCAAAATTTACTTAAGGTTATTTTTCCTATATTCTTAGGGAAATATGCACATGTTGACTCATTTTTTAGACTTTTTGGGGGACTTATCACTTTACGTTGAATCGTGATGGTAACTTTAGGTGGCTTATTAATGTGAGGTTTAGTTTTATATATCATACATGATTTAAAGATTGTTTTCTTATTTTCAAATCCAATCAGATATCTTTTTCCCATTTTTTACTTCTATACGGGTGATTTTTCATTTATTAATAGGTGTAAAAAATATGAAATAATAATTCCCATCATACCAAGAAATCCAATAATTATATTTATGTTCCTTAAATTATTAAATATAATAAATGAATCAATGAATTTTGTCCTTATTTTCTATGTAAATTTGATATTGTGATGTCCGAACCCAGGAGACACTCAAATGTTCTTTGATCCAATGGGTCCATTGGCAATAGGTACACCTCACCATATACTAGTGGTTTCCAAATAGTAGTGAGGAAATATAATGGTATATCAGGGAAACTATAAACTCATGATCAGAGTAACGTAGTGGTGTCATAAGTGAATAAATAAGTGGAAGCATAATATCAATGAATGGAAAAAGGTAAATAATACAATTAGTTGTAATGATAAACAAGACCAAGGGTAGAATCATATAAAAAATATGATTATGTCATATATCTATAAAAATGGTAGGAAACACATGGAAATAGGAATCCAATACAATACATGTATCAAAAATACAAAAAGACAAACAATAACTATATCCTTTGTAAGAACCCGGATCTTATTTTTAGGTGTGAGTCTTGATTTCGGGTTGTTTTTTAGTAAAAGATGAGTTTCTGGAAATTTTGGGAGTACATGCTATGTACAAATAAGTACACACCGTGTACCCAGTTTTGGTAGGTGACTGTGTACTAGCTGTGTAATGGACGAGTATATGGTCGTGTGTGGTGACTTGGAGACCACCAAGAGTGGAGGCCATAAAAGTAAAGTACATGTCATGTACATTTAAAATACATGCTATGTACTTTCTTTTTTCATTAAATGGACCATGGTCACATCTAATTGAGAGAACCCTTTTTCTCTAAGTTTCTCTCGTCTAGGAGTGACCGTACGACTACCGATCTTCGCCGAGCCCCCGACTCGTGGTCAGTTCTCTGAATTGACCATCGTTGATTGTGTTGGAATCGACATAGTGAGTTTTTCCTTCTTCTAGAACTTCATCTCCCGATTTCTCCTCTCTCACAAGTTATCATCAGTCGAACATTTTAAGCGTTTTTGTAGATATACATATTTCTATGGAAATTCAAGGCCTAAGGTTCACGTATATCTATCTCACTATGTAGAGGTATGAGGTTTGTGACTTTCCCTATATAGTCTTTGAATTTAATGTGAAAAAGTGACCAATACTCAAGAATGGGGTATTACGTGTTTATGGTTTTTAAACCTATTTTTCCTTCTATTCTTTGTTAGTTTTGATATAGGTTGTTTGTTTATGAATAGGATTAATTTTTTCCATGCTATGGAGGTTTTTTCCATATTTATTTATTTTGTACGATTGGTCTAGCATTTCCTATTAGGATGCTTCTTTGTTTCCCATGCCTAGTACTGTTAGGATGGAGTGATTATTATCTGATATGCTATGATATGTTGTAGATTTTTTAGCCAAGTAGTTCTTGAGGTTTACTTTGGCTGGAAAGTATCGTTGTGCATGATTGACTTACACAGGGCTGTGAGAACCTGGTTTAGTAGACCATAGGGAGAATGGACGTTGAGGGCTTCTCCAGAGTCTTTGTTTACTATTACATTACAAGACTATAAGGGGGATGGAATTTGTGCACCCTTATAGTGTCTATAGTTTCCTTGATATGTGCCACATGGGGAATTGGGCATTGAGTCCTTACTCAGAGTGCCTATTAGTTACCGATACGAGACCAAATGGGGACTTTATAGTGAGTGCATCCTCAGAGTGTCTTTGCTAAAGATGAACCATAGGGGATAGACTATGTGTACTTCTCAGATGGTTTCTTGTATTTTTTTGGTTGAACCATATGGGTTAGGCTGTAAGTAATTCCCAGAAGATTACCAGCTTTTGATTAGCTACTTACATGATATATGAAAATGAATGAAATTGAACTTTTAGGATTATTACTATGTGTACTTCTTTTCTTACTACTTCATTTTTTTATTGCCTTCCATATATATTCACTGACTATTAGGCACAAATATTTGGGTTGTTTCCTACTAGGATTAGTCTCACACCCTATTTGGGTCATGATTTTGGGCCCAAATAGATTATATTGTTGTAGGTATAGATATGGGAAAGCTCCATTCTACTTCAGGTACATGGTTGCTATGGAGCTGAGGATCATGGGACCAAGCTGAGGCTTTAGATGTTGTAAAGTTGTTTACTACTTTATTTTGTACATTTTTTAGTACTGTATTCCAACATTTCGACTTGTTTGTTTTCTTTCCTAGACTTATGGTTCATGCATTATTTAGATATGTGATCTCCAACTGTTTTTTACTTCTGCTGTATAATTTTCATATGGTATTATTACTACTTCTAATATTCTTATCTATTTTACTTCTTCAATGTTACACTGCCAGTGAGGGAATAGTTTTCCCACTTTCACAACCAAGGCCCTTGCTTCTAGTCACCAGCATATGGCATTTGGGGAATTGTTCTTCAGGCTATGTGACCAACAGGGTACGAGGCACCTCTAGGCGGCATTCGGAACTAGGGCGTTACAAAGTGGTATCATAGGGTTCTTTTCTTCTTGACTTACTAATTGGAGCCTATACCCATGGATATAAAACAAATAGGTACATGGTAATAAGTTGTGTCTAGGAGTAGCTGACTCATGTACTGGGAAATGCCAATTTACCTCGTTATTGTAATTTTTTCTGATTTTTCAATTTTTACAGTTGATGTGATATCATCATTATGGGGTTCACATGTTTTTTGATGTTATTATTGATATAATTGAGGTTATATTTTGTAGAAACCTAATGAGATGAAGTTATACTATATTATGCATCATATAGGAACTTGCTAGAAATCACATGTCATGCATTCTTGCCCTGCCATTTAGGGTTCATTAGTGATTTCATGTTATAATGATGGATGTAATGTAAGATATGCATGCTGTTGTGATATATTAATTGATAGAATACCTTCTTTTTGATAAGGTATTTTTTTGTGTAATGTTTTGATTGAATTGACAATAAACTTTGGTTCTTGAGGTGTTATGGGACCTCATGGATCAGAAATTGGTGGAACATTGTAATGTTATTCCTTGTATATCACATGTATAAGATGTCATGATATGATTCTAGGGGAGTATGGGCCCCCAAAGAATGAAATTTAGAACTTTAATGCTTGTTTCAGTGTTTTTTTGGGTTCCGGAGTAGTTTCCGAGGCTTATTATCTGGAAAAAACCCAAATTACATGGCATGTAATGATAAAACGTGTCCTTCTATTATGGAAGGAACTGTTTTATAAGTAAATTACATGTACTTTATGTTCACGCCATGTAGTCTCTAACCATGTCACTGGCTGTGTGGGAAAAGACACTGGGTTGGGAAATCTTTGGTGGAACACGCCGTGTACCGTTGAACATGTCGTGTTGTGTCTACCCGTGTGACTAATGACACAGATGGATAAAGCTTAACATAAACACACCATGTCAACCTTGAACATATCGTGTAGTATAACCCTTTTATCTAGCCATGTAACAAACAAAACAGGGTGGTGGAATCCATCTAGTACATGTCGTGTCCATCTGGAACACGCCGTGTAGAGTGAGCTGTGTAACTGGCCCTGTGACGAACAACACAGGTCAATGAAGTTTGACTAGTACACATAGTGTCTAGCACTAACATGTTTTGTAGTATTTTTTTAGGAGAACCGTGAAGATTAGCTGTGTAGAACAACTCGAGCAGGGTAAGTGGATTCATGTACACGTCGTGTGTTAAGACAACACACCGTGTGTATTGTGTGTTAAATGACAAATTTTGGTAGGAGTACACACCCATTTGAAGGCTTAAAGGAACATGATATGTATTGGATATACACACCATGCATCCATGTTTTATATAACTTAATTTCTTCCTTTATTCTTTTCCCTTCATAAAATTCTATTTTTCAGTCCCTAATAATCTTCATCTAAGGTGTGCCCTTGACCATGTAGAGTAAATCCACTCAGACATCCTCTGGTTGTCTACCAGTAACAGGGCAGTGATCAGACACTAGATATGGCTAATCAGGGACTACAAGTGGATCCTACAGTTGTGCCTGTATTGGCACCAGCCTTCCTTCGGGACACAGGTGTTGAGGCACAGTTCCAAGAGAGATTTATGAGGTTCATGCTGACCTTACGAGGAGTACCACATCCTGCCCCTTCTATGGAAGAGTTGACATGGGTTTTCCAAAAGTAAAATCCTCCCACCTTCATAGGGGAAGGAGGAACTCATGCTGTAGATTCATGGATAGAATCCATGCTTTTTATCTTTGAGCATCTGGAGACCCCTCTAGAGAGGAGGGTGCAGCTCGCTACATATATGATTCATAAATCCACCAAGAGATGGTGGGATGTGATCTCATAGGTGGGACACTAGTAGGTTATGGCGTGGGATGAGTTTTAGTGTTCCTTTTATGACTACTTCTACCCAGAGACATTGAGGGCTGATTGACCCTGAGAGTTCATGAGTCTGGAGCAAGGTACTCTTTCTTTTATGGATTATTCTTCTCGCTTCAGAGAGCTACAACACTTCATGACTATTCATAGAGGTGATGAGTTTTTTCTTCCAAGGATGATTGAGGATGGTCCCAGGCACGACATTAGATCTTAGGAGAACATCTTTAGGTTGACTTCCATCACTTCAATAGTCAACTAGGCACTGATCACGAATGGAAATCTGTGGGAATCTGGAGTTGTGCTCAAGGGAGGCTCAACATCCGGAGTTGGTATCCCTCTTACTGACAGTAGGAAGTTCCATAGGGAGTCAATGTGCATGGATACGTGGAGGCGGGACACTTCTTCTAGTAGGTTGGCGGTGTACTGCCAGTACGGGAAGAGTAGGCATATGAGACCACTTTTCCTGAAAGACCCAGTGGAGTGCCGATCATGAGGCAATATGGGACATCTTTAGCATTTGTGTTAGTTCTTATCACCATAATCTGGTGATACAGGTTCTTCTATGACTCCGCGTTCAGGAGAAGAACCACCAATTTCTCACCAGTCAGGGAACTAGAGCTCTTCCATCCATTCAATACGATGTATAGGTTGTGGTCAAGGCAGCATGTTTCCAAGAATTCAGCGACAAGAGGATGGATCATATCAGAGTGGTCGGGAAAAGTTGTAGTGCCAAGGTGCAGGTTATACTTTTGCAGTGGAGTAGACCTAGTCGGAGCAAGATCCCAGACCCTCTACAGTTCGAGGTACGATCATAATTTCCTCAGTTTTATCTTCTTCTCTATTCGATATAGGGGAATCTCATAGCTTTATATCTATTGTTGTTGTGGAGATCCTTGGGCTCGGTATCTTTTCTTCTGTTGATATATTGATTATAAACAAACAGTTGGTGGCAAGAATGGATAGTATATGTCAGTGCAAGGAGTTCCCTCTCGTGTTTGGTGGGTGTCACTTCATTTGGGACCTTTCTGTCCTAAAGATGACAGGCTCTGATGTCATTCTTAGAATAGACTTCTTAGTTCTATTTTTGGAAGTTGTCAATTTCTATCGTCGTATGGTGAGTTTCACATCACTATAGGGATGATCATTTATTCATAAGGGCGAGTGGGATGTCCAAGTGAGCAGAGAAAGGCCCGAGCATCATGGGTTGGGAGGAGTTACAGCCCATATTGGTAGTCTATATCTTGATGACCAGGGGACTTCACAGATGGACTTTCGTCTAGTGTTTATTAGTTTTAAGGATATCTTTCCAGAGGACTTTTTGAGGTTTTCCTCTAGAGAGAGAGGTTTACTTTTCTATTGAGATTGTGCCAAATGTGGCACTGATGTCCATTCTTCTTTATAGGATGGCTACACCTGAGTTTCAAGAGCTCAAGAAGCAGTTGGAGGAGTTGCAAGCAAAGGGTTTCATCCGAACCAGTACTTCTTCTTGGGGTTCGCCTATCCTATTTGGAAAGAAGGAAGGCGGTACAATCATACATTGTGTGGATTATCTGAATTTGAACTATTTTATAGTCAAGAACCGATATCCCTTGCTGAGGATTGATGATATCTTTGATAATTTTTGAGGAGCCCGGGTGTTCTCGAAGATCAACATAAGATTTATTTATCATCAGTTGCGCGTTAGACCATTATATGTACCTCTTAAAGCCTTTCGGAGTAGGTTTGGTTTATACGAGTATGTGGTTATGCCATTCGGTCTCACAAATGCGCCTTCAGTTTTTCTGGCACTAATGAACTGATTGTTCCATCCGTAATTGGATTCATTCATTGTAGTCTTCATGGATGATATATTGGTGTACTCTCACACTCGACATTACCATGCGACCCATCTTGAGATCATTTTGAGTACACCGAGAGAGAATTAGTTATATGCTAAGCTCTCAAAATTCCACTTTTGGATGGGCCAGATTCACTTTTTGAGTCATGTTATCTCAGAGACAGGAGTATCAGTAGATCCAAATAAAGTGATAGAAATAGCTTCCTAGGAGGATCTGAAGAATGTCTTTGAGGTAAAAAAGCTTTCTAGGAATTGATGGTTACTATAGATATTTCATACATGACTTTTCACGCTTAGAATCACCACTGACAGGTCTGGCTAAGAAGGGTGTGAAGTACTTGTTGTCTGATTCTTGTGAGTCATCCATTCAGGAGTTGAAAGGAAGGTTGACTTTAACACTGATACTAGTTCTACCAGAGATGGGAAAGAGCTATACTGTGTACTGTGATGAATCAGGTATCGGGCTGGCAGTAGTGCTTATACTGGTAGAAGGTGTCGTTGCATATGAGTCTCAACATTTGAGGCCACATGAGATAAATTACCCAAATCGCGATCTCGAGTTGGCTACATTTGTTCATGATTTATGCTATTGGAGACACTACCTATTGGGAGATCATTTTTTTGGTTTCCATCGACCATAAAAGTCTCAAATATATCTTCACTTAGTTTGAAATAAATTTGTGACAATGAAGGTGGGTTGAGTACCTAATGTCTTTTGACTTTATGCTTGCCTGCACACCTGGGAAAGGAAACGCAGTGGCTAATGCATTGAGAAGAAGAATTTGAAAATAGTTAGTTCAGGTGGCCAGTAGTGAGTGGCAGCTTATGGCTCTATTCTCTTAAATGAATTTGGAGGTTCACAATAGACAGGGGAAGAAGTTTCTATCTTCTATAGTCGTTACCTCTACTCTTCTTGATCAAGTGGCAATGAGGCAGCTATCAGATTTAGAAGGCATAGTCCTACGGGAGAGTGTGTCTGGAGAGGCCCCTATTCCTAGATGGAAAGTAGGCGAGGATGACATCTTTCATTTTCATGAATGCATGTGGGTTCTAGTAGACATTCTCAAGGAGATGATGTAGGACTTTCATTCCTCAGTTTGGGAAGATCATCCTTGTGTCACCATGATGTATTGAGATCTACACTGTCAGTATTGGTGGCAAGGTATGAAGATAAATGTTGTTGGTTTTTTCATGAGGTGTTCCACCTATCAGTAGGTGAAGGTGGAGCATCAGTGACCAACATTGATTTTGTAGAAGTTACATATTCCCGAGTGGAAATGGAATGATGTTGCGATAGATTTTTTGATAGGTTTGTTGATGTTCCCTCGAGGGAATGATGTATTTTGGGTTGTCAATGACAGACTCATGAAGTTTGCTCACTTCTTTCCGATCAAGGATACCCTCTGTGTTGATGAGGAAGGATGGATGTACATCCGAGAGATTGTACATCTACGTGGAGTTCAACACTCCATTGTTTCAGACATGGATGCTAGTTTTACTTCATAGGTATGGCAGGGACTTCAGAGGGATTTGGGTACACAGGTATTTCTGAGTACAACATACCATCCCTAGACAGATGGCCAGTTGAAGCATAAAACATAGGATCTTGAGGAGATTCTTTGAGCATGAATCCTATATTTTGTAGGTTTGTAGGGGTATCACATACCTCTTGTGGATTTTTTCTACAATAATAGTTTTCATTAAACTATTCATATGGCACTATATGAGGCCTTGTATGGTAGGCCATGCCGATAATCTTTATGTTGGTTGGAGGAAAGAGAGGCAGCAATGCTGGGACGTCGACTTTTCTAGGAGACCACTGTGCTGAAAGAGATGATTCAGAAAAGGATGGTTGCGGCACAGTCACGACAGAAGTCTTATGGTGATCGACGAAGATGACCTCTGGAGTTCGAGGTCAGAGATTAGGTTTTCCTGCGTGTCACACTGAGGTTGGGACACATGAGGATTTACATGAAGGGTAATCTTTCGCCAAGGTATTTTGGGTTGTTTGACATGTTGGAGAGAGTTGGTCAGGTTGTCTATCGGTTTTAGTTGCCTCAGAGGTACCGGTCTATACATGAAGTCTTCCACATTTCTCAACTTTTGATGTTACTTCTCAGACCCGTCTCATGTTTTCCAACCCAAGGAGGTTGAGTAAGAGATAGAAAAATCCTTCTATGATCACCCTATCTGGGTTATTGTTTGTATTGAGAGTGTTCTCCATGGCTGGTATGTTCCTTTGGTTTAACTGCTATGGTAGCACGAGTGAGTACATGATGAGAATTAAGAGAGGGAAACTGATGTATGATCATAGTGGCCAGAGTTGTTCAAGGATTCTTCTTCTATACCGCCTTGATATGGAAATTCAAGGACTAATTCATTAATGGGGGAATATTTTAAGAACCCAGATCTTCTTTTTAGGTATGAATATTTCTATTTGGTTGTTTTTAATAAAAAGCGTAGTTTTTGGAAATTTCTAGAGTACATGCCGTGTACTTTAAAGTACATGTTGTGTACCCAGTTTCCGTGAGTGACTATGTACTTCTCGTGTAACGGCCAAGTACATGGTTGTGTGTGGTGACTTGGATACCTCCTAAAGTGGAGGCCGAAAAAGGAAAGTATAGGTCATGTACATTCTTTTGTTTTTCATTAAAAGGACTAGGGTTGTGTCTAATTGAAAAAACCCTTGTTATCTTTGTATATCTCATCCTAGTGTGATTTTATAATCTTAGATCTTCTCCATGCCTCCGAATCACCATTCGTTCTCCGAATTGACTGTCATTGATTGTGTTGGAATCACCATGGTGAGTTCTTACTTCTTCTAGAACTTCATCTCATGATTTCTCTTCTCTCAAGAGTTATCCTCGGTCAAGGGTTTTAATAATTTTTGTAGATATACAAAAATATAGGGTGATTCAAGTCCTGAGGTTCACTTATATCGACCTCACTATGCTGAGGTAGGTGTTTATTTCCTTTCCGTAGATAGTATTTGAATTTTATGTGCAAAAGTTCCCAATACCCAAGAACGGGGTATTGCGTGTTTATGGTTTTTTGCCCTATTCTGCCATCTATGCCTTGTTTGTCTAGATATAGGTTGTTTGTTTTTGAATAGGTTCAATTTCTCCATGTAATGGATGTTTTCTGATGTTTTCTTATTTTGACCGTTTGTTCTAGCCTTTCCTGTTAGACTGCTACTTTGTTTTCATGCCTAGTATTGTTAGGATTTATTGATTATTATCGTACATATTATGATAAGTTGTAGATTGTTTATCCAAGTAGTTCTTGAGGTTTAATTTGGATTCCATGTATCATTTTGCATTTTTGACTTACATATGGGCCATGAGAACCTTGTGTAGTAAACCATAGGGATAATGTACATTGATGGATTCTCCAAAGTGTCTGTTTACTATTACGTTGCAAGACCATAGGGGTAGACTTTGTGCTCCTTCAGAGTGTCTGTAGGTTCCTCGATACGGGCCAAAAGGGGAATTGGACATCGAGTGCTTCCTTAGAGTGAATATAAGTTACTGATATGATACCACATGGGGAATTGATGGTGAGTGCTCCCTCAATGTGTCTTTGCCAAAGATGAACCAGAGGGGTTAGACTATGGGTACTTCCTAGAGGGTTGCATGTGTTTGTTTGGTTGAACCATATGGGTTTGGCTGTGAGTACTTATGATAGGTTTACCTAATTTTTATTAATTATATAAGTGATATATGAAAATGAATGCAATTGAATTTTTTGGATTATTTCTATGTGTACTTCCTTGCTTACAACTTCATTTTGTTTATTGCCTGCCATATATATTCACTGACTGTTAGGAATAGATCATTTGGTGGTTGCCTACTGGGATTAGTCTCACACCCTGTTCAGGTCATGCTTTTGTTCATAAATAGATTATATTATAGTAGGTATAGATAAGGGAAATCTACCTTCTGCTTTAGGTACATGATTGCTAAGGAGATGGGGAGAATGGAACCAAGATGAGGCTTGTGATGCTGTGGAGATGTTTACTAATTGATTTTGTACTTTGGTTCAGTACTATATTCCATCACTGTGATTTGTATGGCTACATTCATAGGCATATGTTTCATGAATTATTTATATATGTGAGCTTCAACTATTTATTACGTCCACTATTTAATTTTGGAATGGTATTATTAATGCTTCCTCTATTGATATCTGTTTTACTTCCGCTGTGTTAATCTGCCAATGAGGGTATAGTTTCCACACTATCACTACTAAGGCCCTCACTACTATTCGGCAGCCTATGGTATTCAGGGAAATTCTCTTGATGCAATTTGACCAACCTGGTACGGGGAACCTCTGGGAGTCTTCAAGAACTAAGACGTTACATCCATATAGAATCATGAACATGACTCAATTTTATGCTCCCCTAATCCAATGAACAATAAATTAAGTATAATAAAGAGGTTTCTTTCCCAATTTCCTACCTATATCCATGATGTTTTTCTGGGTATCCAATGGAATCCCAAACATTGTGTTATATAGCCCTCAGTAGGCCACCAATAACGATGTATGTACATTTATAATATGTTAATATTAGATGAAGTAGTGTGTAATATATAATATTAAATCAATTAAAAGTGATAGTTTTTATTCTATCAAGGAATACTGTTAGTAGTCATCATTATCATGAGGGATAATTATAAAAAATGGTAAGCATCATCATCAACCTACACCGTGATGTCAAGTTTCATATCATCTTATGTCAAGATCAAACGAGTATAAATTTATAAAGAATCCTAGTGGGTCAAGTAAACAAAATAAACAAGATCTCTAGTGAAGTAATGTCCAAGGAATATTATTATTCTAGATCCATTATGTAGATATTTCTATGGCATACCAAAATGTCATGTAAACCAAGAAAATTTGATCCAAGGAGTAGTAACACCTAAGGAATCCTAGATGATCATTAGATCAAATGAGTATAACTGTTCAATGAATTTTTGCTGGTCATCGAATGAATCAAGTAAATCAGATCCAAGGAGAAGTAATTTCCATGGAATCCAAGTAAGTTGAATAATTAGTGTCAAAATGTCCATGGAATTACAAGTGAGATTAATCCATTGTGTAGAAATGTACAAGTCATTCAAGTAAGCTGGATCCCTAGGGTACAAATTTTCAAGGAATCACGGTGGATTGTTGTTGCGATACCATGATTCCCATTATTATTAACCAAATCATAAACCATTTAAATAACATACTCAATACATGAGTTTGTACAACTCATTCCACATTTTACATTTAAGATAATTTAGTCACATAGAAAAGGGGTCAATATCCCTCTCTTAATGACTCGTTTACTTTCATATGTTTCCCACTATAATTAGCGAGGACACACACATCAAACAGGGTGGTTAGAACATGTGAAGCTACAAAAACATACCCCAAGGTGGCCCCAAATGAGGTTGAAAAGCACCAACCATGTCAAAGTCTTATAAGGGAAACTCACTATAGTTATATTAATTTAATTAATCAATTTAATTTATTTAAGATAAATTCTTGGAAAGTATGGAATTTGGAATAATGAAAAGAATTTATAAATCAACATAAATTAAGGGAAAAGGTATAGACCACCTACCTAAAGTCTATGTTATAACGCTAATTTATTATTGCCCTTTGATTCATCTTGGATTATAAGAAATTGGATGAAGGGTGGAAATCCCTAAAAATAGGGCATAAGATCCCACACTAAAATATCTTCATCAATGTGAATAAAAATTATGAATGGATCCTAAGTATTGAAGCACTCACTAGTAGTTATCCATTAAGGACAATAGTTCTTGAATCAGAAATCATATGGAAAACAGCATCCAAGCCTAGCTCTAGTATTGAGGAGCTTCAATAGGGGGAGAATAAATACCTCTTATACATTAGAAATAATGGAGGAAAAAGGTAAAAAAGGTCTTAAATAAGAAGGAGGAAAACAATAATTTCCCACAAAAATTTAGTGGTGCATTGTTTGGCCACATGTTTGGCCAGACCATTAACCAACCGTGGGCCTACCTCTACCCTAAGACACCCCTTGTAGAGACATGTCGCATGGTTACACGAAACAAATTCCAACCATGAATTTTTCTTATATTAAAAAACGATAGGTACCACCCATGTACATGCATTCGGGGTCTCATGGTTAGGTAAAACCATGGACCCTCTTCAGTGCAGTGAAACACCATGCATAGTTTACTCTAACTCTAAGGACTGGGAAGCATGGTTTTTTCTAACTATGAAACACATATATTGTTTAAAAAATAGAAGTGATCTGGGCTCCGAATAATCCTTAACATCCTCATTTACTCTATATCCTTACTAGTCATTCATTTTACATCAAAACCAACAAATTAAACTAAAAATAGATAATATGTACCTTTAAAAATTTCAAGGTAGCTACAATATCCACTCTTTAAATTACACCCCCCCCCATCGATTTGGCCCTCTGAGAGTAATAAGGAATAATTAGAGAAAATATACACCCATTAAGAATGTGCATCGTCCTCCTACTCCCATGTCTCATACAGTATTCAGTTTTTCATCCATGGAACCCATACTAGAGGAACTGACCGGACGTAGAGGACCTTCATTCTAAAATCAATAATATTTATAGGATGTTTCTCAAAGTATGCATCTTCTTCCAACTCATCCTCAGTATGATGAATAATTATTGATGGATAATAATGATATCGATGAAGATAAGATAGGTGGAAGACATTGTGCATGTCCCAGTACCATTGATGTAACTTCAACTGATATGATACTGGTCCGACTCTCTTCAGAATATCTGAGGGCCCAAAGTAATTAAGTGATAACATCCCTGGTTTCCTAATCCTTCTACGCTCCATCTAGAAATCCATAAGAAAACTTAATCCCTAACATAAAACTTAATATTTCATCAACATAGTTCGACATACGACTACTTAGAAGACTAAGAATTAATCATGCACTTCTTGATTAGCTACACCTGCTCTCTAGTCTCCTAAACAAGATGTGGTCGAAGCAGCTTAACCTCCCATACCTCAAACCAACACAAAGGTGATCTACATGGACCACCATATAAGACATCATAAGGATAAATGTAGATGGTATCCTAAAATATGATGTTATAATACAAATAAAATAGGGGTATATGTATCTTCTAGGAACCTATAAATTCAATGACACATGTTCGGAGCATGTCCTCTAACACCAGAATTATACCCTCTATCTGACCACTATTATAAAGTTGATAGGTCATGCTCAGAATCACTTATGTACCCAAGGACTTCTGTAACCCCTTCAATAACTAGAACATTAAATGAGTATCCCTTTTAGATATTAGAGAACATAAATTAATGTAAAGGAGTACAATCTCCATGACATATAGGCTCTCAATATCATCCACTGAGAAGGTCTCCCTTATCAGTAGAAATTGGGTGACCTTAATCATAAAATCTACAACAACCCAGATCATATCGTTCCCTCAAGGTGATCAGAGAAAACCTTCTATGAAATACATGGCGACATCATCCCACTTCCACTTAGGAAAGGATAATGGTTATAAGTGTCTTATCGGTCGATGATGTTTCACCTTAACCTACTGATAGGTGGAACATTGAGTAATAAAACAGGTTATATCACATTTCATACCAGGTCACCAATCACTACAACAAAATTCAGTTTATCAAGAACCAGGGATTTAACAGCGCTATCTAAAAGTGATGCTAATGAACTCCTTTGTTGGATCTAGAAAAAACACTCTTAAAGGGTATCTTTAATAGATCTTTTTAGATTTGTTAAAGGGGGTATTTAATAGTTTTAAAAACCCAATTTTAAATTGTTCCCTTTATAAGTCATGTAAAAAAACATTGATAAAGTCCCCCTTATTATCACTATTTGAAAAAGCACAAATAAAGGGTGTCCTTTATCAGTACTAGTAAAAAATCACAGATAAAGGGTATATTTTAAAAAAAAGATTTCAGAAAAAATGATATATTATTATATAAATATATTCTATTGATATAAATATAATATATATTTTTTAAATATTTTTTTGATATTATTAAATAAGAATTTACACATAATATATAATATATTTAGTGAAAATGACTTATAAAATAATTTTTTTAAAAAAAATTAATTAATAATCTTCTAATTATTATGGAGTAATACTCATTTAATAAAAATATGAAGACAAAAAATAAATAATAGAAATAAAAGATCTAAAATAAGATGAAAATGTATCTTGAACTTCAAATGGAAATAACTTTTGATCTGAATGTCTCTTGGGCTCTACCATATAAAATTGAAGAATGATATGTGATCTATACCCTACTGATAGTGGTATGCCCAGTCTTATTTTTAGAGTCCAAAAAGGTCCCAAAGATGTCCAAAACTGAGTATTTAGTCAGGGTACCCCAATTTTTTAACATTCAATGGATTTTCAACCCTGTTTAATGGGATCATGTTGAATTATTCTCAATATAGATTCAATTTAATCCCAATTATTAAATTCATATTGATATTATGGTTTTTTAATTTTATCTTTTTTCAAAATTTATTTTTATTTATAATAAAATATAAAAAAATATACATTTTTTTATATTTTCCTATACACCCACAAAAATATATTTTATATATGTATTTAAATATATATATATATATGGATAAAAAATGTAATGAAATATATATATATATATAGATATATCATAAAATGGAAGACATAATAATATAGGGGAGTGGAAAAGGCACTGGCATATGAGCAGGAGGTCTCAGGTTTGAAACTAGATGGAGGAAGGGGTGTGAATTAAAGGGTGGAATTATATAAAGCACTAATAATGGGGGTGGGAAGAGCTGATAGAAGTTGGTGTTGGTAAGAGGATTGATTAAAAGAAAAATTATCACATTTATCAATGGGGCCTTTATCAGTGATTTTTTGTGCACTGATAAAGGGGACCTTTAACAACACTTTTTATGAGTGCTGTTAAATCCAACCATTTAACATCAGTCACATAATCAGTACTTCTATATTATGGATAAATCACTTTTACTTGTGCTGTTAAAGACTATATTTTTATTTCTGAATAGGAGAGGTACATGTCTAGATACATCTTAGTGACATTAATTTGTACTTCCCAAGACGAGGCATGAAATTTCTACATCACCTCCTATCGAATGTATTCTGGAACCCAAACACACCCATGTATACATAAAATTTCATCCTCACCAACAATCCTACTAATTGGTGGGTCCTAACCTATGACACTCTCCTATTGGACCATGCCCTCAAAATCAGATAATTGTCTCATCCTCTCTCTGTTAAAAAGAGTGGAAGTCACCTCTAAGGATGAGAGGAAATTCATTCCATGACTATCCTACACTGCTAAGTGCATCTCATAAATTAGACCCATAAGCTATCACTCTATACTAGTATCCTGAACATCATTTATTTTAGTCCTCCGTCTCAAATCATCAAAAAAATTGTCTTTCCATGCATATAGGCAATCTCGAAGTCAAAAGATAGTAGGTATTCATCCCACCATCATTACCTAAGATTCAAGTTATGTTATGTAAGGATATACCAGAGGATTTTTTATTCCTTATAAACCATAAAATTATTTTCCCGTAGATAATTCTTCCAGCAATTTAAATAATGAAAAATAGTGGCTAACTCAAGAACATGCATCAAATAGTTCATGTAATGTGGCCTCAACTGAAAATGCCCATACACCACGAGTTGGTCCTCCTACATCAGAAATTATCCATGCCCAATACATAATGCATCATAGTATATAGTTTTTCTTCTCCGCAGCTTTGTAAGTTTTAGGATCAATCTTTATTTCATTCTCCATTTCATCTCTTGAAAGGATATATTATAGGATGTGGACCATGAGAACATCACAACCTTTTTATTCAAGCCTAAAGGAGGTTCTTTTAGGAGAGGGAAGTCCAAGATGAAGCACCTTTAATAAACATCTTTCCCCAAGAAACACAATATATCAAATATGTTCTTGCATTACTCTCTAGAAATAGTAACTATCACCTTCTCTGGATTAATTGATACTATTGTCTCTAAGATAATAAGACCCATGAAGTGAATTTTACCCATCCAGAAGTTGTACTTTTAAATATTATCATATAATTGATTCTCTTTTTGTGTATCTAATATGATCTAAACATTTTTGGCAAGGTCATGTCAAGTGTCAGTATACACAATGTTATCATCGATGAATACCACCATCAACAAATCTAGATATGGATAAAAAACATGGAAAATCAATGTCTTGGAAACTACTGGAACATTTGTGAGATCAATTAGCATCACTAAACACTCTTAAAGACCATACCTAGTACAAAAAGCTATTTGAGGTATCTCTTGTGGTCTAACATGCACCCAATGATAACTCAATCTCAGATAAATCATCAAGAAACCCCGAGATCCTCAAAGTTAGTCAGGTAAATCATCTATATAGGGAAAATTATATTGGTTCTTAATTTTCAACTGATTAAATTTACAAAAATCCACACATAAATGTAGGTTTCCATCTTCCTTTTTCACAAAAAGGACTCCTGAACCCCACAGACAAGTACTGATATGTATAAGCCTCTCATCCACTAAGTCATATAGCTGTCTCTTGTGATCCTACAACTCAGTAGTCATCCTCTTATAGATAGGAATGGATACCTATGTATATTATAACAATATCTCAATAAAAACTCTACTTATCTCTCAGGAGTGAGTCCTAAAAATTAATATGGTAAAAAATTCATGAAACAATCGACCACAATATGGAAATGTAAATGATCATTTAGGTATATGATAGAAATACGGGCTATCATACTTCTCATCTCATGATGCTTGGGTCTATCTTAGCTCGCCAGGATATCTCATTCACCCTTTTGAATAAAACCCACACCGAATGGTGATGTGAGAGTCTCCATTCAGTGATAATGGTAAATTTAAGGATTATAGGGAACTAATCAGTCCATCTATATAATGAAATAAAAACCTTTCATCTCAATGAAAATGAGGCCTAATATGAAGGGCCACCCTCCTACCTCAAGGGGGTGCTCCCTGCACTAGATCACACTCTCCAATCGAATCCCAAAAGGGTATCAATTGTCATAAAGCCACTTGAAAAATGAACATTGAGACCAAATCCCTCCAAAACTAGCAATTATATGAATGAATGAGAAGAACCTATATCTAAAATAGAAGATATTAAGATAGAGGCTACTAGAATAGTACCTATCATTATAGATAGATCAACACTCTGCTCCTTAGTTATCTGATGCATTGTATACATCTGTCCAGAACTCTAGCCCTATTATATAGCATGACTTCCCAAAGAAGGTCTAATCTGTTAGCACTATAAATCTGGTATTTAGCTTCTTTAACCACAACCACTACCTAGGAATGACCGACCAGTCACACTCCAGCTCCCCGCCTGACGAGAATCTATTTTCCCCACTACTGAATGTAGAGTTGGTGTAGACCATCTCCCATTTACTGCAAGAGGAAAATTCCTACAAAACCATATTAGATGGCATTATTCTACAAGATTAGAACTAAACTTGGCATACATCAGACTAGCTCCTCACGTGTATCTATCTCCCACACTAATGATAGAGAATGGAACTGCCAACACACGTGTTATGGATTGTATTTCCATCATAAAAGACCTCAAGATGTTTCTTCATGACACATAACACTAAGAAACTGGGTAATGAAGATAATCTAACAATGTTTGAACCCCAACCCAAATTCAATCAGGTTTTCTATGTAATCAGTTCCTCATTCACTATCCACGAAACAATAGTAATCCAACAAAAATTTACCAATGATCGGATGTTATAACTGAGACCATCCTCAAATCACCTAGATTTAGATAACTCATCACCTAATATAATATTTTCAAAACATTGTAGTTTTGTAAAATGGGAATAATTTTACCTGAATGATAATGTCAAGGCTCCATGTGAATAAAATCACTAGATATATTTTCCCTCAAAATATTTGGATAAAAATAATCATATAAGGGTATCTATAAATTAGCCCAATTCATATCTCGATGATGGTCCATATGATTAATCATATCCCAAAACATATTGGTGAAATACCAAAGCATATACATAACGAGACTCACTCTCTTATCGATACTTGTCTCCAAATGCATGAAAATCAATAGCATAGCCGCTAAAAATGACTCTATAGACTGTGGTCTTCCATCCCCTGAAAACATGGGAAAATTCTATTGGAGAAACTCATGTGTCAAATCTTCCATATTTGGGAAAGTTCATAGAGCTCCTTGAATGGTTTGTATAAGTGGTAGAAACCACTTTGATAACTAGGAATCAACTACCATGTTAGGTATAACTAGAGATGTTTCATGTGGTAGTACCAGATGGTCTACAGGTGACTCAGGGATCAAAACCTCTAGATCATGGTCATTGACGCCCTCCTGGTGCAAGATTTGATGTTATTACGGTGGAATGTCCCTAAAAATTCATGTTACACACCTTGTAGTATATTTTTTATCAAAAAATAAATAGATATACTAATATGGAATGTACATGCCTTATTATAAATACGACACAGCCCTCTTCTTTCTCTTAAACCAAGGCTTGTGTAAAACAAATATCACAAGAACGCATGAGATATTCGATACTATCCACTAATAAGGTCTGGTCAGGGTCAAGCTCTATACTATAAGCCAGGGTTTCCTGTATATAGAGTATCAAATAAATTTGAAGAGAAAACACCCCTTAAGTTTCAATTTTTATCGCCATTTAATGGTATCCATTTCAATCCAAAATTCAATATCTTTTAATTTCATTCTCATTTATATTACAATTATCTTAATTTGATGAATTATATAGATCACCATTTCTAATTTATAAGTTCCTATAAACCTTATAAATTGAAGTTTGGAATACATTTAATCCCAACCATAACATGTTCCATCCCATGTGACAAATGGTCAATGACTCGACATGTTATAATTAACTTCCTGAGGTGTCTAGATTATACATTGTAGGAAAGCATTATCTGGTAAATCTAGGAACTTTATGTAATAATTAAGTTTTATAGTTCTCTAGGAAAATGATAGTCAAATAATAGGTATATCACTCAAGGTACATATAATAAATTCCATGTAGTTAGGAAATTAATCCTACATGGCATGGCATATTATTCTTAATAGAATCCTGAAATGATTCATGAGACTGATACTTCATTACTGTATTGAATAATGATACAATGACTTTCTTAATCCTAAAAAATATTACATCGCATATTACATGCATCACCCAATGGTGGAATCAAATCAACTATAATAGGTATAATAAAAAACAACAATTCCCATCCCTAGTAATTTAACTTTTCTCTATACATGGGTATGCTACTCCCAAGCATGACTGATTACTAATTCCAATGCACCCTTGTCCACCTTATATATATTCAAATAGTAAATAAAATAAAATAATTCCTTTGATATCACTTTGTAATGTCTAGACCCAGGATCCACTCAATGGTGCCCTTAGCTAGGGGGTCACTTGGTCTCAAGTGCACATCCCCATATGCCAGAGGCTACTAACATGCAGTAGGGGTTTGTATGGTATGATGGGGAGAATATAACCTTATGATCAGAGTAATGAAGGTGTTTAATACCAGAATTAATAAGTGGGATATTAATATAAATGAATGGAAGAAGTTAAATTAACTAGAAATAAGTAATATTAAACAAGGCCAAGGGTGACATCATATATAAAGATGAGTATGTCAGGACTCTATAAAAAGACTATAAATACATGTAAAAAAGAATCCAATATAATACATATATCAAAAATAAAAAAATATCAAAATGAACTATCTCTAGATAGAATGACGAGCAGAGGTCAGTCATGTGCTTCCCTACTCCTATGCACAATCAATTAAGCATCGTAATGTGGTATATTTCCCTGGAGACTACATGCATCCATGTTGTCTGTTTGAGTACCCAATGATGGACTAAACAAGGTGTGAGATAACACTAAGTAGGCCACCACCAATGGTTTATATAATGTGTCCAGTCTTTGAATATCATATCAATCAGTGTGAAATATATAATTGTAATTAAATTATAAGTGATATTGTACAATCTATCAAGTAACACTATGATCAAGAAGCATACTCATATGGGATAATGGTAAATCATGGTAATCTTCATCATAATCCTACACCATGAAGTCATGTTTAATTTTAATTAAGGTTAGGTTCCATGGAAATGAAATTTTTGAGGCATACCAGTGGGTCAGATAAACCAAATAAATTATAAACAAGAAGTAGTAATGTCCACGGAATCCTAAAAGTTTAGATCCGTGGAGTAGAAATTTCTATGGAATCCTAATAGGTCATATAGAAAATGTAAATCAAATCCAATGAGTGTTAAATTACAATGAATCTTAGATAATCATCAAATAAATGGAGTATAAATGTCTATGGAATCCTATATGGTTATTAGATGAATCTAGTAAATAAAATCCATGGAGTACTAATATTTAATGAATCCATATAATATAAATACTTGGAGTAAAAAATTATGAGTAATTCTAATTGAACTGAATTCTTGGTGTATAAATGTACAAGTTATTCGAGTAAACTATTTCTTTGGAGTATAAACGTACGAAGCATCCAACAGGGTCATCAGTTCCATATGAAAAGCCACATTATCATTAACCTACTCATAAAACATTTTATAAGCATACAGAAGAAATGAGTTTTTCTAATTCATTCCACATTTAAAATTTAAGATCACTTAGTCACAATGAAAACAAGGTACTATCCCACTCATAACAACTCATTTAATTTCCTAAGGCTCCCACTACAATTGGAGAGCTCACACACACTCAATGGGTTGTTAAAACATTGGAAGATACAAGGTAAAACCCCAATGGATTACCTTGATTTCGGTTAATAACATCCAACCATGTCAATTTACTACAAGGGAAACTCACTAAGGTTACATTAATTTAATTTATACATTTCATTTATTTAAGTCCAATTAAGTTCTAGAACAACAGAAACAGGCTATAAATCCCCAAACATTGAGGTAAAAGGTGTAGACCACCTAACTTATGTCCATGGTAGAACACTCATCTAGGCTTGGTCTCTTATTTTTCCTAGATATAAAAACAAATTGATGAAAAGATTAAAATCATGAAAATAGGTCATAAGATATTGCACCAATATAGAATTGTCGATAGGAAGACAAACAATTCAAGGAGACTAAGGAATGAATTTCTCATTAGATGTTATCTAATGAGATTAATTGTTCTTGAATTGGAAAAAAATGAAGTAACGACATCCATTTTTAACTCTAGTCTTGAGGAACTTTAACTTGAAGAGAATAGAGACCCCCTATATGCTTGAAGTAATAGAGGAAAAGGGCAAATCGGTCTTAAATTAGGATGGAAAACACAATTTCCACAAAAAATTAGGTGTTTCATAGTTTGGATTCACGGTTGGAAAACCATGCGCCAACTGTGTGCCTGCCTCTATCCTAAGACACCCCCCGCATAGTCATGGTGCATGGATTGACAAATTGTGAACCAACAATGATTTTATCCAATAATAAAAACTACATGTCTCTCGATCGGGGGTGTGGACTCGGTCACATGGTTAGTAAAAAAAAGTTCCCTCTCCATTTCACTGAAACACCCAACACTGTTAACTCTAACAATTTGTATTGGGAGACACGGTTTCTAATAACCATGTGGACTATCTTTTTTCCCCCAAAATAGGGCTTCAAACACTAAAAAATACCTAGACAACCTCATTTACTCCATTATCATAATAGGAATTAATTTTAGGTAAAAACCAATGAATTAAACTGAAAATAAATCATATATACATTTTTTAAAAAAATATGGACATTGTAGAAGACTTTTTATCAATTTTGACCCCTTTATGAGTGATATGCCATATTAATAAAATTTACATGGTAAAATGAATCATTGGATAATACTATGTAATCCATTCATCATATTGATGCATGGTTGATTAATAAATATCCTAAATTAAATTATGATCATTTTTCTAATTTCTTCCTTTTAATCCCAACCAGTTTTCTTAGTTTTTACCCCTTTTAAGCGACTTGACACTTTAATAACATTGCAAGGGTTAAACATCACTTTAGATCATATTGATAAATTATGATGTTAGGTGGATTTATTATTTTTTTATGAAAATAAAAAATGACTATAAGATCATTTTCAAAATTTGATGGGCATATCAAAGCTCATTCTTTTTTATTTTGACACCAACATTGTTGATTTGTAATATATTAATAAGTGTTAATGTTATGAAATTACTATTTTAATTAAAATGAGAAATATTGGAATCATTTTAATGAATGGTTGATTCCTACAAATAAAAAATGCATTTAGGATCATTTTAAAATGTTTCTCTTTGAATATATAGTCTTTTTCTAAGTTATGACACTTTGATGGGCGACGTGTCATTTAATAAAAAATATCATAGTGAAATGATACTTTGGATCATACTGAGAGATCTAAGAATCAGATAAATGTGTGATTGATTCCTAAACAAAAAAAATTAAGATTATTTTCCGAATTTTTCATTGAAATTTATCTCATTTTCATGGTTTAGTCCTATTATAGGTGACTTGTAAATTTAATAAGAATGTGAGGGCCAAAAATACCTTTCACTAATACAATAAAATTCAATCATATTATAGATGTGAACTTTGATCATATGGGTCATAAATTACTTAAAGATAAATTTCCTAGGTTTCTTCCCCAATCCCATATCATTTTATTGGTTTTTAACCCTATATAAATGATTTTTTAACAACTGATAATAATTTGAAATCATATTTTCAATCATACAATGAAATCAAAGTATTAGATTAATGTATAACTAATTTCTACATATTTATAATGATTCAATGAACATTTCCATGCATTTTTATCTCAATCAAAAATATTTTATCATTTTGAAATAATAATGGTTGATTTTAGATTTAAATAAAAATATCAAGGTGAAGTGATACTGCAGATAATAGAGAGAGATTCAATAATTGAATTGAAAAATGATTGATTCTTATTAATAAAAAATGATTTGAGGATCATCTTACTTTATTTTCCATGCAATATGAACTTGTTTTCTCACATTTGACTCATTTTAGGAGACTTGTATCTTTAATTGGAATATGATGTTTAGGATATAGTTTCAATCATTCCATGAAATTAAGGATCATTTTACTAGGTTTTATCACTAATCTAATCATTTTTCTCTATATTTACCCCTACATGGGATATTTTTCATTTATTATTAGGATAAAATAATATGAAATAATAATTTCATTTATAAATATTAATATAGGCATCATATTGGTGCGTTAATGAGACCTAAAGATCACAAATTTCTCAAAAATAATTGCCCAAAGTTTCTAAATAATAACAAAGTGGTATTCTTGGTTTTTACCTCTTAACATGTGATTTTTTATTTTTATAAAAATATCAATGTGAAATTATACTCTGGGTAATATCTATAAATTCAGTAAATATATTAATTTATTGTTGATTCTTATTAATAAATTTTTTTCTAAGAATCATTCCCCTAAATTTTACTAGAAATTTGAACTTGTTTGTATAGTTTCCACCCCTTATAGTGGGATTGTCTCATTAATACTAATATGAAGGAAAACAACACTTTCAATCGTACCAAAAAATATGGGTGCCAAATTCATATATGGCAGGGTTATATATATAAAAAATGGATCAATGGTCATTTTCCTTTGGTTTCATGCAAATTTGAACTCACATTCTTGCTTTTGACCCCAACTTGGGTGATTTTAACTTTATTAATAATAATTAACAATATTAAATCATCTTTCCATCATACCAACAGATCCATGCATCATATTAATGTGCACTTGATTCCTACAGATCATAAATGAGGATCATTTTTTTATTTATCGATGTAAATATGAATTTTTTTCATGGTTTTAACCCATTGATGGTTGATAGGTCATTTTAATAAAAAAATCAAGGTGCAAAGATACATTGAATCATATCGATCAATCCAAGAATTGGACTTATACACTGTTGATTCATATAGATCAAAAATAAATAGAGGATATTTTTACTAAGCTTTCATGACAATTAAAACTCATCTTCTCAATTTTGCAACATTTTTTGTGACTTTTCACTGTAATAAGAATATAGAGGCTAAACCTCACTTTCAATTTCACCAAATATTTTCGGTTTCAAGATCATATGAAGTTGTTTATTCATATTTGAAATGACTCAAAGATTTATTTAATCAATTTTTTTACACCAATTTGAGTTCATTTTCTTGATTTTTACTGTTACAAATGTGATTTTTCATTTATATATAATAGTTAACAATATGAATAAATAGTTTCCAAAATACAGAACAATATAAGAATTAGGTTGATGCACGATTAATACTATATAATAAAAATGGCACAAGGATCATTATCTTATGTTCTCAAATCAATATGAAGTTGTGTGATCGGTTTTGACCCCTTCATGGGTGATATGTAATTTTAATAAATATATAAAGCGTAATGATACTTTTTATCATACCAAGAAATCCAAGGATAATATTGATGTGTGGTTGAGTCCTAGAAATAAAAAATAAATTTTGGTTCATTCTCCCATGTTTTCAGGGAAATATAAACTCACTTTCTCAATTTTAATAACCATTAGATAAATTGTCACTTTAATTAGAATGTGATTTTGATATGAAACATTCAATCATACCATTAAATTAAGCTATTATATTGATGTAAGGTTGGTTCATACAGATCAAAAATGACTCAAATATCATTATTCAATATTTTTCCCAAATTTAATCATGTTTTCTCACTTTTGAGCCATACTTGGGTGATTTTTCATATGTTAATAAGAGTTAAAAATATAAAATCATAGTTTCTATATTATGAAACAATACATACATATGATTCATGAATTGTTATTTCTTAAAGATTACTAATGAATCAAAGTCCATTTTCCTAATTTTCAATGTCAATGTAAAGTCATATATCTAGTTTTCCCCCTTGAAATTGATATTTCATTTTAATAAAAATATAATGGTTTAAATATACTTTGGATAATAATAAGAAATTTGAGTATTATATTGATGTACCATTGATTCCTATAGATCCCAAATCATTTTAGAATTTTGACCTATTTTTTTATATAAATATGAACTCATTTTCTATTTTTTTGACCCCTTATAGGTGACATGTCACATTAATAAGAATGTAAAGGCGAAAAAACACTTCCAATCATACTGAGTAATTAGGGTGCCAAATTAACAAGTTTTTTGTTTTTTTATAATTATAAATGCCATGAATATTTTTTATCTATGTTTTCATTACATTTGATGATTTTTTATTGGGTTTATATATATAAATTGTTGATTTATCATTGATTATTATGTTTTAACAATATAAAATCATATTTTCCATCATACCAAGAAATTATGAAATCATAGTAATGCATTATTGGTTTTTACATATAAAAAATGAATCAATGATTATTTTCCTAAGTTTCAATATTAATCCAAAGTCTCAGGTTTATTTTTATCCCCCTTAAGAGTGGTGTTTTATTTTAACAAAAATATCATGTTTTAAATATACGTTGGATCATACCATGATAACGTGAAATCGGATTTATTCATGGATGATTCTTATAAATCGCAAATAATTTTAGTATTGTTCTCCTATTTTTTCAAAGAAATTTTAACATGTTTTCTCGATTTATCACATTTAAGTGACTTTTCACTTTAATAATAATTCAAAGTCCAAACAATACTTTTGATTATACTAATAAATTCATGTTTCAAATTGATTTCATATTGGTTTGTAAATATCAAAAGTGACTCAGAGATTGTTTTCTTAAGTTTTATCACTGATTTGATATCATTTTCTTTGTTTTGATCCATACACTGGTGATTTTTCATTTATTAATTAGAATTAATAATATAAAATCATATTTTTCACCATACCAAGTAATCTCGGTATAAAACTGATGTATATATGAGTTTTATAGTTAAACAATGACCCAAGAATCATTGTGAAAAGTTTTCAAGTCACTCAAAATCCATCCTTTTAGTTTTCATAGCTTAACAGCTGATTTCTAATTTTAATAAAAATATCAAGGTGAGATGATATTGTGGATAATAAGAATAAATCCAGTTAATAGAATGATTCATGGTTGAATCCTTCAGATCATAAATGATTTTTGGAATAGTATTCATAGTTATCATGGAAAAATGGTCTCATTTTCTTAATTTTGAACCCTTTTATTTGACTTTTCACTTTAATAATATTGTGAAGGGAAAACAACAATTTCCATCATACCATTAAATTTAGATGTTAGATTGATCTATGATTTGTTCTTATTGATCATAAATTGATTTAAGGTCATATTTATTTGTTTTCACACCAATTCATGCTCTTTTTCTCAATATTAACCTTAGAAGAGCAATTTTTCATTTATTAATATGTTTTAATAATATAAAATCATTGTTTCTATCACACCGAAAAATACATGCATCAGATTAATGTGATGTTGAATCTTACTATAAAAAAATGACTTAAAGATCATTATCTTATATTTCTATATCAATCTAACGTCTTCCTCTAGGTTTTGAAGCCTTGATTGATGATGATTTATTTTAAAAAAAATTCAAGGTATAAATATACTATGAATCATACGAAAAAAATCCATAAATCAGATTCAAACATGATTAATTCATATAAATCATATATAGTTCATGAATAATTCTAGTAATTTTCCATGTTAATCTGAAATCATATTCTAGGTTTTGAATCATTTTAGGTTATTAGTCACTTTATTAAGAATGTAATGGACAAATGTAATTTTGATCATATAGAGTAGTTTGGGTGTCAAATTCTTTTGACTTTAAATTATACATATAATAAATATCATAAAGATCTTCTTACTAATATTTCTCACAAATATGAGCTCCTTTTCATCATTTTTACAACTACACATGTGGTTTTTCATTTAATAATATTAGTTAACAATATGAAATCATACTTTCCATAATATAATGAAATTCAGAATCATATTTATGTTTCACCAAAACAATCGATCACAAATGAATCTGGGATCATTGTCTTAAGTTATCATTTTAATATGAATTCATTTTATTGATTTTGAAACCTTGATGGGAGATATGCAATTTCAATAAAAATATTAAGGTAGAATGAAACTTTAGATCATATGAAGAAATATTTTAATGGGATCGATGCGTAATTGAGTTCTACAAATAAAAAATGTTTTTTTTAATATAATCATACGATTTTAAGGAAATCTATTTTTTTTCTATGGTTTTTACCCCTTTTAGATGTCTTGAAACTTAAGTAAAATGTTATAGTAAGATGACACATTTAATAATAGTGAGTGATTAAAGAGTTAGGGTGATGTGATATTGGTCTATAGTGAACAAAAATGACTCAATGTTCATTTTAATATTTTTTCATTCCAATTAGGAATAATTTTCACGACTTTAACACATACATGGGTGATTTTTTTATTTATTAATATGATATAATATTATGAAATCTTATTTTCCATAATTTCAAGAAATCCATGTAATAGATTCATGTGTGGCTTATTCATATAGATTAACAATGGTTTGGGGATCATTATCCTAAATTTTCATTTCAATCCAATGTCATCTACATGGTTTTTGCACCCTTGATGAGTGATATGTCATTTTAATTGAAATTTCATGGTTATAAGATTATTTGGATTATATTGATAAATTTGTGCATAAGATTGATGCATGAACTGTTTTTATAGATCCCAAATCATTTTAGGAATATTCTCCTTTGTTTTATGGAAATATTTTTTTGATCCCATTTAGAAGACTTATCACTTTAATTAGAATATGAAGGTTAAATGGTACATTTGATCATAGTGAGAAATATTAGTGTCGAATTAACATGTGGTTAGTTCATAAAGATGACAAATAACTCAAACATATTTTTAAATATTTTCATGAAAATCCATTGACATTTTCTTAGTATTGATGTTACTTGTTTTATTTTTCATTTATTAATAAGAATTGATGATATGTAGCCATAGTGGGTGATCCAAATCTCAGATTGACATGTCATTGGTTTATATAGATCATAAATGACTTAAAGATATCTTTCTTTTGTTTTCACACCAATCCAATTTCATTTTTTGGTTTCTAACGTATATGTGTGGTTGGATTATACATATCTGAAGTAACTTGATTACCATTTACCAATGGATTCCATTTCAATTTGACATTTTGGGCGTCATATTCTATTGTGGTTCTTATATATCATAAATCACTCGAATATCATTTTTATAAGTATATATACACGTCTAGGTTTTTTTGTTCCATTTTGAACCCTAAATGGATGATTTTTAATTTATTAATAGGTGTTAACAATATAAAATCATTGTTTTCATCATATCATGCAATACAACCATAATATTGTCGCGTGTATGATTATTTGAGAACATAAATGACTTATGGATAATTGTATTAAGTTCCCATGTTTTTTTGAAGTCTTATATATAGTTTTGATCCCTCGATGGGTGATCTTTAATTTTAAAAAATATATCCTGGTACAATGATACATTGGATCATACCAAGTAATACATTCATTATATTGACCCAAATTAATTTCATGTATATCAAAAACGAGTTATGGATCATTCTTATATGTTTTTAGTAAAACATGAACTTTTTTATATTTTTTATACCTTTTATATGGATTGAAACTTTACTTAAATTCATACATAGAAATTTTATTGTTATGTAGAAATAAAGTTGGATTGTACAAATCAAAAATGACTTGAAGATCATTTTTTAATATTTTTATGCCAATTAGAACATGTTTTCATTGTTTTATCCATTTTATGGGTGATTTTTCAATTATTAATAATAATTAAAAAAATGAAATTATGTTTTCCATCATACTAAGAAATACATGAATCATATTCATGTGATGCATATTCCTTCTTATAAAAAATGACATAAGGAACACTATCCATTTTTTCCTTGTCAATCTGACATCATCCTCTCATTTTTAACCCCTATATGAGTGACAATTATTATTAATAAAAATATAATTGTTAAATTAGGCATCATAAATTGAAGTGTAATCCCTTAATCATATTGATGTTTGGTTGATTCCATTAGATGATAAATTATTTTAGGATCTTTCCACCTATTCTATCATGTAAATCTGAACTACTTTACTTTGTATTTACCCATTTTAATTTACTTGTAACGTTAATAAATAATTGAAGGTCAAATGGAACTTCTGTTTACACGAAACAATTTAGGTGTTAGATTGATATGAGGTTGGTTCATACATATTAGAAATGACTCTAATATCATTTAGTCTGTTTCAATTTCAGTACAAGTTGATTTCCCCAGTAGTGACACTGAAACAGTTGATTTGTTATTTTTTTAATAAGTGTTACTAATATGAAGTTATAATTTCAGTCATATCAACCAATTTGAGCATCAGATTGATGTAATACTGATTCTTAAATATCAAGGGTGAAATAAGGACTGATGTACTTTATTTCCATGTCAATTCAAAGTTGTCTACTAGATTTTAACACCACTAGTGGGTGATAAGTAATTTTGTTCAAAATATAAATGTTAAAGGATACTTTAGATCATAACAAGAAATTCAAGGATCATATTGATGTTTGATAAATTTATACAGATTTAAAATAATTTATGGATCATTCTCCTATGTTTTCATTACAATTTTAACTCGTTTGCTTGGTTTTAGCTCATTTTAGGTGGATTATCACTTCAATAACATATAAATTCCAAATAAAACTATCTATCATACTAAGAAATTTAGTTTTTAGATTTATTTTATGATGTTTTATACATATCATAAATGACTCAAAGAACAATTTATTATATTTCTGCACTAATCTGAGCTGATTTTCATAGTTTTGACCCCAACATAGTTGATTTTCCAATTATTAATAACTATTTTCAATATGAAATGATTATTTTCATTATAAAATAAAATAAAAGATTAAATTAATTTTTGGATGATTCTTATAGATCAAAAATGACTCATTGATCATTGGTTTATTTTCTATGTAAATCAAAAATCATTTTCTCAGTTTTGATCTTTTTGTCGGTGATTTTTCATTTCAATGAAAATATCAACGTGAAAGGATACAATGGATAATACTAAGTAATATAATCATCAGATTGACATGTTTTTCATTCCAATATATGTTAATTATTTTCATATCATTATATATTTTTTTCAATGAAATATGAAATCATTTTCTTGATTTTGACCAATTTAGGTGACTTTTCACTTTATTAAAGGTCAAAATAAAAACAATATAGCACCATGTGTCCATATATTAGAGAAATATATTTAAATGGTTAAGGTAAACTTATAAAATAAGATAAAATCAAGTGTTAGGGTCAAAGTTTGGTCCCTATCAAATTATTATCAACCTCAATTACCCAATTTACCTTAATTTTGGTGATAATTATTTACTATTGTTACTATTCATAATGAATAAAAATAAAAGGGGTTTGTTTAAAAAGCATTAAGATTTTTTTAATAAATATGGAATATATTTTTAATGATTAAATTCATATAAGTAAAAAATATAATGTAAAATTGGATCTGTTCGATGCGATGATTTTTTTAGAAAAATGTTGTTTCAGTATAAAATGAATTATACTATATCAAAGTTTAAAATTAATTCGAAAAAATTAAATTAGATTTTATTAATTTCGAGGAATTAATTAAAATTTTAAAACTATTCTAAAATATAATTTTAAATTATAAATACTTGAAAAGAATATATAGTCTTCAATAAAAGACTATTTGTTTCTCTATTCATTGAAAAATAAATATTTTTAAAAAACTATAAATATATCATCATAAGAAAATTTTCATAAAACAGTTTAAAAAATTAAATCCAATTTATCAAAAAAAAATTCTAAAAGTTACAAAAATAAACTATAATTTTTTCTCCTAAAAATATCAATAAAATCAATTTTTCAAGAAAATGTATTTTTGAAGAATAAAATGAATTTAATAATAAATCATTGATTATTTACTAATAATTAATAAAAAAAATTATATTTAGCGATAGATTTATATATTTTTCATAAATCAATTAATCTAGTTCATACCCACATATTTAACGACTATGTTATATTTTTCATATTTAAATAATAATATTTCATGGTTCATTTTGGCTCAGTGGTGTGTGTCGTATACTCTTTCGAACATAGTTTTATTTTATTTTATTTTAAATAAATTTTTGTTATTTTCTTCCCACATTAATTAATTTTTTCATCTTAATTTGAACATGGGCATGGTAAAAAGGGGTTTGACATTTGAAAATACCATTTTTGAACTCCCACTTCATAAAAAGGGTTTATAAAACATCTTCTAGAAAAGAGGGAAATCGAAATATGAAGGTCATCCGATAACAAGGTTACCAAATTGGATAAAATTAGTGGGAACATAAAATATGTACATGGAGAAAAAAAATGTCTTAGTAATTATGAATAGTTATTGAGAACATTAAACACAAGAAAGTGAATAATAAATAGAAAGTTAACAAGCAAAAAACCCTAAAACGATTAGGTGTGAAATAGAAAATAGATTCACCATAAATGAAGGTAATAGGGTAACATTTTTCTCAATATATTTTTCCAAGAGTTGTGTAATTACTTTACCATCTAGATGAATAACATGAGGAAATATTCTTACATAATAAGTATAATTTCACTCTTTAATCAATTTCCACCACAATATCATATTTTTCTCCAAATAATGTGTCACGACCCGACCCAAGGGGTCTCGAGCCGTGACTCCCCAAGCCCGCATCCAATAGGCCAGGGGATGGTATCCAACGACGAGTAGGCTATCACACACATGGGAGGCATTAGCCCAAGGTACCAGTACACACGCACCCACAAACATCTCCATGCAATAGTTCAGAGATATATAAAATTGAAAAGTAAAATGCATGCATACAATTATCCCAACCAGAGTGCAACAGTAGTACAAAAAGGGAAAAATAGGTCCCACCAAAAGAAAACTACAAAGCGCGTCCAACCTGCTCTGAAGAAGGGGAACACTGCCACAAACACCTGCCAGAAAGCTCCCTCGGCACCGCACCGGTAAACACCCCAGTCAATCTCGCTCACTCTGATCTTCATGCTCCGAGTCCTCCTGGGACTCCATCAAAAGGCATGTGGTCTGCACAAGACACAAACATGTGCGGGCAAAGCCTGTGTAGGGGTGAGTATAAAAATACTCAGTAGGCACCCCAAAAAACCAAAAACAAAAAAGAAAAACTGAAAGGAAACAATCTGATCAACCCAGCAAGAGGGAACCCAGACGAGAGAGAAACTCCATCTCATGACCATCCTTGGATAAACACAACTAGTAAGCTTAGCTCAGGAGTATGATCATACATACACAATGAACAATCTAGATATACTCAGCTCACGCAACAAGAATCCTAAGGTACCGACCTCAACACCAGCAATGGTTCACAACCTGGAGAGCACACTCCATGATCACTGTCATCCCAGATGACACGTGCATGAGAGATACACTCCATCAAGTACCAAGATAATATCTCAGATGCTCACCCGAGAGACCATGCTCGTCGAATTCCTTACTTGAGGAAACCCCCGCTAAAACAACATAACCACCAAACTCCTCGGATAGGGGATTGCTCCTAGGGTCCGCTAGGGAATACGAGAACCCACTCCGATATACGAAGATCGCATATTAGGGATCGCTCCCCGGGTCTGTTGGGGGATACCACGACCGGATCTGGCATACGTAGTTCTCACAAATAGGGGATCACACCCAGGACCCGTTGGGGGATACCACAACCCGATCTGGTGCTCGACAGAAGCACGACACTCAGATAGAGGATCATCGCCCATATATAGGTGGTAACAATGATACCGGAACTCTATCTGGTATAACTCATGATGTAGGGGATCGAACTGGCGATACCAAAACCCTACAGAAACGACGCGATGAGTAGGGGATCGTATACCTGTCGATGCCACAACCCTACTGAGCACGACCCACTACGTAGGGGATCATATTCCCAATGATGCCACAAACCCTACGGGGTTAACCTGCGAGATAGGGGATCACAACCCGTGGATAAGCGGTCACAGCGCTACCAAGAATCCGATCTAGGGTAACAATTCTAGAGGATCCCGCTCCGGGCCCACCAGAGGGATACCGCAACACTAACAGATTAAACATCTCATCGAGGGGAACACAAACCTATATGAAGGTTGTGATACTACGCAAACCCTCATAGGAATGAACCAAGGGAGTACCCTCAACCACTATTGGTTCAAACGTCACTTACTCGACCGACCCGCAACAACACCTCATTGAGCACCTCCAAAGCTGATACCAAGGCCACCATCACGATCCACGTGGAAAAACACACAGGATAGGCTGCTTACTCGCCCAAAATGGACTACCAGTGAAAAAGTCACTATTCACCGTAGCTAAATCATGCAGGGCCCACACAATGATCTCGAAACCCATCGATTAGACCATACCACGATGATCCCATCGGAAAAACAAGCTGAAACGACTACTTGTTCATCAAAAAAGGACACTCGGTGAAAAAGGCACTATTCACCGAAGGCCAGCTCGGGTGGGGCCCATGCCTCGATCTCGAAACTGATTGAAAGGATCACACCATTGCAATCCTCTCAGAAAAACACACAAGATCTTCTATTCTTACGCTAAAATCGGACTCCTAGTGTGAAAGCTGCGTTTCTCTACAAACGCCAAAACCCGGCCTCACAGGGCCCGCACCCCGTTCACAGTCCCAACACTCGAAAACCATCTCAAAAAGTCCTCCGTACTATCAAGGTCTCAACTCCAATGACATAACATCATTCGGACGCTCCGGGTAGAAGTCACAACGGCCCGAAGTCGTAAAATAATAAAATATTATTATTTTTCACGACGTTTTTAACAACCGAGCCACAATCCCGAACCATTAAACCCTCAAACCCACACTGGAAGGTTTTCTTCATCCCCAGGGTCGCGTCGCAGCAAATGACACACGTATCTAACTCTCGGATTGCACGAAACGGGGGTCTAAAGACCCCCGTACGATAAAAAGGGGTCGGACAGGCCTCGACCGGATGGCTTGGACCGGCCGGTGCCGCCGGCCCTCCCTGGCCAGTGGCCCCCCGCCACATGGCGCGCCACGCCACCTGGGGGCCTTCCACGGACCGTCGGGGGTACCCCGGTGGTCCGTTTTGCGATCCTAAAGCACCGGTGTGACCCTGGGACACGATCTTCCCTGCAATGACCTCAAAAAGATGCAATTCATAGCAAAAATGGGATTGAGGGATTAAAACACAAACTGCCTACCTCACGGGTGAAACGCCGATGCTTTGGGCGCAGATCGACACCGGGGACGCCCTGAAGATTTATCCGCTGACGATCAGTGCAGAAAACGGATGATTCTTGCTCGATTCAGCGAAAAACGGAGGTAGGGAAGGGTGAGGTCTTTTGCTGCGCGTGAGGGAGGAGGGAGGTGACGAATTTATGTTTTAATTTTTTTTATAAAGAACTTATATAACTCCGCAAACTCGCCTTCGTCCCAGCACCCAATGCAGTCAAAGGTAAGGTCACCCCTAGGGTAAATCAGCCATTATGAACACAACATTGGACTCATATTTTGCAATCCGAGACTCCGTTCAGAAGTTATTCGAGCCAACGCTCGTAAATGGACTTTTCCACTTATTTATGAAAATGCTTCTGGCGGCGTTTCTCACCGCAGGCCCACGCCCGAAATGTTTACACCCCACCTATGGTAAAAGGCATGTTTTGGATGCAACCATTCCCTTAGAATCCCATTCTGAGCTACCATTTGGGGGATATCACACGCCCACCATGTGCATAGTATAAAAACAATTAATATTTTTATAAAATTAATTTCGGGCACCCCGGGCCTCGGAATCACAGACCGTATTCGAGCCTAGCTTTGGAATTATTCATATAAATATCACAAAGTCTTACATGGCCAAAATAATGAGTCACTACATCCTTCCCCCCTTAGAACTTTTTGTCCCCAAAAAGCCCTACGCTCAAGGAAAGCGACTGGACTCTCAAATGGGTCCCACACCAGCGAGTTCACCAACCAAAACCCATGCCTGAACACATAAGTGAGAGGGACTCATCCACCACACCTCAACACTATCCACTTTGGGCGGCACTGAATCTCCGTCACAGATTTAATCGCGTCACAAAAACGCATCTCGGTGGGGAAAGGATCCCTCTTCTTTACGCATTTGAAGCACGCCGAACAAAACCCTCACACATGGTCTTACCAACGCCCTGAACAAAACTCAAGCAAGTAATGAAAAAGGAAGAGTACCACTAAACAGTGTCTATCAAACTATTGCAGTAAGTAGAAAGGACACATGGTGTACCTCTATCCAACCACGGAGCCTCTGGGTCAACAGCTCCTAGGGTATGCAGCTGTCCTCTCCCTCGGCCACCAGCTCCCTGAGCTTGGCGTGGACCTCCTGGGGGTGGGGGTGGTGGAAACTGATACCGTCTACCACCACCTCCTGCTGCACCATCTCCATTACCATGTCCTCCTCCATGAGGACCTCCTTGCTCGAGACTCTACCTCTGCCAAGGTGGTTCATCGATCGACTCCCTCTCTACAGCACGACGGGTCAGACAATCTCTAACAAGATGTCCCCGACCGTCGCAAGTGTAACACCGCCTCTCCTGCGGCTGACCAAAACTGGCCTGCGAGCCCTATGAGCCCTGAGCCTTAGATCCTCCATCCTAGGGTCACCTCTTGAAATGTCGGCCACGTCCAGACCCCTGAGTCTGTCATCGGCTACCAGATGTCGACATCTCATCTCTCGTGTTCCTAGCACTAACAGGGGGAATCTGCTCAGCCAGAAATCTCTCCACCACCACCGCTCGCTCCAGCAATCCAGTATAGGTGGGTAGGCACAAGGAAACCACACCTACCCAGATGACCCTATGTAGGCCCTACTCAAAGATATGATCCCTAAAGAACGGGTCTTGAACCATATATAGGGAGTAACGTGATAGGTCTGTAAACCTCTTTGAGTACTCCGACACAGTCATTCCCCCCTTCCGGAGCTACAGAAGCTCTTGAATCCGCACTGACCTCAGCGTCACGGGATGGAACTCTTCTCAAAAGAGCCACTCAATCCCAGCCCACATGAGCGTCTCCTCGTTGTGGGACTGTGTCACTAGGCTCCACCATCGCCTGGCCGAACCATGCCGAAGGCTCGTTGATAGGACTTCCATATGATCTGGAGGTGTCCTCACCCGGAGGAAAACTCAGGTGACTACATCAAGCTAGTCATCATCTACCTGGGGGTCTGTATCATCCTGGAACCTCAGAGGTCACTACCTCTGGAACTCGTGCGTCACACTCAGCCTACGTGCAACCTCATCCTGCACTGCCGGCACAACCAGTTGCTTGACAAGTGGTGGCTCAACTGGTGGACCACCTGGAGGTCTAGCCTTAGAAACTACGCCCTGGTCCATATCCTCTACACGGGGTGGATCGTCACTGCAACCCCGGTATAGAACCCTCACTCGCTATCATCATTGAGGAGTCCTGAAATACATTCAAGACGCACCACAGTCAAAGTGTATATCTGGAGAGCTGAATCAAGAAGAACAAGGGAAACCCACAAAACCCAGTCCTTTATGATGCATGTACCGTTATGTCCCTAAAACCAGTGTATTAATGTCCCAAGTTGAAATGCAGGTTATCAGAGTCCTGGTGTATGGATACGTCGGTCGCCGCACCAACATTGGAGTCCCTGCCCTGAAAGCTGAACTCCAAACATCCTAACACTGCCGCTATGAAACCCAAACAAACTCATAGCTATACCAGCTACGCTCTGAGATCCCAAAGGTGGAACCTCCTCTGATACCACTCTCTCATGACCCGACCCAACGGGGCTCGAGATGCGACTCCCCAAGCCCTCCTCCAATAGGCCAGGGGCTGGCATCCAGTGCCGAGTTGGCTATCACACACATGGGAGGCATTAGGCCAAGGTACCTGTACACACGCACCCACAAACATCTCCATGAAATAGTGTAGAGATATTATAAATTGGAAAGTAAAATGAATTCATATAATTATCCCAACCAGAGTGCAATAGTAGTACAAAAACGGAAAAACAGGGCCCACCAAAAGAAAACTACAAAGCGCATCCAACCTGCTCTGAAGAAGGGGAACACTGCCACAAACACCGACTAGAAAGCTCCCTCAGCACTGCTCCGGTAAACACCCCAGTCAATCTCTCTCACTCAGCTCCACCAGCTCCGGGTCCTCCTGGGACTCCGTCGAAAGGCATGTGGTCTACACAATAAAAAAACATGTGCGGGCAAAGCCCATGCAGGGGTGAGTATAAACATACGCAGTAGGCACCCCAAAAAACCCAAAACAAAAGAGAGAAACTAAATGGAAACATTCCACTCATTCCGGCCAGAGGGGACCCAGATGAGAGGGAAACTCCATCTCGCGACCATCCTCTACTAAACACAACTAGTCAGCTTAGCTCAGGAGTATTCCCATACATACACCTTGAACAATCCAGATATACTCGGCTCACGCAACAAGCCCCCTGAGGTACTGACCTCAACACCAAAAACGGTTCACAACCAGGAGAGCACACTCCATGATCACTGTCATCCTAGATGACATGTTCCCGAGAGATACACTCCATCGGGTCCCCAGAAAACATCACAGACGCTCACCCGAGAGACCACGCTCGTCGGATTCTTTCACTGAGGAAAACCCCACTAAAACAACATAACCACCAAACTCCTCGAAGAGGGGGATTGCTCTTAGGGTCTTCTAGGGAATACCAGAACCCACTTTGGTATAAGAAGCTCATAGATAGGGGATCGCTCCCAGGGTCCGCTGGAGGATACCATGACTCGATCTGGCATACGTAGTTCTCACATATAGGGGATCACACTCAGGACCTGCTGGGGGATACCACAACCCGATCTGGCACTTGACAGAAGCATGACACTCAGATAGAGGATCATCGCCCATATAAAGGTGGTCACAACAATACTGGAACCCTATATCGTATAACTCGCGATGTAGGGGATCAAACTGACGATACCGCAACCCTAAAGAAACCACGCACTGAGTAGTGGATCAAATACCCGTCGATGCCACTACCCTACTGAGCATGGACCACTGTGTAGGGGATCATATTCCCAATGATGCCACAAACCCTACGGGGTTAACCCGCTAGATAGGGGATCGTCGCCCGTGGATAAGTGGTCACAGCGATACAGAGAACCCGATCTAGGGTAACAATTCTTGAGGATCCCGCTCCGGGCCCACCTGAGGGATTCCGCAACTCTAACAGATTAAAAATCTCATCGAGAGGATCACAAACCTATACGAAGGTTGTGATGCTGCGCGAACCCTCGTAGGAACCAACCAAGGGAGTACCCTCAACCACTGTTGGTTCAAATGTCGCTAACCCGAGCGACCCGCAACAACATCTCATTGCGCACCTCAAAACCTGATACCGAGGAATCCATCGTGATCCACACGGAAAAACACGCAGGATAGGTTGGCTACTCGCCCAAAACGAACTACTAGTGAAAAAGGCACTATTCACCGTAGCTAGCGTGTGCGGGGCCCACACAATGATCCCGAAACCCATCGAGCAGACAATAACAGGACGATCCCCTCGAAAAAACTAGCAGAAATGACTACTCGTTCGTCCAAAATAGACACTCGGTGAAAAAGGCAATATTCACCGAAGGCCAGCTCGGGTGGGGCCCACTCCTCGATCCCGAAACACAATGAATGGATCTCACCATTGCGATCCTCTCGAAAAAACACACAGGATCGACTATTAATCCACCAAAATCAGACTCCTTGTGTGAAAGCTGCGTTTCTCCGCAAACGCCAAAACCCGGCCTCACGGGGCCTGCAACCCGTTTACAGTCCCAACACCCGGAAACCATCTCAAAAAGTCTTCCGTACCTTTAGGGTCTCAACGCCACTAACGTCACGTCATTCGGGCGCTCCTGGTAGAAGTTACAACGACCCGAAGTCGTAAAATAATAAAATATTATTATTTTTTATGACGTTTCTACCTCCCTAGCCACAATCCCGAACCATTAAACCCTCGAACCTACACCGGAGGGTTCACCTCGTCCCCGGGGTCACGTTGCCGTAGACGACACGCGAATACGACTCCCGGATTGCAAGAAACGGGGGTATAAAGACCCTCGTATGATAAAAAGGGGTCGGACCGGCCTCGACCGACAAGGTTGGACCGGCCGCCGCGGTCTGCCGCAGCTCCACCGCGGTCCGCCTCCGCGCTGGTGGACCTTCCGCGGACCGCCTGTGGTACCCTGGTGGTCCGTTTTGCGATCCGAAAGCACCAGTGCAACCCCCGGGACACGATCTTCCCTGAAACGGCCTCAAAACGAAGCAATTTACAGCAATAACGGGATCGGGGTATTAAAACACAAACCTCCTACCTCGCGGGCGAAACACCGAAGCTTTGGGTGAAAATTGATGCTGGCGACGCCCTGAAGCTCGATCCTTTGACGATCGACATAGAAAACGGATGATTCCGGCTCGATTCAGCAAAGAACGGAGGTAGGGAAGGGTGAGGTCATCCACTAAGCATGAGGGAGGAGGGAGGTGATGAATTTATGTTTTAATTTTTTTTGTAAACAACTTATATAACTCTCCGCCAACTCGCCTCCATCCCAGCACCCGATGCAGACAAAGGTAATGTCACCCCTAGGGTAAACGCGACGTTCTGAACACAACAACGAACTCAGATTTGCGATCTGAGACTCCGTTCAGAAGTTATTCGAGCTGACATTCGTAAATGGACTTTTCCACTTATTTACGAAAACGCCCCGGGTGGGGTTTCTCACCGCAGGCCCGCGCCCGCAAAGATTACACCCCGCCTATGGTAAACGACATGTTCCAGAGGAAACCGTGCCCTCAGAATCTCATTCTGAGCTACTAGTTTTGAGTTATCAGACCCCTAAAATGTGCATAGTATAAAAATACTTAATATTTTTATAAAATTATTTTCGGGCACACTGGGCCTCAGAATCGCAAGCTGTATTCGCGCTTAGCTGTAGATTTATTCATAGAAATATCCCAAAGTCTGACATGGCCAAAAAATCTAGTTGCTACATAATGAGTATTCAATATGAATTTTTCATACCTGAATAACTAAAATCAACTTCTAATGGATCACATAATCCAAAAAAGGATAATAAGATCTTTCTTATTTCATTAGACAGTAACTAAAACAAATATAGTTATCATAAGATAATTCCAAAAATGAATAAACTATTATATGAAGAAATACAACATTAACCACCAAAGATTCAACAATAAAACCCATAATTCAACTTAGATAATTTTATAAATGACTAACCATACATTTCTCTACAATATTGCAGAATAAGATTGAAATATAAGATTTAAATTATTTTATCACATATTCTTCCAATATAAATATAAATTTATTCATCAAATAATTGGATTCAGTCCTAATGTCTCATACCAAAAATGTATATACCCTAATCATATATTATCTATAATATAAAAATCACTTACATAGATACACTAAAACATTATAAATACACATTAAAATAATATATTTTTCTAATGGTAATTCAACCTTTATTCATAAAATAAAATCCCATAATTTTTTATTTCCCTCGATAATATAAGGTTCTCTAAATATTGAATTTCTTCCAAAACAACATTAATCACCTACTCAAAAAATAATTTTTCAATCCTATAGTTATATCTATGATAAAGCATATTTTCTAAAAATATACTTAATCATTAACTATCAAATAATTTTAAAAAATTAATTCTCATAGTGAGAAAGAAATCATGTAGGATAGTTATAGGATTTGCATCCTTATCGTTCTTCAATAGTGTGTTCAAGCCCCACGTCCGTATCAGATGATATTACATTTTTTTTACTAATGTTATATTAATACAATTCCTATAAAATCTCCCAAAATATGATAAACATCCTTAAAAACATTAACCATCTATGATCATATAAACCTAAAAGTTATTAAGACCTTTAAATATATGAAAAGAGAATTCTTCCTCAAATAATACATCATGTTTAACATAAGGGTTACATATAGCTCAACCTAATAAAATATCACCCAAAATTTCATTAATCACATTATAATTCAACTACTTAAAACATACAAATGGTTTTATATGTATTTGAACTTGTTATCAACCTTAATCATAGAAACCCATGATGATATTCATAACTCTTAAATTAACTACACATGAAAATATCTTAATCTCCAAGGTTATATAAACATTTCCTCTAATAAAAACAATAATTACCAAACATTAAACATTACATAATCATTATTTTGAAGTCAGAAATTAATTTTCTTACATTTTATGATCTTTACTATTTATTGTTTTAGAGAATTAGGCTACCACACTTACATGAATAAATATAATATCACAAAGTGTACACATTCAATTTGTATCTACTATCCCATAAAATAAAATTGTTTTGATTTAAAAAAAATTATGACATATCTTCAAAATTTTCATATTGACATCATCTTTGTCCCTCATATTCCTTAAAACCTTGTGAATGTTAATTTAAAACGTGTGATGATAAAAAAAATCATAGTAATGGATATATAAAAATAAATAATGTAACTTATCAGTTCATGAATACTTATACAAGTTTATTATTTTCCAAAATTATACGTTATGCTCAAAATAAATATCTTATTACACAAGAAACCAACTCTCTACATAAATATTTTCATAAAAAATTAATATTAAATCACAATGAAAAAATAAAAATCATTATTGTTCCTTTAAAATCTGGAAAAAAATATGAAATCTTTATCAAACAATGTTATAAATTACAACCTTTTGAAGTAGAATATACATTCATTTAGACATAATCTTAGGATTAATCACATGGTTACATAACATGAATAACATGTCATCATAAGATCATGGTAACATAAGAAATGTGGTAAAAATACATAACACAACATAACCATAAGTCATGGAAAACAACCAAGACAACATCTTATGGTGGACACGGTTCCATAGTTGATTAGGTTTTCTCCTTAATCCTATTAAGAATGTCTCAATATCCAAAAAAAATTACCTAATGCATTGGATTACTATCTGGGTACACCCACAATAAATTTTTCATGATTTTGTGTGCCCTAAAAAAATATCATAAGTAATAAACATAAGAATTTCCCATGTAATGCAAATGGGTATCATATCCATTCCTCATATCATAATAAAAAGTGATTTCTTAAATAAAGCATTTGAGAAATGATCATAAGGCATATATCACCCCAATCAAAGAAAGGGATAATAAGCTAGTTATATATGTGAGATACATATAAACAAAATTTAGAATTATTGCATAACATTAAATAGATGGAAAATGTAATTTATAGATATAATGGTCCTAACCCAAAGAAAAAGAGATTTAGATAGATACCTAACACCCATAAGGAAAACATTTTCGAGATATCAAAATATCTATCCCATTTAAAACCCTATTTGAAAATACATAGACCAAAGTGAAAGGGAGTTTTTTCTTTGAAAAAAAATAAGTATTATTAAAATGAAATTAAAATATCTAATAATGGTTTTGGTAGTGGGGAAATTCATTTATTCTATATATATTAAAATAAGACATTCCTTTTGTTAATTATAAATAATGTTAAAATATTTCGCATAAAATGCATAAAAAGATTTTTTTTGGAAACCATTGAATGAATATAAAAAGAGACATAAAATTTACTTTATAATTCATTTATCATCATATATAAACACTAATAAAATAATTTTAATAATATTGATAAGTGAGATAAATATTTAGAAAATAAATCAGTAAAACCATTACACTAATATTTTAAAAGTAAAGTGTCCCTTACAAAATACCATAAAAATATTCATTTTTTAAAATATTGTACTAAAAGTAAAATATGGTAAAAATTGACCTTTATTATCCATTAATAAATAAAAATATCCTTAAATTATTTAGAATAACATGGGCATTTCATAAAAAGAATTGGAAGGGAAACTTTAAAAGTGAATCTTATAAAATAATGTCCCTTACCTCGAGTCTGAATCAACACATAAATTCTTTATATTCAAGAATAATAAACTTATGTTAATTATTTAATTTTTAATATCATTTTCGATTTTATTTTCATATTTATTTTATTTATTATCATGTTGTATTTAATTACATAATCATTTAAGTTCACATCTAATGTTTTTATTATATTCATCTCATATATCCTAAATGACTTTGGCAGAATGAATATGGACAATGAGTTCATTATTTCATCATATCCTGAATAATTATGATGTATTAATTATCATTTTTATGCATCAATTATACTTATGAAACCATCCATGAATTGTTTTATGAAAAATTAACTATTTTACAATCATAGAAACAGTAGGTTGTACATACGTAATAGTAATGTTTCCATTTTTCAACAATTACGATGCAATGAAGGTAAGTGTTATTAAACTTTTTAAAATGAAAATTATATCATAAATATCATATTATTTCGTTTAATACACTTATATATACCATCCATGTGATGTGATAATAAAAAATTAACCACATCAATTCATGGAGGTGGTAATCCACACATACCCACCTACGACGTTATCCTCTTTCAACGAATGGTAATGTATGAAAATTTATTAAATGTTTATTTTTTTAAAAATAAAAATATTTAATTGATAATATATATATATATTTGTTAAATCATATTAAACATCCTTTAGTGGTGTTGATGGAAAATGAATTACATTGGATTGTGAGGTGGTAGTCCATTGTACACATGAAGAATGGTTTCGTTTACTATTTAATGTAAGAGAAGATGGATATAGGTTATTCCAATAAAATATAAAAATAAAATTATATGGTATATAATGATTTTACTATATCATCATGGTTGAAAAATATTTGAAATAGGTGGAAGAATAAATAAAACAAAAACTCTCAGTTAAGATCATTACCTCTTATACAGAAAAACCACTTTAAGTTTACACTAAAAGCCATCCTATGTGGGTTTTATAATAAAAAAAATGTATTATTGGATGTGGGAGGAGAAGTAATAAAGGGATATGGGTATGTATAGGCTGAACAAAAAAGGATTTTGAAGTGTGAATAAAAGTGGAGAGGAGATTCCTATTTCTAACTGGGGGAGGGGAACTTTTGGAATTTCATATAATATGAAAATAATATAAATTAATAATCAAGTAAACTGAATCAAAAATGATATTATTCTAAGATAATATGGGGTTGGGTCAAAATAATATCATCCACTAAAAATTTTACAAGTTTAGATTATTTTTTTACCCTTATCTATTTATTTTATCCCATGTTAACCCTTTTGATAATTACTAAGATAATAAAGATTTTACTATTTATGGGTCAAGATAGTAACTATAAAATAAAAACTGGAAAATAAATATACCATGTTTGAAATTTTCGACCATATATCAAAAAATTTGCTAAACATAATATTTTTTGAATTTTAAATCATTTAATGATATATTATTTATAATAAATATCATTAATGTCATCTTTGGAACAACTCATTTAATTTGACATCATGAAAAATATGAATGGAATTTATTTAAAATATAATAATTAAAAAAAAATAACATGTTATATATGCATAAAAAATCTTAGAACATAATAATTAATTAAATTAATATTACTTTTACAATTTTTAAATTTATCTATTTTGTTTTTATATTAATTGAATAAACATTTTTGGCAGTGTTTCATAAGAATTTAAGGTAATTATTTCATTACTAAAAATTGAAAATAAATTACGAAGATAAATAATAATATATATTTAATATTTGTATTTACAATTGAACATAACTTGTATTTATCCCTATCTCAAAATATTATAGTTTTTAAAAGCAAGAATGTGGTGTTTTTCTCTTTATCATCTAATTATATATTATAAAGGTAAAAATAAAATAAATATTGAACCAAGTGGACATATATTTGAGAATTGGATGGAAATGGACAAAATAAACTTATAAAATAGGGTAACGGAATGTGTTAGGGTCAATTTTTAGTCTTTATCATTTTATTTTTAACCGTAATTAACTTATTTACCCTTACCATAGTGATAATTGATTACTATAACTATTATTCATAATGACAAAAAATAAAAAGGGCCTATTTAAAAAAAATTGAACTTATAATTCCAAATAAGTATTCCATTTTTCATTATTCAATACACACAAGTGGATATAGTTAATTTAAAGTTAGATTAGGGACACGTGAAGAAAAAAATTAGAAAAATTATTTTTTTAGTATTAAATGTTTTTATACTATATCTAACAATACAATTAGTTCAAAAGGACTTAATTAGATTATGTTCAATAAAAATTAACTAATTTCATTTTATAATAACATGAAAATTGAATTTTACTTTTTAAGTACTTCATAGAAAAATACCATTTTCAATAAAAATCATTATTTGTTACTATTCTTGAAAAAGTAGAATCATTGTGATGAATCTAAAATTATAATCATATGGTAATTTTTTTATGATAATTATAATAATTGATATAATCTATACAAAATAAAATGTAAAAATGTTTTAGAAATTAATTATAATTTTTTTTCAAGAAAATAAATAAAATCCATTTTTCAAGAAAACATATTTTGGATGAATTAAATTAATTTAATAAAGTTTGAGTGATTATTTACTATGAATTTAACAAAAAAAATTATTATATTGTAAATTTATATATATTTCATAAATCAGTTAATCGTATTCATACCCACCAATTTAATGTCTAGGTTATAACAGTTATATTTAAATAATAATTTTTAATTGTTCATTTTGGATTTCTTTTGTGTGGCATATATGTTATTGAACATCGTTTTACTTTTTTTAAATATCAGGGTTTTACATTATTGATAATACGTGGTTGATTTTTCATTTAATAGTTAGAATTGATGGTTTAAAATTATAATGATAAATTCATGTGTTTGATTGTCATGTGGTTTGTTCTTACATATTAAAAATGACTCAAAGATCATTTTCCTATTTTTTCCTCTCAATCTAAGATCATTTTCTTCGCTTTGACCCTACATATGTGGTTGGTTCGTATAGATCCAAAAATACCCATTATAATTCTCTGTTTCCTTTTAACAAAAATCTGACCAGTTTGGGTGTTGGATTCATGTGAGGTTCATAAATATCAAAAATGGCATAAAGATCATTTTTCTATATTTTCACACAAATCTAAGCTGGTAAATTCGATTTTGACTACTATATGGGTGATTTTTCCTTTATTTAAAATAATTCACAATATTAAAAAATAATTTTTATTATATCAAAAATATTTATGAATCTGTTTCATGTGTGGATGACTATTACATATTCAAAACTACTGAGTGACCATTATCCTATGTTCCCATGTCAATATGATATCTAGTGCTTGTTTTTAATCCCTTGATGTGTGATATTTATTTTTTATAAATATTTCATGATTAAATTATATATCGGATCATAGTTATAAATCATGGAATTATATTTAAATGTGGTTGATTCATATATATCAAATAATGATTTAAGGATCATTCTTCTATGTTTTTTGGGAAATCCTAACTTGTTTGCTTTCTTTTTAACACTATATTGTGACTTTTCACAGTAATTTTAATACTAATGAGATATTACGGTGTTATATTAACATAATAAATGTTCATAAAGATTATAAATAACTCAAAGATCATTTTTATATGTTTTTGTCCCAATCCAAATTCATTTTAATGTTTTAGACATTTATAAAATTGATTTTCCCCTTTTTAATAGGAATTAATAATATAAAAACATTATTTTCAACATAAAAATAATCTCATGAATAATATTCTTACATGGATAATTCATAGAGATCAAAAATGACTTAGGGATCACTGTCCCATGTTTCTAGGTTAATCTAAATGTGTTTTCTTGGTTTTGACCTCATGATGAGCGATATATCTTTTTAATAAAAATATTAGGGTAAAATGATTCATTGGATAATACCATGAAATAAATTCATTGGATTAATTTGTAGTTTATTTCTATAGATCATAAATTATTTTCGGATTATTCACCTACATTTTCATTGGAATCTAAACTAGTTTTCTCTTTATTGACCCTCTTTATTTTACTTGTATCTTTAATAAGAATATAAATGTAGAAAATAAATCACATAAAGAAATTCAGGTTTTCGATAGATGTGAGGTTGGTTTTGTAGATTTAAAATCACTAAAATATTATTTTATTATGTTTTCAGTCCAATATATGCTCATTTTTTTGATTTGACCTCTTGATAAGTCATATGTCATTTTACTAAAAATATCATGTTGAAATTATACTTTGGATAAAACCATGAAATACATAGATCACATTGACACATGGTTTATTCATATATAACAAAAATACTTTTAGGATCATTCCCTTATGTTTCCATAACAATTTAAACTCATTTTCCCCGTTTTGACCATGTTTAGGTGACCTGTCACTTTAATAAGGATGTGAAGTCCAAACAGTACATTCAATAATTCCTACTAATTCAAGTGTCAAATTGAATTCACGCTGGTTTATATAATTCATAAATAACCCAAAAAACATTTTCATTGTTTTTTTCCAATCAGAGCCCATTTTCTTGGATTTGACTCCTACATGGGTGATTTAACATTTATTAGTAAATATTAATTATATTAAATCATTTTTTCCATCATAAAATAAAATATAGGCATCATATTGATGCATGACTAATTCATATATGTCAATAATAACTTACAGATCATTTCCCTACGTTTCTATGTTAATCTGAATTTGTCTTCCCAGTTTTGAACTCTTGAGGTATAATTTACCATTTTAATAAAAATATCATTTTAAAATGATTTTTTTGATAATAATGAGTAATTCATTGATTGAATTAATTTTTTGTTGATCCCTATATATCATAAAATAATTAATTTTATTTCATCAATGGTTCAATATAAATTATAACTAGTTTACTCGATTTTGACCCCTTTTATATGACATGTCACATTAATTGGAATAAAAAGGTCAATTTGTTTTTGATAATACATAGAAATTCAGCTAAAAAATTGATTTTCAGTTGGTTCATACTAAATATAAGTGACTTCAATATCATTTTCCTATTTTTTAAGCCTATATATGATCTTTTTTCTTGGGTTTTACCCCTATATGTAGATTTCTCCTTTTTCAATATTGTTAACGATATGAAATCGTATTTTCAATCATACCAATAATTCCAACGCCCAAATTCACATGTGGCTACCTCCTACAAATAATAAATGACTTGGCGATCATTTTACTATGTTTCCATTAGAATAGTAGGTCGCCTACTTAGTTTTGACCGAATGACGGGTGACATGTAATTTTATTAATAATATCATGGTGAAAATATACTATGGATCATACTAAGATATATGGACATTATATTGATGAAATGTAAATTTCTATAGATCATAAATAATATGAGTCTTATTCACAAATGTTTTCATGAAAATTCAATATCATTTTCTCAGTTTTGACCCCTTTTAGGCGACTTGTCACTTTAATAAAATTTGAATGGTAAACAATAATTTTGACTAAACAAAGCAATTTAGGTTCCCAATTGATATGAGTTTTGTTCATTCAAGTCATAAATGACTCTAATGTGAATTTAATATAAATATTTTGTTCCAATATAATCTTATTTTCTTTTTTTCCACAACAATATGGTGGATTTTTAATTTATTAACACGCATTAACAATATGAACTCATATTTTCTATCATACCCAAAAATATAGACATCATATTGATTCAAAACTAAATTATATCAATCAAAAATGACTCATATATAATTTTAATATGTTTTTATGTATATATAAAAACTACTTTTCGATTTTAACTTCTTTATTGGTAATTTGTCATTTTAAAAAAATATCAAATTGAAATGATAATTTGGATAATATCCAGAAATCCCATCTTCGTATTGATTCATTGTTCATAACTATATATCAAAAATGATTTGAGGATCATTATCCTATGTTTTCATAGCAAATAGAACTGATTTACTCTGTTTTTACCCCCTTTGGTGACTTTTCACTTTAATAAGATTGTGAATACCAAACAACACTTTAAATCATACGGATAAACAATTAGGCGAAGTAAAATCCAAATAATACCATTATATTTTTTATTGTAATGTTTAATTGTATTATGAATATGGTTGGAAATAGAAACTATAACTTTACTTAAAAAGTGAAAAGTTTTATATGTACTTTTCCTATACATTATACAAGTTATGAAATCTACAATTTCATAAACCTTAAGAATAAGAATGGATCCAAAATAAATTAAAAGTTAAGGTAATAAAATATAATTCTTAAAATACTTAATTTTACTTTTCTTAGTGAGGATCAATATATTTTAACACTCTCCCCATCCCAAATATGGGTCAAACCTAGTAGTTGAGATAACACTAACAAGTGGGTTGACAAATACATATCACTAAAAATTAGATTCATTGGTGTGAGTCCTATCAGTATCATTTAGACCATATTGCTGATTAATAATTGACATGTATGAATACACCTCATGTTAATACAACATTCAGTGATGATGGAAATAGAGAAAAATATGTTTTCTTATATTTAAAAGTCATTAAAATCATGCATTAAAGTGTAAATACAAATAAATTGATCTTTAGTTTTCATATAATCATAAGAAAATGACAACTGATTAATTTGTGACTAGTACTGATTGATCATACATCAATCCATTATGTAGTGTAATGAGAAAAATAAAAAAATGACATCAAATTTTCATGAAATCAGTGGAAAATGGTCATTAATTGATTTGTAACATATATGAATAAACTTCATGTTAATCTATCATGTGGTATTATGAGAATTACTAAAAACCATTTTATTAGATTTATCATTATTTAAAAGAATGTGTTAACTAGTTAAAATCATGAAAATGACATCAAATATTTGTGAAATCACAATAAAATGAAATCCATTAATTTATGATATAGAGGAATAGATAGATCATCATATTGATATTTTTTTACTCTGAAAAACCAAAAATTATTTTAAAATAAAAGGCTATAATTCAAAAACATAATCAATATGTAAAATAATAAAAAAATGTTAAAACTTTAAATGGAAGGGAAATTTAATAAAAAGAAAAAGGTAAAAGAAAGACACAAGAATGATTAGCTGAGAAAAACATTAAATGAAGGCATAAAAATAAGTAAAAGTTAATACAATAAGTAAAGGTTCATGATTGGAGAATAATTCAAATGAAATTGAAATCTAAGTAATATGATGAAGAAATTATTGAATAAAAAACAGAAGTTATAACATAAATATAAGTTTAAAAATAAGAACAATCTGAAGAAGTTAGATAAAATTAAAAAAATAAAATCATGAAGTAAGAATATAGAAATGGATGTATATGTTTATATAAGAGAAAAAATTATTGAAAAAAAAAAGTTTAATTCCAAAATAAAAATATTTATAAAATAAAATCTAAAATATAGGCAAATGAAATGAAAAAAAAAGAAGGGAAACCAAAATAAAAAATAAGAATATGTACTTAATCAAAAGTAATAGTTTAATATTAAGTGCGAAAGAAGATATAAGTTATATTTAAATCTAAATAAAACGTGGAATCTAAAAAATATAGTCATAAAATAAGTGAAACTTGATAATGTGGAACAAGTAGTGGTAGAAATGTTTGAAAATATAGATTTTTGAGCCAAAGGTATAAAAAAGACAAAAAAAATGATCATATTAGAAGAAGACATAATCCAAAGTAAAATAAGTGAAATTAGAAGTCATAAGAACTAATGAGAAATAGAAGAAAATGAAATAGTTTCAAAACCTACAAAATTATTTCATATTATTTTGAAGTCATTGAAAAAATACTGTTGAATTATTTTTGAAATATAGGAATTGAAGGCGCTTCAATATGATGTGTGGTGAGATAAAAATATTAAGCAGTTGGTTAAGGTTTGACTCTATCACACATGTTTTTAAATACATTTATGTTTAATAAAAATATTTTTTAAAATCATTCTAAATCCCACTTCCTGATTAATTTGTGTCATGTATAGATATAAAATACATCAATTCATCATGAAGTGTATTTGTAATATCCAAAAAATTATTACAAATTATTGATAAATCATAATAAAATACTCATTGATTTATTTTTTGAATATAAGAATCTACCACACATTAATCCATTGTGTTTTTCGGTTGGAATGACTAAAAAAACTATTTTATTAGATTTAATAGTATTTAAAAACATGAACCAATTTATTGAATCATAATAAATGATGTCATATTTTTACAAAGTCATAAGAAAATGACCTCAGTTTAATTTTTGATGTATATGAATATATAGGACATCATTCCAACATGTGGTTTTCCCAGAATGACTACAAGTGTATTTTGATTTTTTTATCATAAAAGGGTCAAAACATAGTATATGATCCTAAATTTTCATGAAATCGTAAAATAATGATCATTGATTATTTTTTGACATCTAAGAATATAATTAATTTTAATCCAACATAAATTGTGATTGTAATGATAAAAAAAATATAAATTGATGTAAAAGTCTTTAAAAACATGCATCAAAGTGTCAAAACCTAGAAGAAAACCTCATATTGTCATCTAATTTCATATAAATGACATTAATTTATTATTTTATATGTAGGAATAGACATCACAAAAATTCATTATGTAGTTTTCTAAGAATTACTAAAAGCGTGTTTTTATGGATTTAAAATTAAAAAAATAATATGTGTCAAAAGGCCAAAGACTAGAAAAGGTCCTTGACATATCATGAGATCATAAGAAAACCTGTATCAAAAAAAAATTTGATTTTTAAAATAAAACATCTCATCAATACAACCTTTGTTGACCTTGAAATAACAAAAAGTTTTTTTTCAGGATTTTTAAATTCTTTAAAATTATGCATCCAATAATCTTGTATGATTATTTATGACCCCATGAGGAGTGAAATTTCATTCTTGTAAAATAATTAAGGTGAAATAATATATTTAATAATACTGAGGTATCTGGGAATCATATTAACATGTGGTTGATTCTTATAGATCATAAATGATTCGAATATCATTTTCGTAGGGTTTTCATGGAAATATGACCTTGTTTTCTTGTTTTTAACATCATTTAGGTGACTTTTCACAATAATAATAATTTGAAATTCATATGAATATTTTGATCGTACCATGAAATTTATGGGTTGGATTGACATTGGTTGGTTTTTAAATAATATAAATTAGGTGAAGATCATTTTTAGATGTTTTTACACCAATATGGTCTATTATTCTTGGTTTTGACCCCTACATAAATGATATGATATTTATTAGTAATTTTTAATAGCATAAAATCATTTTTCGCATTATATAGATAAATCCAGTCATTATACTGATGCACAACTAATTCTTACTTAACATAAATGACTCATTGATCATTATCAAAAGCCTCTATTTCAACCATAATTCATTTCCACTTTTTCCCCACTTGAAAGTTTATATATCATTTTCATTAATATATCATGGTTAAAACATACTATATTTCATATAGAGCAATCAAGGAATCATATTGACTTAGGGTTGATTCCTATAAATCCAAAATCATTTTAGGATCATTCTTTTATGTATAAATGTAAATATAAGAATGTTATCTTGGTTTTGACCCATTTTAGGTATGACATATGAATGTGAAGCCCAAAAAGAACATTCAATCATATCGGGAAATTATTTTTTAAAATTGAAAGGTGGTAGGTTTATTTAAATCATAAATTAATAAAATAAAATTTTCCTAGGTTTTCACTCTCATCTGAGATTGTTTTATTTGTTTTGACCTCTTTATGGGTGATTTTACTTTTATTAACAATAATTTACAGTATGAAATCACAGTTTCCATCATATCGGGAAATATGGGAATCATATTGATGTGTGAGTGATTCTAACAGATAAAAAATTACTGGGGTAATGTTTTTCTATGTTTCCAAGTAAATATAAAGTCTTTTGTTTAATTTTTATCAAATAAAGGGTGATGTATAATTTAAATTATAATATCATGGAGAAAATATATTTTGGATCATACTAAGAAATATTGACATTATATTGATGCATGGTTGATTCTTGCATATCCCAATTCATTTTATGATTAGTCTCTAGAATTATCATAGTTATCTAACCATGTTTTCTCAGTTTTCCCCTTTTATATGACTTTTCAATTTTATCAGAATGTGAAGGTCAAATAGAACTTTCAATCACATGACAAATCCAGGAGTCCAATTTACTTGTAGTTTGTTCATTAAGATTAAAATGAACTAATGATTGATTTTTAATGTTTTCACATCATTTATAGATTTTTTCCTCAATGTTGAAACCTAAATAATTGATTTTTCATTTATCAACAAGAGTTAACAATATGAAATAATTGATTTCATCATATCAGGAAATATTGAGAACATATTTAGATGTGGATTATTCTTATAGATAAAAAATGACTCAAGGATTATTGTATGAATTTTTATTATCAATCCAAATTTTTCTTCTGAGTTTTAACCCCTTGAATAGTGAGAATTAATTTCTTTAAAAATATAATTATTAAATGAAAATCTAGATAATATAAAGTAATTTGGTCATTGTATTGATACAAGTATTGTAAAACAGGAGTACGAGAAATTGACTAATTAGTCAACAATGTCTGATAAAAGAAGTGGATGGGGAAGGGGAAGTCAAACTAGATATAAAAGCACTTGAAAAATATGAAGTAATAACATAAGATAGAAAAACATCGATAAACCTATTCAAAATTAGAGGTATAAAAATAAACAATAACTCTATAAAAATATGAATAAAAATTAAAACTCAAAATGTAGATATAAAAAATCAAAATTCAAAGCATTAAATACCGATAAAGATAAAATTTGAAATCTAAAAGTTATTATCAAATGTGAAAGTGGTGGGAAATTAGAGGTAGGATATCAAGTAGAATACAAAATATATAAAAAAAGTAGGTGTAAGAATAATGTAGATATATTGGAAATTTATAAATAAAGAAAAAAATTATAAAAAATTAAAAGAGAGAATATAAAATAAAAATCAAAAGCAGGTATAAATTAATAATTTATAATACAAGGTCAAAAGTAGTTAAAAATTATGAATTACAAGATAAAAAAAATTTTACGAAGGATTTGATAAAAAATTAAAGGATAAATAGAATTTGTGTTCAAATGAAAACACCAAAATATAAAAGAAAAATGTGAATGAATAACTCAAAACCAATCCTGAATGTAACACCAAAAGGGGAAATAGAAGGTGATGTAGAATGTAAAATCATAAATCTAAAAGTTGAAGTTGAAAAGAAGATTGTATGTTAAAAAATGTATTATTTTTATATAAAAATTATAATAATTTTTTTTTGAAAATGAAATATAGAGAATTTAATGAATAATGAAACATTTAAAGACATTAAGTAGAATAATTTTAATCGAAAAAGTAACATCCAGAATTTAAAGTAAAAGTATAATCTAAAAGAAGGAAGATAACATTTTGAAGAAAAATTAGATGTACGAGAAAATAAAAAATATAGAAGAATAAGAAGTAAAAAAACTATAAGAAAATTTATTATAAGAAACAACTAATTACAGTACAAAAATAAAAAAATATGAAACAAAAAAACAAGAAGTTAAACCAATGAATAGTAGTCAGAATAAAAAATAAAGACACATTAAAAGAATTAAGAATTCAATAGAAAAATAATAATATAAAATGAATTAAAAATTCAACGTAAAAGGTAGTAACAAGAAGCCTTAAATGAATAAATATAAAACAGAAGCATAAGTGGAAGTGAATGTTGATCCAATTATAATAGGTGTAAGGAAAGAGAATAATTCAAAAAAATAGAAATAGATATAATTAGAGAAATAAAATTTAGATTAAAAAACATAATTAATGAGATAAACTTAGGTACAAACAAAAGACTTATCTGAAGAAGTAAAATAAAAATTAAAAATATGGAATATTTAAGTATAAATATTTAAATTGTTGTAGTATATGTATAAGTAAGTGAATAAATTTCAAAAGAAAAATAAATGGAATAAAAAATTAATAAGAATAAGAAATAAAAGATGAAGTAATGGAAAAATAAATAAATTGAAAATGAAAAAAATAATCCAAAATTCAAAAGAAGAAAATGTAAAATAGAAAAATGAGTAGTTCATCTCGATGTAATAAAAAATTCATAATTAGTATTTAAATATGTAGTGGATGTAAAAGATAGAAACTAGATTCATAAAATAAGTGAAATGTGATATTGGGGAATAAGGAATTGTATATTCAGTATAAAATATAGATGTTGAAACCAATATAACAATCATCTATAAACATGATCATATTAGCATAAGTTATAAAAATTAGAAAAATAAGTAAAAGTATAATTCATAAGAATCACGAAGAAATAGATGCAATTTAAAGTGGTTAATTATTTATCAAATGATCCTGGATTATCATGAAATCATTGAAAAATGATTGTTAAATTATTTTTGAAATACTTTAATTGATTAACCTATAATCTAACATGTTGTCATATCACAATCAGAGGTTATCTACTAGTTTTTGACTCATTGACCCAAGTTTTTAAAGACTCTTATGTTTAAAAAAACTGTTTGGTAGTCATTCCAACCCCACACCATGCTTTTGTGACAAGATAAATATTCAAACATGTGAAAAAATAAATAATAGTCTATTTTATGTATTTCATGAAAATTCAAGTGTTTTTTATATTTTTACACTTTGATTCATGTTTTTGACATTTAAATTAATAAAAACTTGATTATGTTCATTTTAGGAAAACCGCCAATCATATTTCTTGGGTTTTTGTTCCAAAATGATAAAAATTTATATTTTTGTGTTCTTATTATTTGACTACAATTAAAGGTATTTTATCTATTTTCACCACTTGACCCATTTTTTTTGACTTTTAATCAGAAAAAACACACTTATTGTCATTTTAAATAAAATAAAATTTGTAATAATGAGTGGTATGTTACTATATGTCCAAAATAAAACTATAAATGTTTTTATCAATTTTATCAATAATCATATATTGTTTTATATGATATGATCCATAGAAATTTGTTTTTAATGACATTTATATGTAATAAAACTGTACATTTAGTCATTATGTACACACTACACATCAGATTAACTTGTGATATATTCATTCATGTCATAAATTTTTATTAAAATGTGAACATTTTTTCTCTACTTTGAACTCCTTTAATAATAATTTTTATGTTTAAATAATAATTTCAAACATAAAAAAAATTTGGGTGTCAAAGTTATGTGTGGTTTATTCGTAAAGATCTAAAAAGACACAAGTATCATTTTCATAAGTTTCCATGATAATTCAATCCCATTTTATCTATTTTAATGCCATTTTTCAAGTTTTTTCAACTTTTTAAGAATATGGTTAGAAAATAGGAAGATGTGCATTTAATGTTAATGAGATGGAATTAGTTTTCTCATAATGGATAAGAGTTTTAGTGAAAGTCATTCCAAAATCAGTGAGTATGTGTTTTATCAATATTAATTGTTTTTAATTATAACCCCGTAGAGATTTTATGATATATTTAACTTTATATAAATTTAATTTAATTAAAATATTTCTTTATACCTAATATCGAGTTTAAATGAAACCTGATATAAAATTGAATTATTATTATGTAAATGCGGGAGTTATAACTATGATGTTAAATTAGAGGTATAAATAAGAATTGATACATTTTAAAAAAAATGTGTAATTTATTTAATATAATTCAAATGTATTTAATCAAGTATAATAATATCGTACTCAATTTTCTGTAAATTTGTTTTATTCTAAAAATATATATTTTCCTCAAAATGGGTTTTAATTCATTTTATGTGTTGGAATTATAATTAATTTACATCATTTTTTGTGAAATATTAGTTCAACAAATTATTATGGATTTTGAAATAATAAATTTAATATAATCTTAGGGAAATATTTTTTTTATTTTTCGGAAAAGATTTATTCATAATTAAATGGAGAAAATAACAATTTTGGTAAAACTGACATTTATTTTTATTAAATCATGTAATTTTAAAGTCTTATTTGGTTTTTAATTTTATCATAGAGTAAAATAATTATAATTTAATTATAAATAAAATAATTTTTTATATAAGAATCTCCATTATGCTTAATTTTGTTATTAGTTCATTTTTGGGTTTAAAAACATATTTTTCAAGAGACCCTTCTTCGTCGCATTTTGTGGGTTTGTTTTAAAATTAATTTCATCCACATATAGAAATTTTATTTGATAAAATATAATCCATACATGTAATTTTAATTTTCATTTTTTTTATTGAGACCACTATAATTTATAGACATTATGAATATTGACATTGGTAGAAAATAAATTACAATGGTAAGAGTTAAAACAGGTTAAAAGGGTTAAAAATTAAATGATAAGGGTTTAGATGACTTAAAAGCTTTTCTAAATCCTAATTGATTGTTATATTTAGACCTTATATTGTTTAAATTTTATTATGGGTCGTTTTTTATCCATTTTGATTGAATAAGATTATAATATATGTTAATCTTTGAAAAAATTCCATGTGTATCATCTCCCTCACTTATAAAAGAACACTCCCAATCCTCACTCCTCCACACATGAAGAGCTTATTTCCTCAAATAATCCATTTCCAAATCATTTATTAATATCCTTAGGTACTTCCTATAGGTTTCATTTTGATCATAATACTATCCTAGAATGATTTAGGTGTAAACATGTGGGGGTTTTCTGGAGAAGATGTATTTTCTTAACCAAGATATTTATATTTTATTTCTTCTTACACCTTATATAAACCATTTTATCCAAAATTAAATTATTTCATCACTATAATAAATATACATATATTTTATTATGATTATTTCACAACTATTTTAGACCTCATTTCCTGTAAATGTTAAACCAATGCATCATTCGTGTGTATGTTCGGACTATCACCTCACAACATGATGTATTTTGTTTCTCATGACCACATTTCATAGATTATTATTATGATGAATATAGTTTTTATATATGATATTTATGACACAATTATACTTATATAATTTCAATATCTTATCTAAATTCTTATCTTTGCATTTGTTTGAAATCTATAACATCACTCATGTGTATGTGTGGGTGACCACCTCTATGAAGTGATGTAATTAATTTTTAATCAAAATTTTAAATGAATATTTATAAAATTTTAAAAAATAATAAAATATTATAGACCATACATAATTGAAATTCCATATATAATGGATACATGATCAAATTACAATGAATAAGACTGTCAAACTGAAACAAGAATGAAAAACAAAGCAGTTATTACCAAAAATAATGATTTTAATAAAGAATTATTAATAAATGAGTGATAATATGTTTTAAATAAATCACATATTATTTGATATAAATTAGTATGTTTTATGATTAAATTTATAATATAACTATATTTATTATACATGTAGTACAAATTCATTCTAATCAAGATGAAACATGAGGTAAGGGTTTCTCATCTCACTTTTATTTATTTGAAACATGTGCCATATTAATCAAGGTGGAACCACTCTTGTCTCTAAGTACCCAACAAACACTAAATATCTAACTCTATAAATCTATATTAAGAGGAACCTCTTGAGAAATACAAAAGCTTAATTCCAATATCATAGAAATAAACATATGTATAGACACCAAAGTGTAGATATAAGGTGTGAGTAATCACACCCAGTAGTCTTTCCATAAGAGACTTACCAACTCACACCACAAGGAAAATAGAACATCATCTCAAAGTTAAAAATATAATTTATAAAACATATAAGAACATCAAAACATTTTAACGATTTAAAATAATTTAAACTAAAATAAGACCAATTTATCCATCAGTACCTCATGACATACCCAAAACACATCTATCCACTCATGCACACATTCATGTCAAATGAAAATCCCAACAGTTTTGAGCATTAATCCATCCACCACTAAGAAGTCACTTACTGATATACCTGTCAATGTCTTCATTTTGGGATAAAGTGCCATGTCTGTAGCAACAAGTCCTTGCATAGTGAAAAGATGAATAAATTCCACCCAATCATGCTAATTTCTCATATAAATTCATTCCATATAAATATATTATTTCCTTTAATACATTAAATTGAAAATATTTCCTAAATTAATCAAATACCATTATTCAAAACCATAATTCAAATGGATTTTGAAAAAACATTTAAATGATAAATATTTCCAAATCATAAATTAAAAGGGTTTTCCTTTATTAAATATTACAACATTTCCATTAAAAACAATATTTTTTTACTAAATCTAGTCCTTCATGTTCTATAACATGTGTAGAAGAGATAGAATCCTCTTAACTAAAAATGGGTGATGCAAATAATGAAAAAAAAAGAATAAAACATCTAGATCCATTCTTGAAATTATTTTCATTCAATATATCAAACCATAATCTCATCAAAACACATCATAGATCATATATTTATCCCTAAAATATTATATATAACATTCTTTATGAGAAGAGATAAGGATATCTAGAGAGAGATATAAAGTAAACAGAGATATATTATTGATTCTACAGATCGAATTCACTCAAAACCTTAAAAATGGATTCTGAATAAAATGGAACCACTATTAATTCTTTAATAGATGAGTGGTGTTTGATATAATAAGATATTTGGTGAAAAATAAGGGTTTTAGGGATTAAAACTGAGTTTTACTCTAATTTTAGATGAATTAAATACACATAGCATGGTTAGCCCATGAATATTTGAAAACCATATGCTTATTGTGTGCATTCTACTATCTCCAATAGCCTCCCCCGCATGGTGGGTTCACAAATATTGACAAACAATCCACCAAATATACTTTTCCATCTTCCTCAAATTATATGGCTTCTTCTTGGAACCCTTATATTTTTTATAAACCTTGTTCATCTACCTATCTTCTTAATCCAATCACATATTTTCTGGGATAAATTTTTATGGTTTCTCCTAATTGGAATTCTCATTGTTTCCTGTAATTATGCTCATACTATGGACCCTTGAAAACACTTCCAAAACTCACCAAATCCAACAAGAATCACCTAAAACTAAAAACATGTTTATATAACATCAAAAAAAAATATAATGGTAATATATCTAAAACTGGGGGAGTTTCATTATCCTAACCATAAGGCTTTCCATCATCAAAAATATAAAATCTATAGGTGATGAGACATAGGGTAAAACCTATATTCTTATAAAATTGGATGTCAACCCAACAATTTTTAAGAGATTCAACATTATAACACCACTAAAAAACAAAAATTTAGAATTAACCTAGCATGATATTATCACAGTATGGCTAATGTATTAAAAGGAAGTGAGAACTGGTTATATCAACTAAACAAATAGAAACATGAAAACATAAAATAGAGAACCCAAATTTGACTCACCACAGACCACTATGAGGTTAAAGGATGTTGCGTAAATTATTGAATCAGTAATGAAATTCCATAAATAAAAAACTATACTAAATATATAGCATCTATAATTTATCCATGTGAAAAAACATTAACTCTAAAAATTGATGAAAATTGTAAGATCATTGTTTAACATATTAATAGAACAAAAAAACAATGATAAGTCGGTATCAACAATGATAATTGTATGAAACTCTAAATAGGTTTGTATAAAGAATTCTGATATATCTAGAAACCTCATGAAAGAACATATTAGGTAGTAAATCCTATTTTAAGTTTTAAATTTCAACAAAAATTTCCCATAGATTAAATATTATCTATGTTTACCCCTTTGGTCGAAGGTGGTGTCACATACTCACAGATAATCAAGATCCCAAATGTCAATGTATTAAACAGTACCCAAAAAGAAATTTTTTTTATAAAAAATTAAGGATAATTAGAGAACAATTCAAGGTCATTAGTTTTATATATACCCAATGATCTAAACTTCATAAGAAAATTTCCTCAAATTAGAATAAAAAACACCAACTCAATGATTTTGTCAAAACAGAGTTATATGTTAATAGTATTCTTTAACCAATTGAAGTGAAATTATATGAGAATTAACCCACTATAATGAAATTATATAGATAATAATCATAACCTTATCACCAGTCAATATATAATATTTTCAATCATCTTTACCTTCCGTGTACTTGGATAGAAAATAACTTTTAGGTTTTTCTAACACAAAGAGGAACCTGATTTCGATCCGGAAATACAAGAGAGATTTTCCATCCTCTGTCCACACCTTGGTGGCTCCCCCCGCCATTATGTCTTATTTTATTGGAATGAAAACAAAAAAATCACTAAAATTTTTAGGACTTGGTCACCCACGTCAGGAATGATAACTAGATTACAAAAAACCATGTAATTGTCTTGGTTTATACAATTCAAGTTCATTTCAATGATTTAAACTATTAATCATTCATGATCACATTTTTACCATCCCAACACTGAGAGTGATTCAAGAAAAAAAATACACTATCTATCCAATCATGAATAGAGGTACATGGATGTAGCAGTCATTAGTGAGACCATACATGAGAAAAACATGAATATGAATCTAGAAATAACCCACTAAATATAGAGGGTATGACTCCACATGGTTATCTAAGAAAATATCTCACTTGTACCTAATTCCCAGGGGAAGATTGTGAAAACACACACACTATAATTTTTTTTTGAATATATGGACCATGAACCACTCATGAATACTTATATTAAGACCCTAAATTTTACCCATAATAGATGGAAATAGAAAATATAGAGTTCCTAACCCATACCAGTCAATCATACCTTACCCTTGTCCTTGATTCTATGAAATGGAAAAAAAATCCTTTAAAATATAAAGGAGTGACCAACTAATCAGAGAAATTAATTTTCCACTGATTTTGAGGGTCTATGGAATTTCTGGTCTCACCCAAATTTAGCCATGTTTTTTCGGTTAAGCGGTCAATTGTAAAGTACATTTTGTTGTCGATTCCTCAGAGACCTAAGAAGAAACTTATAAAAACACACATTCTATGGAATGATTTTGGATATTAATTGGCCACCATTGGGTTGATTTTAGATAAGTTTAATTGAACACTATGTGACTTAAGTGAATTCAAATTACGAGAAGGGTTTATCCAAGGTTATTACAAGGGGTGGGTTGAATGAAATTATTTTTCAACGATTTCAATTTCTTATATTCGATATGGTTTTATTCAAGAAGCTCAAAAAACATCATCACATTCTGGTTTTCTAACAACACACCATAATACTAATCACCTATACACTTGGAGGATTAAATTTATGAGCACTCCAAGGTAAAGGTTCATATTAGCACAAAAAATATGTGGCCATAAAACTCAACAGGGGCGAAGAAGTTTTAAAATCAACAAATAAAAATATCAATTAAAATAAGTGATTAGAAATTAATGGGGTGATAAATAACATCTAATCCAGCCCCTTGATACACCCTTGTATCAACCCATAAGCTGGTTATCCCTCCATTTATGCTATGGTTTCAATGGAATCATGAATTAGACTCATGAGAGAGGAATTGAACAAGTAAAAAAAATAAAAAGATAAAAAACACTCCACTGTTGTGTGAATTAGTTCACAAGTTTTGGTATGAATAAATTCACACCATAAAGCAACGGTATCAATGTGATAATAAGAATAACATAATAATATAATATGAATATTTTTTATTGAAAATTCTGGTTATTCGAAAATCTTACAAATGAAGAAAAACATTACAAAAAAAAGTGGCAACATAACACTACAATGAAATAAAGGATCTATGATGAATAAATCCTACAACACCACTGACTTAAATAGGAATTTTAGGAGCCTTGGGTTTAGCCTCCAATATTTAATGCCATCCCACATTTTTATGGTAAGATTAGGGTGGCGTGAAGCTTGTGAAACTTAGACTTTTCCACTCTTGACGCAAAGTGGAAGGCATCTTGCATCCACCAAACAGATGCATTGAAATGACCTTATGTATGGAATAATTAGAGTGATCCATATACAAATAAAATAGATCTCTGAATTTCTATTGACCCCCTATAAAATTTCATCCCAAATTAAATTGCGATTTGTGAGATATTATTGAAATGGTGGGATGTTTTTATGGATTGCAGAATCTGGCCCAGATTTTTATCTCCAAATTGGGCCGCCTGTAACTCCATTAAAACATCCAAATTAGCTCTTTTAACTGTTTAATGAAATGTTATCCATGATGTAATATATCTTCAGTTAAATTTTTAGAATCATTGGGCATGTATGTTGGCCTCTATAGTCTTTTTATTGGGCTGTTGTCCAGTTTTCTTTTCCCAGAATGTTGTTGGTTCAAGGCCAACATTGGTGGTCTTCTAAAGTAAATATTCTTGTGATCTAAAAACAAGAATTTTTCCTTATATCATGGGAGACCTGAATATATAATATGAAAATAAAATCAAGTCCATTTTTTAGGATGTATTCAAATATGTACCAAGTAATAGTGCAATTTTACAAAGAATTACAATCACAATGTAAAATAATGTTCAAATTGTAAAATGCAATAAAATGGTGCTTATGAATAATCAATCTCATGAATATTATAAATATTAACAATGATTATTAGCCGATTTTAGTGTCTAATCACACCCCAAACTTGAGTTACACTAGCCCCAAGATAAATGTATTTCAAAAATATGAAATTTTATTTCCCTTTTATAAAAACATTTTAATACACAATGATCACCAAAAACCCATATATCAAAAAACTGTGAAACCCATAAAAATATTTTAATACAATATAGTTTCATAATAATATTCCAATCCGAAGCCCATTCCATTTTTCAAATTCATCGCCATATTTCTTCCAATATCAATTTAGCATGAGGATGTGTTGTGTATCACAATAGACCTGGGGACTCAACCTAATTCAAGGGGGAAATGACGGAAGTGCTAGGAAGAATAACATTTAAATAATAAGATGAGTATTAAATTTGTTTTTTTTCAATTTTTATATGGTAATTGAAATTTCACTCAAGAGAGTCAACCCATGTAGAAAGACTTCGCCGATGACTCCTAGGCTCAAAGACCTTAGGGAACCAAGTGAATCCCACATACTCGGGCATCATCTCGAGTTAACATAGTCAAAAACATAGTCAAATTACCACAAATAGAGATTAAATTACTAACTCTACGCTAGAAAAATATGGAGTCACGATCCCCAAGTGCCAAAAGACATGCATTAGGTCATTTGTAACACCCCAAGATTTCATAGTGTGTTATTTCTTCAAAATAATTCAATAACTTGCACTACACGCAACACCGAGTTCAAGTGCACCATGACTTACCAAACAAGCCGTTAAAAAGAGGTTATGAATATTACTAACTAAATTTTAAACTTTATAAAATCCTAATAATTTTAGAATCCATATTATGAGTTTCTTAGACATAATGTAAGAACAAATTCATTTTTATTATTGCACTTTTACCAACTTTTAATAGTGAACCCTTTTTAAATCCAATATTTTAATCTTTTATATATTCAATTCGACTAAATAAATTTACTTTTAGAATGGGGAAATCAAAAATTTACAATGAAACATCCCAAGCTTCCGCGATACGCTTTCATTTGAATAATACAGTAGCGTGTGTTGTACGCAACTTCGAGTTCTAACACACACCACAACCGATCAAACTAGCCGTTATGAATAGTAATACCTAATTTTTGAAATTAATGGACTTCATTTTTTGATACAGAATATCGAAATTATCCTAATTTGAATTTTTGGTATTTTTTTGAGAACTTCCAATATTTGTGAATAGTGAAAAATACTTAAAAATAAATTTTTTAATCAAAATAATTTATAGTGATAAATTATAATATTGAGTGGTTTTAAAGAATAATTAGAATATATTTTTACCATTTTATCCAATTTTTTTCATTAGAATTAATTTTACTTTGAAATTGGACAAAAATAATTGTAAATATTTTGATATATATTGTTTCTTAAAAACACGCTATTTGTTGTCACAACGGGAATTAATTATAAAATTAATTAATGAAAATTATATGTTTGTAACATTGTAAAATAGAAATCATTTTTGAATTTGGAATATCAATTATATCTTAGAGTGAAATTTTGGCATTGTTATGAAAAACTTCAATTTTTGATGAATAGTGAAACTACTAAGTGGTAGTTAAAAAACTAAATTTTTCATAAAACATAATTTTACCTCTTCTGTGATTGGAATTTCGAAAATCCTAGAGACACGTTTAATATCAAGGAGTAAAATTTGGTTCAATGAGATGAAAATAATTTTTGGTGAATAGTAACTTTTTACTTTTATTTACCACAATTAAAAGTAAATAGGGTAATTAAGGGTAAAAATGATATTTATATTACCCTAACACATGTCCTAATTCTATTGTACAAGTGTATCTAGACCAAAAACAACCTTAGGAATAAAATATTATCATTTTGGTCCACTTGGATTAGATTAGGACGTTTATTATTATTTAATTCAAAGAAGAGTTAAAAGAGTTAAAATCAATGTTTATTTACCAAAAATTTTTAATATAGGTTTATGAATAAGATAAATTTGATTGTAAATATTCATTAGAAATATAAAAATATTTCCTACATAATTATATTTTATTTGTAATTTTTAGACATTAAATAATTTAATTTATTTATGACACAATAATGATGCAGTAATTACCATAATAGTAAAAAATTAAAATAATTGATATTATAAATACCCAAATAAATATAATTTCAGACTTTTTATGAATTAAACCAATTTTATATGTTAATATGACATGTTAATATTTACTTAATTAACTTTTTTATAGGTAATCATTCTATTATGATTTTCACAAAAATCAATTATTGAATAGTGTCAAAATTGACATAAAAGAGTTTTTAAAACAAATATTATATTATTAATTGATATTAAATTCCTAAAAATATAAGGTTCGGACAAGAGACTTATATCATGATAGGTGTATCATTAATGGACTACTTGGGGTCTCTATAAGGTATATAGTAAGTTTAGTAACCATATAATTTAAAAATACAAAGAGACATTGTAAAAGTGAAACTAATTAACTTAGAGATAATACTTACTGATAAGGTTAATATAGTAACCCAAACCTGTCTAAATTATATTTATTTAGTGTTTTTCGACCCATCCTCACCTTAAAATTTAAATAATAAACTTTTGAGCCATTAGAAACCAAATATGAATTTATTATAAATTAATATTTCTATCTTTTCCAAAGGTGCCCCTCACCCCTCTTATAAAAGGGCACTCCCCCTTATCACTAATTCAAAAATTAAAAGCCCTTTGGTTCGGCCAAACACTGCACAAATACTCTCTCAACTTCCATCAATTCAACCTATAGGCCTTAATTTAGTCATAAATCCAACCTAAGGATCCCTTTTTATCAAATCAAAAGGAAGAACCCGAAGAAGAGGTAATGTTTTCACCACCCTTTTTGAAATTAGTTTCTTCTTCAACTTATTCTTTCTTTGTTTTTACAATTATAAAATAATGGATCCAATAACTCATATATACTGGAATATTATTATAAGTATGGTACAACCATATTCATTATTCTATCCATCCTTTTATTGACATGTCACCATACGTACGTACGTACGGCTTACCGTCTCCACGTCGTGCTGTAATTGTTGTTCAATATACTATTATTTGGATGGGTATAATAATGATTTATAATTCATGTAAATAATAAATATAACATGATAATTATTCTGTATATATGATATACCATCCAATTATATATTATTTTAATATCAAAAGAATGATATTGTTGCTCGTGCGTACGTACGGACTACCGTCTCCACGAATGCGATGAGATTCATTCTCCAATCGTATCCATTCAAGTATAATTATCATTTGATGATTTAAAAATAATTTTTAAGGACTTGATATCATTCTGGATATGAATAAGATACAACCTATCCATGAAAAACATGGCTTACATAACAAAACATATAAAAGAAAACGAGTAAGTTAACACCTGAAACAACGATAATACTAAGATATTATTAACAAATCAATGTTAAAAGATCTTATATGATATCATATTAATTTATATGATTCTTGTATAATTTAATAAAAATTATTTCACCATTATACCGGAGGTTAACCTACCCCCAACCAAGGAAAAGTACAAGGTAATGGGTTTTCATCTCACTCCTTATTCCCGTGAGATTCATGCCATATTGCCACTATTACCTTTTGTGTGGTGTATGTACAGTCTATAAATGTATTCTTTGTGAAATACACTTTAATTTATGTGTATTTACATATTCATTGTATGATACCTCTTTCATGGGGAGTATGTTTCGTAGGATACCAAATTGGTAAGGTTTTATTTCACAATCTCTTCATTATCCGAGGTTGTTTATACGTAATTATCTTCTGGGACCTCTTTATCATCCACATCCATGTATCATAAAAATGTCTTTCAAAAAATTTTTACTATTTAATATACAATGGGTTAAATTCATTTATACCATTACTTGACTTTATATGTTTTTAATGGAATCTTTCCAACGTTTTCGAAACAAGTTACTTTTTAACCTTTTTGACAAAATTAAGGTAAGAATGTCTTTTTGTAACCTATACGGAGGGTGCGGTTATTCTACGCCGTTATTACACCATTGAAGCTTACTTCACAAGCTTATAAAGATATTTTCCAAAAAATGGTTTTCTCTTTAATTATGCAACATTTAAATGATTTCAAAAAAAGAGGTATTTCTCTCAAATAGTATTTATTTCATCTCTGTCAACATCCTTTGATAAATTTTACACTTGTTCCAAGTTGATTTATTATGATACAAATCATCCATATTGTATTTAAGTTTGTGTGATATTTTTGACTATTGATGATTTATTTTTATTCCATTAATGGTTTATAATTAAAGTCTTGACATTTTGTATGTTAGTTTTAATACGAATGTTTATGTTATATTTCATCCTCTTCTTAAGATGAATGTGTTAGACTAGTATGTTCCAGGTTGGGGACCGGTAAAAGTAAGCCCTCCAGGTTGGGTTCCGGTTACAGCAGACCCTCTAGGTTGGTGTCCAGTTATTAGAGGCACTCCGGGTTGGTGTCTGATTATTAGAGGCACTCCGGGTTGGTGTCCGGTTATTAGAGGCACTCCGGGGTGGAGTTTGGTTACAGAGGCTCTCTGAGTTGGGTTCCGGTTACAGTTATCCCTTAGGTCTTGGCACGAGGCGTTGACATAGAAATTAAAGTTCTGCATTATGCATTCCATCATTATGAATGTGGTTATTGATATTTCCTGTGATTATTCGATTAGTAGAATATCCATGGGAATAAGTAAATGGCATTATTTCATTTTATTTTTGACATACTATGTTGAAGTTAAAGTTTAAAAGGCTTTTGTTTTAGTTATACATTTCCTTAAATGTTTATTCTTATTTATGAAAGTTTCTTCTATATTTTTACCCTTACTGGGCATTTGAGCTCACCTCTTTTCTATGTTTTTTTTTCAGGATGGGAAGAAGTAATTTATGAATGACCTGTAGGGATAGTTTGAGGGGATAAGAGTGTGGACTATGAAGAAAAGTTGTTGTTGTATTTTTCATTTTTATGATGTAATGTAAGACATATGAATATATTTAGTGTTTCCAAGGCTACTAAACTAATCAGTCTTTCGAGACATGATCTTTCTTGTGATCATGCCAATGTTATGTTATAATGCACCGACTCTGGGTAATTGGGGTCGGGGTGTTACATCATTTCATTTCTCTACATGAAAAATTATTGTTTTTTTATTTAATACTCATATTAAAACTAAAATGATCACCAAACCTATGATATTTATTTTGGGGACCCCATGAACTCAAACTAATACCTCATTATCCAAAGGGTGTGCATTGTGATCATTTGTTTATTTGGATGAAAATATAAACGATGAAATTTTACTTTATACAGCCACACTTTCCAAAATCCTTTCTCATGAAATCATACATGGATTAAAATCAGAATCAGGGTACGCTAAATTATTAAATATTCAGTTTAGAAGTTCGTACTGTGTATTATCATGTTCAAGGTTAAATAAATTTTTCCTTCACCACATTTTTTTGCACACAAAATTAATTAATTTTATTTCTTTCTTTTCATCCCCCCCCCCCAACATAGAATAACATTGTCCCCAGTGTTTGAAGAAAATAAAATTTAAAGGGGGTAATGGTAGAGGAAAGTATTTATAAAAGTAATTTGAAATAATAAACATGGAACAATGTCACCTGGTGTTTGAAGTAGAAGTTCGTGCTATAAAAATTTAGTCCTTTGATATTCATGTCACATGCAGAGTTCCCTAGTGGAAAAAGGAAAAAACAAACAAACAAACAAAATAAAACTATATATATATATATATTCATTTAATAAAAAAAAGTACAATATAAGTATATATATAAAAAATTATAGAATAAGGGAGAACTATAACTTGCAAGTTAGTGGTAAGCACGTTCCCCTGTCTCTCTTTGGTCTCGGGTTCGAGTCCACATGGCTTCTCCAGTTGTGACGGGGTTTTACCCATGACCAACGATGTTTCCTTTTAATTTTTTAATTATTATTATTATTATTTTTTTTATTTTTACATAAAACCCATAAAAATAACATAAAATAGACTAATGATTCATAGTCTTCTTTTTAAATTTATGGGTAAGGTATTACTCAGGGATCACACCGTGTGACACGGATGAATACGATGCTCCCCTTTCATACCCATCCATACTCTTAATAGAATAACAAGTTAGCAGTCTAATGTACTTTCATATTTAGAGTAGATTGATTAAATAATTTATTAATTATCAAAATGATTCATTAATCCTATTTTAAAATAAATATGATTCACAAGGATTGGAAATATGAAAACCATAGCTTGCCTCCCTTGAAGGGATTTTGTTTAAATTCATTAGCTCCACATGAATCCCCCCCAAATAACCCAATAACAACTTTTAGAATCTTTAATACCTCGTATTTATACACTTCTACAAGATTTAGATTGATTATTTGTTTATAATTTTTGTCATGTACAAACCTATGTTCCATGAGTGGGAAAATCCAAGTGATATCAGAAATGGTTGATCTAGTTTCTTCGGTAGTATTCTCTAAGACATCAATGATCATTCCAATTTTTTTTGTTTCAATAGAATAATAAAATCCAAATAAGAGGTATTGGTTATACCATATTAAGGGAAACATCAGTGAGTAAGGAAGGATAATAATTTTGAGCTTAGGATGGATAAGACATTTAGACATAGGTAGAGATTTTGAATCCAACTCATTTTCATTTTCCATATTTCTCAACGAAATTTTTTCATTTTGAATAGATGATTCAACCAAAAAATTGGAAAGATAAGCATTAGTAATGTGTATGGACTCAATGGTTATTATTCCTCCCAATGCGTCAGTGATTAGTGTTTCTAAAAAATTATCAATGGAGCTATAATAGGGGAACTAAATCCACGATTTCAAATTTTCCTCTTGTGAATACATGAAATCAATTTCCTTCTGATTTGAAGACCCTTCAATAATTTCTTGAATCAGTTACCATTCCACAAATCCAAATTTTGGTTCTTCAATAAATTCATGAGAGGATAGTGGGAAACTAGACTCTCCACAAAAGGTTTTAGAAGGGACAATTATTGGAGGGATGAGTTCCTCACAAATATTAATGCATTGTAGTTCTAATATCAAAGATAAAAACTAGGAATCCATTATCTCCATTTGATCACACAATTTTTCATGACGTTTTTTGGGATACCTTTGGATATGAGATTGTACAACATGGAAATATCTAATATTTATCTCTTCTAATGTCCTTGAGAGAAATGGAAATTTATCCTTTAAGTGTTCATCTTTCAAAAGATTATACATGTTACTGGGTGAGGGGTATTCATTCAAGGGTTGATCAAATAAAGTTCCTAAGTAAGGGGCTTCCCAATATTTATTTTCAATTTGATTCCATATTGGGTTCATGTTGGGGTATTTTTTATTATATTCTATTTCAATAGTTATGAAAATGATGATATTAACTTCTTTGAACATAGGGAACCGAAATGGGAAAAGATATGAGAAATGGGGATGAGAAAAGAGAATTTAAGAGAGAATAGAATGTGAGTGTCTAATATAATTTACATGGGTCCCCAAAAATGACACCAAAATTTGATCTCTACGAAATTTACCCATGTTTTTAGGGTTAAGCGATCAATTGTGGAGTAGCTTGGGTTGTCGATTCCTCTAATACTTAAGAAGAAACCTATATACATGCACATTCTATAGACTAATTTTGGCTATTATGTGGCCAAATTATATGTTTAAGAAAACAATATGTGACATAAGTGAATTCAAATTATGAAAAGGGTTGATCCTAGGTTATTACAAGGGATGGATTGGATGAAATTCTATTTTAACGATTTCAGTTTCTTATATTCGAGATGGGTTCATTCAAAAATTTCAACCAAATTCATCACATACTGGTTTTATACCAACACACCATAATACTAATCACATATTCACTTGGAGGATCAAATTTATGAGCAATCCAAGGTAAAGGTTCATATTAGCACCTGATGTATGTGGCCTTAATATTAAACAAGGACGAAAAAGTTATAAAATCATCAAATAAAAATCTCAATTTAAAGAAGTGATTAGACATTAATGGGGTGATAAATAACATCCAATCCATCCCCTTTCTACTCCCTTCTATCAACCTATAAGTGGTTTATCCATCCATTGATGCTATGGTTTTAATGGAAGGGGGAAGTAGACTCCTAATGGTGGAATTGAAGAAGTAAAAAAACAATAAAATGAGGACAATAACTATACCATTGTGTGAATAATTTCACATAGTTTGGTATAAATAAATTCACACCATTAATAAATGATATCAATGAGATAATAAGAAAAATAGAACAAGAGAAGATGAAGAAATTTTATTGAAAAAAAATGTGATTTGAACAACATACAAATAAAGAAGAACATTACAAAGGAAAAGTGGCAGCATACCACTACAATGAAATAAAGAATCCAAGATGAATAAATCTTCCAACACCATTGACTTAATAGGAAATTTAAGAGCCCTTGGTCGAGCCTCAAATAGATAAACACATCCCACTTGAGTATGGTAGGCTTAGGGTTGTGGAAATCTTGTGGAACTTAGACTTTTCCACCCTTGATCTGAAGTGGAAGGCATCTTGAATCCACTGAAAAGATGCATCGAAATGAAAATCTATATGGAAGAATTAGAGTGGGAGATAGAAGAATAAAATTAAGATTTGGATGTCTAATAACCTCCTGAACAATTACAGTCAAAGTGTAATTTTTGTTTTCGTGATATTATTGAAATGGTGGTCGGTTTTTCTAGTCCACATAATCAGGCTCTTAATTTTATCACCAAATTGGGCCGCTTGGAACTCCATTAAAAAATCTTAATTAGATCTTGTAACTATTGGATGAAAGGTTCTCCATGATTTCCTCTATCATTAGTTAAATTTTTTGAATCATTGGTCTTGTATCCTGAACGCTGCAATCTCTTTATTGGGCTATTTTCTAGTTTACTTTGCCTATAATATTGTTGGTTCAAGGACAACATTGGTAGTCTTATAATCTGAATATTCTAGTGCTTCCAAAACATGAATTTTTCCTTATATCAAGGGAGACCTAAAAATAAAATATGAAAATGAAATCAAGACCATTTTTTATTTTAGGATGTGTTCAAATATGTACCAAGTAATAGTTCACTTTAACAAAGAATTACAATCAAAATTTGAAATAATGTTCAAAGTGTAAAATGCACTAAAATAATGTTTATGAATATTTAATATCATAAATATTATAAATATTAAAAATGAAAATTAGCCTATTTCAGTGTCTAATCAACCCTCAACTTGGGGTTTTCTAGTCCTGAGAAAAATGTATCTCAAAAATATGAATTTTGAATTTCGTTTTCCAACAACATTTTAATACACAATGATCACCTAAAACCCTTATACCAAATAACATTGAAATCCATCCAAATATTTTAATACAAGAAAGTTTCACAAGAAGATCCCAATCCCATTCCCATTCCTTTATTCAAATTCATTTCCATATTTCATCTAATATCAATTAAACATGAGGATGTTTTGTGTATCACAATAGTCATGGGGATGCATCTTCATACAAGGGGTAAATGATAGAAGTTCTAGGTTGAATCACATTTCAATATTAATATGAGTATTCAATTTTGTTTTGCAATTTTTCCATGGTAATTGAAATAAAACTCAATAGTGTCAACTTTTGTAGCGAGACTTTGTCGATGACTCCCAGACTCAGAGACCTTAGAACACCAAGTGAATCCCACATACTCGGGCATCATCTTGAGTTAACTCAGTCAAAAATAATTTCAAATTACCGCAAATAGAGATGAAATTACTAACTCTAGAACAAATAACTATAGAGTCAAAATCCCCAAGTTCTAAAAGCCACACATTAAGTCATTTCATTCCTCCACACCCAAAATTATTTATTTTATTATTTTTTTATTGAATACTCGTATTAAAACTAAAATGATCAAAAAACCTATGATATTAATTTTGGAGACCCCATAAACTGAAAATAATACCCCATTATCCAAAGGACGTGCGTTGTGATCTTTTTTTATTTGGATGAAAATATAGACAATGAAGTTTCACATTGGATAACAACACATTCCCAAATCTATTCTCGTGAAATTATACATGGATTAAAATCAGAATCAGTGCATGCTATATAATTTTATATTCATTTTCAAAGTGTGCAATACGTATCATCCTGTTCAAGGTTAAAGAAATTTTTCCTTCCACACATTTTTTATGCACACAAAATTAATTTATTTATCTTTCTTTTCACCCCCCAACATAGAATAACATTGTCCCCAGTGATTAAAGAAAATAAAATTTAGAAGGGGGTAGTGGTAGAGGAGAGTATTTCTAAAAGGAATTTGAAATAATAAACATGCAACAAAGTCACATGGTGGTTGAAGTTGATGTTTGTGATGCTCCAATTTAGTCCTTTTATGTTCGTGTCACTTGTAGAGTTCCCTAGTCGAAAAATGAATAAAAAAACAAAAAAACAAAAAAAACAATATGTATATATATTCATATAATAAAAAAGTTAAATATAAGTATATATACAAAAAATAGAGAATAAGGGCGCACTATAAGATATAGGTCAGTGGTAAGTGTGTGGCCCTATCTCCCTTCGGTCCTGGGTTCGAGTCCCCGCAGCTTCACCAATTGTGCCAGGGTTTTCCCCATGACCTACGATGTGTCCTTTTATTTATTTTAATTATTATTTTTTTGTATTTTTATTTAAACCTACAAACCCATAAAAAACAGAAAATAAACTAATGATACAATGATTTCTTTTTAAATTTCAGGGTATGGTATTACTCAGGGATCACATTGCATGACACGGATGAATACAATGCTCCCCTTTTATACCCATCTATACTCATAATAGAAGAAAATGTCAACAGTATAAGGTACTAACATATTTAGAGTTGATTGATTAATTAATTTTTTAAATATCAAAATGATTCATTATTCCTTTTTTCAAATAAATATGATTCAAAAATATTGGAAACATGAAAACCACAGGTTTCCTCCCATACAGTGCTTTGGTTTAACATCGTTTTCATGACATGATTCACCAAAACAAACCAAATAACAACTTTTAGAATCTTAAGGACCCCATATTTCTCCACTTCTATGAGATTGGGATTGATTCATTGTTAATAATTTTTGTCATGTACAAACCTATTTTAAATAATGAGTGGAAAAAGCCAAGTGATATCAAAAATGGTTGATCCAGTTTCTTCTGTAGTATTGCCTAAGTCATCAATGATCATTCCTTCTTTTTTTGTTTCAATAGAAAAATTAATTACAACTAAAATTTCATGGTTATACCCTATTAAGGGACACTTTAGTGAGTAAGGAAGAAAAATAATTTTATGCTTGGGATGGATAGGACATTCAAACACATTTGGAGATTTTGAATCCAACTCAGTTTCATTTTCAAAATTTCTCAACAAAATTTGTTCCTTTTGAATAGAAGATTCAAACACCAAATTGGAATGATCAGTGTTAGTAATGGGTATAGACTCAATGTTTATAATTTCTTCCAATGTTTATATGATTAGTGTTTCTGAAAAAATCATCAATGGAGCTATAATATGGGAACTCAATCCACGATGTCAAATTTCCCTCTTAAGAAAATATGAAATAAATTTCCTCCAGATTTAAAGACCCTTCAAAAATTTATTGATTCACATCCCGTTACCCAAATACAAAGGTTGGTTCTTGAATTAATACATGAGAGGTTTGGGGGAAACTAGACTCTCTAAATAAGTTTATGGAAGGGACAATCGGTGTAGGGATGAGTTCCTCACAAGTATTATTGCATTGTAGTCCTAATATTAACGATGAAACATTAGAATTCATTATCTCCATTTGATCACATATTTTTTCAAGAATTTTTTGGGGATCGGTTTGGATACGATTTTGTACATCATGGAAATATCTTATATTGATCACTTCTACGATCCTTGAGAGGGATGGAAATTTGTCTTTTAAGTGTTCATCATCCTAATGATTAAACATGTTACTAGGTGAGGGGTATTAATTCAAAGGTTGGTCAAATAAATTTCCTAAGTTAGGGGATTCCCAATTTTTATTTTCAATTTGATTCCATCTTGGGTTTTTGTTGGGGTATTGTTGATTTTATTCCTTTTGGGTATATTTGTCCCCAAATGGCCCGAAGGCCTTCATATTTATTGATTTTTGATAACCCCTCTTTCAAGAGATTAGGGGGAACCCTTACATGGCTTGTAGGCTTATAGATTACATGGATTGTAGGCTAAAGAGATTACATGACCAGAAGGTCTTAGGGAATTCAACCAGACTATCTACAAGGAACATCCCCTCCCCATCATATACATCATGATAGTAGCTCTCCACCTTCGCATGGTCGTCTGGCTAGGCTTCTCGTATATGCACAGACTGGTCCGGATAGCATAGCCATACCCTCTCATTCTGAAAAATCCATTTGGCTCTGCTTTGGTGAGTGAACATAGTCTGAATCCTCTTCTGGGGATACTCCTTTTTTGTTGCATGTCTGGGGAAACTGCATGTGGCCCAAAGGCCCCTGAGGTGGCCCGAAGGCCTTAAAGGTGGCCCGAGATCCCTACTGACCTGAAGGCCTGAGTGGCTCGAAATCCATAAGGACTCTAAGCCCAAACCAGTGGCCCGTGGTGAATAGTTCCAGCTACTACTATACCAAACAATACCTTCTACAGTAACTGCTCCAGTACCCTCACAATGTACAGTTATGCTACAGTACATTTACAATGTACAGTTCTACTACAACACCCGCACATTGTACAGTCGGCTACAATGCTGCTACAGTGCCTGTTGTAGTACTCCTACAGTACACGAAAATATGCCTCTACCTAGTTTTGAACCTGGATCTTGTGGATGCACTTAAGGATACATCACCAACTGGGCTAAGGCTCATTTTCCCATTTGTGTAGATTTGAAAATGAGGATTTTATGTTCATTGGACACACGTAACAGAAAGGGGAAAAGATAATATAAATGGTGGTAATAAAAGATAATTTTGGTGAGAATAGAAGATGAGTGTCTAAGATAACTTACTTGGGTCCCAAATAGTGGCACAAAATTTTGGTCTCTCCAAAATTTACCCAAGTTTTTAGGGTTAAGCGGTCATTTGTAGAGTAGCTTGGGTTTTCAATTCCTCAAAGACATAAGATGAAACCTATTAACACCCACATTCTATGGACTGATATTAGCTATTAAGTGTCCAGAATTGGGGTGATTTTAGATAATTTTAAGTAAACAATATCTGACTTGAGTGAATTCAAATTATGATAAGGGTTGATCCTATGTTATTACAAGGGGTGGATTGGATGGAATTATTATTTAACGATTTCAATTTCTTATCTTCGAGAAGGGTTTATTCAAGAAGATCTAACAACTTCATCAATTACTAGTTTTATACCAACAAACCATAATACTAATCATCTATACACTTTGAGGATCAAATTTATGTGAACTCAAAGGTAAAGGTTCATATTATCACCTAAAGTATGTGGCATTAAAATTCAATAAGGACGAAGAAGTTTCAAAATCATAAAATAAAAATATCAATTAAAAGAAGTGATTAGACCTTAATGGGGTGATAAGTAACAAAAAATCCAGCCAATTTCTACTCCCTTGGAGCAACCCATATGTGGGTTAGCCCTCCATTGATGTTATGGTTTCAATTGAAGTGGTAAGTAGACTCATAAGGGAGGAATTGAAGAAGTAAAAAAAACAATAAAAAGAAAAAAATCACTCCACCGTTGTGTGAATATTTTCCCAAGGTTTGGTATGAATAAATTCACACCATAAAGAAACAGTATCAATTTGATAATAATATGAACAGAATAAGAGAAGATGAGTAATTTTTATTGATAACTAAGGTGATTCAAACAACTTGAAAATGAATAAGATCATTACAAAGGAAAAGTGGCAGCATAACACTATAATGAAAGAAATCATCCAAGATGAATAAATCCTACAACACCACTAACTTAAATAGGAATTTTAGGATACTTTGGTAGATCCTCCAATAGTGAAAGTAATATCACCTATGTATGGTAGGCTTAGGGTGGTGGATATCTTGTGGAACATAGAATTTTCCACCTTTGACCCGAAGTGAAAGGCAGATTGAATCCACCAAACCAACGCATTTAAATGGAATTCTAGATGGAAGAATTAGAGTGTGACATTGAGGAATAAAATGGATCTACTAATGTTTCCTTAACTCATGTAAAATTTAATCCCAATTTGAATTTGGGTCTGTGAGTTATTATCTAAATGGTGGGATATTTTTTTGGGCCTTAGAATCTAGTGCAAAATTTTATTTTCAAAATAGGTCACTAGGAAAGCTATTAAAACATCTGAATTAGCTCTTGTAAAAGTTGGATGAAATGTTCTACATGATATAATCTATATTTATTTAAATATTTATAATAATTTGTCTTGTATCTTCACCACTACAGTCTCTTCATTGGGCTGCTGTTCAGTGTACTTATCCTAGAATGTTGTTGGTTCAAGTCCAACTTTGCTGGTCTTCTAATGTGTATCATCTAGTGCTCCAAAAACATGAATTGTTCCATATATCATGGGAGACCTGAAAATAAAATATGAAAATAAAACCATGATAATTTTTTATTATATGATGTGTTCAAATATGTACCATTTAATAGTGAACTTTAGCAAAGAATTACAATCATAATGTGAAATAATGTTCAAAGTGTAAAATGCACTAAAATGGTTTTTATGAATAATTAATATCATGAATAGTATAAATATTCAAAATAAATATTATCTTATTTAAGTGGATAATCAATTACCTAGATTCCAAAAAATTAAATCTAATGTAAAAAATTCTACCGATGATAGACCATGATAAAATTTATTTTGCCTGGTGGCCAATCTAGATACCCCATTATCTCACTATTCATTAGATGTAATGATTCTAAGCCCATGATATATCACTCCCAACAACTTTTAATTCACTTCCATATATTATTTTTATTAATGAAAAACAATAATTGCCAATATAAGAAGGATAATAATGTTCAAGTATTAGCGTCATAATAAGAAGAATTTCAGTATTTAAGAACAATATGTAGAAACCACATTCCATCATAATCACAAGTATATGAAAAATAAGTACAACAACACAAAAAGTAAATCAACATAAAAATAATACAATCATAAGTATCATATCTTCAAAAACCAAAACAGTAGTTTAATTAGAAAAATATCCACCCATATCTTTCATAGGCATAGTAACTGAAAATCGTCCATTCCGGCACACCACTAAGGTTTCTATCAAACAATTTTCCACATAAAAAAATTCCAAAAAGTCACATGAAATTTTTTCAAAATCAAAGAAAAATGGAGTGATTTTGGATAAATATGTATTTCAAAATCTAATTTAATGAAACACTAATATTTTTTAAAATTTAAGCACTTTAAAACCCATTTTGAAATTCATTTTACAAAAGTTCATTAAAACGCAACATGAAAACATAACATCTTTATAAAATAAATCCTTTTAATAAATTGAAAATTACCAATTTATAAAAAGTAAAATGTTTTCCATTATCAACACTTGGTCACATATTCCACTTAAATAAGGTACATTAAATCTTTACCTAATCAAAAATTTGTAAAATGTTTCATAATAAATTACAAAAAAAATCATTTCTAACCTGTTTTAAATCCAAATAATGTTTGTAAAATAATGCATTTGTGGAGAATTTTATAATTTAAAAACCCCAATGTCATCAAAAAAGGAAAAAAACTCAGATCACATAAAAATAAAAAAAATCATATAACCACCAATATGAAACATAATATAAACTATTAATATCATATGCCTAAAAAGAAGAAACATTTTATTATTAACACCTGATTTATTAACCAGTTTATTATAGACACCGGTTACATTATAGGATAAAAACATATCCAATGGAAATTATTTCCAAAAAGGACAAGATTATGGTATAATTACTCTATTAACATATTTCATGCCATTAGGATCTAATGTTAGTCATATTATTGGAAACATTATTTTAACAATCTATAAATTTCAAGTAATTGATAAATTAAACAAAAAAAATTAAAATATCATAAATTTCACTTGATTCCTTAACCATTGAACTATTAGTTGAATGGTTTATAGAAGAGTTAATCCATTACACCAGACCATCCCTATTAACATATCAAAAAATTATTTTTTTTAATATAGTTCAATAATTACATATATTACAAAAAGAAAATAGACATTCGATTTATTTATTAGTTTTTCAAATTGAAAAGAAATATTTATATTTTTAGTATTCTTTTATAAGGCATAATCTAATAAAAGTTTGAGTTCCAAAATATAATATTATAACAAGCTATTTAATTTGATAAATAATAATTCAATGTTCTATGAGATTCATGGTTCTAGATATTATTTACAAATTTCAAATATAGTACGAAATAACAACAACATGCTATGATTTTTGAACAATTATGAAATTAACTTATGAAAAAATAACACAATGCTCTATAATTATCCTTGTATATTCATATGAGATAAGTATTGAAATATAAAATCATGAATATAAATAAACACATAACATTTAGGAAAATCATAAAATTTGAATATGATTATAATAAAATCAAACATGCTAAAATTTTCATTAATGTGATAACATAACAGTAGTTATTAATCATATAAAACAATAAACAAGTAATTATACATTTAAAAACTCATTCAAAATTTATTACCATTTTTTTGAAATAGCATAACATATATTTTTCATTAGTAAACATCATATAATTAGATTCATTAATAGTGCAAGTTCTTATCCAAACAAATTTCATTTATCTATAACTAATAAAATAGTATGAAGACATTAACACAAATCAATTAACTACAAAAAAAATATTAGAAATAATCAATATAAAATTTAGAGCCAGAAAATATTTACCACATTCATTAAACCATTTCTTAGAAAAATTTTGTATTATTCAAAGTATGAGAATCCATAACAACAAACAAGGTTATCCTGTCACAATCTACATAATAATTATAAATAAAATACCACATGAAAGATGAAATCATAGTGTAAAGATTCATTACTAATCAAAGATACAAAAATCTCATTAGTTAACATAAGAAGATGAGGTTATGACAAGCCTAGATGTGTTTCACCACACTGTTCCTTCCCAATTGATCCTAGTAAATTGAAGTTCATTATAACGATTTTGGAAACATATAAGTGTGTAATAAGTTTCATGTTCCAAAATTTCGTATCTCTACAACTACCAACCTAATAGATTTACCTAGCTAATCGATGCAATTTGTAACATCTAAACCCCAGTTATTTACTTGGAAAGAGGTAGGGTTATGATAACCTTAGTTTACTTCCCAAATACACTAAATTATTGTTATAAATTCTAAGGGAATACATTAACATTGTGGAATGATTTTACCTTTAAAATAAACACAATCGTACAAGAAAAAATAAAAAAAACTATATGCTTCATGAGGTATAGAAAAATGCAACTCCATAAAACACCAAAAAAATAATAGTATCAGTATATATATAGAAACAATGAACTAAAAGAATACAACATTAAAAAATCATAATTTGGAACTAAGGTTCCACTACTCCAGACTCCAAGGACCTGATAAACTCTTAATAATTGACTCCTTACAAATACACAAAGTGGAACCAGTAAATAAATACAGTATCTTTCTACTTATCTATATCAGAGAAAACAAAATTTTAATATGCACCAAGGTACATATGTAGGGGTGAGTAATAATACCTAGTAGGATTTACCCTATAGACATCCCAACTCATTTTAATAGGACAACAACATGATGGATCGTGTATCAAAATATAATTTATAATAAGGATGTGATAATTAAAAAAAATTACCAATTTAAAAAAAATTAAAATTCTTTCCCCCAATACCACTAGTCATACCCAAACCACATCTATCAACTCATGCACACATGCATTCCTGATGAAAATCCCAATACTCATGAGTGGTGATCATCCTTCACAATGTAATAACATTGTGGTATAATTTTTGTTCCTCTAGTTTGTCAATGAGAGAAAAATACATACCAATAAGTCAACTCATAATGCTTTGATAAACACATGCCACCCATTCATAAAACTTCTCACACTAATTATTTATATATAAATTCATTTTTTATTTTAAGATATTTATTTCTCTAACATTCTTACATTAAACCAAACTATAATTTAAAACAATAATTCCAAGTTGTATTCCTAAAAAAATTCAAACAACCAATATTCCCAAACCATGAACCAAATGGGTTTTACATTATAAAATCATCCAATGATTCCTTTTAAAATATAATAAAAGAAGTTAATAAAACTAATCCTTTAATTTATACAATAAGCAGAGAAGAGATAGAATACTCTTACATCAAAATTGGTGATGAAAACAATGAAATTTATATTGAAAACTCAACATCTAAGTGTAAAATTACATTATATCAATATATCTAACCCAGATCTCATCAAAACACATCGTAGATCATAAATATATCCATACATTATTATATATATCCTTTCATGTGAGATGGGATAATAAGGTCTAGGGATTGAGAGAAAAGTTAAACTTAACATTGATTAAAAAGTTCCAACACACTTATATCTATAAATACTAGCTTAATAATCAAAGGGAACTAACAATAATACAAAGGAGAGGTACTAAAGTTTGAGAGACTAAGATGAGAGGTGAAAAAATAAGGATTTCAGAGGTTAAAATAAAGTTGAACACAAATTTTCAGAATATTAAATTCTTGTGGCCTAGTTAGTCCCCATAGTTTGGGAAACCATGCACTTTATACTACCTTCAAACCCCTTCCACTCATTTTTGATTCACATGTTTTTACAAATTGTGCACAAAATTTATTTTTCATTCTTTCTCCACTTACACATTTTCTTATAGGAGTTCTTTTAATTTTGAAAATTTTTGCACTAGTCATGCACATCCTATTATCCTCTTAAGCCCATCACATGGTTACCTAGAGATACTTTCATTATTAACCCTATTTTTTATCAACTTATTAACCCTTAAATACACTTACTTTACACATGAAACCAACTATAAAATCCTGAAACTCAACCCACGTATTATATAAATTCAAAATACATAATAAAATGGTAAAGTACTTTAAAATAGGGGTGATAAAATTTTTATCTTTTTCATCATACATTAATGATTATTATACTTCACTAGGGTTATGATCTTATGATTCCATTCAATTTCCATTTTAAGAAGGATTATAATGATAATGATTCTATAAAATTTCTTTATTTTTTCGTGGGTTTGTTAAGTTATAATGATATCTTTATAATACCCATTTATTTTCCATAGGATATTATATTTTGAAATGTTTAAAGGCTTATGATCTTATTGAACACATGTTTATGGTTTTCATTATATGATAGGTGGGTCTTTTTTAGCCCTCCAATGCATTGGGTAAATCCATAAATCACATGAAATAATTATAGGAAATTAGTTTATCTGATTGATCAACTATGATATGGGAAATAGGTGGTGATTCCTGATCCACTATAATATGATGGTCCTGATAATTAACCTTGAAATATTATAGGGATTTTATGCTAATGATGCTTTTACACTTTTATTTCATATTTATATTCTTATGATTTAAACTAAAGGATCATGATTTTTTTTATGATTCCCCAATCTTGTGTAATACAATTTTTTTATGTCATGACTCTTGATTATGATCCATTAATTTTTTGGTATGATATTCTACTGATATTGTTTTCATTACCTAATTATCATGATATGTTTATGTATGATCATTGATTGTTATCTTCGATATTTTCACTTTTGGAGCATATGATCTCACCCCTTCTTATGTTTTCTTTATTCCAAAGGTTGTGAAGAAGGTTGCGGAGTATGATGAGTATATAAGGGCACCATATGTAAATAAATATGTTTGAGATGATGAATATTTTAGTTAAATAATATGTTAATATATCTAATATCTATGTATACCAATCCTTAACTACTCTCATGCATGTTTTTTGAGAGATATATTGAATATTCATCAAATATTTTTAATATCTATGTAATATATACTTGGTTCATTATAGAATTAAATCCAAATAACTATAATAAACTTTAACAATGCAATGTTTTATAAAAATATTCTTACTACTGAACCAAGAAACTAAATATTCTCCTTGGAAGTGACAAGTTATGGAAGTAATTTTAATATCTATTATACAACATAATAAAACTAAAATTGAATAAATCTCAATTAATATACTTGGATCTAGAATATTATAATAGTCCATGTAAGAATATATTATTATAAACACACTTAATTATACATTTCATAGTGAGGATCAATGAATTTCACCCATCCTTCAAATATGCCTTTCACCCAGTAGTTGTGATAGTTCCCCTAGGTGAACTACCTGTGAATATCCCTAAAAGGGGTTTTATCTATGTGGATCTTGAAGTGAACAAAGATATATATATATATATATATATAAATGATACATTAATCTAATGATCTTAGTAATACATCTCACAAAATATAATATAGTCCAAGGAACATAAGGTTTAGTGTCATGGAGATTGGATATATAAATTAATTATATTATATCACTTTCAAACTTTTATCAATAATTATGCTCCTCTAAACCCTTCTGTCACACTCACCCTTTGTGAACCTAGTTACTTGATGACGTGTTCACGTGTAAAATTGTGAGAAAAGCTTCATTCCATCATGTTCTCCCTTTGTGAACCTAGATACTTTATAACATGTTCACACATAAATTATGATTATAGATTAATTCCACCAAACTCAGCCAATTTGAACCTATTGACTTGATAACCTATTCAGATTTCAAATTATGAATAGAGATTAATGCCACATCACTCACGCTTTTTGAACCAAGCAAACTAAAAAATTGTTCACATGTACATTTCTATCTCATGAGATATAATCCATTACCTAATTCATTCCAGGGAGATATATATCCCATCCTTCGATTAATCTATATAGTTTTTCTCACATGAAAATAAAACATTTATCAACTTATAAATAACTAATGGAAAAAGAATGTGTTTCTTAAAACATTAAGAAAAATAACTTAACGTGAACTTAAAAAATTATAGAATATCAAAACTAAAATTTTCTAAAAAAAATAGTAGGATAATAACATATAAAGGGTGATAAAAACATAAATTCATTAAAAATAAACCCTTCAGGGTAAATATAATTGAAAATATAATAGTTTTCACAAAACATTTTTAAAACTTTAAAGTGAAATTTACTTTCAAAAACATTTTTATGAATGGAAAGAGAATGTTCTTGAAAACATAATTATAAAGTGTTCCTAATAAAATCTCTTCAAAAATAAAAAATGGTTTAAAAAAGTGGAAGTCAAAATACTTTAAAAACATTTAATTTTAATATAATCTTTCAAAATATAAACATGAAAATGTCATATATTTTTTATGAGGATAAGATAAAATAAGTTTATAACTTTTACTTTTTGAAAGAATATTTAATGGTAGAAACTTGAAAAGAAAATAATGATTTCAATAAAATAAGTGGTAATAATTTGAAATATTTTACTTTTAAATATAAAATTTAATAATGCAAATTTAAGAAATATGAAAAGGTAATTAAAATAATGTTTGTATTGGATGATAAAATTTTTATTTAATAAAGTATATAAAAACCTTTTGAACCTTTTGAAATAACCTTTTCGACCAACCCAAATTTGATAGAAGTGTTTAAAACATCAAATTAAAATTAAGGTATAGAAAAATTTATTTTTACCAATGATATATCCAGTGGAATAAAATTATGCAGGCTTTATAATAAATGATCATACAAAATCACCAGATTTGTTATTATATTTGAGAGATATCTCCTTTGGGAATTATGTTGAAAATAAATCCTTCCAGCTTGAATAAAATTTAAATAAAAAATATTGAACGAGAATGTCTATTATATTGTACTTAAAATACAATGAATGAATAATTAATTCATAAAATATAATATCATATTGGAATTATACACACCACTAAAATGAAAATAGGTGTGTAGTATAAACAATGTCTCAATAAAGTATAAAATGTGATAAAATATATTACCTTATTTCATGGATTATTTAATGACATTATAACCTCTTATAAAAAATTTCATAACATAATAACCTACTTAAGAACCTTGTTCATAAATATTACCCTATAATAATACTTATTATAATTATTTTTCATGAGTACCTTAATTTTTTATAGCGTATTATGACCATCATGTGTTATTAACTTTAAACTGATTTGTTCACAATTAAAAATATTAATATCAGTACCCATGATTTTATAAATGGTTCATTATTTATATATTATCTATTTTTCTGTAATATAAAACTTATATTTATTGAAAATTTTCTTTTTTAATTTCATATGTGTTTTGGTTATGTAATGTGATAACTGAATTCATAATAGCATACTCTAGAAATTTTAGATATTGAAAATGTCACTTTAATAATCTGTTAAATACATATTATAATATTTCTATAATATTATACCAATAATTATTTTCAAAATATGTTATAATGATATTTGTTTCCATGTTCCCATAGTCATCCGTAATTGGATTTTAATTCTTTTTTCACATAGGTGGGTAATGCGACCAAAACTTCAACACGCTTTTACTCGATTAGAATGTATGATTATAGAGGTGATTATTTTGATATAATGTAATTATAAGGGAAGTATTATGATATTATTTTTTGTGATTATTAGCCTATTTTTATAGAGTTTTGATAATTCATGAATATCTATATAAAACAAAATCATCGTGGAGTCTGTAATCTGCACGTACACACAATTAGCTTTCATGTTTCATAATGTGTGAGAGAGGAGAAAGGTAGATATTAAATTTAAATTTTACAATTATAATTATTTTGTGTATATAATATTTATTCATCATTATAAATATTAATTCCATCCATTAAAGTATGAAATAAAAAACTAATAACGTCTTTTCATGGATGTGGTATTACACACAACTCACTAATGATGTTCATTTGCTTTTATAAGTAGATAGAAATGAATAACTAAGGGTTTTAAAATTATTATAAAAATATATAATTCTAAAAATTAATTTTAATTTTTCATATTATTATTGTGATAAGAGATTTGGAAGAGTAATATTTAGAATCAAAACATAAGAAGAAGAGAATAATTACATTGGAGACATGATTTTTCTCGTGGATAGCCCCTTGAAATTGAAGGGATTAGTATAACTATGATTGAAAAGGGGAATATATTTGGGTGATAAAGTAATAGTTAGTGTAAATGGGAATAATTTAAAGTATTTTTTCGAAGGATATGCTGTTTTTAATGGGTGTGTGTGATCCCCTTTTATAAGAGAGGAAAAGAGAACTTCCAGAAACACCCGTTATGATTTAATAGTTTTATGACTCTTTTCCTAGGTAAATGGACCAAAATATTATAAGTTATTGATTAAGGGTTCTATTTAGGTCTATAAATTCATAGAAATTTGTTTCAACACATGTACTGAAGATATAATGGGTTTTTTACAATTTAATGTTTACATTTTATGTTTTTAATTTTAGACAAGGTAAATAGTATTTAACTATGTGATTTTATATTTTATTAAAAATATAAAAAACCCATATAAAAAAATGTTTGATGGAAATATATTTAACAAGTATTTATTTCAATTAAAATACTAAATAGTATAAAATTAACTTTTAAATTAAAACTGATAACGTGTAGAAAAATTATTTTATTAAAAGAATGACATTTTGACCACTATTGTTTCTTAATATTGATTAAAAATTTAATTAGTGTTAATATATTTTTATTTGGGTTTATACATAATATTTTTTTTAATTATTTTATGGATTTCAATTTAATTGATTACATAGAAAATCTATGTTATTAATAAAATAATAATATTAAAATAATGTTTTCATCATTATCGTGGAGATTAACATTAATCCTAATAATCTAAATATTATTCCTAAAATTAAATTGGATATATTAAATAATATAAAAATTATTATTTTAAATACAATAATTTTTTTTTTCAAATTATATTTTTATGTGAAGGGAAATTAATCTTAATGTTAGCACATGTATCTCAAAAAAAGCATTTTCAAAATAAAGATTTTTATGAAAAAGAATTTATGATTTTGAATTAATTATCAATTTTATTGAATACAATGAATTTAAAAATATTTTTTAATTAAATTTTTTTTATTTATGAATAAAAAAATCAAAAACCTCATTTGATCATGTTATAATCAATTAGTTAAAATAGTTGAAGAAACAACTTTTGATAAAATGCTACATCGAATTTCAAAATGATAAGTATGAGTTTATAAATTCAAAATAATATTTTAAAATTTTATATTCTAATTTAAAATATATAATTTTATATTATTAATATTTCAAAAAAAAATGAATTTATATAATATAATTATTTCATAAAAGTAGTCAAATTAATCTGTATTTACACTATTCACCTGAGTATCGATTATTTTATAAAAATATCATAAAAACATCCTAAGATAGTTTTTTTGTGGGATTCAAAAATTAATTTTAATTTATGATATTTAAATTCTAAAATTTGAAAATATATCTTTTTATGTGAAAGTATGCAATTTAAAGAAAATAATTTTTTTGGGAATAACTTATTCAATATTAACTCATATTAGTTATTTACCTTCTAAATCAAATATCTATTAATGGTTTAACATCATAGTTTTTATTATATATTAACTAAAAATGACTTCTTAAAATTTTTTGTTTTATATATTTGAGGTGTAGCATGTGATTCAAATTATATAACATAGTATCTATTTTAAAAGATCAAAAATCATGGGTTGTTACATTAGAACCCCTTTAATAAATTGGGTCCAAGATATTTTAATTTTCATTTAATAATGGATGAAGCTAAGATATCCATAATAAATTCAATATATATATTATACTATGATATCCAACTCATTATACTTTATATTTCTAGGCAACTAATTATCCAATATATTATTCATATGAGTTCTTAATAAGATACCTTTAAAATATTCTTTTCCTTGATCTTCATTCAACCAAATAATAAAATCAATAATGTTACGATAAGATCCAAAAGAATTAATATACATAAATATTAATTTTAATCCAAAAATTTATCCTCCAAATACACCTTCATTTCAACTTATGGTACTTTCATTTCAATTATGCATTACTTGATTAATCTTATAACTTCTTGGTTCTACAAATTTTACATTATGTTCGCATATCTTACACGTATCATCTTAACTCCTCAATATAACCAGAAATTCAATCATTCACAGTGGTTTTCAGAGATAATATGGTCATCTAAACCAATCCCCAAAGAGTTTCAATCCAGGTGTGTAGTCTTAGGACCACTTGTTATGTAACAAGGTGATGATTGAGTAAATTCTCAATAAACCCTTTTAATGGTGATTACCCCTAGGTTAATTTGTTCCATAATTGGATCCCCTTTCCAATATTATGATATGTATTTATTCCTAGTAAAAGTAACTTACTCAAGACTATACTGATCCTTTAGTATATCATCCTATACTTAGGTTAAACTCTAGGATTATAGCTAGTGTCATCTAACCCTATTTCCAAAGGTAACTAAACTCATATAAAAAATAACTAAAATATTCTCTAAAACTAACTAATGCTACCCAAGATAAACCTACATAAATTAAAATAATCTCATGATTTAAATAATATATCTGACAAACAGTCTCACTTACCTTGGACCTAATGGTTTTTTTTTCATGGGGATTAGCTACATAAATAACTTATTTTTCAACACTCTCAATATTTTTTCCATAATCATGATCCTCTATAATAATTTTAGACACCTCACATGATACACTAATCTTCATAACCAGGGGAATGACACCATAATAAAGGGGTTTCGTCAGACACTCAGAAATAGAAAAAACATATAACAAATTATTTGATCATAAACATGAAGAAGAATATTAGAAACCCATAGTAGGGTCTTGAAAAAATTTCAAATGGAAAGTAAATACTATGGTAATTTTGGAATAGGAATGAAAAACAAATTGGATGACGGATTTATAAAAAATTACTAAAGAATCCCAATTTTAAAAAAATTAAATAATCTATCTGCATACCGAATCCCTTGAATAGTTTTTAGAACACATTGCCTTCAAATCGAGTAGTATGTGAAACAAAGACTGTAACTCCATCCACTATGAACTGCATCATTAGAAAAATAGAGGTAGATAATTATTCTCCCACATAAAGTCACCGTAAACCATGTCATTGGAGAAATATTGGTGGAGAATTCCACCCCACATACCTCCAATGTGAACCATGTCATTGGCAAAATGGAGGCGGAAAAACTCACCCTCACATACCATCTCCACGAACATAATAGTTCACAGATGAGGCAAATCCAATAGTTCCCCTCAAACAAGATGAAGAAATTTGCAGGATTGAGGTGGTGATTTTTTCCACCACAAACCACAATCCTTTATTGAATGAGTCATCTATGGACCAAGTGATATCCCCCTAGGATTCCATAAATGGAGTCATGAGATCAAAAGATATAGCTTCCTATAAATTCTATAAAAAGACCTTGTGGGGGAGGATGAATGAGGAACAGATTATTGAGGATTGGATAATATTTTGAGAGAGATTTTATGAATAGATTGATCAATGAGGTACAGACCTCTTTGGACAAATTCTTATGGGTATAAACTTGCCACATAGAGTAAAAATAAAGAATATAACATAATAATTTGCGAACCATGGACCACATTTCCTTCATGGATGAAATTACCACATGGAACATAACTAATTTCTCTTCTATTTTTAGGGAACATGATGCTGCGTAGCATCATGCTATGCAATCATAACCTAGTCCTGTATAGAGAAACCCTACACAGACTGCATACATGTATGTACAGTATAATGGCATGTGGATGGTCCCTCCCCCCATGTAGCAACACACTACATGGAGAGGCCCCCATCCCACATGATGAAATGCTACGCAAAATGGGGTTCCCTTAGATGTTCCGCTATCTGGCATTGATAATATCATTCCATTTATGCTTCCTTGTTTTCAGTCCCTCCACAAACCAATCCAATGATATTAGGCCAAAGACTCTTACAAAGCTGCTGGACCCATATGATAAAACTATTGAGTGCATCAGAACACCCTTTTAATTTTACATACCCATGGAAAGTGGAGTCACATAGGTAATCCCCATTAAGGTGCAGACCCTCATAATGTCCATAGGTTTACATTCCCATGATAACCCGGGTCCAAACATGGGATAATAACATGAACCTCCCTATAATAGGGATCAAGGGTAATCACTAGCCTTTCCCTTCTATTTAGTTCATTGATATCAGTGGTAAAACACACTTTCTTTTCCCTTTCACAAGAAGAAACATTCCTCTCATTTCCCAAAACCAATTCCAGGGCACTACCATGGAGTTAATCCCCCATCTTTTCTTGCAGTATGTTGCATCGATGCTCCTCTATTCCTTCCCCCAGATCACACCTGGATAAGTTAATCAGACTATCTAGGGTATGAAAACAAAGGAGGTGTATCAGCACATTATAATATCTCTCTATCTCTCCCTTTGGTCTTTAGTACCATAAATCAATAGATTATGTGGGAAGTGCAATCTTTAGATCCACAAATTTCTCTTATTTATAACACTGATCATGACCCATGTGGGTTTAGAGGATGGTGGTGATCATGGAGTCTGCATAACCCCAAATCATGGGCCTCAACCATGGTGTAATCCCCAAATAGATTGAACCATGAGATCTTGGATTCCTTCTATAATCATGATATGTAGGATTTCTACCTAAGGCCGGAGCAAAAGGGATGTTCTCCTTAGAAGTCATTCCCAATAAAATTCCCCCAAACACACTAAGGAACCCTCTTTAGGAGTAAGACTTGACTTATTTCTCTCAAATGGGAATCTCCCATGTGTAAGCCCAAATCATTCCATCACAAATGGGATTCTTCAAGAGTGTAAGTCCCAAATCAAATCGAACTAGGAGGGATTTTATTCCCAAATAACTGGGATACATAGGAAGCCACTATGAGGAAAAAACCCAACACCCAAATAACCCTTATTTTCTCTAGGAAATATCTCTGGTAGGGTCACATCTACCAGGTAGACCATATATCTTTTTGGACTTGCACCACTTCAACATAGTCCCACATGAAACCTTGATTGGGAATCTTCCGCCTACACATCCTCACCACATGACATTAAACTACATGGATGGGTCCTTGTCCCATGACCTTAAAAGGTGATGTGTCGGACTAAGTGACAACGAACTGCATGGAATCTAATTCCTCTCGTGAGGATATGTAGGAAGCCCAAATTGAGGGTTTGATCCTGATATAGAAATGATCTTCATCCCCCTTAGATTTGGATAAAATAATGAGTACCTCATTAAATGGCTTAAATCATATTTGTCTTAGTAAAAGGCCATAGAATCATTAATGTGTCTGTAAAAGGGTAACATTGATGAAGAAACATTCATACACACAGATGTATTCATCAGTAGAGATCTACAGATACTAACAGATTATTTCAAGCCCATGCATATTTTTTATTGATCTTGTAAACTATGGATAATACGCAGACACATTATTAGGAATGAACCAAGTTTTCAAAAACCTATGAACATTGATTAAATCTATAAGAGAGTCACAGAATATGAAATAATTCCTCCCAAAATTGTGTGATGAGCCCGACCTCTCATTCTCTCAACCAATGGAGTCCTTAAGTGTCATTGTCCAAATCATTATTTGAGAACCTGCCTTTAGAAACAAGGTCCACGAATCATGGATAAAATGGTCTTTGGGTGTTTCTGGATCTACTAATAAACCTGCTGGAAAACATCCAAGGGAATCATACACGACGTGGTCTGATTTCACAACCACAAAACCCTCTGTAATCACTCCCATGACCACTCAACTATGGAACCTCCTTCATAATACAAGAAGGATATATTTCCCACTACCGGTGCAACCATATTACCCATCAAAAAGGGTCACTATGTGAATTAGGTTGAAACAAAATTTTGGACCCAACGTGAAACTCTCTATAATAGCAGGCTTTTAGTTTTTATCCATTAGGACATTTTGTTCATTCCCACACATGCACCTCGAGTCAAAACAAAAATGGTGAACTCGATGTGAATCCGTATCCAATGTGGTGGGATACCCCACCTCAAGCCCCTTTCACATCCAAAGTGAAGTGGGATGAGAAAAATCATCAATTATGTTTGTAATCAAGAGATTCTACTATGATGGGGGTTTTTTGTCTGTGCTTGTAACATATATTGCTGGTCTCCAGAGAAACCCTCAATGAAATGGAATCCTCAAAGTTCTCATGAACACGTATGATGATCGATGCCCTGACTGAGTCGCCAATGAAGAATAGGACCCCATCGCCTACCCAACATCTTGAATGCTGGGTTTCAAATGCGCTGATCAAAGGGTACCACCAAAATGGTACTCTCCCCATGATGTAGGCTGCAAGGAGGTATCTTCAATAATGGAAATCTCACCAACTGCACCGTTATATGTGGCTAGAAATCTAGAACATGACAGCCCCACTAGCATTCACAAATCATTTCGGGAGCCTGTCCCTACAACACGACAATGAATACCTCCCTTATCTCAAGGATGCAAATGAATTCGACTCCAATGACTTCATCCTATCAACATAGAAACCCCAATAGAGGTACCCTATAGGAGGACATCACCACCAGTGGCATACAACCCAATATCCCCTCTCTGAGGAGGATCTTATGACGAGGGAACCGAATGAATTTCAATGGACATGGGCCACTCGGGATGCCTGTCAAGGGAGGAAAATGCATAATAAAGAGTAGGTCATCAACCTAATTCCTGAGGAGATCAATCGAACAAACATGGTGTAAAAATATGGGTAGAAATATATCCTTTTCCCCTATTCTGAATCCCGCCATAGAAATATGGTGGAAACCTATGAGCAGATGCACGTCCCTACTCCCTCTTATGAATCCCACCATAGAATCATGGTATAACAATACAAGAAAATTAATATTCCTACTAATTCTCTCCAGTACTGCTACACAATTAGTGTAGAAAATTCTTGACAAATGAAAATCCATGACGACACATAAGAATCCCGCCATCCAAATAGGGCGATGACCAGCTACAAGTAAGTTCAAATCCATACTGATGCATACCAAGCCTTCCATATAAACAGGGTGGAAAACTATGCACAATCACACAACACTACCAATTCATATGAATCCCACCAGTCAAATATGGTGGCAATCAAATAGCCAGACACAAATTTTTCCTACCAATATGAATCCCACTAGTCAAATATGGTGGAAATCAGATATAAGAAGATCCAAATTCTTATTGATTCACATCAAGCCCATGAGACAAATACAGAAAAAATAGAAGATACAAATTCTGGTTTGAAAATAAAAATCCCAGCAATCAAATACAGTTCCAACTTGAGAAATTAGCTGGTGTATCCTGGATATAAGTAAGGGATAGACTCGTTCCCCTGTCCCGACACATAATAATAGCCAGTTCCCATTATAAACACATGGAAGAATGGATAAGGTGCAAACTCCTACTCTGACATCGGAATGGGAATTTATAACTATTCTAGGTAAAGACATATCTCACCACATCTTGGAAATTATGGAGGATCAAACATCTATTCCAGACCATATCCTCTAAACCTATTAATATTTCATCGCATCTATAGAAAAAGTAAGGAGTCCGTCCCACAATCCCATAACCCCGAGTGGGGTAATTCATCCACAAAATAAGATGGTCACTCTAGAGTATAATTGCATCCCTAATCCAGTCCAGGAGGGTTTCCAGCAATAATATTATACAAGGACTATCATATAAGGAACAAATACATGTTCCAATAGGGGAACACTGGTCCAACGTGGTGGCAATTCCTGGGAAGGCATACATCCCTGACGGAACTCATGATGCCTATCATCGCATCCTAGTGATATCATAAGAACCAACCAAAAAGGGACCTTTATATGAAGGTTGTTACAAACAGCAGGTGGTCCCAGTTGCCCATAAGAGAGAGAAAAAATTTAATGGTGCCAAAGGTAGCTAGAAAATGAATAGGACATTCATGATTCTGCTCTTCTAGAATCTAGATTTATTGATGCCATAAGACATCTATCGATGGATGCTAAAGATCATGTTGATCCGTTAACAAATTATGGAAGTGGAAGTAGAAGTTTTAGAGTTCCTCCCCCCCCAATGATCCTACTAGTAGATCTGAAGGTCATTTTTAGAGAACCCATGGGGGCTTACTCTGTGGGAAAAAAATGGTCGATTATGAGAGCCTATCTCTTGATGCATGTTAGAGTAGCCCTAACCTTTACTAGAAGATCGAAAAGCATGTAGTCCCTCAACTTACTGTTGTTTGTAATAGTGGTCCTCCCTAGAGTATACGCTATAGATATTTTTATCCCATTAGTTAGAAATCATGTTATGATGGTAGTACTCACCATGATGGTAGTCACTATGAAGTCCCTCGCCATAGTGACATTAATCTATAGGAAGTTCTTCCTCTCATTTTGATTTATCCTGAAGTTACTCACCTAGATGAAATCTATAGATATTCTCCCTATATCTAGACATCAATCCATAATGGTTTCCCATGCCATGATGAAATTTGTTGAAAAGGTCCACCTTAGAATGAAAACAAATAGTATTAAGGTCCTACCCCTACTATGACTCACCCAAAAGGTCCTCCCCAAGGTATTCCCCATAGAAAATCACTCTGCGGTCAGATGCTAACTTGTGTTGGAAGTCCTCACCACTACAGCCTCGGCTAAAAAGGTCCTACCCATAGCCAAAATTCACATCATCAAAAAGGTCCCCCAGTATAAATATGATAAATCCATCATATTCTAAGGTTCTTGAAATGACATGGTTGGATACACTAAAAACTATGTCCATGAAAACTGGCATACTTTCTCAACTATGAGACATCCTGGGGAGAAATTAATTCTATAATCCACCCCCACACCGTTCATGCATCAATGAAATCCCTACTAGCCTCGCTACTCGAGATGATGTCAACATAAAGCATCAATGTTGGGCACAATAAGTAAAGGAATCCCCAGGGGAAGAACAACATAATATGTTTCTCATGAAGTGAATGCCAGCTAAAGATGACATACTGGTTATGTTATTGCCCACAACCACCTCTTAGTTCATCATTCCAAAAGAGATATTGAATGAATTTATGCACAACCTTTTCTTTAATGTCTGCAAAAATCACTGTGATTTGAAAATGAAATTTTTTCCCTATGATATTTATGCAGACCATGTTAGTATATTTGGGGAGCTTCATTGGAAAATTGACCTTGAAGCCCTTCCATCTGCATGAAAATCATGATCAAAAATGAAAATAGAAAAACCTTGATCTTTCTTTCCTCCACACGTTGCACAAATTTCATTTCCTCATCGATGAATCTTCTTTTGGTGATCACATTAGAGGGTGTGGAGATCATGGATATCTACACTTCACCCCATGTCGCATCTAGTAGAACCCACAAAAATTGAATCCTATAATTTCATTATCCCATGATGGTATAAAAATGATGTACTTATTCAGGAAAAGTGTACCACCTGATAAGAACATGTCTTTAGTAAGTCTCAAAATCATTAGTCTTGATGAGAGAAATCCAAAAAAAAATATTGAACGAGGCCATTGATAACATTCAGTAATATTCTCACCTAAGGGAAGCCAACAAACAAGAACTTGTCATGTCCTTAGAAGAAAATAATTAAAATATAGATCTGGAACTATATCATTCTCATTCTCACATTAGAATGTGAGTGATCAAGAAGGTGGCGATGTAAGCATCAATGGCCAAAGAATGGGAGAAACCCCGGCCTGTAGGGTTGGTGGAAAGTTTAACACAAATCTCCCCCATAAGGCCAACAAGTCCAGGACAAGACACATCAATAGAAGTATGGGAGAAACCCAGCCCGTAGGGATAGGGAATATTTACATCAACAACCCACCCAATGGATGTTAGTCTTTTCCCACCTAGGTAAGACAAAAGAAATAGAGAGTTAACTCATTTTATCCTATCTCATGATTTAGGTCCCACAGGGTGGAGGTGTACTGCTAGGACACACCAAGGCTCCCTTCGAATCAATCATTTCCATGAATCTCAAAAGGGTCCCAGAATGGAAGGAGAAGATCTGACAAGGGACACAAGATGACATCCTTCCATTCGTCACCTAGATCACCGCCTATAATGGAGTATGAATCAGTGAAAATATTGAATTTCATTCCCATGGACCTTACTAGAGATAATAAAAATGAGTAAGATTCAAGAAAAGATGGTTCCCTCATAATGGAGGTCCACAAAGAGCATGAAGATATACACACCCTAAACCAAATAGTTTCCCTAAATTTGGGTGCTCCCTCAACTAATCTCTCATTGGCTCCATTGTGAATCCCCATCAAAGATAAGAATAAGACCAAGGTTTCATACAACCCACTTCCTCCTCCCTATGAGAACACGTCCCTGACGCTCGAGGAGAGATTCACTAGGTAGGAGGTAGAAAATAAACAGTTAATGAAAATCAATGCTAATATGCTATAAGTAATCCATCCTACCAAATATGGTCATCTGATAGAGGATCAACACACACTTCCAATAGAGCTTCCTTTCCCACTTGGACTCATCCCTATAGATGATGTGAGGCTGAAAATCTCATTCAAGGAAATACCAGGACCATCAATATACCTGAAACTAGTCCCATTAGGATATCATTATTTCCCTCCCTTGGGGAAGAAACCAGATTCAGGAAAATAATCCCAAGATTCCACCATCTGGGTATATGCCTTATGTTCTAGAAGTTCCAGAAAACCCAATCTTTCTGAAAAAACACCTGATCATTCTCAATTACAACATGATAAAAATCAAGGTTTCATGAGTACCTTTGAGTAATTAATAGCTCGGTTGGAAGCGATTGATGGAAAACACGCTCCAATAAAACTACAATGGAAACCTTACCTTGACAGAGTAAGAAATGTTCTTCCACCACTAAATTTAAGGAACAATGTGGTCCCAGTATTCAATGAATCAGGTGACTAAGTCCAATATCTAATGCACTACTCATCTTAATATGGTCCCATGATAGAAACTCTGGAGAAACAATAAGCTGTGAAGCTTGGATGATTTGTGTAAGACCTAAAATGTTCATCCTTCATATAGTACACCGGTTTTCCAGATAACTCAATAACTGTATGGGAAGATCTCTGATGAAATTTTGTATTCTTGTTAGGATTGAAGATTCCAAAAACAAAATTTAGTGACGTCATTAACTACAGATAGTGATATAATGAGATAGTTTCAAACATAATTTCCATAGAGAAGGTTCTGGCTTATTCCTTGAACAGGCCCCTCCCCCAAGATGATATATTGGATATCTACATCGACAACCTCTGTGATGAGTTTTGAACACCACTTATTCTAGTGAAATATAAAATTGGGTTCCAGGACAATTATATCATATCTCAAAGGATAAAATATTCCTTGAAATGGACTAACCTCAAGTCCCAGGCAGCCCCATAATCCCTTGTGAAAAGAGATGGAAAAACTGAAGTGGCTTCTGTCACGCTTAAGTCATCTCCTACACTAGCTCCATCTCATAGGTCAACACCAAATCATGTGGGTCTCCCACACCCAATCAAGATGAGAGAAAAGGAACCAGGAGAAATCAAATCGAGGAATAGAAGAATTATGTTTACTCATTTCAGTATGACCAAGTTCATGGATACTTCATAGCCTCCATGAATTTAAACTTTCTCTTGATTTCATAGCTGAAGATGGGTGATGAAGTAGGTATTGATGACCCACCAAATTACTGTATCATATGTTGTATATTAGGGAAGAACATCCTAGATTGATTCTTCTTTAAGGACCTCCTACAATGAATGATAGATTAGGGATAATTCAAGATGGTACTACCGCCAGTGCATGTGGAATATGCTTCCACCATTGACCCGGATGAAGTAGAGGAGTGGGAAAACATTGTTAAAAAAGAATAAAATGTTTGATAGTTGTGTGAATAAAAAAATAGTCAATCGAGATCATGTAATACTCTAGGAACAATTGATGTTACCAACTGGGCCTCCAATAGCTCTTGAAGCAACACAACTGACATCCTCAGCCCCACAATCCTCCAAAGGTCTACCACCCAAAAAGTAGTCCAGTCAGAAGGGAAGAATGAAACAGTAGGAAGATGAACATGTACCAAATCCAAAGTTTTCCCTAACACTATCATATTTCATGCCATCATATCTGAGTGTACAAGCCCTTCCCCTCCAAACGACATAATGAGAAGCGCCCCTCCAAATGGCACCAACAGATCTTATCGGTGTGCATACAATGAGATTAATGATGATCAAATAAAAATCTAGATGATAATGAAGATCATTATCAGATTATTATTTGATTTATATCTCTTTCAATGTCATCCACTTAATGGATCCCTTACCCAAAGATGATTAAGATTTTCAAATAGAATTCACCACACCTAATTGGGGGGCTGAAGGAAGAAGCCACAAAACCCTGGGATATCAAGGGAGACATAGCCATGGAAGAAATAAATCTTATGGATGCACCCCAACTCAAATTGTTAGTGTTACAGAAACCCATAGAATGACCTTCCAGTGGATTCAACAGGTAAAAAATTTCCCTACCCCCATAAGAAGTCACCCCTCTACAATCATTCTAGAATATCCACTAGAAAAAGAATATGTGACTAATTTACCTTGGCATGTGAGAAGAAATTCCTGGCCTAATCCACAAAGTATGGAAGCTACTTCAACTTTGATCCCAAAGTCCGAACTATCCTCATCAAATGCTCAATCCCCTAATGTGCCTATGAAAGTGCATAACCGCACTGGGAAGCATTGGACTTTAGATCAAAGATATGATATTCTGAAGTAATTAGTCCCGGTACTAGCCATGTTTTCAATCCTGGATGCACTATATCTATAAGTATATCTCTGGGAAGTTCTCATCAAATCATTTATAAATTCCCAAGAGTTTTAATCCAAGGTAGAAACTTATGAATTCTACTAGATAGAGACCAGTTCTACATAATTCCATGTAGTTATCTCCTAGATGGATCAAGATGAAGACTCCATCATTAAAGAAAACACCAAAACCTTATATTTTTCTGTCATGATAAATGGTGTTGATATCCGAAAATTGTTCAATGATAAAAGATCTAGAGTCAATATCCTCCCACTATAGAAAATTCACTGGATTTTCTTTAATGAGGATGATCTGACTCCCTAAACCATGAAATTGTTGGGGTATGAAAAATGCGAGCAGAACCCGTTAGGACAAATTAAGCTCAAAACACAATTTGGTGACCTTGTAGCTCACCCATAATTTTGTGTAGTCCAAAATAATACAGCCTTCAACAACCTGTTCGGAAGGCCCTAGTTGCATCAATAAACAACAATCCCTCCTCTTACCCATAAGTTCCTCAAATATTTCATTAATGGAAAAAGTGGGACACTTCTTGCCAAAAAATTCCCCATTCAACCTCTATGAATCACACTATATTTATTTAGGGGTCTATTAGAAGAAGGGTAAGTGAATTAAAGTCTATGGTGTTGATTGTATTCTCGCCCCAAATAGTTTAGAAATGGTTCCTATTGATCCCCTCTGGAAGATCTGGGAAGAATATGTACTACCATGGAATCAAATTGAGTGCACAAGTCCAAATTCATACACGTATTCAGACGTCCTCATGATTTATGTCATGGAATCCAAGTTGTATAATGTTTAAAATATCCCTAACTCTGAAGATAATGGTGGTGGTTCATATAACAATTCCCCTGGACCATCATCAACACTCCAAAAAGTACATTCTTCACCTACTAAGGTAGGAGGATGTGTCTCATCACTCAAAAACATGAGTAAAATATTTTACCCATAACTTCATATTCTCCATAGAAGCCCCCAACGATGGATGAGGAATAAGATGCAACCTCAACTCCTTAACACTAAAATTGGAACTCTTCCCTAAAATATGGAACAATCATCTCATGAATTCTTTGTCTATCAGAAGATAAAGAGGAAGATGGTGAGGATGTAGTGGAGGAAGAAGAATGCATAGGGGATTCCCCTCCTTCATTTGAGAAAATCATATATACCACCATTTATGAAAACACTCATACCACTTAGGAGATCTTGAAACCTTATTTAATAAAATATGAAGTACAGTCTAAAAATGAACACCTTAAGTGTTCTTTTGGTGTTACCTCAAGAAAATTCCTTGGCTTCATCATATGCCATCGTGAAATTAAAGTCAACCTTGATAATACAAAATTAATCCTTGGAATGTATCCACCTTAAAATATCAATGATTTAAGAGTAATTGAAGGAAATTTGTCCTAAAATCAGTGATTCATAAACAACCTCTTTAGAAAATTATTTCCCTTCATCATGTGGATGAAAAAAGGGGATGAATATTAATGGACTGATGATTGTCAGGAAGAATTCGACAATCTCAAGAGATATATCTTAATCCCACTTGTGCTAATGCTACTTGTCGAAGGAAGACCACTCATTTTGTATGTGACCACATTGGAGAAATCCCTAGGATACTTCCTTACACAAAATAATGATACCAGTAGTGATTATAATATCAATTACCTCAGCCAAACCTTGATCGATACTGATACTCCTTATTAAAATATCAAGAATATCTTATTTACATTAATATTTGTGGTCCAGAAGCCGAGGCATTACTTGTTGCATCACGAGGTCCATTTGGTATCATGTAGCAACCCTCTAAAGTATAATCCCAGTCGTTCAATGTTAATTGGGTTCCTATCATAGTGGGTTTTCATCATGAATCATTTCAATATATGGTTCATACAACAAAAATCCATCATAGGTAAGGAATTAGAAGATTTCCTAGAAGAGAATCCCTCAATAGAGGTGGCCCCATTACATGCTGAGCTACCTGATGAGTAAGTTTTCTCTATTCAAGATAACTCCCATATACGAGAAATGCACTTCAACAGTGGTTCCAGAATCCGGATAAGAAAACTATTGGAAGACCCTAGACTCAACAACGTTGGCATGAGAGTCAAATTCATATACATAGAAAAGTTATATCTTCCCTATTTCTTTCTATTATAAGATGGGTGTACAAACAATGAAGCAGAATACTAGGCCCCTATCGTAGGATGGGAGCTAGCACTCCAAGTGCAAGTCGAACACCTGAAAACAATATGAGATTCAAAACTGGTCAACAAGAAATTCAATGGTAACTATGATATCATGAAATAAGAGATGATCCCTTTTATGAACCATGTTTGAGAACTGATGGCAGAATTCCCATCATAGCCAAAATTGACTTATCTCCCTTGATTATAGAATGAGCAAGCCGATGCATTAGAAAATGCAACAATGGCTCAGGCCTACCTAGAAAGAAATGTAACGATCATCAGTATTGCCCACCGATGAATGGTATTACTATTCATTCAGGAAAAAATTGATGAAATCAACAAAATCAGTCCCATCTCCGAGTTTTATAGTCTTATCACCAGGTGGATGACTCCCATTGCAGATTTCCTTCAAAAGGGAGAGCCCCTACCCGTTAGGGATTATAGCGACCCAACCTTTTCTTACATTACTATTACATCATTTAAAAGAAAAACAACATAATACTATTACACATAGAGGATCCAACGGTTTAGTGTATTGGGAAAACTTGGACCATACATAACAATCACAATATCAAGCACAAACATTAATTAAATACCTTCTTCTAAATCATATTATTAGCACTTGACCTCTCCTGGTAAAAGTAGCCACATAAGGATATAAATCAAAAGGGGTGAGATAAAATCCTAGTAAGATGATATATAAGAACAATATATCAAGGTGTGATCACAATCATAATATAGGCAAAAAATCATGAACATGAGATGAATCGATAATAAAAGACTCGAAATGTGGTAATGCCTAAAAAATAAAACATAATGTCTTAGTGGTTAACTGCCACATATTCTTGTGAAAAAAGCATTTATCTTTTTTAACACATCATTTCAATTAAAATCCTGAGATTCATCACTTTACCCAAGTCATTGGCATGCTGTATAATTCCAGGAGCACCCGTCACAATGAAACATTCATATTGCACTATATAATTCCGGGTGCACCCGTCACATCATAAAATTGTAATAATCATGCATGCCACAATGAACACATATAAAAAATTAACATAACTAACCAATGGAAATTAATATGTTTCATCTCATAATAACACTTTCATAAACTTTTTTTCCAAAAATTAAGTGGGAATAACATACTTGATACGATAACTATCAACCTTGAGTGAGAACTAAAAGGGTTGTTTTTTGAAAGAAGAGTACTTTGGGAAAACATTTTTTTGACATAAACTTTAGTATCCAACATTTATATCACATTAAAATTAATATAATTATTATAAAATGATTTTCAAGGAGTGATCATTCAAAAAATTGAGTGAAAGAAGGAGAACACGAAAAAAAACATTGGGTTCATGATTTTCACCTTACTTTGTACCCAAACGCTTTATTCGCTTTAATGTCCTGTCTAACCACATTAGATTCATTAATTAACAATTTAAAAACCTTATGAACATGAAAATGGTTCATTATGATTTCATTAAGCTATTTTATGGGACTTTGAATGAGTTATATAGTTTAAAAACATTATTCAGGAATGTTCGTTTTTATGGTTTTCTTGAGCGATCCACATATATTTATAAATGGAAGTTCTTGTAGAACATGGGTAAACATACAGAACTGATATTTCATGTTATTAATGATAATACAGAAGTTTAAATGATCTTTTATGAATTATATTATATACCATATGGATGAATCATTAGATAAGAATTAAATGATGATTATTTGGGTTAATTTGGGTGGTTTTTCGACCACAACGAACTTTTTTTGTTTAATCATTTAATAATATGTACCTAAGGTAGTTCTAGAACATGAAATGGGATATAATAAATAAAATATAAATTGTTTTAACCATAAAAATGGTTTCATGACCATATCTGAAAGCTATAAATAAAATTGAAAACATGTTGTTCTTGAAGGTGATAAATTAACACCTCACTAACAACGTTCTCTTTTATAAAATTAAAAGATGATTAGAAGGGGTTGGATGATATAATATACCTTTAGTATCATAAAACACTATTATATGTATAATACTAGAGTTACCATACCATGTGGATGAATATAGGTGGGGAGAGATTATGAAATGAACTTGAAATTGAAATAATTTAAAGGAAAAAGAGAGGGGGGGGGGGAATTACCGCTTGAATCCTCCTCTTGAGACCCCCTAAAAAAAGCTAGGTTTGGTATTTTGATGAGACCAGAAGATCTTGAACGTGGGGGATCAGATTGTACAAATTGTTTGGTAGATTTTACATAAGTCTTGATGCTTGATAGGTGTGAGGAAATGAGGGTGTGAAGGGTGGTATTTATAGTGGAGGGGAGAAGAGATTTCTCAATATAAAATTCATTAATTTATTATTTCCCAACAAGACAAAGAATAGTGTATCTTCCATGACCAAGAATAGTAATTGTATCATGTGAAACTGAAAAAATTGGGCTTACATCAACAGAACATCATTTATCACTCTATAATTATCTTATAAACTTATTTTGTAAATTTTGGTATTTCACTATTCATAAAAAATTCAAGTATTTCAGAAAAATCCCAAAATTTCACCCAAACTATTTTTTGATGTCTAGAATCCAAAACTGATTTCTGTTTTTCAAAAATAATTTTATAAATCTGATTAATTTAATTTTTAGTTAAAATCATAATTTATTTGAAAAATACATTTTTTAAAATTACAACTACTTTTAAAATTCTTTAAAAAAATTACGTAAGGTCTTATAAAATTATCATAAATCTATAAGGCATGGATTTTTTAATTTATGAAAACATTTTATGAAAATAAATTTCTTTTAAATTAATTAATTATATATAATTAATTATGTATGACTTACAAAAATACCAATACTTTTACTATGCTCAAATTTGTACTTATAAGATGTCTAAATTTTAGTTAATCATTCATGGGTCAGGATACTATTATTTTGGATGAGTTACTATTCATAAGGTTCATATTACTATTCATAAGGGTAGGTTACTATTCACAATGGTATGTTACTATCCACCAAAAATTATGTTTGTTCTATTAGACTCCAAAAATCATCCTGACACAACCATGTATGTCACATTTTCGAAAGTCAAACAATAGAAGATGAAAAATTATGTTTAATGATTACATAGTATTTAGTATCATAATATGTCATTATTCTTTTTAAAGGGAATATACTATAGGGAATTATCATAAAAATGGAATTTCATTGATAAAACTTAGGGTCGTTACATTCCTCCCCCCTTACGAAATTTTTCCCTCAAAATTTCATTTTACACAAACAGGTGAGTGTAGTTCTCCTTCATTTCCTCCTTTGGTTCCCAAGTAGCCAACTTATGATTCCTCCACAAAACTTTGACAAGGTGGGTTGTCTTGTTCTACAGATCCTTATCTATCATGTCCGGAATCTCTATTGGCTACTCCCCATAGAAGAGATAATTTATCTACTGCACCACCTCTGATTTCAGAACATGTGAGGGATTAGGTATATAATTCCTCATGTGTGATATGTGAAAATGATCACGAACTTGATCCATATTGGCTGGAAGTGCAAGTTGATAGCCCACGACTTCTATGCGGTCAAGGATCTCAAAGGGGAAAATGTACCTTGGGCTTAGCTTCCCTTTCTTTCCAAACCGCATGACTCTCTTCCATGGTGATATTTGAAGGAAGACTTTATTTCTAACTTTGAACTCCAAGTCCCTTCGACGGTTGTCAACATAGTTATTTTTCTGACTCTAAGAAGCTTTGATGTGTTTTTGGATGACTTGAACCTCCTCTTCCATCTCTTGCACAAGACCAGGTCCAAGTAGCTTTCTTTCTCCAACTTCATCCCAACTGGTTGGAGTTCTACATTTCTTTCCATAAAAACCTTCATACGAAGCCATCTGAATACTCGATTGGAAGCTATTTTTGTATGATAACTCAAACAATGGGAAATTATGATCCCATCCACCTTTTAATTCTAGAGATAAGTCTCTTAGCATATCATCAAGAATTTGAATAGTCCATTCAGATTGGTCATCAGTTTGGGGGTGATTGGTCATGCTGAAATTTAATTCAGTACTCAAATCATGTTAAAGACACCTCCAAAATTTAGATGTGAACCTTGGATCACGATCAAAGACAATCGAGAGTGGAACTCCATACAGTCTCACCACTTCCTTCACATATATCATTGGAAGTTGTTCAAGAGATAGGTCTTCTCGAATATCGGTAAAATGGGAAGTCATGGTGAGTCGGTCAACCACATCCCATATCAAATTATTTCTCTTTGATGTCTTTGGGTGACCCAAGAAAAATTCCATAGTGACATTCTCCCATTTCCACATGGGTATAGGGAATGGATGCCACATACCTTTGGACTTTTTTCACTCTGCTTTATCTTTATTGCAAATCAAGCACCATGATATATATTGTGCAATCTTCTTCTTCATGTTATCCCAACAGAAGTGTTATCAGAGATCTCGGTACATCTTGGTGATACCAGGAGGGATAGATAATGTTGTGTTGTGTGAATCTTCCAATAGCTCCTTGTTTATCCCAAGTGATGAAGGCACACGAAAATGCATTCCAAACTAAAATCACACCGTAATCGTCGACATGGAACTCTTTCAGATTTCCTTCCTTTACTGCATTCACAATCTTTTGTTTCTCCAGATCATCCATTTATGTTTCCATAATATTCTCTTGGATGGATGGTTGCACAATCATTTAGGAAAGGTAGGATGTATCCCCTGCCCTTGTTATTTCTAAATCCACCCTTTTCATATCAAAAAATATAGGTTCTTTCTCAATATGTAACATGGATAGAGTAGCAGGTTCTTTTCTACCTAGAGCATCACCTACCTTGTTCACCTTTCCATAATGATAGTGTATAGAGAAATCATAATACTTGATTAGCTCTAACCATCTCCTTTGACACATTTTTAGATCCTTTTGTGTGTATATATAATTTAGGCTCTTGTGGTCCGTGTATATGTCACACTTCTCACCATAAAGGTAGTGCCGCCAGATTTTCAAGGAAAGAATCGCAACTGCCAGCTCTAGATCATACGTCGGGTAGTTCTTCCCGTGGATCTTCAACTTCCATGAGGCTTAGGCTATCACATTATCATTTTTCATGAGTATGAAAGCTGATACATTCATTTAAGAGTCATTATATATCACAAAACTTTCTCCACTTCATTGTAGTTTGAGTACAGGTGTAGTGATCATCCTTCTATTTAGTTCCTTGATGCTTCCCTCACATTATTTTTTCCAAACATAATTTCCCCTTTTCCTTGTTATCTTAGTTACTGGGCTTAACAATCCTGAGAAATTTCTCAAAAAATGTCGGTAGTACCCAGAAAATCTAACAAAACTATGGATTTTTGTTACACTAGAGGGCTTGAGCCATTCTTCAATATCCTTGGTTTTTGAATGGTCCATAGAAATTCCCTCACTTATGATCACATGTCCCAAGAAAATGACTTACTTCATCCAAAAGTCACACTTTTTGAACATGACATACGACCTCTCCTTTCTCAATGTCATGTCTTTGATGTTATTCATGTTCCTTCTTTATCTTGGAGTATATGAGAATATCATCAATAAACACTACCAAAACTTTGTTGAGGTAATGCATAAAGACTGTATTAATCAAATCCATGAATATTTTAGCGGAATTTTTAAGTCCGAAGGGCATCACCAGAAACTCATAGTGCCCATACCTTGTAAAAAATGTAGTCTTCTGGATATCTTCCTTCTTAACCTTTAGTTGATGATATCCAGAATAAAGATCCTACTTTGAAAAGTATTGACTTCCTATTAACTGATAAAACAATTAATCAATCCTTGGAAGAAGATACTTGTTCTTTTTTTGATCTTGTTGAGATCCCAATAACCGATACATAACCGCTTTTTTCTATCCTTTTTCTTCATAATGATCATTGGTTCACCCCAAGGTGATGCACTAGGGAATATGAACCCTTTGTATAGATTCTCTTACAGTGACTTATTTTACTCAACATGTTTGATAGGACCCATCCTATAGGGAAACTTTGAGATAGGAGTATCTCTAAGTATTTGTTCTATTGAGAACTCTACCACACGATTTGTGGGAATTCCGGATAACTCTTTAGGAAATACATCAATGTATTCCCTCAAGATGATCATTCCCACAAGGTTGCTAATATACTTTGACTTAACCATTTGGGCCGAGTATTCTTATACATTGGGAATCAACAGCCACACCGTTGAAATATTTTTCAAAGGAGATTCAAGATAGTCCTTGAATATATAGAGGAGAATGGGATGGTTCAGAATATGAAAATATATTTCTTTTTCTCAACAGTTGATACATGCTCTATATAACAAGAGCCAATCCATTCCCATTATAGCTTCTAATTCCACAAAGGGAAGTATTACCAGATTTTTTTGAAGAATATTCCCACATATGCCAATAGGATAAGAGTCAAACACTTGGGTTTCAATTATTTCACCACTTGGTGTTTTTACATATATCTCTACTTCAATGTTTCGGGGCTTCGATTCTATAGTTATAGAAAACTTGCAAGATATAAAGGAATTTGTAAAACCAAAATCAAATAATAATTTCTATATTATTGAGTAAATAGAATGTGTACCTTGTATGACTTCATTATCTTCCTCCACCTACAGAGTAGTTATGTCATAATCCTTCCCTTTTTACTTTGGATTTGGTGGCTACTGACGCTGATTACCCTCGAGGAATTGAGTTTTAGTGCACATGCTTGCATAGTTCTCTTTCTCCCTACAGTTGTAGCATTGATCCATGGGTGGTTCTCTCCATTAATCTACCACATTATCCTTCCTTTTAATGTATTTTAGACACTATTGATAATGGTTTCCTTCTTTCCCACACTTGAAGCAATTCTCCATCCCTTTGAGGTAGTTCCCATGGTGTAACTTCCAACATTTTTGGCATGTGGGTCATTGAGTTTTCTTCCCACCTTTTTCATTAGTTCCTCCGTCTTGAAACTTCATCGTTCATTTCATACCATCAAATCCGTGGGACTATTCTTAAAACTTTTTCTCCACTTTGAGATAACACAGAACAACTTCTTCATAACTCCCAAAGTCTCTAATTTCAAGAGCCTTTTGAAGGTGTGGTTTTAATCCACTAAAGAATCTATCGATTTTTATATCATTTTTAATTAAAAAACCTGAAGCGTACCTTGAAATCCTTGTGAAATTCTCTTCATAGGTTGTGAAAAATTCTCCTTATTTTTTCTTGATCTTTATAAAATCTCTCTCCATTTTCTTATGAAGAGTTTGTGGGAAATACTTATTAAGAAACATGATCTTAAAGTCTTCCCATTTCATCTCATTAATTTCCTTCCTTGGCATGGTGTTCTTAATCAAATCCCACCATTGATAGGTATATCCATCTAGACGATAAATGACTAGTCTCACCTTCTTCATCTCAGAATAGTGGATCATAGAAAAGATATTCATCATGGAGTTGACCCACCGTTCTGCAACAAGTGTATTAAAAGATCCACAAAACGTCGGTGGTGGATGAAGTATTAAACACTCAATATCCAGTTGCTCCCTCTTTGGTGAAGAAGGATATTCCCCATTGTTCTAGATATTGTTCATTACCTAAGATAGTTGGGTAAGAATCACTATGAAGTTTTGATCTACACCTCTCAAATCATTGGGGATGTCGTTCAGGCAATCATTTCATTGGCCCTCGCATGAGTTGTTGGCTTGGTTTCTCCTGGTTCCCACCCTTCTCTAAAATAGAAATGGTTAGAGAAAAATGTAAGTCAACAATTCATTAATTAATAACTTATTAATTTGTAAAATTTTTACTAAAATCATAACTTATGGTATCTTTATGTAAATATTATTGTGAGCATATTTGTACTTAGTCTCATGATAGTGGTTTTCTCTAGGGTTCACTAATCCTAATTCCCAAATTAACTAAACCTTAACTCGGATACCAACTATAGAGACCCAACCATTTCTTTCATTACTATTACATACTTTTAAATATAAACAACATAATAGTATTACACATAGAGGATCCAATGTTTTAGCGTCTTGGTAAAACTATGACAATACATAACAATTGAAACATTAATCATAAACACTTATTTAATTCCTTTTTCTCTAGCTTCATATTGGCACATGACCTATCGTTAGTACATGTAGCCACCTAAAGATAAACAAAAAATTAGGTCATATAAAATACTAGTAAGAGGATAGATAAGAACAATATAGCATAGGGTGAGTACAATCATAACATAGGCAAAATATCACGAACATGATGGGAATCACTAATAAAATAATTTAAATGTGGCAATGTATAAAAAATAAAACATCTTTTGTTATTGGTTTACTACAACAGATTCTTGTGAACACAAATAAAATCTTGCTCACACATCATTTCACTTAAACTCATGATATTAATCACTTCACCAAATGCATTGGAGAATTGTATAATTCTGGGCACACCCGTCACAATGAAACATTCATATTGGGCTATATAATTCCGGGTGAACCGGTCACATCATAAAATTTTAATTATCATGCACGACACTCTGAAAATATATCAAAAATAAACATAACTAAACCATGGAAAGTAATGGTTTTAATCTCATAATAATACATTCATAATCTTTGGGTTCCCAAAATAATGTGTGAATAACATACTTGATACGATAACCCTCGACCTTGAGTGAGAAGTAAAAACCGTGTTTTTGAAGGAAGAGTTCTTTTAGAAAATATTAGTTTGGCATAAACTTCAGTAGAATAAATTTATATCCTATAAAATTTAATATTACTATGAAAAAATTATTTTTTGCAGTGAAAAAACCAAAAATGGAGTGAAATAAGGATAACCCGAAGATAGAAAGTTGGGTTCAAGATTTTACCCTTACTTTGTATCCAACCACTTTCTTCAATTTAATGTACTATATAACCACATTAGATTAATTAATGAACAATTAAATAACCTTTTATAGAAGAATAAGGTTCATTATGGTTTCATTAAGTTATTTTATGGGCCTTTGGATGAGTTGTAGAGTTTAAAAACATTGTTCAAAAATGATCGTTTTTATGGTTTTCTTCAGCAGTTCACATGTATTCATAAATGGAAGTTCATGTAGAACATGGGTTAACATATAGAACTGATATTTAATATTATTAATTATATTCAATATGTTAAAATTATATAATAATTAATTATATTATATTCCATTTATATGAATCATTACATAATAATTAAATGATGATTGTTTGGGTTAATTTGGGTGGTTTTTCGACCAAAATGAACTTGTTTTGTTTAATCATTTAGTAATATGAACCTATGTTAGTTCCAAATAATGAAATGGTATATAATAAATATAATATAATCTGGTTCAACAATAAAAATGGTTTTATGACCACATATGAAAGAGGTAAAGGAAATTGAAAACAAATCGTTCTTGAAGTTGATAAATTAAAACCTCCCAAACAACGTTCTCTTTTATAAAATAAAAAAGAAGAGGAGAGGTGGGTTGGATGATATAATATCCTAAAAGTATCATAAAATTAAATTAAATTTATAATAATAGAGTTACCATACCATGTGGATGAAGATAGGTTGGGAGAGATTAATAAATGACCTTGAAATTGAACGAATTTAAAGGAAAGAGAGAGCGGGGGGATTTACCTCTTGAATCCTCCTCTTGAGATACTCCATAAAAAAAGAAAGGCTTGGTCTTTTAATGAGACCAGAAGCTATTGTACATGGTTTAGGGGATAGGGAAGATTTTTTTACAGAGTTTAGATAAGTCTTGAAACTTGAGAGGTGTGCTGAAATGAGGGTGTGAAGGGTGGTATTTATAATGGAGGGGAGATGGGATTTCTTATTATAAAATTCATTATTTTATTATTTCCCTGAAAGACAAGGAATAGTGAGTTTTACATGTCCAATAATAGTAATTGTATCATTTTAACCCGAAATAATTGGAATTATATCAGCAGAAACTCATGCATTACTCTATATTTAGCTTATTTAACTTATTATTGTAAATTATGGTATTTCACTATTCATAAAAAATTCATGTATTTCAGAAAAAAATCCCAAAAATTCACACCAACCATTTTTCAACATGTAGAATCCAAAAAAGAAGTCCATTTTTCAAAAATAATCTTTTATATATGATTAATTTAATTCTTAATTAAAATCATAATTTACTTGAAAAATACTTTTTTAAAATTAAAACTAATTTTATAATGCTCTCAAATATTACATAAGGTATTATAAAATCATCATAAATATAGAAGACATAGATTTTTTTATTTATGAAAATATTTTATGAAAATAAATTTTCTTTTAAATTAATTAATTTATTATAATTAATTATTTATGACTTACAAAAATACCAATAATTTTACTATGGTCAAATTGTTACCTATAAGATGCCTAAATTTTATTTAATCATTCATGGGTAAGGTTATTATCATTTGTAATGATTTACTATTCATAAGCGTCATATTACTATTCATAAGGGTAGGTTACTATTCACAAGTGTATGTTACTATTCACAAGGGTATGTTACTATTCACCAAAAATTATGTTTGTTCTATTAGACTCCAAAAATCATCTTGAACACAACCGTGAATGTCAGATTTTTGAAATTCAAACCATAGAAGTGGAAAAATTATGTTTAATGATCACATACTATTTAGTATCATAATATTTCATTGTGATTCTTAATGGGATTATACTATAAGTCATAATTATAAGAAGGTAATTTCATTGACAAAAGATTGGGTCGTTATAGGGCTGGAACGGGAATAGATCCGGGGACAGGAAACCAAAATCCTCTTATATAATGGTCCAAACTAGACAGTGTTATTTTATATGTGAGGCCTTGACGGGATCCTTATTAGGTGTATTGATGGAAAAGAGACTGACACCATCATGAAAGAAGTGAATGCCTATGTTTATGAAGCACATCCATCAGCATCCAAGCACTCATAGTTGATTTGAAGGCTTGGGTACAATTGTCCCTCCATGATGCAAGATTTTTTCACATTCTATAGGAAGTTACATTCCTACCAACTTCATGAAAATTTCATCCACTGGCCCCTAGAGTTACTTCACCCAGCCACGTAGTCTTGGCCATTTTCCATATGGTTAATGGGCATAATGGGAACATATCCTCCTACCATAGCTAGAAAATTCAAATATATTCTCACAGCAACTGAATTCTATTCCATATGGGTAGAAGTTGTACCCCTCAATGAAGTCAGAGTAAGAAGAATTTTCCTCTTTGTGAAAGCTAACATCATTACGAGATTTTGTGTTCCTTACACAATACCTATGGACAATAGAACCACTTTATACTATGTTAAATTGGATAGGCTATATCAGGAGTAAAAAAGACCCTATCCAATATACTCTAGAAGATAGTAGATAGGGACAAGAAATCATGGCCAGATAAGCTCCTCCATGATGTGTGGGCTTACCAGACCATGACTCACACAACCATTTGAGAAACCACATACGCATTAATTTATAGGACAAAGGTGGTTATGCCCATTGAAGTTCAATTACCATCGCTCTGAATCGTCATCTATGACCAACTGTCTATTGATGAATAGTCTCATAAATGATTCAATGGGGTAGATCATTTGGATGATAAAATATTGCACACTTTGAACCATTTGGCAGTTTACCAGAACCAGATCACATTATCCTTGAACAAAAAGGTTCTCCTTTGATCTTTCCTTGAAGGAGAGATGGTGTTGGCCCTCAAAAATCAGATGATACTCAGAAAGAAACCTCCAAAATTTGAGCTAAAATCGGAAGAACCTTATGTCAAACAGAAGGCCTATTCCAGTAGAGCATATACCCTAATTTCAATGGATGGATAGATCACCACAGCTCCCACCGATGCGAGGTTCCTGAGGAAATACCTTTGGTAATTATACAATACATTTCATAGCTGGACAACATTAAACTACATAGCACCACCTACATCCATACTACACTAAATTAAACTATATCAAAAACGTCTTAGCTAGATGATGTTAAACTATATAGAACCACCTAATTCCATGATACACAATGTTAATCTATATAGAAATCATCCTAACTGGTCAACGTTAAATAGCATGGCCAAATTTTCATAACTGCATGACATTAAAGTTTACAAAGGCCATTGTGTTCCAAATAGTGACTCATCGTGCATGTGTAAAATTCATGCAAGGGAATGATAAAAATGCCCCCCTTCCCTATGTGTGGGTCAAACCAGTATAGGGAACTTGTTTTGAAGAACTATTCATGGCTTGATTATTACACCTATAGGATATCTAGTGTTGCCCGGATCCTACATCATGGTCTAGCCACCACCAAAACATTTCCCCCCTTCTTGTGTATGGCATAGGCCTATGCAGGGAGTGCGTTTTGCTAACTATTCAAAAATTTATTCATATTCATCAGTGGGATATTTAGAGATGATTCTACCCTAAGTCTTGGCCCAACCATCACATGACACAAAACACCTATGTCATATCCTCTGTTTCCCCGACAATGTTGGGTAAATCCTCATCCCTCCTTGTTTCTCACACCCAGTATAACTCATGTGAGCCTAGGAATGGTGGTAAGGGTTTTCCAACATGAAAACAACATAGAGGAATATGATAAGACTATCATATTGAAAGAATGGTATAAAATTCCCCTAATTTTGCTTGAGTCTGACTTGTATAGGGACCCTCAGATCTATGTATAGATATATTCCCATTAATTAATGGGATACGTATTGACACCTGGATCCTAAATCCCGATCCAACCACCATTAAAAGTCAACAATTCCCCTTCCCTTATGTATAGGTCAGATTTGTGTAGTGGAATCCATGAAAATTCCTAACTGTATGACATCAAACTGCAAGGTACGTCTGGAACTACATATGGATTGATTTCTGCCCTCATCAGATATGTAGAGAAAACTTGACCCTATGTCTTGGTCGAGCCACCACATGATACAAATTACCTCACTCTCTATTCATAGTTAATACTATCATGAAGTTTCTTCAAGAACTACAAATGGCTTGATTCCTTCCCTCGCAACATAAGTAGTGACGCCTGAATTCTTTATCCTGGTCCAGCCTCTATTTGATGAAACCCAAATTATCCTCCCTCTAAATAGGTCAGATTGGTATAGGGAACATTTTTTCTGAATTAGTTGGAAATTAATTCCCAACTAACTGGGATACATATGAAACCTCTCTGAGGTTCAATCCCAAAACGTCACCCACCTCATCCCTTTCAAGTTATTTCACTTGCATCCTTATCGTATGACGTTAAACGACATGGGATACTAGAATTATGTGTGTATTGATTCCTATCATCATAGGATATATAGTGACACCTGGATCACATATCCTGGCCTAGCCTCTATGAAAAAAAATCCTCCCCCTACATATATGTCATTATTGCATAGGGAAATTCATGAGTCCTAAACACAAAGCGTTAAACTAAATAAAAAAAGAAGTCCTAACCACACAAAATTAAATTGTAAGGTATCTCAGAAATATGTGTGGCTTGATTATTGGTATGATTAGATATGTAGTGACAGCTAGGCCTTCCTAGGTCCAACCGTGTGAAAACAAAATTCCTCTATTTCCTGCATGATAATGAAAATTTCAATGGAAGATTCCAAGCCTAGATTTCTGTAATTAGGATTGATCCAAAGATCATTCCCCCTAAATATGAATTAGATATTTGTAGAGGATCTTGTACCTCATAACTAGCAATAGACTATATATTTCTCATGTACCCAGAAATCCTTTTTTTATCCATCAAACTCCATGCCCCGGGAAATCTTGAATCCCTATAATCACCTATGGCAATAAAAAATAGACGGTTAATGTCTGTTGGACACCTTTGTTTGACAATGAACATAATGGTCAGATAGATCTACATAGGTTTCCCACAAAAATGGCCTATCAACCAAAGAGAAATTCTTCCTAATGAGAGGATTTTACTACTTCTGAACACCCATTGGCTCTTAAGCCTCACCTCATCCCTCTTAATTTGAGGGCTCCCAGAATCATGGTTTACACTTACTTACCCCGATCATATCTGGGGTATACATGGGATGTCCATTCCCAATTATCCCATATTTACACATGATTCCAATGATATACAGTAGCTACAACATGATGTTAAATTTTTTTAGCGTACTTTCTGTAGGACATTAAACTATGTGGACCTACAATAGCTATCTCGTTCAATTAGAGTCCCCCACATCCTCACCGCATGACATTAAAATTCATGGCCAAACAATGTTCTCACCCAAGGTATCTTTGTTACTATGTCAAGCATAATTCATGCCCTTATAGGATGCATAGGGGTGTTCATACATTCATCCTGGTTCATCCAACCCAAGAGAAAAAACAATTCCTCCCCCCCCCCTCTACATTTGGGCTAGACCTATGCAGGAGGAGTGTCCTATGACGAATGGTATGTGGTTTAATCCTTGTATAGGGGGATATATAGTGAAACCCAAGTCTTATAACCTAATACAAGCTATAAAATACACTGAAATTCACCTTCTTCTTCAGACAGGCTATGATAAACTATAGGTCCCCTCTCTCACATCCTAACCACACGTCAATAAAATACCTAGAATTTTTCCTAATCATATGATGTTTAACTGCACAATAATATTTCTTTATTTTATGACATTAAACTATGAAACACCACCCTAAGTATACAAACTCCATTATTTGATCCTACCATCCCTAAGTGGTGTAGTATAACCCTTGGCGTCCCTTATTTCTCACATTGATCATATATTACATGGGATTTGGAATTTTTGAAGTGGATTCCCTATAGAGCTAGAGAAAATCAATCAACAATGACTAATCCAACTAGAACAACATTAAAAGGCAGATAATAGTTCTCCCCTCCATGTTGGGAAACATAAATTCCTAACCATATGACATTAAACCAGAAGGTAACCCAAATATAGATAAAATTCCATACTCCCTATGTAGGGGTCAAACCCATGTGGGGAGCCTAATTTTTGGACACCTGGATCTTCAAAATCGGGCTCTGCTCTAGCAAAGGAATCAAAATGACTCACCCTACATACAAGCTATATCTATGTAGGAGAGTTCCTAACTCTATAGGTGATCATAAAATTCACATATCTAAAATATCCAGAAATTATTTTTCATTTACCATACTCAATGCTTTGATTGATTTCCAATACTCATATGCCTCCCTATACAATAGATATGGGAGGATAGTGTCCCATGGAAAACTTTGTTTGACTTTGCACACAATGCCCTAGTGGCTCTGCATATGTTTCTCACAAAAAATGACCTTTAAACCAAGGGAAAATTCAACCTCATGCGAGTCTTTTCCTATTCTTGTATGATCAATTTATTCCAATCCTCGTATCATAATTCCCGATCTAAGATCCCTTGAAACCATGGCTTAAACATTCCCCATATCCATGTCTTGGAAATGTTGGAAAGCCTTAGTCTAACCATCCTCTAGTTAATTAGGGATTCTACATCAATGTCCAAATCTCATTACATTAAAACTACATGATGCTTGAAAATCAATGTTCATTCTTGGTCCCTGACATGATAATGAATGTCCTCCCCCCTTGTTTCTATACATGAAAAGAATATTTATAGTAACATTCGATAAGAGTCTCACTTCATTGGTAAACTCGTGTGAAACAATTCCCACATTAATATGCATGAACCGAACATGAATATGGATAAACCTTAAAAGAACTATGTTTAGCTAGATTCCTATCACCATAAGATACATAGTGACACCTGAGTCCCATATTTAAAGTCTAGTGAGGAAACAATGTTATCCCATTATTTCTTGCATAAGGGTCATAACTGTATGGGGAACCTACTCTCACCTGTATGGGAAGCACGTATTCACCTATTATTAGAAGACTTTAGCCTGAAATTTCCCATTTTCATGTTCAGGAACCCACCTTCACACACCATAATCTGTTTCTAGAATGGTCTGTATCCCCATAACCATCCATGGCCATCAGAAATGGATGGATAGTGTCCTGTGAACACCTTTGTTTGACTATTCACATAATGCACTCGATATTCTGCATATATTTCCCAAAAAATTGTATGTTACCCAAAGGAAAATTAGTCCTCGGGAGAGGATTTTATTACATTTTTATGCCCTATAATGTTTATGTCTCACCTCATTCCCAAGTTTTGAAAACCCCCTAGATTACAGTTTATATCCTCTCTCCCCTCTAATTCCTAAAAGTGATAGAACATTTATAGTCATCCTACCATGAGAAAGGTAGATCGTCCATCCACTAGTTAGAGTAAAATGAAATCAAATCATAAGTCCCAAATGTACCTTTTGTATAATGTTATAGTACATCTTGCTCCATCCCTTCTTTACACAATTAAAATTCATGTGGGAGAGGTTTCTATACCATAACCAATATAAATGATATTATTACATCCAGACATTGATCCCCCAACAGGCCACCAAATATGGTCTTAAAAACATAAAACAAGTATAAATTTCCATAAAACTTAATGGCCATCATATATGGAAGTCTAATGTTATGTGGAAACTGTTGTTTGAAAATGCACACAATGTCCTAGTGGCTCTGCATATGTTTCCCACAAAGTGTCCTATCAACAAAATCCAAATTCATCCTCATGATAGTTTTAGACGATCTCTATACACCGCATGGATTCCATTACATATTTCATGTATCATTCTCTAGAAAACACCATTTGGGGTCCAGAAAAATCACTTATCCATGTTTGAATGTTTTCGGGACATCCTCAGTTAATGAGTCCGAAATTGGGGATCGTTCCCTGCAAGCCTTGGTTAAAGATGTTCAACCTAAATCATCAATAATGATGGTCCGTTTTGTAATACATGAATCCGTTCATGAAAGTGGCAATGCTCTCCAGGATGAAAACCCTCAAATGGAATCCTAGAAAAAATTTCAGTGCCAGCTCACTAAACGTATTCCATGTATTTTTTTGGAAAACATATTGTTCTACCAAAAAAAATTAAGAGACTAAAATCTTGTTAGGTTGAAAACTCTCAAATGGAGTCCTAAGAAAAAATCAAGTTATATATGTTAAGTCAAAACCATGATGGGATTATGAAAATACTAGGGTAGTAACATAAATACTCAATGTTTGTAGAGTTTTTCATGAAACCCTAGCAGTAGTAAAACTATTCTAATTGAGTCCCTCGACTTAGGAAAAAAATTAGATCAAGATTTGATTATTCTAGTCATCCCAGATTTTAATTCAAATTAATATTTGGTTGAGATTACTATTTAAATGTGGCCAATCATAAATAATGGATATTGTAGGGAAAGGTAAAGGAGAATCACTGAAGAGAAAAACATCCTCATTCCATTATATGAAGATAAGGAGGATATCCACAACATGGAGTGTCTCCCTAATGTCAAAACAATAGAAATGATAGAACAAGATAATTCAATGGATTACAATGATTCCCAATTAGCTCTTTCTAGAAGATTAATAATTGTATGATAGGGGTCATCAAGATCTTGTTCTAAATCATTCCTTTGGGATACTTCAACATCAACCACTGGATGTACTTGTTTTATAACGTCTATGATATCTTTACCCTTCTCCTTAATAGCTTCAAAAGTAGTTGGTTTTATGCCAGTTGTTCCTTCATCTTGGTTACACAAGCTTTGAACTGCCAAAACTCTTATATATGGATAATCATGTGATAATGAACATTCAACTCCTTAGTTTCTAGGTGATACATATCTTCAGTAATATCTCTAAAGGTCTTTATTTGGTGGTACAATGCATTGGACTGAGCAAGGTTAGCTTCACAAGAAGCTATATCCTCTGGAGTTACAAAAATTTGGTACAAAAGTTGGTGTACATCTCGATAGTTGAAGCCTCCAGAACCCAAGTTGATAAATAGCCACCCGTGGGTGTTCCCCTCATTAGAAAGATATGGAAGGGGAGTTTCAGCAATAATATTATAGATTCAAAGATAGATCTATCTCCACACTATTCAATGTCTCCTGAAAATATTGGAACCCGAACTATGTTCTTTTTCTGAAATAGGTATATAGTCAGGAAATGTCACCATGGGAGATGGAGTCACCCTAAGCTGGGATACCCAAGTGGGGGAGACTTCCTGCTATGTAGGTGAATTGATATCTATAACCAAGTCCAGGGGGTTGACCACAACATCAAGGGTACTCAATGATGTTCTAATTGGGCGGGATTTGGTAGGTCCACAAACTATCTCACCTAAAGATAAAGGGTCTTTGTTGCACTCTTGAGATATTCTTTGCACAGAGGAAGTCCCCTCTGAATTCATGTGATGGAGGATGTAATGCCTTTTGGATATAGGAATAGAGGGAGATAGTGAAGCTAGAATTGGAAAAATGGTACTATATGTTGTCAAGGGTCTTTACACCCATTGGAATGGCCTAGCCATTATATCATCAGGATAGAATGGTACCCATTGTTGAGCATACTCCATTCATTAATAAGTAGAGGCCGCTATAGTATAAATATAGACATGTATTCTAGGCTCCTCCTGAATCATCATCAACCATATTTGATAAAGGATTTATTGGCTAGATTCCCTCTTAACTATGGTAACTGGTGTAAATGTGACTCCCTGCAGACATCTGAACTACCGGGAAACCCGGTAGGGTGCATAGGGTTCATTGAAAATCATCTTATCGAAATGAGAAGTTAAGTTTCCATCCCAATCTGTGATGAGGTATGAACATGCTTCCGAAGAGCCTCACCCATCATATAGTGTTATTCCATAAGGCACGGGGTATGGTGAAAAAGTATGGTGCGAAGGATCACTCATAAATTCAATGACACTGTCTACACTCAATGACTCATAATGGACAAAACAATGATATGTAATACAAGACAGAAGTCAAAATGGGGGTCTATCATGGAGTGATGATACTAGTATTAGAAGAAATGCTCTCCTATCCAACCATAAAATGTTGAAATAGCCCACTGAGATGATGTAGAGTCCTCCCTTCCTATATTTTTCCCAATAACTCAGAAATTTAGGAAAGGGTGGGGATGGTTAAATTAATGGGTTTCCCCCCTATCGGTGTGGCTTCCATCGTTATGGTGAAAACCCGAACACTAGTATAAACATCACGAGAAGGAAATTTCATCCACCCACTTAGGAACATGGAAAACAAACCTTCCAGTTTGAGATCAAGAGATACACCTGTTTGGACCTTATAACCCCATGTGGTGTAGTGAATCACCACAAGGGTTGTATAGTAAGAACCAGGAGTGAGATTTGACTACTGGGTCAGATGGGTTCGACTATGGTGAACCCTCAACCTAGGCCCTTTTTCCCACAAGAATAGTCCAATTCAATCCTCAAATGAAATAATTGAGTGAGCATGAATAGGGTGAACATGTAGCCTCTCGGTTATAGTTTTCAATTCCCCCGCAAATTGGAATACTTCCTCCACCTTCCTCCAGGCATTTTCCATTGGTAAAAATTCATCATACATGTCACCAAGGATAGGAAGTACCTCTATCTAGTAGACTGATCCCTAATTCACTATGGGAGAAGTGAAAGGTTTTGGTGCTCAAACAGCATTAGCTGTGTAGATCAGGAAATATATTTCTTGGATAATAGATAGTAAACTGGGATACCCACACTGTTGGTATAGGTGGTAGGCTTCCAGCAGCACAGAGCCTTCCAAGTCATTCAGATGAACCCAAAATACCTAGGTCCACTCATTAAGAAAAAAAACCAATATATTATAGATCCCATTTAGAGCTCCACCCTCTGTTGTGGTTGATTGGTCACAAGTTAAAAATAGTATGGTAGTCCTGAATGATTGATTTGAAAGATCTTGTGTGGTGACATTAATGTCTCTACATCCACATAGATCCATTTAGAACAAATATATATTATTGGATCAAAGTAGTCATGATCTACCCCATGGAAATAATATTCATTCATTCATACTCTCAAGATATATCATGATGATTAGTGAAGCCACATTAGTCAACCATTGGAAAAGGGAATCGTCATGGAAAATGAAGCTAAACAATTAGTTAAGGATGGGACATGAGCTCCAGTGAGAGAAGGTCTTTCAAAATACACACTTAAGGAATGAAATAAGACTGGATTCTATCTTCAAGATTTTCAACAGTATCCACCCTTCTTCTGTTCACATACAATAAAGTTAGGGGAATATCCATTGTCATTACTACATCAAAAAAACATACAAAAGGTCAGTTCAATAAAATTATTGAGAAAAGTCCAATAATTATAAACAAAATAAAAGAAGTCCATATAAAAAATAATTCCATGTACTGAATTCTGAAAATGGTATATGAAAGGAGCTAGCTGCAAATTGATAGATTACGGTAACTCATGAGGCAATGGCCCGTAGAACATTGGCCAGTGAACTAAACAGTTCGTGGATTCGGAAAGCCATGCAATGATCCTCAATACATGGTTATCCAAATTATATAGTTTGAATACATAAGGTTCAATTACAGAATCGAAGTCTATTTTTCAGATTTAAAAATGTTAGTTCTCATAAAAGGGTGATTGTGAATGGTTTTTTGTTCACGGAAAAAGGATTTCATGTAGTGTCTTCGGTACATGGAATCAAAGAGAGCCGAGATCAATTTACAGAGTTATTTTTTTAAAATAATTCCAGCAAATGAAAAATGACCTGGGGCCTTCTACATATAGGTGTGGACCCCCTATGGGTCCACCTTTATATTACAAACCAGTTTAGTTCTGGATCACTTTATACATCATAATAACCACTTCTTCATCCCGATTAAAACCCATTCTAATTGGGGAAATTTTTGGGTCGTGAAAACTTTGAAAAGGGAAAGTAAATACTTCCATAATTTTGGAGAGGGAAAGAAAACAAATTATATGAATAATTTTGGTAAAATTATTGAAGAATCCAAATTTGGAAAAGGAAAATAATTCGTTCGTACGCTGAATAATGTGAAGGATTTGTGGAAGGCATAATCCGCTAACCAAGTAGTACAAAGAACAAAGACAACATAGATAGCCTCCATGAACAGTTTCATTGGTGAAATTGAGGTGTAGAATTATTCCCCTACATATAATCATTGTGAACCATTTCATTAGAATAATATAGGAAGAGAATTAAAACCTCGCCTACAGCCATCATGAAATACATTGTTGGAGAAATAGTGGAAGGAAAACTCACCCTGTGTACCATCCCTACAAACTAAATAGTTTACAGAAGAGTAAAAGCCAGCAGTTCTCCATAAAAAAGATTAATCCATTTTTGAGATTGAGTTGTTGATTTTCACTGCCAAAAACCACAAGAATTTATTTACAGAGTCATTCGTGAGTGAGATGATCTCCCTATGGGATTCTGTAAAATGTATCATGAAACCCATAGACCCGTCTTACCTAACACTCTATAAAACAACCACAAGGGGGTGACAAAAGAGGACCAAATTTTAGAATATCATACATAATTTTGAGATGGATTTTATGAAGATATCAATCAATGAGGCGTAGACATCTTCGGATGAATTATCATATGTATAAACACGATTCTTATAGGAAAAATAATGAAGTAAACATAATAATTTTTAAAATGGAGAACCATCATTTCCTTATTGGATTTAATTCTTTCAAGGAACCGAACCAATGCCCCTTCTTCACTCTGGTACCCCATGTAGCACAAGGCTACCTGGGTGGACCCTGCACCATGTAGCACCACGTAACGTGAACTGAACTCGGTGCTGAATAGCATCATGATAAATGGTTAGAACTATGTCCCATGTTGAGAAACACTAAATGGACCACATACATTTCTGTGTATCATCATGTCACACAGACTATCCCTCACCTCACATAGCCGCATGCTACATGGAGAGGCCCCCATCCCACATGAAGAAACAATACGCAGAATGGGGTTCTCTCAGATGTTCCACTATTTGGATTCGATCATCTACTTCCATTTCCACCACCATGTCCACAATCCCTCTGTGAAACAGTCCAACAACAATATACTACCGGCTATTGAAAATCCATAAAACCTATATGATAGAACTATCAGGTGCATCTGCATACCCTTTTGACTTTACATACCCATGGTAAGCGGAGTCACGTAGGTAATCCCCACAATGGTGCAGACCCCTGTAATTTCTATAAGTTTACATTCCCATGGTAACCTGGGGTCCAAACATGGGATACTTACATGAACCACCTAGTTCTAGTGATCAAGGGTAATCAAAAACATTTCCCTCAAATGAGGGTTAATGATATTTAAATAAACCAGTATTTTTTCCCTTTTATAGGAAGAAACATTACAACCATTTCCTAGAATCAATTTCAGGTAACTCCCACTAAGTTAAGCCCCTATTTTTTCATGAATGAGGCTTCATCAGTTCTCCTCTTTAAATTCTCCTAGATCACACATGAATAGTTTAATATGGATATAGAGGGTATGAAAACAAATGAAGGGTATGAGCATGTTAAATTCCCTCTATCTCTCAATCTCTCTCTCCCTTTGGGAACTAGAACCATCTATCAACAGATGAATTGGGACGTGCAATCTTTAGATCCACTGCCTCCTCTTGTTTCTCACACAAAGTGTGACTCACATGGGTTTAGAGGCCGAAAATGATCATGAAATCCATATAACCCAAAATCATGGTCTTCCTTTTAGGTTTAATCCCTAAATACAATGAACTATGAGAACACTTATTTCATCTCTAACTAGGATACATAAGATGTCTTCCTAAGTCATGAGCTCATTGGATATTCTACATAGATGCTTTACCTAATAAAATTCAACCAAACTCACTAGGGAACCCTCTTCAAGAGTAATCCCTAACTTATTTCTCTCAAATGGGTACCTTTTATGTGTAATCCCCATTCATGCTCCCACAAATGTGGCACCTCAAGGGTGTAAGTCCCAACTAAAACTAAAATACGAGGGATTTGATTCCAAACTAACTCAGATACATGGGAATCCTATCTAAGGTCCAAACATGAAACCTAATTTACCCTAATGTTCTCCAAGAGATATCCTGGATAGGGTCATATCTACCTAGGAGACTATATATCTTTTGGGAATATTATGTCACTTTAGGGTCAGTCCCACATGAAACCTTGTCTAAGCATCTTCCCCTAAGACGTCCTCTCGGTATGACGTTAAACTAAAAGGATGGATTATTGTCACATGACCTTAAAAGGTGACGTGTCTTGTAATGTGACACTGAACTATGTGGAATCGGATTCCTCTCATAAGGATACATAAGAAGACCATCTTGTGGGTTTGACCCTGATATCAAAAAGATCTTCACCCCCTGGATGATGATAAACTCTGGAGTGCCTCATTACATGGATTTAATCATTGTTCTCTTGGTAAAATACTATAGAATCATTAATCTATCTGTAAAAGGGTAACATTGATGAAGAACCTCAGATACACATAGTGTCTTCATTAGTAGAGAACCTCATATACATATAGATGATTCTGAACCCATGTATATTTTTAATTGATCTTGCGACCTAGGGGTAATCTATGGACACATGATTGGGAATTATCCAAGGATTCACAAACATATGAACACTGCTTAAATCTATAAGAGAGTCCTAGAATATGAAATAATTCCCCCCAAAAGGGTTTGAGGAGCCCGGCCTCACATCCTCCCAACCGATGGAGTACTTAAGTGTAATTGGCCAAATCATCCAACGAGTGTATGCCTTTGGAATACAGGTCTATGAATCATGGATTAAAGGTTTGTTGGGTGTTTTAGGATCCATGAATAAACCCACTGGAGACCATCTGAGGACATCACACCCGAAGTGGGCAGATTGCACAAACATTTAATCCCCTATAATCACCTTCCAGGACCACTCAACTAGGGAACCTCATTCATAATAAAGGAATGGTATATTGCTCAGTTCGGATGGGACCATCTCTCCCCCCAAAAAGGGTCACGATACAAATCTGGTAAAAAAAAGATGGTGAACCTGACATTAAACTCTCTACAACAACAGACAATTAGTTGTTATCCATCGGGCCACTTTGTTCACTCCCACACATGCACCTTAAGTCTAAAAAGATATAAATACTAGAATAAAATCTCAAAAGTATATGGATGATAACCAAAAAATATTATTGAAAACAAAAGATCATAATAATATCATCAATGAACCATAAAATAAATTTTAAGACTTAAAAAAATATCAATAATCATTAAACATGTGATCATGATATAAAAGTGTGCAATACATTAAAAATAAGACACAATCCGGAAAACATGGCATAACATGATAAAAAATGAAAATGTGTCACAATTATAAAAATTGGATTTATTATACTTATGAGCCAAGATAGTCACCAAAATGTTCACACTAAAATTTGCGAGTTTAACTTAACTTCATCACACTCACCATTTGAGAACATAAAAACTTTCTAACCTACTCACATATAAAACTTTCATGAGTACATAAAACCATAACACTTACCTTTTGTTAAACTACTGAGTTTTTAACCATTTCATACCTAAAATTGTGATTAGATCTTAACTCCATCACACCCACCATTTTTTATCCTAGCATCTAACCTATTCACACATAGAATTGTGAGTAGTGTTTAATTCTATTAGATTCACCTATTTTGAAAAAAATGGATTGTTAACTTATTCACAGATAAAATTTTGATTAGATATTAACACCATCACACTCAACCTTTTTGAACCTATATACTTGTTAACCTTTTCACTAATAAAATTATGAGTAGATCATAATTCCATCACACTCACCCTTTGTGAACGTAGAATCTTTCTAACTTATTGACATGTATCATTTACATCTCATGAAATATAATCCTTTTCACAATTAATTTGAGGAACATATATGTCTCAACCTTCCCATAATCCATAAATTTGTGTGCCACTTGAAAATAAATCATTAATCATCTCATAAAGAACCAATGAAAAAAGAAAGTATCTTTAAACATTCAAAAACATCACATAACTTGAACATAATGAAACATTGAATATATAAACTATTATTTTACAAAATAAATCATTCCATAAAAACATATAAATTTTTATTAAAACATCACGTCATCGAAAATAAATCATAGATGGTAAACATAAGTGAAAATGAAATCTTTTTCCCAATACATTTTTAAAACAAGGATACGAAAATAAATTTCAAATATATTTCGGGGTAGGGAAATAAAATATTTGTGAAAACCTTATTATAAGTAGTTCATTATAAAATTTCATTGAAAATACCTAAAATTTTTAAAATGTGATGTTAAAATACATAAGAAATGTTTACTTTTAAGGGAATATTTAGTAATTTAAAATATAAAAAGACATAATGTTTTTAATTAAATTTTTGAAAATAATTTGATAATTTTTTCCTATAAAAAAATATTTTACAATGGAAACTTGAAAAATGTCCTAAATATTTCAATAAAATTAGCTGAAATACTTAGAAAAACATTAGGTTTAAAATTAATCATTGATAATGGAATCTTTAAAAAAATTCATAAGAGTAATCAATATAAAATTTGGAGTCGATGAAAAACTTTTACTTTTGAATGGATAGAAGATTATTTTTAACATTTCAAAATGGACTTATAGAAAAAAAAAAACTTCATTAGATGAAAAACTTTAAAACATTCAATTTGAAATAAGGTATAGATAGATTTATGTTTACCAAATATATCTATAGGAGAATAAAATGATGTTTCTTTATAGTTAATGAGAATAAAAATTAACTATATTGATTATCACATTTGAGAGGTCTCGATTTTTAGAATGGAATTTAAAATAAATCCTTATTACTTTAGTAACATTTAAATCAAAAAAAATGAATGATAATTGCCATTAAATTGAACTTAAAATACCAAGAAATATGAAATAATTCATGATATATTATATCATATCGGAAGTATATATGACACTTAGTTTAAAATAGGTGCGTAATACAAATAATGTCTCAATGAATTGTAAATTGAGACAAAAATACCTTACTTTGTTTCCATGGTTAGTTGATGACACTATAAACTCTTGAAAAAAATATAAATAACTTAATAATAGTTTTAGAACCTTAATAATAAATTTAACCCTTTTTTAAATCTTATTATAATTTTTTATCATGAGTAAATTAATTAGCCATAGAATATTACGAACATTCAGTGTCAATAATATTAAGGCAATTAAGGCTTCTAAGAATTTGAATGTTCCCACACACCTTTTAAATGCAGATGATATTATTCTTTTTTTAAAACGGGGATAAATGGAATATTCAAAATCTCAAATGTGCCCGCTCACACTATGAAGAGATTTCTGGTCAAATTTTTAATTGGAACAAATCCTTTACCTTTTTGGGAAAAGTATTCCTACTAATAGAAAATACAATATTATAGATGATTTAAGTATTAAAGAAGGTTCCCTTCCCTTCATCTATATTGGGGTTCTCATATTCTAGGGCAGACCAAAATCTTTATACTTTTCCACTACCGTTGACCAAATCCTTAACTAACTATCATATTGGAAAGGCAAATCTCTCTCTATGGCTTGTAGTATTTATCTTGTCAAATCCTCAATTGTTTCTAAAATGATATACGCTTTGATGATTTATAAATCGTCTTTTAGTCTTCTTAAAATCTTCTTAAAAATTAATATTTCCATCAAAAACATTGTTTGGAGTGAAAGATCACTTGAAATTAAACTGGTGACTATTCCTTGGACTACTTATTTCAAACCTCTGGATAAGGGTGACCTCGATATAAAAAATCTCAAACACTTTAATGATGACTTACAAGCCAAGACCACCTAGATGCTTTTTCATAACAACTCTGACTCCATTGCCTTCCTGAAATATAGATTTCTTGACAAACTGAAGAAGAGAAATTTGAATTGCATGAGCTCTTCCATTTGGACTCCCATTAAGAAATATTTTTCCAACATCATGTCTAACTCTAGGTGGATTGTGAGCAGAGACTCTTCCATGAATTTCTAGCTTGAAAAATGGGATGGTGATCCTCTCATTTTTATGATTACCCCTAAGCAAACTCCTAATAGCACTAACCATACTATCAAGGAGGTTGTTAGCTCTCACAGACTTAATTTTCCTAACAGTATCAATCATGTCATTTACAATTACCATTTTTCCAACAATGATTATGTTTTTTTATATGAACATGCTCATAATGGAATTATCAACAATTTTTTTTTACATTCATAGTCTTATTAATTCTGAAGAAACTATTAGTTGGATAAATTTTTTTGATAAATTATGGTTAAAACATTAAATACTCACTCTGATTTGTCATATTTTTTACAACAGGATTCCCATAGACACTTGCCTTCAGCCTTTTGGGATCCATATTTTCTCGAAATGTTGTCTTTGTAACCAGCATCATGAAGACATTAACCAAATTTTTCTCTCTTGTGTTACTACTACTACTTTGGGGAATTATGTTCTTGATCTGTTTGAGCGAGTATGGTTACTTAATGATTTAATCAACTCTCAACTACAATCATGTGTGGATCTTGAAGCCTCTCAGCAAATCAAGAACCTTTTTTTAATTATTGTTGCCAAAATCATGCATGTACTCTGTATGAAAGGAATTATACTATTCATAACAACTACTCACTTTTCATACTTTCCAGTCAGATGCATATCCTCATTTATATTTTGGAAGCTTCTTCGATATAAAATAGATTTTGCAACAACACAGTGAATGACTTTGGGATTCTGTGTTGTCTTGGGGTTGATGGTATTTATCCTCAACCTAGATGAACTTTTGAAGTGTTCTAAAAAGATCCACTCCCTGGATGGATCAAAGTTAATGTTGATGGTGTTTCTATAGGCAACCTGGGCCCTTCATGTTGAGGCACCATTTTTTGAAATCACTATGGGAAGATTATTGGATTCTTTTTTGGATCATGTGGTATCTCCTCATCTTTAGAGGATGAAATGACAAGAATGATCTATGTTATCTCCTTTTCTAAGAAATGTAGTTGGAACAACATCTAGATTAAACATGACTCAATTACTATCATCTAGGCCATTTGGAATGGTGTGATGTACCTCGCGTGGCCTCTTACAACACGCTGGATGGACTGTCTTCATTCTCTCATGGACTTTAACTATATTATTATCTATGCCTTTTGTGAAGAGAACAAGGTGGAAGATGGTCTTACAAATATGGGAGTTAACCGTGTCACCACATGGTTGGAGGAACTTCAAGTTGAATTACTACCACTTTATGATAGATATTGTAAAATTATCTCATCTTTTAGACCCTTGTAATTCCATGTTTTAATAATAAATTTTGTGCTTTGGTCTTCGACCAAGGAACCACCTTTTAAAAAATTAGAATTTACAAACTTCCATATTAAATTAAAATATTTAAACAGTAAATATAGTAAAATTTTAGTTTTACTAATCCAAATTATAATTAAATTCATATTGAATATTGATACTAAAGCATTCTATACTTATGAAAATTCTGTCTTTGGAAAATGGCTCTTTTGTTGCCTCTACAAGTTTAATTTTAAATTAAAATTTTCCGCGTATGTGAATGGAATTTGTAAAAATAGATTAAATAATAGGAATAATAAAAATTAATATTATATAATATTTTCAAATTAATTTTTCTTCAATTTATAAAATTTAAAAATTAAATATCATCGGTACAGTTAAAACAGTTTTACCATGGGGTTAAACTAAAATATACAGATATGTTTTCCAATAAAAAATGTCCAAATACTATGGGTTGTCACATTAAAAACTTATCCTATTTCAAGTTAGAATATATAGTCATTTAAAATCACGTTTCATGGTAATATCTTTATCATTATGGATTATTTTTGGAAATTTCTATGTAGTTTCTAAGGTGGATTCTTTTCCCCGCTTATAAAAGGGAACCCCCTCTCCTCTACTCTTCAAACCTCCAAATCCATTTTGTTTAGAATATATCTAAATAAATTAATTCCATAATTACAGACCCTTATCCTAGAGGCCTTATTTTTATTACAAATCCTTCTTAATAAGGCTTTAGGTGTAAACCTAAAGGGGTTCCCAAAAGAATATGTAAAGTCCTTAACTATGCGTTTTCATTTTATTTTTAACTATAATGCATTTAAATATTATTTAACCATTTTGATATAAAAACATCAGTACTTAACACATACTGATATCTTATTGTGTTAATGGAATGACTTATATCTATCACCTCTTTTATAAAATGGGAAATGAAACCATACATCGTGTGTATGGCGGACTACCGCCTCACGAACCGATGTAATTAACTTCCCACCACCAACTCTAAAGACAAGATATAATGATGTATTTAACATATTTATATGATATTTATAAAAAAATATACCTTTATAATTATATTATCTTATATACCTTCTTAATTTCCATTCTGTGAGAATATTATAATGTTGGTCATGTGTACGGTGGACTACCACCTCGAGAAGCGGTATGATTCATTATTCAATTACTCATTACATGGAAAGTAATAATGACAGTTTTAATGAAAATATTTGTTATATATTACCTAAAATTGATTCTTTAATATTGAAAAAATATTTACCTATCTTTCATTTCAACCATCGAGAAAATGGAAACAACGTTCATGCAAACATATGACCTACTGTCACCATGAACAATGTAATTCATTTTCTATCTACAAATATATTGGATTAAACAAAATAAATATATAGTTAAAATATATAATAATTATATAATTGTTTAAATTTTAGATATTATGTATCCGGGATCAAAATATAAGGACCATAAATACCAAACAAAAATGGTCTTGGAAAATGAAGTAGTTATTACCCAAAACAAGATTTTAACAATGAATTGTCAGTAAGAAGGAAATAAAATGTCATAAGTAAATCATATATGGAATGGTAAAATTAGAAGTCATAAGTACTTCCTAGAAATAAAAACAAATACCAAAGGGTCAAAATTTAGGTATTGAGACAAGATTATTGATAAATCATCAGACATTGATTATTGAATAAAATTTTATGTATAGGACGATAAGTAACATCAACCAAACATATGGTGAGATAACAATATGAGGTTATTCGTAAGGTATTTACTCTTTGATAATTGTTTTTAATCATTTTTAAGTCTAATAAAACTTTTTTGGATCATTCTAAGCACACTTCTTGTCTGATTTATATGGTGTTTATTCATTAATTTCAAAAAATAATCAACAATTAATGTCCTGTGATTTCATAGTAATCTGAGGCGGTATTTTATTTTTTAACACTTTGATGCATGTTTTTTTTAATTTTAAATAAATAAAAAACATTATTTTTCTATTTTGTGAAAACCACCCATCAGATTGTTGGGGGATCCATTGAAACATTTAAAAAATTAATTTACAGTCATTTTATTATTATTTAACTAAAATATAATGATTTTTTCTAGTTTATCACCATTTGACGCTTGTCTTTTGATATTTAAATAAATAAAAATGTACTTTTGGTCAATTTGAATAAACCAATGTTGGATGGATGTGCTATTTTTTCCAATAAGTTAAAAATTAAATGACTAATGTTTTACTTTGATTTACTAATAATATGGTATTTTTTATGAGTTATGACACTCATACACATATTTTTAAATACTCTTGAATATAATAAAATTGTGTATTTGGTTATTATGACTATATTACATGCTATATTAACATGTTTTATATTCATACACATTAAAAAAAAATTGGAAATTAAAACTCACCTACTCCATTTGATCCCCTTTTAATATGAATTTGAATCCCAAATGGAACTTTCAATCATACCATGTAATTAGGGGGTTCAAATTGATGTGTAGTTGATTCATAAAGATCATAAATGACTTGAATATTGATTTCATTTTTTTTACACAATCTGATATCATATTCTCAGTTTTTTTTAAAACATTTCATGGATTATTTCAATATAAAAGAATAATGTTAAAAAATTGAAAATTGAAAATTTAATGTTGATGAATTGGGAATGATTTTATCATAAAGAATCAATGATTGAGTTAAAATAAATCCAAAATTAGTGAGTGTTTGCTGCTCCATAATAACTTAGGATAATAACTTTTAACAACTACAATCAGTTTCTTTTATATAATTTTTAACGAATGTTTCTTAATGATGGACCAAGAAACTAATGCTTCACTTAGTATGTTACATGTTCAAAATGTATTTTTCATATCTTATAAATAAACAATGAAATATTCATAAAAAACTATTAAGAATAAAATCAGATCTTGAGGAATAGAAAAGGCTAAGTATAAAGATAGTGTTTTACAAAAACGAAATTTTTTGTTTCTTAGGGCGGATCAATGGATTTCACACATCTCTACAGGATTCGTTTAACTCAATATTTTAAATATGTCCTATATGTAGCCCATAAAATAAATATAATTAAAAGAGGATTTATACATGTTTTTCTTATCAGGATTATCATACCCACCGGTCCTCCCTATAATAAAAATAATTGTATCTCAAATATAAATTTAATCTAAGTTCACTAGGAATGCATCTGTAACTCCCACTAACTATCCTGAAGGCTACATTAAAGTAACATTGAAATACTCTTCAAGTTATCATAAATAGTTAGTATATAATATTGTAGAAAAGGAAAATTATAATAGTTAGAGGGAAAAAAGAAATAATGAATAATTTAAAACAAAAAATGGAAAAAATTAACATATACATATACAGAAGAATAAGTTAGTCTAGAAGAAACTTAAATTTCTATATCTAGATTAGAAAAAATAGAATAAGTAGTTAATAAAGTTTGAAATAAGAATTGGAAGTGGAAATGGAATTTTAAGTAGACACAAAAACATCAGGAAAATATGATGCACAAACAAAAGAAAAATAAAATACATAAGCATATTAAAAAGTTGACCAATAAGAATAAACAATTACGCTAGAAAAAATTGAATCACAAGTAAAACTGAAGAAATATATATATAAATAAATATTCAAATCACCATCTAGAGATTAAGCTAAAATTTGAAATTTTAAAGTAGTGATCGAATATAAAAATAGGGTAAAGTGGAAGAACAAGATAAAGTAAATTATAGAACCTTTAAACAATAAAGAGGTGTTAAAAGGAATCAAAGAGATTGAAAATAGAAGCGAAAAAATAAATTTAAATACACCACCATATGGTATAATATACAAAAATTATAAGTATGTATAAATACATAAGTATTAATATATGATCAAAAAGTGACTAGGAACTTAATGTTTAAATAAAAAAATATAGAATAAGGATCTTATGTAAAGGTAAAAAATAGAAATATAATAAATTTTTAAATCAAAAGAACATAATCCAATAGTAGAAGAAGAAAGAGTAATACATAAATAATTATTAATGTTGTTCTAAATGATAAAATAGTAACGGTGAAAAAGAATCCAAAGTAAAAAAGTTGGAAAGAGAATATCAAAATCATAATTAAAATAGAATATAAAAATGTATTAGTTGGATATTACAATAAGAATTAAAAAATTACCCAAAATAAATATAAGTACAAGAACAATGAAAAACAGAATACATTGGCAAAAGAATACTAGAGGAAAATGATAAATGAGAGTTAGAAGTAAAAGGAAAATCTAGAAGACTGGTGATAGAAAAACAAACCAGAATTATAACTATGTATAAATAAAAAATCTAGAATAATAAATGATAAAATAAAATAAAAAAATGGAAGAAAAATTAGAATACGAATCAAAAAAAAGAACATAATAGAAAATAATAGTTAATGTATAAAAAATTAGTAAAAAATAAGATAAAACTAAAAGAAAAAGAAGATGATAGAAGTTAAAATCCCAGATCAAGAAGAATAAGAAGAAGGAAGTCAAATGAAAATGAAAAAGAGAAAATAAAAGACAATGAAAAAAGTTAAAGGTAGAAGATGGAGGCATCAGATGAAAATACATTAAACAAAACCAAAACTATAAGTGAATGAAAAGTAATTTTGTTGAGGAACAATCATAGATAAGAATTCATAATAAATAAAAATGGAATTAGTAATATAAATAAATATTAAAAAATATAAGTAATAACATAAAATCACGTATACACATAATACAAATCCAAATAAGTAACATAAAAATAAACAGTCAAAAAGTTTGAAGTTAGAATCTAGAAATATAAGTAGATGCATAATAAGAGAAGAATTCATTAAAACAACATAATTAGAATAACAAGAATCAGAATAATCACAAATAAAATAAGAAATGATGTAAAATAAAACAAAAAAACAATAAATCCAAAAGTATAATATTTAAGAAGAAAATTCGTATTCGAATATGAAGTTTGTAATATTCCTGAAGTAGTAATTGAATATAAATTAAATGTTAAATCTAGAAACTAGAATTAAAATTAACTGACATTTGATGTTCGGTAAAAAGTAATGATATATATAAAAGTAAATATAGATTTTGAATCCAAATGAATAAACATAATCCATAAACATGAGAATATTATAATAAAGTATAAGGAAATGGAAAATAAGTTAATTTAGAGGTCATAAGTAGTACTTAAAAATATAATCAAATGAAAATGGGTTAAAACCTAATAATTAATATTGGATTATCATTAAATCACTAGAGAATGATTGTTGAATAGTTTTTGACTTATAGGAATCTATGGAATATCAATCTAACATTTCTTGAACACAAAATATGAGTTCAATTTCTAGGTCATTCCTCTTTTATAGAATTATTAAATAGTTTTAAGTCTATTAAAACAATTGTTTTAATCATTTAGAGATATTTTCAAGCTATATTTATGTATGTTTTATTCATTCATGTCAAAAATTAATTAATATAATGTAATGTGATTTTATAAAAAAAATAGGAATTGTTTTCAACGTTTTAACCCTTTAATACATGTTTTTTTTACTTTTAAATCAACAAAAGTGTAGTTTTGATATTTTCAAAAAGACCACATATCATATTTACTTGGGGTCTATTACAACATGTCAATAATTAAATGAAATTAATTTTCCTTATATTGAACTATCATATGTCATCTTTTTATATGTTAATCCCATTTAACATTCCTTTTTTGACTTTTATATCAATAAAAATGAGGTATTGGTAATTTCAAACAAACCAAAATTTGGATTGACATCCTATATGTTCTTATATGACTATAATTATAAGATAAATGATTTAATTTTATTTATTAATTATCTAAAGTCTTTTTCTAGGTTATAACCCTTAAACAAACATTTTTTAAAACTTTTAAATCTAATAAAACTATATGTTTGGTCATTATGAACACACCATACATCATATTGAAATGTGGTATGTTCATACGTGTTATAATGTTTCCTATAAATATAAACTCAATTTCTTGTTTTTGACCCCCTTAAATGAGAATATGAAGGCCACACAAAAAATTCAATAATAATGAGAAATTCTAGTGTAACATTGTCTTGTGTTTGGTTTGTATTGATCAGAAATGACAGAAATTTACTTTTCATTTGTTTTGGAGAAAATACTATCTTGTTTGGTCAGAATTTGACCCTTTTTTCTTAGTCCTTTTCAATGTGATATGAATAACAAAAAAATGAAGTTGTACGTTTAATATTGAATAATGGGAATAGTGTTATATTAAAGAATCATGGTTTCTTTATATCTCATTTGAAAATTAGAGAGTGAGTGTTACATCCATAAAAAATGGGTGTAATAACATGTAACTACAATAATTAGTTTCGACATTGGAATGGTGAGAAGAATGACAATTATTATTGGACCAAGAAACTAAAAATTCACCTATAAAGTGACAATTTCTAGAAATAAATTTCCTATCCATTCCAAAATCTATGAAATCCAAATCTTTGTAACTATTATCAATAAAATATAATCAATAAAAATATAATAGTCCTAGTTAGAAGATAGGATTCTACACATTGTTAATTTTATATTTCACAATAGCATTCAATTGAATTTCACCCCTCGATATGCCTATGACACAGTTGTTATGATAATTATCCTAGGTGTACCAACTTGTTCAGATTACTGAAATTGGATCTATCTACCTGGATCCTATTTGGATAATTGATCCCACCAACCATCTAGATAATAGAAGAAATTATATTTCCACCAGAAATCAAGCCTAAGTTCACTAGGAATGTATATGAAACCCCTAACAACAAACTTACATGATATTAGAAAGGTAACTTAAAAACAAAATTTTTGTTAACTTAACTAAAATATAAAGTTCATTTTGATTCATCAAAATAAGTATCCAAAATATATCAATTTGAAAAATGAATTAAAATTTCCCTCCAATGGTGGTTGTTTTTATTCAACCAGCATTAGTCTAACCAAGAATATATTATGTCATCATTGCTGAGTAAGGAGGGTGTAATTACTTAAAAATCCATAATCTTTAAGATTTATTAAATATAATTTTATTTAAGATAAATTAAATTAAAATTAAATTAATAACATAATTAAACATTATATAATGATGTCAAATAAAATATGAAAATGCTTGAGAAAAATAGAAATTAATATTTTTTTGTTGTAATATCTTAGATGATTCATTTTTTCATTATACAGTGCTCTGAGAACCACTTCCCCGTGAAAGGGTCTCCTAACGGTCAGAAAATAAAATTTTTCAAAATTTATTTCCATAAAACCAACACTGGACTAATAAATACAAGGATTATTATTTGAAAATATGATATCACATTTGAATTATATTTCTATTTTTATTTAAAAAGACAAATTTCATTGTAATGATAATTTTTTAAATAACAATTTTTTTTTCATTTAAATAACTTCAATTTAAATAAGAAACATAATATCCTAAAACCACACATCCCTCAAGGAGAACATTTATTTATCATGACATTAGATCTAACAAAAATAAAATTTCAAGTAAATAATAAAATGAAAATAATGAAATAGGAAATGAAAGTCATCCAAATGGAAATGGATAAAGAGATAAAGCTAATAAAAAATATAGTATATGAGTATAATGAACAGAGTTATTAGGTAAAAAATTAAAAGTAATAAATATTATGTAGAAACAAAAAATTAAAAGTTATATACATATATAGAATAATAATCTGAACTAGATAAAATTTTAGTTTCTAAAGACATAATTGGTGAAAGAGTATAAGTAGTAAAACAATTGGTGAAAGATGAAGTAGAAGAGGAATAATAATTCAAAGTAGTAATAGAACCATTAGAAAACAATGAATAAAGAACATAAGAAAAAATGAAATCCATAGAAATATTCAAATGTAGACATATAAGAAAATAATAACTATTTAAAAATTAAAGTAAATGTGAAATTCAAAACTTACATATCATAAATAAAAATTAAATGCACCAACTAAATATGAGGTAAAATGTGGTTTATTAATGTGATGATCAAGTATAAGAGTGGATGAAAAAATATAAGTAGAATATGAAGAAGAATCCAAAATCCATAAAGTGTAATGTGGTTCTAGAATGAATTAGAGAGAATGAATCTATAAGAAAAACTTAATATAAAAAATAAATATAATGGTATAATATAAAATAAAAATTATAAGAATGTATAGATGCAAAAGTCATAATACATGATCAAAAGTAGAATAATTGTTCGAAGAAGAAACATAAACAAAATTAGAAGAATTATTTGATATAGAAGTAAATGGATAACTAGAATCACTTTTAAAATAAAAAATTGATCATCTAGAAAAAGAAGCTGGAGGAGAAGGAATAATTCATAACTAATTATGAATTTAGTTCTGTATGTAGAAATAGAAGGCGGAGAAGAATCGAAAATCCAATGATCCGAATGATAAGCTCAAAATATTTTGAAATTAGAATAAAAAATCAATTGTTTTATGTAATAATAAAAGTAAAAGGATTGTGAAAAAGGAAGATAATATAATTACAAGAACATTAAAAAGATGAAGGAAATATGTAGAAGACATATATATGAAAAAGGAAGAATCAAAGTTAGATATAAAATAATAATCTATAAGAGAGAAGATAGAAGATATAATAAGAATATGGAGTATGAGTAAATGATAAATATAGAATAATCGAATTTAAAATAAAAATATATTAAGAAAAATACGAAGAAGAATCAAAGAATCAATCTAATATAAAAATAAAAATAAAAGTAAAAAATAATAATTTGATAAAAAAATTAAACCAAAATAGAAGTAAAAGAAAATGCTTGAGTAAAAAATCAAAAATTGAGAAACATAAGAAGAATCAATAATTCAAAAAAAATTAATAAGAGAAAATGAATGAAAAATATAAAAAATCAAAGGTAAATGTGAGAATCATTAGATAATAAAACATAAAATGGAAGAATAACTATATGTGAAAGGTGATTTAATGACTAAACGCCCAATCCATGTGATAAATTCATAATAAATGGAAATAGATGTAATAGAATAAATAAACATTTCTGAAAATATAAGTAATAACATTAATATAAGAGTAAAAATAATACATATCAAAAGAACTAAAATAAAAAAAACAAAATTATAAGCTTGAAGTCGGAATCTAGAAATAAAAGTAGATGGATAAGTAAGAGAATAAACATTTGAAGAAAAATAAATGGACGAAAAAACATAATATTTATAAACAAAATTAAAAATAAAGTATAAAATGAAAATAAAACCAAAAAACAAAAATCCAAAAGAATAAAATGTAAGAATCCCAAAGTAGATATTGAATTTGAATTAGGAATAAATCAAGAATTAATAGTTAAATCAAAAGTAGAAGTTGAAGCTAAAAACTAAAGATAAAAAATAAGTGAAAGTAGATTTTATGTAAGAACAAATGGTAGATACATAATAAAATATTTAATTTGAAGATAAAAATAATAGAATAATTTATCAACATTAGAATATTAGCAGATTCATAATCTAAAGCAAAATAAGTTAGATAATAATAGCATTATATGGTAATATATTACTTAGTAATAAATTATAATAATTATTTAAATAATTATATAATGTTAAAAATTGGAATGAGGATTATTATAAGTTAATAATAATTTATGTTTCATGTTGAGAATTAAGTAAATTTTTAGGTTGTGATTTCATGAGCATTATGAATATATTGATTTTACCTCTTATTATTTATTAGATATTGTAATATATGTTTGGAATAATTTTTTATTTTTTTTCAATATGGTTAATAACTTTAAAGTAATAAAAAATGTTAATAAATATGATGATAAAGTTAAATAGAAAGTTCCATGAACAGTTTTAGACACTTCCCTTTTAAATTTAGTCAAATATGAGTATCATGATTTTCAAAATATTTATAATAATTTATAGCTATTATTAATACTTTACATAGGTTACCTTTTTTGTATAGAACCTAAGTTTAATGTACACATTTAATTTAATATGGAATTAAATTATTATTATTCTAAATATAATTATTTTGGGATGTAAGAGTTTGTTCTGATTTTGTATGAGCCATAAATGACTCTATGTTATGACCTTAGTACCTTATATTGATGTATAAGATTGCACATTTGATATGTATATAGGGTGTATAATTATAGATCCTTGTTTATTTATGATATCTTGTTATTGTTGTGAACCTTTGACTAGCTATGGGATGGGGGGCCATGGGCACATATGATAATGATTGACTTGATTAACAGACTATGAGCCTATTAATATTATGATAATAAATGCTAGTGATAGAATGATATATAATATTATATAAAATGATTTGGGACATCAGGATGCGAGGATGAGTTTAGAGTGGGGATTTCCCATCGACATTCATTTCTTTTATGGTGCTTCCATAATGGATGAATGGTTGGTTGATATTTCTATGATCATTATCCATACCTGAATGTAGTTTGAGCTATGTACAATGATTTAATATTTTATTTGGTTGTTTTAACTGATTCCATGTTTACCCGGGTGATTGTTAAAGGATAAATTAATGTAATAAATGAGTAGGTTTGGTTTATAATTGTCTAAAATATTTTTTAAATGATTGAGAATATATCAAATAATTTTTATTTATATAGGCACATAGCTTGAAATATTAAAGGGTTAATCATATAATTGAATATATAGTTATAATATTAATTAATGGAGAATGGATTAATTAATATTGATCATGATTCATATATTCATGTCGATACCTAGAAATTTTTAGTGGAATTTAGAGGTCATGTGTGATGATAGTAGTAGATGAGTCTAAAGTAAGGCACATTCCATTAATGTGTTTGTGTATCACACCCTGATAATAGGAATCAGGTTTCAAGCCTCTTATATGTTTGGTTTTTCAGGTTCTAGGTCATACATATGTCTAAGGAGTGGTTTTTGGAAGTCGATGGTTGTAAGAGGCCATCTACTAGATAGTCGAGGGAACCAATAAATCAATGTGGGATTGAAGAACATCTTCTTGGCTACTGGTGGCACTTTCCAAATGGTGTGATTTCACTAAAAAATCTAGCGGAGGTCTTGGAGTTATATTCATTCTATATATACCCAACATTACACTTGTGGGAGGCCTGGGGCTATGGGATTTCTACCTGTACCCACCAACCAACCAGTGGGATTTCACTAACTAGCAGTTGATGTCCAGTTTCGCGATTGTGACATAACAAGACATGCATTTTAATAAGGGTGAAAGTATCATTTTGACCGTAATTAGTTATTATTCATTATAATCCTCTTCTGTATTACCTAATTAGATATTTCATGGTTTATAGTACCCTTAGTGATTATTTTTGCACTTAACCACTTCCCATTACTTGATCATGATGTTAATTGAATGCCTGGATCTCCGTTGGGTGCAATGTAGTAAGTGGATCCTTTCTAATCCATTTTCTTTTCTACTTCTCCATTTTTTGATGACATATGAGAATATATCACTAGATCTCACATGGACATGGATTATTGAAATTATTTACCTCATATATACATTCTCTATGATCCGATCTATTCTTCTACCCTCACCAGTCTAGAAGGCAATGAGGTTTTCATCATTATTGAGGTCAGAGCCCCTATCCAATAGTCTAACCCTTGGAATTCCTTATGTTCATGCGATTTCCATTGTTTTTGACATATTAAATTAAGGATTTTAATATCATGAGTGATGAATTGATAATTTAGGGGTATGGAAATGTTTTCAAGGGGATTGATAGAAACCATTTTAGGACACATGATGATTTTTTAAATTACATCAAATATTATTTAAAAATGGCTTTTAAATTGTGGAATTAGTGTGTTATATATATAAAAAATGTTGTATGAAAATGTGGGAATGAATTTGAAATGTAATTTTCCTTGATTTATTTTTGAACCATATTTTTTATTTCCACGAATATAATGGTGATGTAGTATCACATTGGGAGACCATAGGTTACTATGGAAAACTAAATCTAGACAATACTTAATGGAGTAATCTTTCACTAGGGGAGGTTCACTTAATGCCATCGATTATAGGAGTATCCTTTCTAAGGGAATGAGGTTCCCAAAATTTAGTATTAACATATGTTGGTTTCTATTCCATTGTGTATCTTAGTGTTTTAGTTTTATACACCATCAAATCATTAATTTTCTAATTTTTTTAACACCATGATATTTTATAAGAACATTATATTTGAGAGTGTATCAACATGAAACATTGATATTTAAGGACCCATTGAGTAATATTAAGATATTTATAACATATCCATTACATTACAAGTTATGAATAGAATTAAATATGTTATGAAATATTTATAAAGTTTATAATCAATAATTTTTTTAATAAAGTTTTAGGAAATAAGCAATCTAATTTGAGTAAAGTCATTTTACACTTCAAAATACATTTTCATTAAAAATGGGGTTTATTGAATTTTATAAAGGAATAATATAAATAAATTATTGAATTTATAAAATTTTTATTTGATAAAAATAAAATATTTTTTGAAATTATCATATTAGAATTATCTTAGAGTTATTTTTTGGGGTTTTTATGAAAAGATCGATTTTCTAGTGAACAGTGAAAAATACTTATTTTTATTGCAAATAGTATGTTTGTTTTATTGATTTTTAAAGATACATTTTGTTTTAAAATATTATAAAATTAAAATTATGTCTCTTATATAATGAATAATACAATTCGATTCATTATAATTAATTTTATTGTTGATTTTTTATAAAAAAATTATTCTAAAAATCAAATTTTTCTGAAAAAAATGTTCAAAGTTTTATTTTTTTTATCTTAAACTAATTATATAAACTTATTAAATTCTAATCTTCAAAAATTGAATTCATATTTAGAATCATGTGGTACTGATTTATTAAATAGGTCCCTTTAATTTTGGTCAATATAAATATAACCAAAGTAATTTTTTGTTTCCATTGTAAAGGTAAAATGGGTTAATTAGAATTAAAACTTATATGATAAGACTATAAATTCATTAAAACACTTTCATTTATTTCATTGGATAAGTCTATATCATCTATAATCCTTAAAAATTCAAAAATATGTCCCTTTTCAATTTTTATTTTATCTTCACCTTTATAATATTAAAGTCAAAGATAATGTTAATATTGTCACTTTATTACTTTAAATGTTAATAAGTATTTGTGATGGGGATTAAAACAGTTGATGTTCAATTATCAATATTTATTCCAAAAATGAATAATTATTTTTTCATTGTTATTTACTATTAATTTTTAGTGTTCATATAACAACCATAAATTCTTATGGAATACCAAAACAATGCATGTTCTACTAGTAAAAAAATCAATTAAATGATTTCAACAAATCTAAGAGTAATATTTTATCAGTGAGTTAAAGTTTCCCATGAATTTTGAATCTATTTATAACATATTATATATATTATAAAGGTTTATATTTTAATTCAATTATTGACATTTTGTTTTTAAAGTTACATTATGTGAATGATATTAATAGTATTATATATTAAATATATTTTATTAAATTATGTAAAAATCATAGAAGTATTGACATAATACATTTATGGTTATAAATTGTCTAAAATTTCATCCCTTGTACATTTATGAGTTATTTTTCACCCTTTAAGTTAAATTATAACCCTTCAATATTGGAAAATTCATTACCATGGTTATAATTAAAATTGGTTAACCAAGGGGTTAAACCAACAAATAAGGTTTAAAATAATATTTAAAACAATAAATTTTTTATTATATTTGGATAATATTTTGGTTATATTATAACCCATATAATTTTTTAATCATTTTACATGAGTTATAAATATATTATATTAAAATATTTCATGTATATAAGAAAATGGAATTATTGATATTTTATAATTAATAAAACAAGGTAAAATAATTTTGAATTCCTAAATATTATATATTATTTAAATTTAATTTTCTATCATTAAAAATATCAAATATATTTCATTTATTTGTCACTTTTCCTTTAATATAATATTTTTTGACCCCTTGAGAGTAAAAAAACATTGATATCACTGTAACTGACGAAAGGATTAATAGGGGTTAAAAATGAGATAATGTTTTAACCTTTTATATCCACAAATAAATAAACTAATAACATACTATAGTCCTTAAATAAAAACTATATCTTATTTTCATTCCAAAATACCATAATTTCAAGCCTTAAGGTGAAATATGAAAGAGGATTCTCAATGAAGAGGTACAACTCTTAACTGATCATTTTCAATCATAAGTCTTCTTACACACAATCTAAATCTATGGTATCAATTTTAAAATATTGAATTTATGATATTAAATTTATTTTCTTTTTATTATAATGCAAAAAACCATTATCCATCTTCTTCTCATCCATTGGAAAATTATAATGTCGCTCGTACGTAGTTATGGACTACCACTACCACTAAGTTATGTGACTTGTTTTTCACTTTCATTTTAAATGAATAGTAATAAGGAATAAGTTATTAAATATATATTATATATTAATAATTATTTAAATTTTAATTATTATTTACCTTTCTTTCTTTTTATCCATCAAAAATTGAAAATGAAATTCATGTGTATGTACATCATATCATCTCTATGTGTAGTGTAATTCATTTTTCTATCTTGACTTTATTTGTATGAATACATATATATATATATATAATATATATATATAATAATTTTAACATGATTAATATTTTTTACATTATGGAACCATGATCAATGTACAAGGAATTGAACTTTCGAACAGAAATGTCCTTGAAAAATAAAATCAGTAACACCCGGTAACTAAGCTTTTATGATGGAATTATTAATTAATTGGTGATAAAATGTTATATGTGGATCATATATGATATTATATTCTTATATATGACTCTATAATACAATTATACAAAATTTAAATTTTTTATACTGGAGGTTATAGTGCTTTCTAAGTAGGATGAAACTTGATGTATTTTATTTAAATCTCACTTTTATTTATATGAGACACGTGCCAAATTCACCTCTTGTTTTATCCATGTGGTTTATATATTACCCATTAATGTATTTTATGATTCTTACCATGAATATTATGTGTTTATAAATATCCATATATGTTTCTCTCTCTCATGATATTTTCATACGAACGTTACCAAAGTGGTAATGTGTTTATGTTTCAATCACATTTTAATAAGGATTGTTTATACTTGAATTTTCAATGAATATATTTTATGTAAATTATCAGATAAATCCCTTTAAATTTATTATACTCTATTTATTCATGTAAATTTCAAGAAATAATTCAATTTTCTATTTTTTGGTACATAAAATAATCAGGAAAATGTTTTGGAGAAAAATGTTATTTCCTCCTTTGTTGCTAACCTTTTTATTCTTTGACCATATTTTCATTAAAATATTTTTTAGAATTTTTTATTATTATTTGATTAATTTTTAGTTTTTTTACCCATATTTTACATTTTATAAAAAAATCAAAAGAAACTTCTTTTCATTTTCCAAATGATGTACTTTTAAACTTTTATAAAAAACACGAAAGGTTGCTTTGTTTCATTGTAAACAACTTGAATGAAATTTTCCACAATAATAACTAGTCAATTTTATGGATATTACTATAAAATAATCCATATTTATTTTCCAATAGATTGTTTCACAAGATTTTGAATAAATATTTTAATTTTAAATATATTATTCAAATATTAAAAGGGTATTTTCCCCACAAACTTTTCTAGTGATATTTTAATATAATTTTCATCTTTGATAAAATACTTTATTGTTAATTTTGATTTATTGGGGATAAAATCAAATTACACTATCCTTATTCTTTATTTTTATGGTTTATGATTATGATAATGAGGTTTTTATAAAAGTCATTTATTTTCCATGGGTTATGATATACTGAAATGATAAAATTTTCATGAAATCAATTTCCTTTCCATGAGTTATTTTATGATGATATGATGAATGATTTATTGTCTTGTGGAATGAATATTTATGTTTCTAGTTATATGATGGGTGGTACTGGAATTATATATCTCTCCAGTTCAGTGGGTAATGATTTACATATCATGAGATAATTATGGGAAACAAGTCAATGTTCTTAACACATTATGGGAAACAAATAGGGATGATTAGTCCACTATGAAAAATATGTACTGAACTATAATTCTTTATGATATAGGAAATATTGTTTGATTTGTAATACACTGTGATATTATGGTATTGAGAGTTAACTTTGAAATATGAAATAGTATCGATTCCTTTGATGGTGCCACACTCTTATGAATTTTTGTGTCTTATGATATGAACTTATAGTTCAAGATTGATCATTGATGATTCCTCAATATTATGATTCATGTATTTTTAAATGATATGGTTTTATTCTATGGATCATATTTTTGATCCGTGATCAATTGAGTGTAAATTTCCTAAGTTATTATCATGATATCATGCCCAAATTGTTATCTAATAATTTTATATGATCATCAATCAATATCTCCCATGTTTAAAATTAATGAGATTATGAGATCATCCTTCTATAAGATTACTTTTCCTAGGATTATATGAAGTTTATTATACTTTATATGAAGAGGTATTATAGAGGGAATACCGATATTTTCAATGAGAATACATTGTTGAATTTTATGTTTTAAAATGTAATTTTTGTGTTTAATCATGTATCTAGTATACAAATAATTATAAACTATTTTTTAATTGGGGATGTAATCAGTTATATCAAGTACCAATGTAGTAAAGTATATATCAGATCAAGGCTTACAGGGTCAAGGCCTTTAAACATTGAATTCTTTGATATTACATTACACGTAATGATATTTTATATGCTTATATTCCCACTTGATTAGGTTATTGATATTGATGATTGAAACCATTTTTATATATCTATTTATTCTATTGGATATGTGATATGTCATATTACAATGTTTATTTCAATATGGAATGATTTTTAAACGAATGGCATGTTTTTTAAAAGTAAACTAAATGATGATTTTATAGGGAATATTATTTCATTTAAACGTTTTTTTATAAGTATTTCTTTAATCAACAACTAATTGAAACATGTAGATTGAAATTTTATAGATTCTTAGAGGTATTTTACTAATATTTATTGATTATCACATACTCTTTCCTTTGGGTTTTTTAGCCTTGGTTTTGAAGGATGTAAGTATAGGTGAGAGAATCATGTATTGTAAGGCTCTCTATATTCATGTTGCCTTTCTGATGGGTTGGGATGGTGGTAACAATTAATCATAATAATATAGGACCATGGGTTTCATAAGATCTATGTTTATGTTATTTTAGTTGTTTCATTGGACCTAGTTACCGCATTGTTGAATTTTACCTTTTGGTTTATTAGTTTTGACATATGATGTATTATGGATATCAGCTGTAATTCTCTAATTATTTTAATCTTATAATATTTATATTGGAGGGTGAAATCATTCCCACATTTCTTGGAATGATACCATTATTCTTGTTTCTATATGGTGTAGATTTAGAACATGCATCAGTCCTTATGGATTTCAAATCTGGGTGACATTTAGGAATCACCTGGATTGGTCTATTTAAAATTGGTTTTAAAGATTCATGTTGCATTACAATTTCTTCTTATACATGTGCATCACCATCTTAAGTATAGGGGTTATTGATAGTTATTAGATAAATATTTTATAAATTGATATGCTATGGGAGAGTATTACTATATGTCTCACATTCAAGACAAGCCTCAATTTACCATGGTAATTACAAGATTGTTTTGAATCTTTATTATTAATTTTTTGATTTTTGGAATTATTAAAATAAATTTTTTTTTTGATAAAATAATTTAATTATATTATTAATGGTTTATGTCCTCTTATTTTATCATTTATTTTTCCTCTAATATGAACATCTCAAAGTTTTATAGAGGAATCTACTTAGAAATCCTCATAAGTAAATCTTCCAGTTGATAGATTTTTGGTGAAAAATATGATTTGAAGGATCTAGTCTATGGGCCATGTCACCAACATTAAACCGAAATAAAAGGTGGACCATGATTTATTATTCACAACGTTGTATCCATCAGAATTTCATAGAGTAAATCCTGGCTAGGATACAAAATAATATATCAAGATTATTGAAATTATTTCTCACTTTCTAAAAAATATTGATGATTCAAATGTTAGCTTCTTCACTAAATTTTTGATGGGTCATGAAATATGTTTTGGGAATCTATTTTTCAAGCCATGTCCCATGAATATATCACCTATAATACCTTTAACAAAGCCTAAAATAGTCCATTCTATCCTAAAAATCTAAGAGTCATGAAGGCGTAAGAGATTGTTACTTTGGAGAAGGGAGATATATTGTCGTGTAGTATGGTACTCAATTTTCCAATTTTTTTAAACTATCTCTAGAGATTGTTTTCAATGATTATCTCAAATTGTGGAGATTTGAAATGGGTTTGAGGGAATATATTAGATCTATTTTGATTTTTATCTTCCTACCCACTTATGTGGAGTTTGTGGATTAGGAAACTATGGAAGAGGTGTAAATAGATAGGAATACATGACTCTATGGAGAATCAGTGAAAATAAGAGGTAGCCAAATTTCCCTTTATAGTCAAAAAAGTATGTTTGATGCAAAACATTTAGGTGGTGGAAGGACTATTCAATAGACATCAGGTTAGAGTATGGTTGTGTGTTACCAGTGTGGTAAAAAAGGACAACTCAAACCTTATTTTAAAGAATCACTCAGAGTGTGTCAGACATGAGGAAATATAGTCATCTTCATCATTTCCATGAGAGAGCATCTTAAGGAAGTAGATAAAGATCCACATTTACCAAGGGCATTTAGATTGGATCTGATGTCAAAAAAGGGGTGGGATATCAACCTCATATAAATGGTGATTCTCAAGTGTATAATAATGTGTTAGATGAATTTTGATATCTATATACATTGGAGTGTTCACCAGAGGATTCAAATATAGTACTGCCTATAATGAGAGGTATGGTATTTATTGCATCTTCTATGGTTATGAATATTTTTATACTAGTGTATCTCATTCCATTATCTCTGAGAAGATTATAAATGTGTTGGGCTTACATTTGGAGCCTATTCTTTTCTTGATGACTCTTTCCACCCCTTTGGGAAATAATTCAAAGAAGGAATTTAAATGTACCGAGTGTTAGGTGATGATTTTCAATAATGAATTTTTATGATAATATTTAGATCTTTTTCTTGACATCTTTCTTCTTATCATTGGCATGTATTGGATGATTAGATATATAACTAAAGTTAATTTCTATCATTTTTAGGTATATTTTAATTCTCCCAATGGAGTCACTCATGTCTTCAAATGTGATTGTGATCTGAGATCAGGGACAATACTTGACATTTCTAATAGTACTGAGATGATATCATACCAATAGTCAGAGTAATTTCCTGATGTTTTTATCTAGGTATTAGTTTCCCTCTTCATGTGGTTGTGAGTGATTACCCAAATTTCTTCTAGATAATTTATCTAGGTTACCACCTCAGAGTAAAATTGTGTTCTCTATAGAATTTCTTCTAGAGGTGAGAATTATTTATTTACCGTCATACTGAATGGATCTACTTAATTTAAGGAATTAAAGGTTCACCTTGTAGATATTGATGCTAAAGGATTTATTCTTCATATCATTTCAACTTGTACATCACCAGTACTCATTGAAAATAATGTATATGAAAGTTTAGAACCATGTTATGATTACTAGAAACTTAACTAGGTGACAATAATGAAAAAATATCAATTTCTTAGTATATATGAATCATTTGATCAGATAATTGTAAATTGATGGTATTTTGAAATTTATTTTAGATTCAGGTACCACAATCTAAGGATATGATAGATATATATTTTTAAGAAAAAAATTATTATTATGTGTAATAATCATTATTATCTTGTCATGTCCTTTGACCTTACTAATGCTCATGTGGTGTTTATGTATTTGATGAATCAAATATTTCATTAGTTCATGGTTTCATTTATGGTTATTTTAGTGGATGATATCCTTATTTATTCTAGGTAAGATGAGTATCATGATGGGAAATTGAATATCATCCTTGTATTCCTGAGAGAAAATTTTCTATATGTAAAGATATCCAAATTTTTGTTCTGGATTGAAGAATTGAAATTTTCAGGCCTTGTGATTTCTAATAAGGGTGTCTTACTGAATTCTGAAAACATTTAGGTTGTGATGTCTTTATAGTATCCTAAAAATTTGTTTAAAAACCAATTCTTCCTGGGATTATATGGTTTTACATGTGCTTTGTGGAGGGATTCCCCATCATTTCATCCCCTATGACATAATGAACCTGTAATGGTGTAATGCATGTTTAGAGAAATCAGTGACTAAGACAATTTTAGGAGTTTAAAGTGATATTTATTTTACCTACAATATTAATTCTATTAGAGTTTGGATTTTGTTATTGTTATTAATATAATTCATCATTTATATATTTTGGTTGAGTTATGATATAGGGAAGACTCGTTGAGGATATAGAGTGTCAGCATTTTAGTAGGAATATTTATACTGGGGGGACCTTGGGTGAGTAGTCTTGATCTCATGATGGTGTTTTGTGCTACAAATATAGGATGGTTGTTCCTATAGACTTGATATAGGGAAATTTTTATAGTGGAAACCAAGCGAGTTGGTTCATTCACCCTCGAGCTATTATGATTTACCATGAAATGATATATCAATATTAGTGGCTAAGAATTAGAAAATCAATTGTGATATATATATATATATATCTTGATTCCTCACATGTAAAACAAATTAAAGCAAAACATCATAGAATTATTGGATTGCTACATCCTTCACTCATTCCAACATGGAAATGGGAAGATATAGCCCCAGACTATGTTATTGGGGTACCTTAGAATCCAAGTGTTAAAGATGTGATATGAGTGATTAATGATCTACTCATGAAATTGGCATATTTCCTATCTATAAAGGAGTCAAAAAAGGTATAGAAACTTGGATGATTATAGGTATGGGTGAATTTTATAATTTATGATGTTCCATAGACTATAATATATAATAGATACCCTCACTTTAAATCTTGGTTTTAGAGTGGATTATAGATAACCATGTGTTTTTAGCAGAATTTGAGAACAAGTTTTCATCCACCGATGGATGTCCATATTGAGTGAGCCATATTAATTCATGAATACATGATTCAGGTATGGATTCTTGACTTTAGTGGATTATTGTAGAAACATATACCCTTACTACAATTTTCCTATAAAAATAGTTGTGAGGATTCAATCAGGATGGAGCCTTTTGAGGCATTGTATTGGAGGTCTTGAATATCACCAATTTTTTGGGAGGAGTTTGTAGAATGTTCCTTAATTGGACATAACATTGTTTAAGATATGATTAATATTGTGTATTTTATCAATAATAGATTTTCATTAGCTTAGTGTTTCCATAAATCTTATGATGATCGGTATCATTGTCCACTAGATTTTGTGGCAGGTGATTGGGATTTTACTATAGTTTCACCTAAATTGGGATATATTTTTATAGAAAATTTGTGTAAGTTAGTACCTTGTTATGTCATCCTTTTTTATATTGTGGAGTTACTTGGGAAGGTGTGTTATTATTTAGAGTTACCAAATCATTTTACATCAATCCATGATGTGTTCAATGTTTCTTAACTAAAGAAGTATCATCCAGATCTGTCCCATTAGACTGAGTATGAAGATGTAGAGATTAAACCGGACACCTATGCAGTTGAAAGGAATGTCCAGATAGTAGACCTATAAGAAAAGGTTCTATAGGGAAAGATTATCCCACTAGTTCACGTGAGATAACAGTGTGGTAGGGACAACATTGAGATATAGGGGCATAATTAATTGATGTTGTATCAATGATTCTATCTCTTCTCAGGCTCATTATCTTGATCATTCCATGGGATATAAAGATTGTATGGTTGGGATAATTTTGACACCCTGATACTAAAAATTAGTAATGGAGCCTCTCATTTAATTTAATTTTCATCTTATGAGGAATATGTAGGTTGGAATTGTGGCCTTTGTAATTTGGTGGAAAAAGGAGGCCACTGGCTAGCTGGTTCCAGCTAGAAGAACACATGTGTAGCTATAGGTGTCATCGACTAGCTAGTGGAGGTTATAGATGTATAGGAATTCTTCCTGTACCCACTATCCAATAGTTGGTATTCCACTAGCGATCTTGTGGGAGGCTTTTATGTATAGGCTTTCTTCATATATTTAATGACTAGTGAGGCCCAGTGGATAGTTAGTGACATGATTGGGTCTGTTGTTTAGTAAGGGTAAAAGTTTCATTTTCACTGAAATTGGTGACTTAATCTCTTTAATACTCCTCTTTTAATTGTAATTCAACTTTTCATGACTTAATGTCTCCTTTTTAAAGATTTTGGCTCTCCCCCACTTACCATCAATTGATATTTATGCTAATTGAAATCATGGATCTTTGTTTCGTGTAATCTATTAAGTTGATCCTTTCTATTAAATTTTATTCTCTTCTTCACCAACTGTATTATGAATTATGTGGATATATTTCTAATTCTAGAAGTGATATAGAGAATTTACATTGTTTCTCTGGGATCTTGGTTCTCAAGGATCCAATGTCTTCCTCTCCCATCACTGGTCTATAAGGCAATAAGTTTATCATCATTCTTGACATAGGCACCTTTATCCTATAATCTAACCATTGGAATTACTCATGATCTTGAGATTCCCTCTAGTTTGATATATGAAATTGGTAATTTTAATTTCATGAGTTCTAAATTGATCTTTAAGGGAAATATGAATTTTTCAAAATAGGGTTTTTGATGAAAACCATTTTGAGACAGATGATACATTTGTTAAACTCCCTCAGAGGCGATTTTAAAAAGGAAATTATTTTTCAAGAATGAAGGAAATGTGTTATCTATATAAAAATTTGATAACAAAAATGTGGCCTAAATTTGAAATGGATATTTCCATAAAAAAAATTAGGAAACATTATTTTTTTGACATTATTGCAATAAATATATAATAGAAAATTGGAAGACCTTGGGATGCAAGGAAAAACTAAACATTGATGAGCCTTAGTAGAGTAAGATATCAATAGGGGATGTTACCATGATGACATGAATTCTAGGGGAAAACATTCCTAGGGATAGAAGTTCCACGAATTTAAGAGTCACATATTACTGTTACTATTAATTTGTTTTCCATAGTGGTTTGGTTGAGTACAACCTCACGTCATGGATTTCCTTCCTTTGATGATTTGAGATTGCATTATGACTATGGATATTTACCATGATTATTTTCCCATTTGATCATGATATGATTATTGATTCTTGAAAACAATTTCATTTATGTCTTTATGCTATTAGATAGGTGATATGACATATTTTTCTATTTATTTGAATATCGAATGATTTTGAAAGGAATTGTTTGTTTTTTAAAATAAAGCCAAATGATGATTTTTAGATAGAAAATTATTTCATTTAAAATTGGTTTATAAATCTATTTAAAAATATAAATAATATATTCAAATGTTTATAAATTTTATAGATTATTGGTAGTAGCCTACTAAGATTTATTTCACACACCCTGTATTTTCCTCTGGGTGTTTGTGTCCTTGGTTTAATCAGATACATGTAAAGGGGTGAATGTCATGTAGAGTATGACTTCCCTAGTTTGTGTTTCCTTTTTAATGGGTTGGGATGGTGATGGTATATAATCATTAGAAGTAGGACCCATGGGTTGATTGGGTTCCATTTTTTTTATCTTTTAATTTTTTTAGACCTTATTATCCCATTGTTTGATTTTGCCTAGTGGTTTGATTATTTTAACATATGATTTGTTATGAATATATTTTGTAATAATATAATTATTTAAATCTTATCACATTCCATTTAGAGGAATAAATCATTCTCACATTTCTTTATCTGATACTCTAGTTCTTGTTTGCAGCCTATGGTAACCATGAATGGGCTTTAGGCATTTTGGTGGGCCAATTTGGGTGACATTATTAGTTGACTTGGATTATCCTATAACATTTTTCAGGATATAATTTATATTTCACAAATTTATATGATTCACTAACCATTTTAATATAGAAACCAATATCCAAATGTTGGGGGGTCCAACATCCATGATGGTGAGTGAATGGATGGATGACTTCTCCCACTCATTTTCTCACCATTTAGATGTAGATAAAGAAGGTGCATCTAAGGCTATAATGTATTACCATATAGGGTGAATTCCATCCTGAGAGATGATGTCTCATTGGTCACTATACAATTATGCATGGGTTTTAGTGGATTATTTTTATCATATAATTGTATCCACTCATAATGGCTCCAGATTTCTGGGGATGTTCAATTATGGGCTATGAGGGATTGAGGATACTACATATATATAGCCTATAGAGGCTTCCAAGAATACACATGGTTGTGGATGGTATGGTTATGATGATAATGTGTATATATGGACTAATTACTACATGAGATGCTATCCACAATAAGGTCCTAAGATAGGTAGGGTTGAGGCTCGACTCAGGTCACGGATGACTTATATATATAAGGGATCAGCACATGGTTTGTGGCATTGGGGTGTGAGAGTGAAAAAAAAGTGCAGATGTGGATATGGGATACTATATTTTTATATATTATTTTGATATAATATGGATTACTTTTATGAATTACTTGGTGAGTGATACATAGTGAGGATCTCAAACTAGTAGTACCTACCTAGGTGATTAGTTGGTTCCATTTATTTATTCAGTGGACTTTAGTATGCTTCTCTAACATTTTTCATGCAATTTTTCAGGGAGAATAATATTGAGTATAAATGTTATGCTTAACCTATGTATATATATCATATTTTTCAAGTTATCAGGGATATTGTGTAGGATGGGAAAGACGTTATTTGGTGGTAGGTGTGGTTATGTAGCTGTTAGAAGTTTCTAGAGTTTTTTGTTGCTACCTGAGATTTATTTTTGTATAATTAGTTTCATAATTTTAGTTGTATTTATTTTTTTCATAGAATTTCCTGTATTGGGATTGCTTTTTATATTTATGAATTTTGAGTTTGTTGGTGGTTTTTACCTTATTATCTCTTGTTTTTTAAATCTAGAGGGTATTTCTAATCATGTGTGTGATTATTATACCCTCAATGCTAGTTTCCAACCTATATCATATTAGAGGTAGACTTTAGGAATCATTTTCACTCTTCATTCATTATTGACTCAGGTGGGGTACTTTAGGAGGGAGAGGGTTATGACAGGAGGTTTTTTATTTATTAGTAATCGTTAAGAATAAGAAATCCTCATTCCCATTATATGGATAAATCCAAATATCATATTAATACACAAATAATTAATACAAATCAAAAATGACTTGTGGATAATTTTCATAATATTCTATATAAATATGATTTAATCTACTAATTTTTGAATCATTAACTGGTGATGGTTGTTTCGGTGCGGATGTGTGTCGGGTTTCTGTTCCGACGCTGTTCCGCCAGGATGCGTTCGCCCGTGCGCCCGTTGACCCGAGGGGACGGGAGCGCGGCTTGTGGCCCCGCAGTCCCGCTTTCCAAAGGCGAGCGGCATCCATCCCTTATTCAGGGACGTCTGCTCCTTTATCGAAACCGGGATGATGGGATGTCGACTCCTCCTTCCGTGGACGTCTCCCCGGAACTCGTCGCCTAATCCGGGTCTCCCTCATAGATTTAAGAATGTTCGTGAATCTCGTTCCCGGCGCCATATCTTCATGGACACCGGTTAATTATGCTGCTTCCGCCCAGACGCTCCAAGGAGTCTGGTCGGGGCAGCAACCTGCGGTGAGGAGACCGGGTAGCTCTGGGTGTTGGGGGCATGTCTTAACACTGCGGCTTTGCATGTCTGCCTTCCGTCCCTAATAGGGCTTCTCGAAGGCGTGGTGGCCTGAGGCATCCCGCGCTGGGTGCGGGGAACTGCGTTACCTAAGGTTTTCCTCATCTTCCCATGTTTAACACGGGGTATGCCGCGAGTTTAACGTCCAGCGGGGATGGCATCGGACTGATCAACACGAGGAGTGGATCAGATGACAGAACCCCTTGCGGGGAACCTCCGACGCTGGGGCCAGCACATGGGCGGCTTCCCAAGTGAAGTGGAGTGGAATGAAATGGCATGACCCCACCGGGATGTGGCAGCCCGGGTAAGGATCAGGATGGATGATGGAGTGAAGAGCTTGGACCCCGTAGAGGCTTCCTACGTACCGCACGTTAGCGCGGATCAAAGTCAACGTAGTTCGGATATGCAATTTAACGTCATGTTGGACGATGGCAAGCCGACTCACAAGGAGGTCGAGGCTGCCGGGCGGAGGATTGAACCGAACCACCTCGCATAGAGGGGGATGGAACGGCCGGGTGGATCACAATTTCACGTCATGCTGGACGTTGGCAAGCCGACTCACGAGGAGGTCGAGGCTGCCGGCATGCACGAAGTGGGTGGATCGCAGTTTAATGTCTTGCTGGACGATGGTGTTTGGGGCTTACACTCTAAGGAGGCCCATATGCGGCAAAGCTCAGTTGGAGAGGGACTTGGGCCAAAGATGATAGACACTTCGATCCCTGTCACGCCCTCTACTGGCTTCGGCAGTGGGGAATCACAATGGAGATACACACGTGCAGCCCCCCACAAGGGCGGATTCATAGGTGAATCGACGTGAGTATGAACCCGGGAGGGGTCCACTGATGGACGAACCGACGTGAATACGACCGGGACGACCAGGTGGTGGGCTTGAACCTCAGGGAGGCTTCCTACGTACCCTGTTTAGAAGACAGGGATCAAAGTCCACGTAGTTCATTCTGTCAGGACTTACGCACTGAGGCAACCTGAGTGCGGCAAAGCTCAGTTGAAGAGGGACTTGGGCCGAAGGTGAGAGACCTCGATCCCTGTCGCGCCCTCTACTGGCTTCGGCAGTGGGGAAGCACAATGGAGATACACATGTGCAGTCCCCCACAAGGGCGGATTCATAGGTGAATCGACGCGAGTATGAACCCGGGAGGGGCCCACTGATGGACGAACCGACGTGAATACGACCGGGACGACCAGGTGGTGGTCTTGAACCTCAGGGAGGCTTCCTACGTACCCTGTTTAGGAGACAGGGATCAAATTCCACGTAGTTCATTCTGTCAGGACTTACGCACTGAGGCAACCTGAGTGCGGCAAAGCTCAGTTGAAGAGGGACTTGGGCTGAAGGTGAGAGACCTCAATCCCTGTCACGCCCTCTACTGGCTTCGGCAGTGGGGAAGCACAATGGAGATACACATGTACGGTCCCCCACAAGAAACTAGTGGATTGTAATACCCTACCCCCGTGGACGAAGGCCACTCCAATAAATCGTCCCTAGAGAGGGGAAATCCCGACATCCCTGCAGAGACGAGCGGGTGGGGGCCACATCCAAACTGAGAGGGGGACCCTGCGTGCGAGGCACGGGATCGGGTGATGCGAACGCTTTAACGTCTTGCCGGACGAAGTACAGTTTAACGTCGTGTGTTGAGGACGAAGCGGACGGTTTAACGTCTTGTCGGACGAAGTACAGTTTAACGTCGTGTGTTGAGGACGAAGCGGACGGTTTAACGTCTTGCCGGACGAAGTACAGTTTAACGTCGTGTGTTGAGGACGATGGGGTTTGGGGCTTACACTTTTAGGAGGCCCATATGCTAGGCAGTTTAACGTCGTGCAGCTTGGACGAATGCAGTTTAACGTCATGTTGGACGAATGAAGTTTAACGTCGTGCGGGACGAATGCAGTTTAACATCGTGCGGGACGAACTGTTGCCGCCGATGGGTCCATGTCACTTCGCGTGAGCCTGATGGGCCGCACGGGAAGACAACGCACGGTGTGGGCACCCGAGACGAAGATCATCGGGCGCCATGCAGGTGGGTACCCTCAGGGGGTCAAAGGGGGCAACCCTGGCGGTTTGCGCTCAAAAGAGGATCTTGGCGCGCAATACCGCGGGTCGGCGGGCAATTGGGCGGGCTGGCGCGCAATTGGGCCAGCGCTTTGCGCGCGGAAGATAGAGATTGCGCGCACCGGGCCTCTGATATCGCGCGGGGGCAACGGCCCATTCTTTAACGAATGGCCTCTTAGTAAGGTGGGGTGCGCGCAATCGGGCTGGATTGCGCGCACCCGGGGGGCAATTGCGCGCAAGAGGCTGCTTTTGCGCGCGAAGGCCTTCGGGTGAGGAATTGGTCAACGGAAAGAAGCCAAAGGGTTTGCGCGTGAAGGTGAACCCCGAAGCTTGCTTGCGCGAAATAAAGGAGGTTCCATGAAGATCGGCATTGCGTGCGGAGGGGGTGGAATTGCGCGCACGAGCGACCCTTCGAATTCTGGCAACCTTCAAAACGTTGGGGGTCGCCTTGTATTTATAGGCCACCCCGGGCGCGGAATCTCGCCGCCGGCGCGCAATTCATGGTGTGGGCGCGGAATCGCGGCCCCGGCGCGCAAAGGAGTCGCGCGGGTCGCGGGCGCGCAAAATTGCGCGCCGGCCCGGCGCATTGCGCGCATCCCGGGAGGATTGCACGCCGCACTTCAACTTTGCGCGCGGGCCTCCAAAATTCCGCGCAAGGCCTCCGGGCCTTCCGAAACATGCTTCTGACTCCAAATATGACCTCGCTTTCCGCATCCGGAACTTCGTTTGGGAGCAACGGACTTTTCCGGCGTCTACAAAAGCCCCCCCCCCTCGGAATCTGATGGGTAAGAGGTCGCAACGATCGGGTTCCGAGGGAGACGCCGGAATGCCGATGTCCTGGGCGGCGCGGGACTTGGGCGCGCAAAAAGGGCGTCGGGCGCGAAATTCGCTACCTTGGTCGCACAAAGTGCTTTCCGCGCGGCGCGGACACCCGGCCTCGCCTATAAATAGGGGTCCTGGGTTCCGCGTTCCGTACACAGGCTTTCCGCGCGGTAAGATTCCCAGCTCTCATGCGCGCAATTGCCTTTTACGGCGTGAAATTCGCCCGTTCGGCGCGCAAACCCATCCAGATTTCGGCTTGATTTTCCGCGAACACCTGGGGTTTTATGCGACATACATCCCAATTGCGCGCCGTCCACTAGGATTGCGCGCCAACTCCCAAATTTCTCTAGCATCCTCCTCCAATTCCGCACGCCTCATCCCTTAACCCACACGACTCCCGGAGCTTCTGAGATGGCCGTGAATCAAGTGAATGATGGGGATGCCACCATTCGCAGAGCTGAGATGGCGGCGAATGAGTAGGTCTACGGAGCCAAAGAGATTGTTTCCAACAATCAATCCTTGTTCGATTTGCTGACGCTGGCCCAGAAGACGTATCCGCTGTCGGACAACCTGCCACTCTGGAACTACGGCATCCTGGATGAGGTTCCGGTGCCATGGTTTGAGGTTGATGCGCCACGGACCTGGGTGACTCGGGAGGACGAGCTTCCCCGCTATAACATCACCAACAACGGGCATCCTGCCAGGGAGACCATGCACTTAGATGTCTATGTCCTGAACCCGAGGACGCGAACCATTACTGGGAGTGAGCCTACTGCAGAGAACTCTCTAGCCCTCTAGTCGAGCACGTATCGCCAGAGTGTCACCGACGACACCAAGGGCTGGCTGAAGGACTGGGACTTGCGGTCTGGGGGAAATTTCACCAGTGAGTGGGCCTGGGCGTTCTGGGTACGCCACACCTGCGATCACTTCGCGGAGGAACTGTGGTACATCGGCCTTTTTGAGGCGGTGTGGACGTCGCAGTTCCACTTCTACCAGCAGTCCGAGCTCGGGCCGGAGCTGTTCACCCGCTGGTCCCCGGATACCAACACCTTTCATCTTCATCATGGGGAGGTCAGCATCGGTGTTTGGGACATCCACTACATCGGAGGTATCCCGCTGGAGGGTTACCAATACGATGAGTTCCTGCCTCCGAAGAACACCTGGGGCGACAGGTCACGGACTCCCATTCTGACATGGCATCTACTGAACCTGGCTACGGAGCGGCTCGGGGTCAAGGACTTCCACAAGGACATAGCCTACAAGGAGTGGTTCGGCCAGTTCTTGGAGCATGACCCAGTGGTCAAGATGCCAGGAAGGGGGAAGCGGTGCCCGACCGCGGCTCAGAGGAGCCGGAACGGGTCGTACTGGCGGGTCCTGGAGACGAGAGACTACCGCTCATGGGGGTACCGCGTCATTGAGGCACGGGACCCAAATGTCCGGTACGCGGCGTTCCTGGCCGCCTTTCTGAGTGGGTGGCTCCTGCCAGTGCGGGACGCGAGGATGGGCGTCCGCCCGACGACACTGGTGATGGCGGGCGCCATGGCCGCCAACAAAAGATACAACCTCGGGGTCCCAGTACTGGCTAAGTTGTACGCCATCCTGGGACGCATCTCGCGAGGGGGGTCACCACGAAGGGTCTGTGGGCCCTTTCAATTCTTCCATGGTTGGGTGGATGCTCACCTCGGTGGGTACACGTTTCCAAACGCCGTCATTCCTCCGGGCAACGGCCTGCGACCCTCCCTGCTGAACATCGCGGGGGTCGCTCCGATGACCCAAAATGAGGAGGGCGTGCGGATTCGGATTGGCAATCACGCCAATTTCAACTTCAGCCCGTTCCCCACTCCCGTGGGCCAGATGATCGACAATGAGCAGGGTCTGCTGGAGCAGCACGAATACTTCCTGAGCATGCGGGGCGGGGTGCTCGTGGCTCGGATCGACGGAAAGGTGATCTGCGAGCCCTACGTGCCAACCCGGTTTTCCAGCCAGTTCGGGTGCCTTCAACGGATGTCGAAGAGGGTATTCGCTGCTGTCCGGGAGGAAAATAACCCTTGCGTCCTTCTCCAGATGTGGATCATGTTCGCCGCTTTCGGCTCTGGCGATGTCATCACTCTCCCTCCTACCGGGGTCGACGCAGGCTTGGCAACCAAGTACGCCGAACACTGGGCCATCGCGTACCCCGAGGGGCTTCTACGGAAGCCAGTTCGGTGGCTCGAGGTCACCCGTGCGGAGACCGGGTGTCAAGGAAGGAGGCGAGGCACCGTTAAGCGGGGGAGAATGGAGGCCTGCCAAGCAGCGGAGCCGGCGCGGGCAGGGACTTCGGCGGAGGGCACATCGCATGCTGCTGCCACGACTTCAGCGCCCAGAGAGGGGGCACATGCGGTGGTCGGGGAGAGGCCCGGGAAGCAGATAAGGCGTCTGCTCAAACCCTCCCACGATGTAGTCTTCCCAGCGCTGTGGTCGGCCTGGATGACCGTGTGGCAATTGCTGGGGACCGAAACCCTCTGGCAGAATATAATCAGAGAAGGAATCCATCTGCCATAGGTTGGGCGCCTTCAGGTCGCCGACAGGGTGAACTTCCACCGGCGGTATGCGTATCTGATGTCCATGGACGAGTACGCGCGCCAACGTGGTCAGCGTGCGGAGCCTTACCTTATGGTGAAGGTGATGCTCGGTCTAGAGCCTGCTCCAGAACAGATGTCGCCGGAGGAAGGTGATTGTAATGATGACTCCGAGGAAAAGGAGGAGACGGGGGAGGATGAAGGCTCTGAGGGAAGGTCCCATCCGGGGAGCCCGCGGGAGAGCGGCGAGGTGGCCGGCTCTGACAATATCAATATCACCGAGCTCCTTGAGGTCCGCTTCTATCCCTACTCAACCTCCTTCATCCATTCTCTTAGGCAGCTTCTAACCCATTTCTTCACCTTCGTCAGGAGTGCACGGATGTTGGTCAGGCATCCTCAGCATGAGTAGGAGAGCGCCAGCAGGACAGGGCGGGGGCCAGACACCCATCATTGAATTGACAAGCGCTGAGGGGTCCCCTGCTGCAATTGCTCCTGCGGCGGCCGGGACAGCGGAAGATGACGCTCTGGATTCCCGTAAGTCTCCCTACTTTACCGTTGGTGCTTGCCGTTGACGATCCGTGACTAACCACGGCATGCCTTGCGCAGTGATCTCAATACTGGAGGCTCGTCAGGCTGTCGAACCCGGGCCATCCACGAGCGGACCAGTGGCAGACATGCCGCCTTCTCCAGAACAGACTTCTCACACCGAGCGGGCCCCACCAACTGCTGATCAGGGGGCAGCGGACGCCGGCGGTGCTGCCATCGGAGAGAGGTCGGGGGCTGACGAGGGTGTCAACGCCGCTGGGGCGACAGAAGAAGGTCGCCCAGATGTTGGGGAACCTATCCCCTGTGAGGACATCCCAGGGGCGGACCCTGCAGCAGACCTGCTGGCTGCCTTCCCTGCCTACCGGCCTGCCGACCCCGAGGAGATGGACGACTCAGACTCGGAGGCGGTCGAGGAGAGCCGGATAACGCGCCGCAGGGGGTGGAAGTTCATCCAGCGCTTCCTCAAGCGACCCCCATCGGAGTGGATGGGGCGCATGGGATCGCTTCAAACCTGGCTGCGCTTCCTGTGTGCCGGGGGAGCTGATGCTCAACGCCTCCATCTGACGGTCCGTGATTTCATGGCCAAAAAGATGCGCGAGAGCCGCCGGCGTGCCGACATCGCACAATGTCGGGACATGTCGGAGAACACGCGGGCGCTCCTCGTGGCGGAGCAGGAAGTCTGGCGCCTCGAAGGGCAGGCGGTAGAGAAGGAGGCCTTCGTCGCAGCGTGCACTAAGCTTGTGGAGCAATTGACGGCCTAGCTGGATGATGCCCAGGTACAGCTGACGGAGGCGGGCCACCAGATGGTCACACTTCAAGTCGAGCGGGAGCGTGCACAAGCCAGGATCGAGGAACTGCGTGTTGTGACCGCCGACGAAGAGAGGGCATGCAAAGAGCGAGAAGCAGCTTTGGAGGCCGTCAGCCAAAGGGTAGCGGCGTTGGAAAGATCCATTCAGCATGCTAATCCCTAGGGGCTTTGTTTTTTCCTTTCCCAGAACCTTTTGCTTCCGCTACTCAATACTTAGATCCATTTGTATGAATCAACATATTTATCTGCATCTTTTGGCTTAACGTGCTCAACCACAATCCATTGTCTTGTGGGCGCGTTAACCAAGCTTCAGGCATCCACAATTGGGCCTGGATTTCTAAGGAAGAGAGGGAGGTCATTCCTAGGAAGGGAGACCTCGGACCTAATCGATGTACTATCCCCCCAACTTGTTCCGACACACGAGTGGGACAACGCTAGGGGCGTTGAAGTTTTATCCGAACATAGGGAAATGAGAAAGGGTGAATCGCGTGTCCCGAATTCAGAAATCCACGACGGTCGGCCTTCCAGGAAATGCCCAAGAAGGCAAGCGGACAATGGATCAATCGACCATACTACTGCAATAGACGGACCGAAGGTCATCATTCATGTTGCAGGAGGCGGATCACATGTCATTATCAATACAACTTTGGGGGTTCCTTCAGACACAAGGGTGGAAGTCCGGATCAAAAGGTCATGCGAACCGTGGGGCGAAGTGATGATTTGTTCGGACAGAATCTAACACTCCCAAAATTGCGCCACCGTGGGGAAAGCGTATTAGGCGGATGCACCAATATGGCCGTGAATCACCCCAATTCTCAGACAGAACCTCTTTGACGAGGAAACTATCACTTCCCATCATTGCAATGGGGCATCCCGAGCTGAATCAGGGAGAATATCACAACTGCACCACTCTACCAGAAGCCAGGCCAGGCGGCCGGCGATGAGGAGGGGCGGGACTTAGCGATCCCTGAGGCTGGACCCGAGTCGAGATGCCCGGGCGTTCCTACGTACTCTATCAGGCTGGACATCAAGCCACACGTAGTTCTGAGAGTGCAGTTTTAATGTCATGCGGGACGTAGAACCCCGATTAGGGAGATATTTGTTTAAGGTCGTAGAGCTCGGACCATAGGGGCAGATCTTAGTTTAAGGTCTTAGAGCTCGGACCATAAGGAACCTCAAAGTACGCCACATCATGGTCCTATCCCCTGGATATGCGAAGATGCACTGAGGGATAGTGTCAAGAGTGCCGAGATTTTGCCTGGTCAGAATAGGGGGTGGAAAACGTAACGTGAATCATGCGTCCATTCACTCAAGGACTGGGGGCACCGGCATAACGATATGGGAGTACTGCCGATCACGGCGGAAAAGCAGCATCAATATCGCACTGACCGTTGATGGAATGAGGCAGCAAATGAGCATCAACCGCTCAAGCGCAGGATTCATATCGATTTGCTGCCCAAGGCCCTTGGGGGCACCAGCCCGGATCGGTGGGAGAGCACTGAGGCATTGTATCCAGACCGCTCACGGGGGTTCCACCCAGGGCGTAGGTGATGGGTCCGAATGAAGGGGAGCATGAAGCCTGAAAAGTGGAAGGAACCTGACCAAGATGAACCTGACCCTCCTGGAAATAGACCAGAGTACTCTTGACACTGGTGGACCACTGCAAGGGGTCGAAGGACACGCCTTGAGGGTGACCCGAAGGCGGCGGATTCCCCAGAGAAGGGGGAATCTTTAAGAGGTGGGGGGCTGGACCCGAAGTTTCAAACATCCGGGCGTTCCTACGTATCCCATAAGGATGGGAATCAAGCCACACGTAGTTCTTGAAGCGCGGCGCAACACAATCGGGCACCAGCGCGGGGAGGGGTACGGGTCTGGCCCTCGCACCCAAAAGAAGCGGTATTTGATATTTCTTCTTTGTCCTTAAAGGTGGATGGTTTTTCTTTGTGCAGCGACATGCCTGTGATTGAGAAATCCCTGGCGTCACCACAATAATCAAGCCATGAAAGGCATTGATAAATGGCGTGGTTATTAACCAGTGCCCAACGTGAGTGTCCCCTGAGGAGAACATCACGATGCAGTTCTGTTTCTCGCCGGGCGGCCAAGACGATCACAGTTTACGGTCGTGTGGTAAGACCAGGCAACACAGTTTAATTTCGTGTGGCTCGGACCATGGAGGAATCCGCTTATTGCAGTACGGTGGACACATCGGAGGTGGGGACACATCCCAGCCCTGCGGTCACGCACAATTCCAGGAGAAGGATCCTGGGATAGGGGCCTGCATATGTCTATCACCCGAGGGGCAGAGATGCTAGCCTCCAGCTATGCTGGGCCCAAAACGCGATTGTTCGGGCGACTCCTTCCTCCTCATGGGGACGAGGGTCTAGCTACACATGTCCCTTAGGGAGGACATTAGCACATATCCTTGGTGCTCAGATCGTGGGAGCCTCGAAAGACACCATTACCCTGGTTGGCCTGCCTAACGTGTAGAGGTGTACTGAAGGTCAGTATGAAGAGAGAGAGTGTCGAGATTCCACTACAGCGCACAGAGGCGGAGTGTGATGAGGACTGCGCAACCAATGTTCAGAGCCTGAAAGAGCCAACATGGCGATCAAGGATGTTGCTGACCATATTCGCAACACAACATCTGATCGCGTCAGCCTAGGATGAGTCAAGCAAACGAGCATCAACCGCTCAAGCGCAGGATTCATATCGATTTGCGGCCCAGGACCCGCTGGTAAATCGACCCAGAGCGGTAGGAGAGCACTGAGACATCGTATCCAAACCGCTAACGAGGATCCCTTTGATTGAAGGCTCGAACAAGAGGAAGCGCGAGGCCTGACAAGTAACACAGGACTTGTCGGGATTGAATCTGACACTACAGGTCATAGACCGAAGTACCCAAAACATGTTAACAGATCACCGGAAAGGGTCGGAGGACTCACCCTAAGAGCAACCAAAAGACGGGTTTGGACCTGAAACACAAACGTCCAGGCGGTCCTACGTATCCCATAAGGATGGGAATCAAGCCGTACGTAGTTCTTGAGAGACAGTTTAACGTCATGCAGGACGATGAGAGGTGTGAGGTAGTCCCACACACGGGGGAGGCGTACGGCGCGGCCAGTAGACCGACGTGAATGAGGAAACAATCCCCCGCTCATGCCATATGCCTCGTACAAAAATGAGGGGAACTTGGGCCAGAGGCCCAACGCGGGATAGAGATTCCAGGGAAATGGGGCTGGGCCTGAAAGATGAATGTTCAGGCGGTCCTACGTATCCCATAAAGATGGGAATCAAGCCGCACGTAGTTCTTGAAGTGCAGTTTAACGTCATGCAGGACTAAAAATAAAGGGGGGAGCGGAAGGCATCCCCAAACGTGGGGGGGGGGCGTACAGCGTGGCAAGAAAACCGACGTGAATGAGGGCATAGCCCCGCGTTCACACCATACGCCGCATACCCGAAGGCACTTGGGCCAAGGGCCCGAGATGGGATGGAAATTCCCAAAGGATGAGGCTGGGCCTGAAACATGAATGTTCAGGCGGTCCTATGTATCCCATAAGGATGGGAATCAAGCCGCACGTAGTTCTTGAGGTGCAGTTTAGCGTCATGCAGGACGAAGTGCACTCAGGAAAAGTACTGCTTGAGGAACCTAGCGTTGGTGAGAGGAGTAACAAGCTCACCATCCATAGTCGCTAGGGAGTACGCGCCAATGGGATAGACCTTGTGGACGACAAAAGGTCCCTCCCACTTGGGCTCCAACTTGGGTGGCTTCCTGTCGGGGATCATTGGTGCTCTTAGGGCCAGTACTAGGTCACCCTACAGGAAGGAGCGGAGGTGAACCTTCTTATTGAAAGGTCGAGCCATTCTGCTTTGATGCCTCTCCATGTTGAGCAATGCGCGAAGCCTATTCTCATCCAGTGATTCCAACCCGACTAGATGGGCTTCAACAGCTCTGTTCGGCGCTTGCTGGTCATAGACCGCAGCGCGCAAGGACGGTAACTGGATCTCGATGGGCAGGATAACCTCAGCTCCATACACCAGGGAATAAGGGGTCATCTGGGTGGAATTGCGAGTCGTCGTCCGATAAGCCCAGAGGGCGTTGGGGAGCTTGTCCGGCCAACTCTTCTTGTTCTGACCAACCATCTTTTGCAGAATTTTAGAGAGGGTTTTGTTAAACGCCTCAATCAGTCCATTTGCCTACGCATGATAGCGAGATGTATGGTTCGAGCGAATGTTGTACTTGGCGTACAACTTCTTCAACTCGGCTGCCCGGAAATTGGCTCTGTTATCCGTGAGGATAGCGTGAGGCACTCCAAATCGATAAATGATGTTGGAGGTCACGAAGTCAGCGATAGAACAGGATTTGACCTCTCTGAGCGGAATCACCTCTGCCCATTTCGAGAAGAAGTCTGTGGCGGTCAGAATGAACCGGCACTGGCGAGCCGTCACCGGCGGGTACGGTCCCACAACGTCCAGCCCCCAGACTGCAAAGGGCCAGGAATACCTGGTGGTATGGAGAGGCTCCGGCGGCCGATGCACAAAGTTCGCATGATCCTGGCACGCATGGCACCTCCTGGCATACTCGATGCAGTCATGGATCATGGAGGTCCAGAAGTATCCCAACCTCCGAATTTGGTGGGACAGCTTCGGCCCAGTCAGGTGGGCACCGCATGAACCAGCATGAACCTCTTGCATGACTCGTGGGATCTCAACTCCCTGAAGGCAACAGAGGAGAACCCCATCAAATCTGCATCTAAAGAGGATCTGCTCCAGGCCGGGACTGCTCTGGAGGAAAAACTTCGATGCGCGGCGTCGAACTCGCACGCGCTCGGCCCGATCCGACAGGAGAATGCCATGTTGGAGGTACTCAACCAAAGGCGTCCTCTAATCAGGGGCTGATTCGACTGCCATATCTGTGGTACTCAGGGCTCCAGGCATAGGGGCAACCATGGTGAGATTACTTACCGATGGTCCGCGATCTCCCTCCGGGATAACAGGAGCGATGAGCCTGCGGTGCGTTACGCGGATGATCAGGTTGTCCTGTTCAGGCTCTGCGAGTGACGCAGCAAGGCTGGCCAAAGCATCTGCTCGACCGTTCTGCGATCGGGGAATATGGACAATTTTTGGCCGAGAAGGGAACTGGGCCATCAGGAGGAGGGTGCACTCCAGCAATGGCACAAGTTCCGGCTTCCTGACAACATAGTCGCCATTGATCTGCTTAACGACCAGCTCAGAGTCCCCTTTCACACACAGATGGGGCACGTCGATCTCGAGAGCTAACTCGAGGCCAGTGATGAGGGCATGGTATTCCGCCTCATTGTTGGTACAACCCTCTGACAACAGGAAAGAGTATGGCAGCACGGCTTGCTCCAGGGTAATGAAGACGATACCCAAACCCACTTTGTTGAGCTTAGGATTATCGAGTCTTTTACCGGTGGGGCTCCGGGAGGCACCGTCAAAGTGCATCTTCCAGCATGGATCGACACGATCAACCGAGAGAACGGCCTCATCAGGAAAGCCTAGATCCAGTGGCTGATCCGCGGAGGTTGGGTGAGCAGCCAAAAAGTCCGCCAATGCTTTCCCTTTGATGGCCTTCTGAGACACATACCTGATGTCGAACTGCTGGAGAATCACAGCCCACCGCGCAAGATGGCCAGTCAACATAGGCCTGCTCAGGATATATTTCAACGGGTCTACCCGAGAAACCAACTGTACCTCGTGGTGCTGCAAGTAGTGTCGTAATTTCTGTACGGAAAATACGAGCGCCAGGCAGCTCTTCTCGATGGGGGAATACCTAACTTCCGCATCGAGGAGCATGTGACTGAGGTAATAGAGGCTATTCTCTGTTCCCTCGTTGTTCTTCTGGGCGAGAAAGGCACCAAGGGACCGTTCCAGGGCAGTCACATAAAGGACCAGCGGCTTCCCGGATACAGGCGGCATCAGAACCGGAGGTTGAAGAAAGTACTGCTTGATTTCCTCGAAAGCGGTCTGACACTCCTTATCCCATACATAGGTGGCGCCTTTCTTCATCAGCCGAGAAAAGGGCTTACACTTTCCGGCCAGATTCGCGATGAATCAGCGCATATAGGCTAAGTGGCCTTTGAACCCTTGCAGTTCCCGGATGTTACCTGGGGGAGGCATCTGGATAATCGCCCTGATCTTCTCTGGGTCGATCTCAATACCCCGGTATCTTACCACAATGCCAAGAAACTTCCCGGAGGTGACCCCGAAGGCACACTTCAACGGGTTCATCTTCAGGCGGCGAGACCGGAGGAAGACAAACACTTTCTCAAGATCTTTGAGATGGTCCTGACGCTGGCGCGATTTGACCACCAAGTCGTCGACGTAGCATTCCACCAGTGTGTCGAGGATTGGCTTGAATATGCGGTGCATCGCACGTTGATAGGTGGCACCTACATTCTTCAGGCCGAAGGGCATGACCTGGTAATAAAAGATACCTTGGGGGGCCCTGAAGGCAGTGAACTCCTCATCCTCAGGGGCCATCTGGATTTGGTTGTATCCGGAGTATCCATCTATGAAGGAGAGGGCTCGGAACCCTGCCGTGGCATCAATCAACAGCTCTGTCACCGGAAGGGGAAAATCATCCTTCGGACAGTGGCGGTTGAGATCGCGGAAGTCGATATAGACTTTGATCTGCCCGTTCTTCTTCTTGACTAGCACAATGTTGGCCATCCATCTGGGGTACTGAACTTCCCCCACGAAGTTGGATTTGATAAGCTTGTCAACTTCGGCCTCAACCATGGCACCATGGAATGGGTGCATCTTCCTGGGAGGCTGCTTGAACCCGCGATGGTTCGCCAGGAGACCAAGGCGGTGGACGGCTACCTGAGGATCTAGCCCCGGCATCTCGTCATAGCCCCAAGCAAACACATCACGGTGCTGTCTGAGGATGTCCACGTACTGCTGCCGCTCCTCAGAGGGCATGGCGGCACTGACCAATGTGGGTCTTGGATCTGGCTCGGTTCCAAGGTTCACCTGTACTAACTCATCGACCGTGGCGGAGACGCCCTCCTCAAAGGCTGGGGATGTATCTTCCACGTCCTCTCCACTCGGGGAGGGATCGTCCACGGGAGAGACTGTGTTGGAAACTGCATTGGGGCTACCAGATCTTGCTGGGCCGCTGGTGCTGGCATGGGCGGTCGCGGTCATCTCATCAGGAGACTCACAGGCCGTCGAGACCATGGCTACGTCCAACCGATGGATCGGGAGGACGTAAGCGTCATCCAAACTTGCCCAGGGATCACTTCCAACAACGACAGGCTCAACCCCACCTGTCAGGATCTGCTTATCCTTGCTCTTCTAATAGTCTGCGTCCAGATAGCGGGCTTCAAATGAGGCAAAAGGAGATGCATCTCCCTGAAGCACGCCTACTCGACCATTAAAGGAGTATTTAAGGCATTGGTGGTATGATGAGGGAACCGCCGCATGAAGGTGGAGCCATGGCCTGCCCATCAATGCGTTATACGCATTGTCCTGAGAGACCACCATGAATTCGGTGTTGGCAACCAGGTCACCGAACTGGGTCTTCAAACGTATCTTGCCAACCGGAGTTTTCTCGGTGCGGTCGTACCCCTGGATCCTGTGGTCGGAGGGAATCAAGTCATCCTCAGACAACCCCAATCTCCGAAGCGTCCGCGTTGGAATCAGATTAATCCCGGACCCCGTTTCGACAAGACAGCGCCAGACTTCTAGGCCATTGAACTGGCCAGTAACATACAGCAGATGGATGTGCCCCTGTATGGGAGGGTCTTCATCCTTACCAGAGAACGAGATAACCGCCTGACATTCAGCATTCTCAATCGCTTCGACATGAATGGCCTCTGCAGCCGCAACCTCCGTCTCAAACTGGAGGGGGCTCTTCAGGGCTTCAGCGAGCGCCTCGCGCATCTCAGGTGACAGGCACAGAGCCTCAAGGATGGAGAGCCTTGCTGGGATGTCGGCCAAGTGCTTCAGGACATCATACTTTCTTGCCAAGCACGAGCCCCTGGTTGCAGGAGGTTGCTCTGCGGTTGGAGGCATGACGGGCCTTGCCGGTTGGACCGGCGGCTGACTGGTGCTTGGCGCATCTCGCTGTTCACTGGTTGAAGCCCGGGAAGTAGTCACCGTACTGGGGCCAGGAGGCTGGGATGGACTCGTGGCAGGACGGAGTTGGTCGCGACGCGGCTGAGGCGGTTCTGCCTAGTCCCACACCACAAACAGTGGCGGAGGCGAATCCGTCATCCCTGGATGGGGGGGCTGCACGCGCTGAGCTCGGTTTTGAGCCTGCTGCCTAGTCTCAGTGGCGTGCACGGCCTGGCTGGAGGTACCAACTGTCGTGCCCCAGCGACTCCTGTTGTTGCGGTTCCTCCGACGGTGACGACGACTGGGGACACTAGGGAGGTCCACCTGGTGTTCTTCAACGTCGGGAACCGAAAAAGGATTTACCAGCTCGAAGGTATTAACCGAAGAATACCCAACACTGTCATCGGACGAATCATTCATCACCGGGAGGATCCGAGGAGGGATCCTCATCTCCTGGGGCATGAAATCGCCGAGAGTGCGGGATAGTGGCGTAACTGGCGGGGCGCGCTCTTCCTTCTTGTGCCGCCGCCATTTGCTCTTCCCGGAAGAGGCAGGCTGGGACGACGACGCCGAAGCAACACCCGCAGATTCTGGGGGCTCAGGATGATTCAAGCACGCACGGATGATTCCATGGGCGTGAATGATCATCTTGCGGGCCATCTAGTTATTATACTTCTGGGATCCGCAGTCAGAGACCAGCTGCCATTCGTCCTCGTCGCCACTATCGTCATCTGATCCCACGAACACACCCACCACTTGTGCAGGAGCTGGGCCCAACCTGATTACATTGTTGTTAACCTGGTCTTGGAGCCAGTCCTTAAACACGTAGCACCGCCGGATGGTGTTCCCCAGGGCCCGATGGTAAGGGCAGTAGCGGGGGTTATCCGTGAGATGTGCCTCCTCTGGCCTCCAACACTCAGGCAGTCGCACAATCCTCTGCTCCAGGGTGCTCCGGAAATAACCGGGGACCTGATCCTCGTGAAATGAGTAAGTCAGGTATCGCGGGGCCCTGGGAGCATGGTCTTGACGAGGGGCTGGAGGGGCCTGCCGAGGAGGTGGACCCTGATTATCTCGCCTGGGTTGTGGCGGTACATTACGCGGAGGGGCCGACCGGTTCTGGGGCTGCCGCTGCTGGGCCGGGAACTGAGCCCATGGAGGCGGATTCCTGTGAGGCTGTGGAGCTGGCCTCACCGGCAGCAGCTCCAACTGCCTGGGGGCCTCTATCTGGGCAACAGCAGCGGGCTCAGCCCTGCTGACTCTCCTTGCAGGGATCATAGGAGGCAGCGGGTGTGCCTGACTGGCCTGTTGCAGGGATTCCTCAAGACGTTGAGCTTTGTCTGAGAAGTCCCTGAACCCTCAGGGGTAATTCTGAGTGATCAAGGAAGGGACCAGCTCGGTCTTGAAGTTCCCGACGCACATTGTCAGCAACTGCTCCTTAGTCAATGGCATGTCAAGGGAATACGTGAGACCCTTCCATCGGGCGACGAAATCCGCGACTCGCTCATCAGGCCTTTGCTTGAACTTGAAGAGGTCTGCGATACTCGTCTTCCGGGTCGTGGAACTGAACTGGTAGAGGAACTGTCTATGAAGGTCCTCCCAGCTAGTTATCGACCAGACGGGGAGCTGGCTGTACCAGAAAAATGCTGGCCCTTCCAGTGTCTGGACAAAGCAGCGAAGCTTAACGGCCTCCTGCTGCGCTGGAGTTCCCAACATAGGCCCGCTCCTCGAGTTGAAATGGGCCAAATGCTGTGGCGAATCTCCAGTCCCGTTGAAGGGGGCAAAATTGGGGTTCCCGAATCCCGGAGGTGCTGGCATGTCATCCACCCATGTTGGGTATGGCTTGCCGTCCGGTGGGATTGCCACTTGCCGAGTCTCCAAGGCTTCCAAGCGGGTGATGAGTGCCGCCATCGGATCATCCGGACATGGGTTCCAGTCCTGGAGAGGATCTCTAACCACGAGCGCATTGCATGGCTCTTCAATCGGGTCGTCGACCGGGTCGTTGAACTCGGCAGCTCGTGGGATGGCGGGCGGAGCGGCCCTTGGGGCAACGGGAGGAATCCGAGTGGGGTCTCTCAGGTAGTCACGCCGCTCGGGAGGGTGTGGTGAAACATACCGCGCTTTCTTGCCATAGGCAATGGCCTCTCCCCTGTCGGCAAACACGGCATAATCACGGTTTCCCGGGGGAGTCTCGTCGAGGAGCGGTTGTTCCTGTCCCTGCTGTCCTGGCCTAGGATCACTGTAGTCGGGCTGCCGCTCTGCAGCGCGCTCGGCGAGGAGCTGGTCAACTAGCTTCTTCTGCTCGGCGAGCTGTTGACGTAGCGTGGCCTTTTCGGGATCCTCCTCTGCCCTCTGCATGGAGGCAGATGGGTCGGCGGGCTTTATAGCCCTGCCATGCTCTTTACCTTTACTGACGTTTCGGCTCGACGTCAGCGCTTTAGTGGGCGCGGGGAGACCCAGGAGGCTCCTATAGTGACGAGTAACTCTCACCGATGGATCCAACAATGACTTTTCTTCGGGGGAGAGCCCCCGTCGAGAAGTTCCAAGTCGTTCCCCTCTCCCAACAGGTCAGCCATATTAACCGTTTCCGTCCCTGGGGATGTACCCTCAGGGCCGCCCAGCGAGTCAGGATGTCGGCGAATCGCACTGAAGTGTAGGGCAGCGTACTGCCCCCATCCACGGATGTACACGTGGGGAGTGTCTTCCTCGATAACCTTGAGGAGTACTTGAAAACACTCAACACATCGTTGTTGGAGGGCCCTGTGGTGCCCAAATGACCCGGGGTGCCGAACCGCGGGGAGCGTGGCCATGTCAATCTGGTGGAACTGATCACAAATATCCTCCAGGTGTGTTTGACTCCCGGGATATGGCATTTGTAGGTGGTGAAGACGGGAGTGAGTCTTCCGGAGAGTTCGGCGGAAGCATTCGAACTCATCCGGGGTGAGCGATTCTGTTGCATCAAAGTCTGGTCCTGCGACAGGCCAAAACTTCTCAGGGAAGTGGCCCTCTGCAAGGACGGTCCAGAAGCTCCACGACTCAAACTCGGGACCCAGGTCTTCTTGGTCCCCTTCAGCGACTGGGAATGGACTGGGAACTGGCAGTGGTGCCGAGGCGGGTCGCTGGGCCGGCGGGCTGGTCGGCGGTGAATACGGCGAGCAGGCCGATTGGCCTCCATATCCCGGGTCGCCCTCTGAGGGTGGCGGTGCCCCAGCTACCACATCACGATAGGACGGGCCAGCGAGAAAACATCCTGTCGTAGCGTCGGTGCTCACCGAGGGTGCACTAGATCGTGGCTCGACCGTCGGTCCCCAGAAAAGGTCTCCGGCTTCTCCGATCGAGGCAGAAGGCGCTTCCGGAGGGGCCGGTACCAACCGCAATCTTGATCCTTGGTGGTCTACCAGGCCCTCGCTACTCCGAATATACCTTCGGAGAGAAGCGGGGATCATATCGATATCGCTCTCGGGGAGTACGAGGCTGACGTGCCGCATTCCTACCCCTGCCCCTGACTGGTGGGATCGGGGGGAGGGCTCTGTCACCGAATCATACTCCGCCTCTGTATCAGAGAAACGAACCGGTCGGATCTCTGTCCGGAATTCCGTAACATTCCTCCCTCTACGTCGACGCCTCGCCTTCCTGCCCCTGGGTGGTTCTTCGAGGAATGGCTGACCTCTGTCCTGGCATCCTCTGGCCGCACCGGTGCTGGGTCCAAGAGGACTGGAAACCAAGGTGCAAGGAGCACCGGGACAGATATCAAAGGGGACGCGGGGAGAGATGATTCCGGGCAGGTCTCCGGGCCGGGATCGAAAGGTGGGATAACCCATGCCTCTTGGATCGGCCACACGGAGTAGACCCTGCTGGTGAATATCGCTACCGCGAGGTGGTCCGCAGGGGCTATTGCCTGTACCAGCAACCGGGAGAGTCAACCCAACCTGCCTTTGGGGCGGTCGGGGCCTCGATCCAGGTCGGGCATAAAAGTGCCCCTGCTCAGGATGCGCAGGGGCCTGGTCACTGGAGCCAGCAGTGGCTTGGGCCAATGCGGCCGCTGTTGCTAGGGCCCCAAGGTGGGCATCCTCTTCCACTCGCGCCTGACGTTGGCATCGGGACAGACAAGTCGGGATCAGCGCCGCAGGTAGGTGGAGAGCCCGTTCTTCGACTTGAGAAGCCTTGCGGCGGCGTCGACGTGGCCTGGCAGGAGCCCTTATCGCGGATCCCTGGAGCGAATCTCAGATAGGGTGGTCCCGGACATCCTCCACCTCATCCGCATAGGGGAAGGAGCTGTCGGAGCGTTCCGGGGATAAACTCCCGAAGCGGTTGGATGTCGAGGTAGGCAGCGGTGCCTCCCTGCGCGGCCCTCGGGGGCGGCGTTGGTGGCGAGGTGCAGCTTCCTCGAGGTCTAGGCGAGCCATGTCCCTAGTGGGGATGACTCCCTCTTCCTCATATCTCCGCACCAAGTTGTTGATCACCATTCTCTGGATGACCTCCGAGGGGGAGAGAGGGCGTGGTTGTCCCGCAGTTGCGGCTGCTGGGACGGCTGTGGAATGGGCGGGACCGCGCGGAGTAGCCGCGTCGGTGTTTCCCCTACCCCTGCGCCAGTGGGAAAGTGGCGATCGGGCACTGGATTGGGCGACCTGATTCCTGAAGACAGGGAGAAGAACCCATTAATACTGACAGGAAAAGGAATCGACAACCAATCATTAGCGCCACGACGCCTTCCGTGGGGGGAACCCAGGCCATCGACATCGTGAGGCGGAGTGCCCGATTTCCCTTCCCCAGCCCCTGGCAGGTTCCGTGCCCCGATGCTGAATGCTTGGTTGGGCAACATGCTAGTCTTCTAACACCTCTGAAAGCTATCGGTCATTGTATTGAGGAGAAGAGATTCACGTCGGGTTCACCATTTTCTGTTTCGGTGCGGATGTGCGTCGGGTTTCTGTTCCGACGCTGTTCCGCCAGGACGCGTTCGCGCGTGCGCCCGTCGACCCGAGGGTACGGGAGCGCAGCTTGTGGCCCCGCAGTCCCGATTTCCAAAGGCGGGCGGCATCCGTCCCTTATTCAGGGACGTCTACTCCTTGATTGAAACCGGGATGATGGGATGTCGGCTCCTCCTTCCGTGGACGTCACCCCGGAACTCGTCGCCTAATCCGGGTCTCCCACATATATTTAAGAATGTTCGTGAATCTCGTTCCCGACACCATATCTTCATGGACACCGGTTAATTACGCTACTTCCGCCCAGACGCTCCAAGGAGTCTGTTCGAGGCAGCAACCTGCGGTGAGGAGACCGGGTAGCTTTGGGTGTTGGGGGCGTGTCTTAACACTGCGGCTCTGCATGTCTGCCTTCCGTCCCTAATAGTGATTCTCGAAGGCGTGGTGGCCTGAGGCATCCCGCGATGGGTGCGGGGAACTGCGTTACCTGAGGTTTTCCTCAGCTTCCCATGTTTAACATGGGGTATTCCACGAGTTTAACGTCCAGCGGGGACGGCATCAGACTGATCAACACGAGGAGTGGATCAGATGACAGAACCCCTTGCGGGGAACCACCGACGCTGGGGCCAGCACATGGGCGGCTTCCCGAGTGAAGTGGAGTGGAATGAAATGGCATGACCCCACCGGGATGTGGCGTCCCGGGTAAGGATCAGGATGGATGATGGAGTGAAGAGCTTGGACCCCGTAGAGGCTTCCTATGTACCGCGCGTTAGAGCGGATCAAAGTCAACGTAGTTCGGATATGCAGTTTAACGTCATGCTGGACGATGGAAAGCCGACTCATAAGGAGGTCGAGGCTGCCGGGCGGAGGATTGAACCGAACCACCTCGCACAGAGGGGGATGGAACGGCCGGGTGGATCACAGTTTCACGTCATGCTGGACGTTGGCAAGCCGACTAACGAGGAGGTCGAGGCTTCCGGCACGCATGAAGTGGGTGGATCGCAGTTTAACGTCTTGCTGGATGATGGTGTTTGGGGCTTACACTCTAAGGAGGCCCATATGCGGCAAAGCTCAATTGGAGAGGGACTTGGGCCGAAGATGATAGACACTTCAATCCCTGTCACGCCCTCTACTGGCTTCGGCAGTGGGGAAGCACAATGGAGATACACACGTGAAGCCCCCCACAAGGGTGGATTCATAGGTGAATCGACGCGAGTATGAACCCGGGAGGGGTCCACTGATGGACGAACCGACGTGAATTCGACCGGGACGACCAGGTGGTGGGCTTGAACCTCAGGGAGGCTTCCTACGTACCCTGTTTAGGAGACAGGGATCGAAGTCCACGTAGTTCATTCTGTCAGGACTTACGCACTGAGGCAACCTGAGTGCGGCAAAGCTCAGTTGAAGAGGGACTTGGGCCGAAGGTGAGAGACCTCGATCCCTATCGCGCCCTCTACTGGCTTCGGCAGTGGGGAAGCACAATGGAGATACACATGTGCAGTCCCCCACAAGGGCGGATTCATAGGTGAATCGACGCGAGTATGAACCCGGGAGGGGTCCACTAATGGACGAACCGACGTGAATACGACCGGGACGACCAGGTGGTGGGCTTGAACCTCAGGGAGGCTTCCTACGTACCCTGTTTAGGAGACAGGGATCAAAGTACACGTAGTTCATTCTGTCAGGACTTACGCACTGAGGCAACCTGAGTGCGGCAAAGCTCAGTTGAAGAGGGACTTGGGCCGAAGATGAGAGACCTCGATCCCTGTCACGCCCTCTACTGGCTTCGGAAGTGGGGAAGCACAATGGAGATACACATGTGCGGTCCCCCACAAGAAACTAGGGGTTTGTAATACCCTACCCCAGTGGATGAAGGCCACTTCAATAAATCGTCCCTAGAGAGGGGCAATCCCGACATCCCTGCAGAGACGAGCGGGCGGGGGCCACATCCAAACCGGGAGGGGGACCCTGCGTGCGAGGCACGGGATCGGGTGATGCGGAAGGTTTAACGTCTTGCCAGACGAAGTACAGTTTAACGTCGTGTGTTGAGGATGAAGCGGACGGTTTAACGTCTTTCCGGACGAAGTACAGTTTAACGTCGTGTGTTGAGGACGAAGCGGACGGTTTAACATCTTGCCGGACGAAGTACAGTTTAACATCGTGTGTTGAGGACGATGGGGTTTGGGGCTTACACTTTGAGGAGGCCCATATGCTAGGCAGTTTAACGTCGTGCAGCTTGGACGAATGCAGTTTAACATCATGTTGGACGAATGCAGTTTAACGTCGTGCGGGACGAATGCAGTTTAACATCGTGCGGGACGAACTGTTGCCGCCGATGGGTCCGTGTCACTTCGCTCGAGCCTGAAGGGCCGCTCGGGGAGACAACGCATAGTGCTGGCACCCAGGACGAAGATCATCGGGCGCCACGCAGGCGGGTACCCTCAGGGAGTCAAAGGGGGCGACCCTGGCGGTTTGCATGCAAAAGAAAAGCTTGACGCGCAATACCGCGGGTCGGCGCGCAATTGGGCGGGATGGCGCGCAATTGGGCCAGCGCTTTGCGCGCGGAAGATGGAGATTGCGCGCACCGGGCCTCTGATAGCGCGCGGGGGAAACGGCCCATTCTTTAACGAATGGCCTCTTAGTAAGGGGGGTGCGCGCAATCGGGCTGGATTGCGCGCACCCGGGGGCAATTGCGCGCAAGAGGCTGCTTTTGCGCGCGAAGGCCTTCGGGTGAGGAATTGGTCAACGGAAAGAAGCCAAAGGGTTTGCGCGCGAAGGCGAATCCCGAGGCTTGCTTGCGCGAAATAAAGGAGGTTACCTGAAGATCGGCATTGCGCGCGGAGGGGGTGGAATTGCGCGCACAAGCGACCCTTCGATTTCTGGCGACCTTCAAAACGTTGGGGGTTGCCTTGTATTTATAGGCAACCCCGGGCGCGGAATCTCGCCGCCGGCGTGCAATTCATGGCGCGGGCGCGGAATCGGGGCCCCGGCGCGCAAGGGAGTCGCGCGGGCCACGGGCGCGCAAAATTGCGCGCCGGCCCGGCGCATTGCGCGCATCCCGGGAGGATTGCGCGCTGCACTTCAACTTTGCGCGCGGGCCTCCAAAATTCCGCGCAAGGCCTCCAAGCCTTCCGAAACATGCTTCTGACTCCAAATATGACCTCGCTTTCTGCATCCGGAACTTCGTTTGGGAGCAACGGACTTTTCTAGCGTCTACAATGGTCCATTTCAATAAAAATATCAAGGCAAAATGATACATTGGATCATTTCAATAAATCGGGAATTATATTAACATGTAGTTGATTCTTAGAGATCAAAAATATTTGGAGGATAATTCTACTAAGTTTAAATATCAACCTAACCTCATTTTCACAGTTTTAACTCATTTTAAGAGAGTGATAACTATAACAAAAATGTGAAGAACATACCATAATTTTTATAATAGAGAGACGTTCAGGTTTCAAATTCAGGTGAGGTTATTTTTTATAGATCAAATATGAAATAAATATCATTTTCTAAGTCTCCATTCCAACTCAATCTCATTTTCTTGATTTTAAGTGTTGTTTGTGGGATTTATCATTTATTAATAAGAGTTACCAATATGAATTTTTAATTTCCATATTATCAAGGAAACCAAGAACCAAAATTTTTCACAGTGGTTACTATAGATCATAAATATCTCACTGATCATTTTACTAAGTTATCATATTAAAAAAAAGTTGTATGCTTGGTTTTGACTCCTTAACAGGTGATGGGTAATTTTAATTAAATATAGAGATGGAATGATATATTTTATCATACCCAAAAATATAGGAATAAAATTGAAACATTATTGATTCATATAGATCAAGGTTTATTTTTGGATCATTCTCTTAAATTTTTAGCTAAATCCAAACTCATCTTCACAATTTTGACCCCTTTTAGGTGACTTTTTTCTTTAATACGGATGTGATGGGGAGATAACTCATTGAATCATACTAAGTAATTTTATTTTGGGATTGACATGGGGTTGTCACATACTGACCATAAAAAACTTGAAGATATTTTTCCATGTTTTTACACCTACTCATGTTCGTCTTCCCTATTTTTACCCATACAAGGGTGATTTGTCATTTAGTAAAATTCATTAACAATATAAGATCTTAGTCTCTATCATACCAAACAATCTAGGCATCACCTTCATGTGAGGATGATATCTATAGATAAAAAATAAATCAAGGATAGTTTTCCAAAGTTTCCATGTCAATCCAATGTTTCATAATTGGTTTTAACCCATTGACAAGTGACATAATATCTTACTAAAAATATCATGCTTAAAATATACGTTGGATCATATCGAGAAATCCATGAATTAGATTGATGAATGAATAATTCTTATAGATCCAAAATCATTTTAGGATCAGTCTAAAATGATTTAGAGGAAATGAAAACTTTTTTTATTTGTTTTTACCCCTTTTAATTTAATTCTCATATTAATATTAATGTGAATGTTGAAGGACATTGTTAATAATATTGGTAAATTTGGGTTTTATATGGACATGTGGTTGGTTCATATAGATTAAAAATAACTCAAAAAATATTTTCCAAAGTTTTTGGGTTAATCCAAGCTCATTTTATTGGGTATGAGCCTATAAGTTTCATTTTTTATTTATTAATAAGAGTTAACAATTTGTAATCATGGTTTCCATTATATAGATTAATCAAGGAGTCAACTTGATACTTAAATGATTCTTACTAATCAAAAATTACTCATGGATTTTTTTTTCCAAAATTATCATGTCCATTTAAAATAGTATGCTTAGTTTAAACCTCTTGATGAGTGATACATAATTTTAGTAAAAATATCAAGCTGAAATGATATTTTGGATCATATAGAGAAATTTGTGAATTGCATTAATACATAGATTATTCATACATATCCCAAATAATTTTAGGTGAATTATTCTATATTTTATTTATAATTTAAATTCATTTTCTTAGAATTGGCCCCTTTTATGTGACTTGTAACATTAATAAGAATCTAAAGGCCAAGCTAATCATTTTATTATACTAATAAATTCATTTGTGGGATATAGGTGAGGTTAGTTCTTATATATCATAAATGAAAAAATGCCAGTTTTTTTGTTTTTACAAAAATAATATATTTTCCTTGATTTTTACCCCAACATGGGTGATTTGTGTGTAAATAATAAACATTAACTATATGAAATCATAATTTCAATCATTCTGGGAAATTGAAGCATCATATTGATGCACTGATGATTACTACAAATCAAAAATGAATTAAGTAAGTATGTTATTTTTGTCCAAGTCATTTTGAATTCATTTTCATGGTTTTGACCACTTTATGAGTGATTTGTTATTTTAATAAAAATATCAATTTTAAATGATATTAGAATAATATAAATAAATATAGTCATAAAATTGATTCAAACTAAATTTATATTGATCCAAAATGATTTGAGGATTATTTTCCAAAGTCTTCAGATAAAAAAAAAGCCATTTTATCAGTTTTGATCCCTTTTAAGGGACCTTTCACTTTGTTAATATTGTCAAGGTAAAAAATAAATTTTACTTATATTGAGAAATTCAGGATTCAACTTAATTTTTGGTTGGTTCATACATATTAAAAATGAATAAATTATCATTTTACCATTTTTCCAGTAATTTGAACTTGTTTGATCATTTTTCCCCCTACATGATTTTGACCCCATTGTTTTAGTGATTTTTTCAATATTATATGAATTGTGTTAGAAATGTTGAAGATTGTCATTTAAAGTTAAATAAATGGAACTTCTATTATCACAAATAATCATAGTTTTATTAAAACTCATTCCAAAATGTGAGATTATTTATTACATCTATATCATTTAGGCATAATATCCTTCAATAGTAAAAATATTCAACTTCTATAGTGGAGATTTCTGTAGATTGATTCTTTTTGTGGACCAAGAAAATAAATCTTTACCTAGTATGTGACATATTTTAGAATTATGTTTCCAATCAAATATATAACCTATGAAATCCATATATGAATAACGATTATGGATATAATTAGATCAAGTTGAATAGAAATTTTAAATCTATCACTGCCATTCAATATCTTTTTCTCGTTTTTGACACATACATTGGTGATTTGTTATTTATTTATTATAACTAACAATATATAATCATATTTTCCATCGAAAAATAAATATGAGCATCAAATTAAAGCATGAATAATTCATAAAGTTCCTAGATGATTATGTGATTGTTGTACTATGATTCCAAGTCAATCCAAGTTCTTCCAATCAGTTTTGACTCCTTGATAGGTGATATGTCATTTAAATAAAAATGTAAAGGTTAAATTTTACATCGGATAATATCAAGCAATACATTATTTAGAATGATGCACAATTGATTCGTATAGATCTTAATTTATTTTAGGATTATTCACCTATATTTTCTTGGAAATTTGAACTAATTTTCTTAGTTTTGACCCATTTTAGGTGACTTGTCACTTTAATTAGAATGTGAATTTAAAATGGTATATTTTATCATACCATGAATTTTAGGTGTCATATTTACATGTGGTTGAATTGTAATGATTATAAATGACTTGAAGATGTTTTTATATGATTACGATGCCAATCGAAGTTTGTTTTCTGATTTTTTACACTACAAGGTTGATTTCTCATTTATTAATAATCATTGATGATGTAAAATAATAAAATTCTATAATACGGAGAAATATAGACATTATAAAAATATTTGTATGATTCCCAAAAATCAAAAATGGATCATGGGTTTTTATAAGTTTCCATGTAAATATGATGTTATCTTCTCTGTTTTTACCCTTTGATGGGTGATATTTCATTTTAATAATAATATCCTAGTACGATGATACTTTATAGAATACAAAACAATACATGCATAATATTTTCATGTGGTTGATTCCAATAGATTAAAAATTATTTGATTATCATTCCTCTATGTTATCATGGAAATTTGAACACATAGACTTGTAATTGAATATTTTTTAGTGAAGTGTTAGTTTAATAAGAATATGAATACCTAATGATACATTCAACAATACCAATAATTTTTGGTGTAACATTGACATGTATTTGGTTCATACAGATTATAAATTACTTGATGATCATTTTACTAGGTTTTCTTTAAGCATGATAACTTTTTCTCAATTTTTTCCACTATACAAGCTTTTTGTACTTTATTAATATGAATTAGAAAGATGAAATCAATATTTCCTTCATATTGAGTAATTTTATAAATATATTGATGTCAGTATGATTCTTATATATCAAAAATTATTCAGGGGTCATTTTCAGAATTTTCTATATCAGTCAAAAAACATATGTAAATTTTTGAACCCTTGAAGAGTTGTAGGATATTTTAATAAAAATATCTATGCAGAAATATAATTTTACTCATACTAGGAAATATGAGAATAAGATTTATGTGTGGTTTATTCCTACATATCAAAAATAATTTAAGGATAATTTTTCTATGTTTCCATTTCAATCTAAACTCCTATAATTAGTTTTAGATCCTTTTAGGTTATTTGTTTTATTAATAAGATAATAAATAGTTAAAATAGAATATGTGGAATGAAAAACACAAGAAGAAGTGTAAAATTATTAAACAAATTGTAAATAAATTAAAATTAAAATAAAATAAAAATCTAAAAACCAAAAGATGAAAAGGTAAAAATCTAAACACAGTAGTTGAATCTAACATTGGAAACAAGCCAAAAATTATTCTTGAATCTGAAATAGAATTAGTAGCTGAAAACTAGAGTCTTAAAAGAAGTAAAAGTCAATGTTGTGGAAGAAGTGGAAATTTTCAGCTCTTTTTTAACCCTTTATGGGTTTCATGTCATTATAATAAAAATATAAAGGTGAAAAGATACTTTAGATATTGAGAAATCTAGGCATTAGGTTTATGTGTGGTTGATTCCAATAGATTAAAAATGATTTGTGGATCATTATCATATGTTTTTAGGTAAATAAAAACTCATTTGATCAGTTTTTACACATTTTTGTGACTTTTCACTTTAATAATAATGTGATAGTCAAAAAAACACTTTTTATCACACAAAGAAATTCATGTTTCAGATTGATGTGATCATGGCTTGTGTAGATCTGAAATGACTCAAAGTTCATTTTTTAATGTTTTTTTGCTAACATAAGTTTTTTTGCTCAATTTTGACCCCTAAAAGGAATATTTTTTGTTTATTAATAACAATTAAAACCATTTTAAATATAATTTTCAATAATACATAGAAATATATGAATCAGGTTCATGTATGGATGGTACCTACTGATCACTTTAACAATAATGTTATAGTCGGACAATACTTTAAATCATAATAATAAATCCATGTGTAAAATTTATGTGATGATGGTTTATAATGATCATAAATGGATTGAAGATCTTTTTTGTATGTTTTTTCACCATATTTTGTGTAGTAACCCCAACCCCAATAGCTCAGATCTAGTTTCTGATTTATTACATTGGAATAATATACAAAGAATTGCATCACATAGGACCTAATAGTTTAGTAGTCTAGATAAAATAGATACATAAATGATTCCCATATTAAATTTGAAAAAAAATTACAACATAATTCTTTTTTCAAGGATATCATTATTCCATACATAATATCCTTGCATATCATTCACAGTACACTTGTTATATTAATAGTAAAGGAACATTATAATGGTGACATCAAATACTAAGTAATTATTAAGTTAAGGGGAAGCTATCATGCTCAATAAGCATAAAAAAGATGGAAAGGTAAATACCTGTGCACACATTCCTTTAAAATAATTTTTCTATCATGATTAAATAATACAGAATCAATATGGTAAGTAAAATAATTGAAACCCATTCTATTTATTCAATAACTTAACTATCATAATTGGATAAGGAAAAATCAATATTGAAAGGTAAATAACTAAAAACACATGTCATTTAATCAATAAGTTGATAATTAAATGTATCCAAAGATAATATAATTGGGTAAATATCATGTATAAAATAACTAAAATATTAATGAAGAAAATACTTAAATATTTTATTTCATGATGTTAGGAATATGGGAAAACTCTACTGTCAATATTTATCCTCAAGACAGTTTAAAACTTATTGGTATAAACCCATTTAACAAAGTTTATCCAACTAATTTGTCTCATGAGACTAATAATTCATCAAGGGGCTATCTATAACTAGGCCTCACACATATTTCTAGGTCCAAATCAATACTTATATATTGAATGATTGATTTAATTCATGAATAATGTGCTTGATCGTCAAATATATTCATTGAGTAACGAATAATGATTTATCAATATTTTCCCAAATAAAAATATAACATTAAATATAGAACATTTTATGTATAAGTGATATATAGTTCAATAAATAAAAAAATCCTTAATAAAAAATATCTATATTTAGGGGAAATTTAATGTCCAATGATCATAGGTAAGTGAATATTTCTAAAAACAGTTATTGAAGTCCAAAATGAAACAACAATGTGAGTGTAAATACTTTACTTGGTCAAAATGATCATAAACCATCCCTAGAATTAATATTGACTTTATAAATCCATCATATACCTATTGGATTAAGAATAAATTGTTATTTTAATTGATGGATAGAAATACCATAAAATAAATTTAAAAACATTCTTGAGGAAAATATACTTTTTATTTCTAACATCACTTTTTAAAACTAAAAGTTCATAAATTTTTTTGAAAATTTATTTATTTGAAAATAATATTTGGAAATTATAATTTAATCATTAGAACATTTGAATGTTCATGACATTTTGAATTTTTCTCATTCCGTAAATGTTAAAAAAAGATTCCATTCACCTATTTAGAAAAATACAAATAGAAATTATTTTGAAAATGACATGAATATTACATTAAAATAATTTTTTAAGAAGAAAAAATGGGTAAAAAATAATTTAATAATTCATTTTTAAATGTTAAAAACATTTTTTAAAATGTTTTTAGGAAATATGTTTTTGTAAAAAATTTATTTCCTACCAAAGATAAAAATGAAGTCAGACATTCAAAAAAATAATTTTCCCAATTATTTTAAGTAAAAAATAGTAGAAAATGGTAATATTACTTGAAAAAATAAATAATAAAAAATTATAAGAAAATTAAAGGGCTTATTAAACAATTATCAAACAATTTCCTTCAATATAAATTCCAGTATAAACAATTCCAAAAAGAATGAGATTATGAAATAAACCCTTGCAAGGATCATAACATTAAACATAGAAGTAACCAATAAATATATTATGTGTATCAAATGTGAATCCCCAAAAAAATTAAATTAAAAAAATAATAATGAAAATTTATTTCCCACAGAATATTAAAATATCAAATATTTCTAAGAAATAATATAACCCAATAAAAATAAATTGAGTTATAAAATTCTTTACCACTTGGTAACTCTTATGTAAAATCCCCTTGGATGAAATAATGAAAATTGAAACTTAAACTACCATGAATTATTATGGAACCATTATATTAAATACCAATGGGGTAGTATATTGACCAAATAAAATAAATTATGTCCATAACATTACAATATTCCTTAATGAAGGTAAACTGAAATAATATCCCATGCATCATGCTTCCTTTTAATTGAATATGATTTAAACATTTATATAGTGGTTTATAACATGTTATTAAGTTATACCATAACTATATTAAAATTTATAATATGAAATATGACCCTTTTAAAATATATTATCACCCATTATTTAAAAATATTTCATTATTTTCATTATTTCGGGTGTTGATTTTATTGTTTTCTCATGGGTGTTTTGTCATGAAAGATATGGTTCTTCAGAATATTATATATTTCCATCATATACAGAATAATAATAAGTACGTAATTATCATATTTATATATCAATTATAATTTTAATTCAAATCATGAAATATGTTTTTGGGAAATGAAGTATGTTACGATCATGGAGATGGAAGGTCACACATATGCATGAGTAACGTTTTCATTTTTCAATGATCATTAAGGAAATGAGGTAAGTAATATTTTATATTTATAGAATTATTATAATATCATAAATACCATATTATTTATTTAAATATATAAATATATATATATATCATCCATGTTGTGTGGTGTTTAAAAGAGAGTCATGTAGCTTTATGAAGGCAGTAGTCCACAGGTATATGAAAACTGTTATCATCTTGTAGTGAGTGAAAAGGTAAGAAAAAATGATATATATTATCTTTTTAAAATGATAAATATTTAATTAATATATTAATTATTTCATTTATTTCACATATATTCATTAAATTTATTTTTATTATCTTCAATATAAATTTTTATTGAAAGTTGAATCATATCACTTCGTGAGGTGGTGTTCCACCGTTCACACGGGCGATGTTATCATATCCCATTAGGAATGGAAATTAAAAAAGTCATATATGATATAATTACTCAAGATGTATAATTATGTTTTAAATTTGATATATATACTTTATTTTCTTTATAATACCTGACTGTGAGAGGTGGTAATGGAAAAATGAATGACATCAGTTCTCGATGTGATTATCTCCCGTACACGCGAATGATGATTTCATAATCCTGTTGAGGAAAGTGGGGATGGTTGTATGTATTTTACATTACATAAAATAATTTAATTATATGTAACATAATGAGTTTATTGCATCATAATGTTATAATAATAATTTATGGTGGTGGAGGAAGAAATAAAATAAAAACACCTCATAAAGAATGTTACCTCTTCTATGTGTGACCGCCTTAGGTTTGCACCAAAGGCCTTCATAGGTTGTATTTTTTCGAAAAATATAGATTCTAGGATGTGTTTATGGAATTTTAGATGTGAAATGGGTAGTTATTTTTTGAATAATTTTTTTGAATGTTTGAAGGAGAGAGGAAATGTGCGGCCTTTTATATGTGAGGTGTGTGGGACACTTCTAATTTTTAAAAATAAAATAGTTTCCCCACATTTTTTACATGACAAAAGGGTCAAAAATAGATTATTATTGATCATTAGACATTATAATCTCTATATATTTCCATAAATTATATTTTATACTAGTTTTCTGGAAATTTTAACCCTTATATATTTTGTTTAACCTCCCCTTGTAAATCCATTTTTACCTTAACTATAGTAAATAATTTTTATTGTTTTCACTATTCATTTTGATAAAAAAAAGAATGTTCACATTATAAGATAATATAAATTATTATGATTCCAAATATGGAATCCATTTTTCCAAATTACATTCATTGTAGTGTAAATATATAATTTAAAATTATTCTCGTAAATGCGACAAGAAAACCGATTTTCAAAGAGAATGTTTTCACTAGTTTACAATGTTTTTATATAAAAATTCAATATAAAAATGATTCAAATAAAATAAATTGGATTAATTGATAAATATTTGAACTAATTTTACTTTTAAACTAATTCATAATATTATTTATCTTTATATATAATTTAAATGAATGGCAGTTTTCAATAAAATTCAGTATTTGTCACTATTCATGAAAAAATGAAACGTTTGAGAAAAGTCCCAAAAACTAACCCTAATATAATTTTTCTATTATGATTCCAAAAATAAATTTAATTTTATAAAATAAATTTTCTAATACTAGTAAAAATTAATTATAAATTATTCAAGGAGAGAGCGCCTGAACTATCTTTTAAAAAAAACCTAATGTTTTTAAGAAAACATTTATTTTTTATTTTAATGATTATTATTTTATTTGTAATATATAGATAACAATTTTTTAATAATTTATTTGTTAGTATTCAAAACCATCAATTTATGGGATATTTTATAATAGTATACTAAATTACATATCATTTAAACTTAGGGTTACATGGTCCACATGTTATCAAAGAGATTTAAATAAATATAATTCATGGGTTGTTTAAGATTATTGTTGCACATTTCATATTCTCTAGAATTAAATATTATTATTTTATAATTTTGGGGTGTTAAATTCTCCTAAAGCTAAATAAATTTCCACCATGCAATTTAAACATGATCTCACTAATCAAGGGATTCGTTTTTAGAAATACCATTGTTGAATAACCCACACAGTAAAAATAGTTAATAAAATATCCTATTACTAAGAGATAAAGAGAAATAAAAAAATCATCTAGAATAATGTATAACACGGTTTTTATGTAGGAGAATAATGGTGTAAGATCCTATCCATTTCTGAAGTCATCTCATGTACGTTTTTAGGTATTTTTGAGGTTTTCAAGTTCTTTTGTTTTGGAGTAGTTTCTTGGGGTGCAATAGGGTGAAATTTTAAGAAACACTGATGGATATTGGGCTATATGTAGTTAGACAAACCATGAAGCTAAACTGTGCCAAAAATGAAATGTTAGATAGAGATAACTACATGGTTTGTTCATGTTTTTTCTAACTGTGTGTCCAAACCGTTCCAACCATGAAAACATGGATAGAGAGGTCCTCATGGTTGGCGCATAGTTTTCCCTAACCATGCGCCTCTACCCAAAAAAATGTGCATGAAAAATTTAATATACGAAAATACTTTTTAAAACTATCCAAACACATTTATAATTCCATATTTAGACCTTGGCTTGGGCTTGAAATATTCTAGGTGTTCCCATAGTCTTCCAGAGGTATTCCAAGGTGATTCTAACAACTTTCTTTGAGATCCAAAGCTCGGATTAAAGATTTATCTCTCCCCATTAAGTGTATTTCATCCCATTGCTTCTCTCATTCATTCCTCTATATCTTCTTAATCTTTTCATGGAATATATCCACCATTTCCATGTATCTATAACTATGAGTGGAGATCTAGATCTTGGATTGTGGATCTAGATCTAGATTTACATGATCTCGATGCCTTTGATCTTAATTTTTGTTTAGGAATTTAGATCTGATGCCTGATTGACAACATTGGGCCTCTCAGATTTTGGGGATTTATGTTGGGCTAATATTCATCAATAAACTATGGTAGGCGGTCTAAATACAACTCATATTGTCTTGGATTTGATATGTGAATGTGAGTTTATAAAATTTCTAACTTCCCTTGATAATTGATTTCCTAAATTAGAGTAATTATTAATGGGGAATTTTTAATTGTGATTACCTTGTGATTAATTGATAATTGAATCACAGAACAAATGAACGGGGGTTACCCAAATTGATATTGTAATAGAGATATTTAATTTATTTTGATAATATAATTAATTGGGGGAAATTGGTTATGAAGTGATGTTGGCTATGAAAGATAATTAATTGTGAGAATTAATTATGTGCCATAATGTTGGTCAAAGATGATTAATTTTGAGAAATAATTATGAAAATTTGAGATTTGATATAAATAATTAATTATGAAAAATTAATTATGGGATGATAATTGGGTTAATTGATTAATTAATAAATAAATTAAGTAATGGGTTGCGTGATTAGTTAATTGTTTATACAACTAATGGCCTTAAAAATATTTAACTAATCATTGGATTAGTAATGGAATGATGCAGCTAATTCATGTGAATTAATGAATGAATAAATGACTGAGATTTTTGTGGTGCTAGACATGGAATTCTAGAATGATTAGAAGTTGGGAGTTGGACATGGCATTCCTCCCCAATAATTATGCATGCTTGAGATTTTGTGTTTCTAGGCATGACGACCTACACAAAATGAGATATAAAGAGATAGGAATGGTGACCTACACTTAATGAGATTTGGGGTGCTAGGCATGACGACCAACACCTAATGATTAATAATAATGAATGATTATTCCAATGGGAAACATGGATTGAAACTGGACCAAATGTTATTATTAAAGATTAAATCATAGTGTGATAACTTTTTAATTATGCATTGTATTTATTACTTCAAAGAACTTCATGCACTACCTTTTGACTGGTCTTGTTTTAGAAACTGTTGGTGGGGACTAATGAGTTGTACTCACACCCTATTTGGGCCACCTGATCGGCACCCGAGTAGAGTTTTTTGTTGTAGGAAAACATAAGGGAAAGGTCTTGGGATAGGTTCTTTTTTGGGTTTGGAGCTTGGGAGAGGGAAAAAGATGTTGTTTGGGAACTTCTTTGGAGCCTTTGTGTCATTACTTTCTGTTTCATTGTAGACACTTGACACTTGCATTGTCACAACATGTTTTACCTTTCTGTTGAGTAATTTATATTCTTGTTTTGACTATTACATGATATAGTATAGTTCTGATAATTTATATGCTCCCTAACTTGGTTATTGTTTTTTACTTCTGTTGGTGTATTATTCTGATAAAATAGGGTATAGTATACCCACGAATGACTTACCAGACCCTCACTACTAGCCCGCACCATCTGGCATATGGGGAGGCATGCTTGAGGGCATGTGGTCAATCGACTTCGGGCACCGTTTAGTGGAACCTGGGTCGGGATATTACAAAGTGGTATCAGAGGAGTTTTCATTTCTTTCTTCTTTTTTTGTCTTACTATTTAGTGAAAGGTATATTGGACACTAAGAATAGTCAAGGCTTGGTAATGAGATCATGTGTGGGAGTTTCAAACCCATGTATGAGGGAAAATCCACGTACTCAGGGTGGGATAGATATGATTGTTGTTTTTTGTTATGATTTGATATTATTTCACCTTGGTTAACGCACTTGAGGTGTGATGTGATATTTGTTTTCAAAATTCATGAATTTTGATTTTAGGCCTAAAGAGGCATGATAGTTGAGTCTGCATGAATCATTCTAGGCACTCAAGTTTTTTATGACATGAATCACTCTAGGAACTCATAGGAAAATGGGTTATGGGTAATTTGTTGAACTTGAACTGTTTTCCCCTTATTGTGAGATTAAAATAATGATGAAAAATGAGAATAAATGGGTGTCTAATGAGAACCTTGATTGATGAAATGAGTCTGATTAATTTATTAATTATTGAATTAATTAATTTTAGATAATGTGATTAATTAATGGTTGGATTAATTAATGATAATTAATGTACCCTTGTTAACCAAGACCTAGGAGTAAGATGATTAAGGGTAGTTATAGGGCCTTAGAGTTGACCATGTGGTGAGAAAAGGGATAAAGAACATATCGAATCTTGTTGTGTTCATTTTTTCCCTTACGTAAATGTTATATGGTTTTGTTATGAGACCTGATATGTATGTTTGGCTTGGTAGAGATATTCTTATAGGACGGTTGTTGTGGGAGAGACTGGGGGGTATGCACTAGAACAAACTTCCAGATAGGGAACTTGAGGAACCATTGGTATAAGAATAGGAGGAAGGGGAATAGTTCTGAGAGATGTTTTCCTATTTTATGAAGTTTATATAGAGAGAACCAAGGAGGGTTCTAAAAAGCATGTCTGAGTTGACAAGGGATTTTCAGCTGCATCAGCCTCTTACTTTTACTAGAGAGGGTGGAACTAAGGCATCTGAATTCTGGATTGAATCTATAGAGATGATACTTGAAAATTTAGAGACTATTGTTGGGAGGTGGGTTAAGTTGGCTACTTATATGCTATGGGGGTCATTGAAGCATTGGTGGGACATTCAGGTTCGATTTTGATAGACTGATGATAAGTTATGGAAGGACTTTCTAGAGAAGTTATTGTAGCACTTCTATCTAGAGACACTAAAACAAAATATGGATTCATATTTTATGCATCTAGCCCAAGGAATCATATCTGTAATGGATTATACTGAACATTTCACAAATTTACTATGTTTTTCTCCGTCTTTGGTAGAAGATGAGGCTTCCTTGGAAGGAATATTTGAGGATACACATAGGTGTGAAATTATGTCCCTGGTAAATATCTTTAGGCTGAAGAAATTATCAGAAGTTGTTAATCAATCTCTCATTTAAAAGGGGAACCCGAAGGATGATTTCAGTGTTGGACAAGTAACTATCACTGGAAGACTAGGGAGCGTGCCTTCCAATAGTAGGAAGCACCATTATAAGAACCTTATTCAAGATAGTGGAAATCAAGTTGGATAGTCGAGATGAATAGTTGCATCAAATCTTACACTTATGCTTTTCCGCCAGTGCAGTAGGAAGGGATACTATTATACACATTGCCCTCAACCACTGGTGGATTACTGGTTTTATGAAAAGATGGATCACCGATAGGTGTTCTGTTGAAAGTAGTGACAAGTTGGTGTTGAGAGTGTAGCTACTCAGAGTCAGAGTGTGGGAAAGGGGTCTTATACACCATATAGGTCAGGAAGATAGAGTTATATTGAAAGAGGTGGTAGAGGTAGTGGATGTGGTGTTTCAGGGTGTGAGTTATTGTATCAGCAGAGTGGGGATACTCAAGGGAGTCAGACCACCCAACATAGAATAGGGGCATGATAGTTACATGCAGTGAAACCTACCCTTATGGAGAGTGAGGTTGGTCCATCGACAGTGAGAGGTACTATTCTAGTTGCTTCTACTTTAGATACTTCCATATTTGATATTGGTGCCTCTCATTCCTTTATATCTTCCAATCTTGAAAATGGTTTGATCCTATAGGTGGAGTCCATGAGCAGGGTGATGAATATTGATACACCATTGGGAACACGGTCTAGGGAAATCTGTTTATGAAAGGGATGTTCACTAGAGATCAGAGTGTATTGTTTTCTTTGGGATATTTATGTCCTTGATATGACAAGATTTGATTTGATTATGGGTATGGACTAGCTAGTCATATACTGAGCCCACATAGATTGTTACTACTAGAGAGTGACCTTCATATCTCTTAAGGATGACTAGTATGTTCGTAGTGGAGAATGGGATATCCATATAGACCAAGCTGGGCCAATTACTCATCAACTAGGATAGCTCGCATCCAAAGTATCTAGTTTTTTCTAAAGGATGGGATTGGTAGGAAAGACTTCCTTACACTAGTAGTTGAACTGTTTGAGAATGTATTTTCGAAATACTTTTCAGGGTTTCCACCTAAGGGAGATACGGAATTCACTAATGAGCTCATACTAGGGGCTGATCTGGTATCTATTACACCATAAAGAATGGAACTTACTGAGCTTCAAGAGATCAAAATGCAGTTGAAGGAGTTGGGGGATAAAGGGTTTATCTATCCAAGTATGGCGCCTCAGGGATAACCTATTTTGTTTTCAAAGAATGATGATGGGAGAATACACAATAGTATCAATTACGGGAAGTTAAATAAAATGACCCTGAAGAACTGATATCCTCTTCTGCATACTGATGATCAATTTTACCCGATGAAGGGGGATTGTGTGTTCTCAAAGATTGATTTGAGATTAGGGTATCATCAAGTGGGAGTTAGGACCTCTGATATACCAATAAATACTTTCAGAAGTAGGTATGGTCTTTATGAGTTTTCCATAATTCTAGTTGGGTTGAAAAATTCTCTAGTAGTGTTTATGGCCTTGATGAACAGGATCTTTCATCCTTACTTAGATTGGTTTGAGGTGGTGTCTGTGGATGAAATCTAGGTGTGCTCTAATACTCATGGAGATCATGCCCAACATCTTGACATCATATTGGGTACACTAAGAGAGAATCATCTATATTCCAAGCTATCTAAATGATAATTTTGGATTAATTGGGTACACTTTTTTGGGAACATCATCTCAGAAAAAGCTATGGCGGTAGACCCAGATAAAGTACATGAAGTTTTTTCTTGGGAGAATCCTATGAATATTTTATATATCTGAAGCTTTTTGTGATTAGCTAGTAATTACAGGAGTTTCATTCTGGACTTTTCTCAATTGGCAGCACTATTTTCATGTTTGAAAAAGAAGGGGATAATGTTTGATTAGAAAGAAGCATGTAAGAATGAATTATTGGAGTTGAAGAAGTTCCTGATATTTTCACCAATTTTTATCATACCCGAGTAGTGTGAGGAGTACAGTGTGTATTGTGACACCTCTTGGATCGAACTCAGAGCTATGTTGGTGCAAGGGGATAGAGTCATTGCTTACGGCTCTCGGTAGTTGAGTACACATGAACATAATTACCCTACACATGATCTTGAGTTGGCAGTAGTGGTTTATGGTCCTTAGTGTTGGTGACACTGTCTTTTGGGTGAACGGTTTATATTTTTTATGGATCAGAAATTCTTTAAGTATATCTATTCACAATGCGACTTGAATCATTAGCATCGAAGATGGGAAGAGTATATGCAGTCCTTTTATTTTGAATTAGAATATACACCCATGAAGGGGAATAGTGTGGCTTATGTATTGAGTAGGAAAACACAGACTCAGTTGGTATATGATTTGAGTGAAGAGTGGAAGATGATGAATTTTCTAGAGGAAATGCATGAAGTAGATCAGGAGAGTCAGGATAGGATGACTCTGATTTCTTTAATAGTGGAGTCTACACTCTTGAGATAGATCAGGGATAGGAATTATAAGGATCTAGACTGTTTATCATTAAGGGAAAGCCTTGAAGGTGGGGATACACCTTCATACTAGATAATAGATGTGGATCAGATCATCTATGTGAGAAATTAGGTTGTTGTGCCTATGAATATGCGAGAGGAAATAATTTGAAAATTTCATGCTTCAAAGTGGGTGGTACATCCTTGGGTGAAAAAAATATATCGTGACCTAGGAAGATAATTTTTGTAGTCAGGAATGAAAAATGAGATAGTAGGGTTTGTAACAAGATGTTTCACTTATCAGTAGGTGAAGGCATAACATCAACGACTTGGAGGCCTATTGAAATCGTTGCCACTTTCATAATATAAGTGGGATGACGTGACTATGGTTTTCTTGGTAGGAATTCCAAAGAATATTAGGAATAATGATGTTATTGTGGTCATTATGGATTGAATAATGAAGGTATCTCATTTCTTTCCTATTAGGGAAACCTTTATAGAAGAAAAATTTGGAGAAGTGTATGAAAAATAGATAGTTCATTTGCATGGGTTTCTACAAACTATTGTTTCATATCACGATTCACGCTTTACATCACGCTTCTGTTAGGTCTTTCAGAAGGCGCTTGGTACATAGGTTTTATTAATCACATCATCCCATCCACAAAAATCTGGGAAATTCGAGTGTACTATATAGGTGCTAAAGGATATGTTGTGAGCATGTGTGCTTGACTTTGGTGGTTCTTGGGAAAAGCACTTGGTTTAGTGGAGTTAGCTATAACAAAAATTATCAAGAATCTATAAATATGGAACCGTATGAAGAACTTTATAGTAGAAATTTTAGATCATCGCTAGGTTGGATGGAGAAGGGTGATTCAAAGATATTGGGACTGAGTCTCGTTCAGGAGACATTGGAGTAGGTGCGGTTGATTCAGAAATGTTTTTCTATGGCTCAGAGTAGGCATAAGTCATATGCTAATAAATGGAGGTGACCCCAAGAGTTTACAAAGGGTAATCGTGTATTCTTTTGAGTGTTTTCTAGATTGGGTCGACGTAGGATACGGTGGTAGGGAAAGTTAGCACCCATATTTGTAGGATCCTTTGAGGTGCTAGAGTGAATCGAGCCATGGGCGTACTGATTATCCCTTTTATATGATTTTAGTGCTATGCAAGATGTTTTCCATACATCACAACTATGGAGGTATCACACCGGCCCTTGTCATTTAATTGATATGGAAGAGGTTGACCTTGAGATAGATGCGTCCTTTGAAAATCATCTGATACGTGTGTTGGGTTGTAGTGAGAATGTGTTATGGGGAAATACCATTCTATTAGTTAATGTGTTATGGAAACATGTATTTGTTCATGTGGAAACTTGGGAATGATAAGAATACATGAGGGATCAATGGACTAATCATTTTGGCTCTGAATCTTAGAGAAGTTCGAGAGTGCATCTCGAGGAAGAGTTGTTATAAAGCAGGGAAATTATAAGATCCCAACATTTTCTTGAGTCATCTCAGGTGAATTTTCTGTCACTTTTTAGGTTTTTAAGTTCCTTTGTTTTGAAGATGTGTATTGGGGTGTGTTTGGGTGAAATTTTAAGAAAGACTAATGGGTAGTGGGATGCACACGGTTTGCACACAGTTTGACAAACTGTGCTGCTAAATCATGCCAACCATGCCAAACTAGACAGAGAGGCCATCATGGTTTATGTATGGTTTTTCTAACCATGTGACCATACTGTGCTAACCATGAAAACCTGGATAGAGAAGTCTGCATGGTTGGCACATGATTTTCTCTAACTACGCTCCTCTACCTAGGAAACCATGCACATGGAATTTAATATATGAAAATACTTTTTATAACCAATTGAAAAACCCAAGACTATTATATTTTGACCTTGGTTCAGTCTTGAAAAATTATAGGTTCTCCCAGAGACTCTTGGAGGGATTCCAAGGTGATTGAAACACCATTCTTCAAGATCAAAATACCATATTGAATATCCACTCTCTCCTCGGTATGTAGATTTCATCCTGTTTCTTCTCCCATTCATTCCTCTATCTTTCCTTGATATTTTCTTGGAGGATATCCACCGCTTCCATGGATCTGAACCTATGAGTTGAGATATAGATCTAGATTCTCACGATCTTAATGCCATTGATCTTAATTTTGGTTTATGGATTTAGATCTGAAGCTTGATTGATGACATTTCACTGCTCAGATTTTGGAGATTTACATTGGGCTAAAATCATTCAATTAACTGAGGTAAGTGGTCTAAATCGAACTCCCATAGTCATGGATTTGATATGTGAATGTGAGTTTATGAAATTTCTATCATCCCTTGATAATTTATTTCCTAGATTAGAGATATTTGGAATGTAAAATTTAGACTTTTGATTTCATTGGTGATTAATTAATAATTGAATCATGAAACAAACAAAGGGGGGTTACCCAAATTGATATTGTAATTTAGATATTAAATTCATTTGGATAAGATAATTAATTTGTGGAAATTAATTATGAAGTGGTGTTGATTATGAATGATAATTAATCATTATAATTAATTATGTTTCAAAATGTTGATCAATGATAATTAATTGTGAGAATTAATTCTGAAAAGTTGATATGTGATATGGATAACTAATTTTGACAAATTAATTATGGATTGAGAATTTTGTTGATTTATTAATTAATTAATGAATTAATTAATGGGTTATATGCATAGTTAATTTTGGAGTTATCTAATGGCCTTTTAAATTTTTAACTAATCATTGGATTAGTAATGAAATTATGTGGCTAATTCTTGTGAATTAACGAATGATTAAATGGATTAGATTTGTTTTTCTTCTAGACATGGAGTTCTAGACTGATTAGAAGTTTGGACTTGGACATGGCGTACCTATCCAATAGTTATACAAGCATGATATTTTGGGGTGCTAGGAATGGAATCCTACACCGAATGAGATATATAGTGATAGGAATGAAGACCTACACTTAAATGGATTTGGGGTGATAGGCATGATGACCTACATTGAATGATTAACAATAATGAATGATGATTCAAATGGGAAACATGGATTGAAACTGATCCTAATGTGAGGATTCAAGATTAAATGACAATGTGATAACTGTTTAATTATGAATTTTATTTATTGCTTCATAGATCTGTATGTGCTATCATTTGATGGGACTTATTTCAGACACTATTGGTAGTGGCCTACTAAGTCATACTCACCCCGTATTCGGACCACATGATTAGAACCTAAGTAGACTTTGTTGTTGTAGGATAATATAAGGGAAAGGCCTTGGGATAAATTGATGTTTAGGATTGGACTATACGAGAGGAAACCAGACATGGTTTGGGACCTTCTTTGGAGTCTTTTCATCTTTACTTTTAGTTTCATTGTAGACACTTGACGCTTGCATTGTCATAGCATGTTTTTCCTTCTAGTAGAGTATTGTATTTTCTTTTTTTGACTATTATATGACATGGTATTATTCTAATCATTTATACGCCTCCACACTAGGTTATTACTATTTTCTTCCACTGGTGTTTGATTCTGATAAAATAGGGTATAGTCTCCCCAATACTGACTTACCAAACCCTCGCTGCTAGTCGGCACCCACTGGTGTACAGGGAGGTGCGCTGGAGGCATGTGGCTAACTGCCTTGGGGCACTGTTTAGTGGCACCTAGGTCGAGAGGTAACAATTAGTGTTATGTAAAGATGTTGAAATGGGAAAAACCATAAATATTTATTAAGAAAGATAATGATCATTGATCATAAAAATGTAAATTATTAGTGAAAAGATAATTACCTAAAAACCATAAATCTGTAAAGATTTAAAATACCATATGATTACTAGGATATGAAGGTAAAGGGATAAAAAAAATTCCAAGATCCTTTTCCTAAAGTTGAGTGACTCCTTTACTATCTAAAAATATAAGGAAATATACATACTTGATATGTTTCTATTTTATGAAAAAAAATATTCTTTGGTTGTGTTTAGATAAATTTCCAATTCATATATTATTCCTAGAAAGTAATATCCACAAATTGATTACTTCTGAAGCAATGAATTTAACTATTAATGGATCGTAAGATCCATACAAGAGTGAAAATTATTTCTATCAATCACTAACTTTTTTCCAATACCAATTTGGTTAGCACAAGTTATCCAATATATAAATTAATCATTAAACCTAAACTGTTACACTACTTTTTCAATGTTAATTTTTATCAATAAAACCATTTAACTAAAAAAAATTCCATATTAACCCAGACATCATGTAAGTCAATGTTAGGCAATAAAACCCCATTGTCCTTTTGTTATGGGTTGAAGCCTTGTGGAAATTCTGGATGTGATTGGTTTCCACCCATCAAGATGGTTTTCATTTTTCTAAAAGAATATTAATATATTTACTATAAAATTCACAAAAAAATTTAATTGAAATCCTTGAAATTAAATTAATCATTAAATAACTATTTACTATGTTTTTCAATACTACTTATTTTTTCCCACAAAATATAAAAAAAATATTTGACTATTGTTAAAATGTCATTAATAATCATATGAACCCTACAGGTTATCAATACCTTTAAATTTATGTCTGTAAATTAAAGTCATTATTCGTAAAATAAAACTTTCATATAATAAACCATTGATTTTTATTCCTGTAAATGTTTTCCAAAAATATGCTTCATCATGTTATATCTCTACCACAAAAATTTTAAAAAGGGATGTTTAGGAATATAAATTTATGAGAAACCTAAAACTAAAAAAATAATTTCGTTCGTAAATCATATGTTAAGGAATACATGTGAAATTTAGAAATTTAATAGAATCCTTAAATGTTTCATGAGTTCTATACAAAAAATAAAATTGGTAAAAATACTTATATAATATAATTTTGGAAACCTAATAAATACTTCAACCATATTATTTCAACATAATACCTTACCTGGTAAAGGGTTTAACCTTTAGAAGAGGAAATTGATTCAGATAATTCTTAGGTTCTCTACATTAAAGAAAACAAAATATAAAGGGATCCCTAGGATGATATTTACTTTCATCCATTGTACTCATCATTTTTTCATAACAATTTGTTGATTCATTCCTTTATTTTACACACATGAATCATTTTCTCAATCTATTGAGACACTTTACCTGGTGTATCTTTCCACATTTCTCACATGATGGAAATATTTCATTATTTCCTCCATGGTATCCACTACTAAGGATCTTATGATACATAATCATTCTATTATTTGATTAGTCTAAGTGTTGGTTAATGTATAAGTTGCTAATAATATTTTAGGAAAATTGATTAGGAATAATCAAAACATCTTTTACTCCTATAATCATCCAATTTGTATTCTCCATATCCACCATATTTTCATTCATGTTTGATTTTAACATGATTCTTTCAAGTTCCATCCATTGACTAAAACTAGAAAGTATAGTGTGAGAAATAATTATCATTGAAAGAAAACCATATAATATTCTATAGGATGTCTAATTCATGAGATTATTTTCAATATAAGACACCTTAGGTTTAACCTAGGTAAATCATTGTCATCATCTATTCAAATATTTCATGATGGTTTTTAATGAAAATGTAAATTATCCAAAGCATATCCCTCAACAGTGTAAAACCAGATGCGCGGTAAGGATTTTTGTTGTGCACCACATGACAATTGGTTTAATCACAATATTCCCTTTTGGGATTTATTACCCATAAGTACATTATTGATATATCCAGATCCACTTGTAGTAGCCATACAATGACATATTGAAAGGAAAAGACCCATAATATCTATATTACCAAAACATTAGGATGTTCTTCTATACTTATCCTCAAATTCTATCATATTATTATGATTTATAATCTATGTTTTCCTAAATATATTTCCCAAGTATTATAATAAACTTCCTATAATACCAACTATAGAATCCATTATCCCAATAGCCTAGAGTCGGGGTCTTCTTTATTAAATCTGCATAAGATATAAGGAATTTTATCCCAAAGGACAAAACAGTTCATCAGTCTATGTAAATTATATACATATATGAATCCCATATTAAATTTGAAAACAAAAATAATAACATATTTTTTTGATAATATCATTATCCCCTCTAGAATTTCTTTACATGTCATTCATAGTACAATTCCTAGATTCCTAGGAAAAAATAAAAAATAAGGGTGAGATCAAATTTTTAGTAAGGTTTAAGTACAAAAAAATATATCATGAATCCAAAGGAATAAATGACATGGTAGGGTAAATAAATAAACCCAAATTTCATTTAAATAATTTAAAAACCTTGATTAGATAATACATAATCTATATAAAAAGTTAAATAACCGAAAACACATTCCATTTTATCAATAACTTTACTATCATAACTGGATAATGCATAATCAATATAGAAAGGTAAATAATAGAAACCACATGCCAATTATTAAATAAATCGATAATTAAATGAATCCATACATAATATAATTATGAAAATATCATGGATAAAAATAAATAAATTATCAATTAACGAAATAATTAATTATTAGACATCATGGTCTTAGGTATAATGAAAACATCTACTATCAAGATATATCCTCAAGACAGTTTAAAACTGTTGGGTATATGCCCATTTAACTATGGGTATCCAACTCATTCATATCATGAGAATAATGATGAATTGAAATGTTATCAATAACCAGGACCCACCAGTGTATTCATGTCCACATCATTTCCCATATATGGAATGATCAATTTAAAAAATTGACAATGTGCCTTATCATCAAATATATGTATTTAGTAAAGAATAATGAGTTATCAATATTTCCATAGATAAACAAATAAATTTCAATTTTGAACTACTTATTTAGAAGTGGTTTATATCATCAAAAATTAACATATAAATTATAAATAATATGTATATTTAGGGGAACTTTAATGTCTAGTGATCATATATAAGTGAATATTTCATGAAAATGTTAATGACAACAAAAATAAATCAAGAATGTTATTTTCAATACTTTGTAAAAATGGTAATAAACCATAAATAAAAAAATACGGATAATATCAATCTAACATATTCTAATTAGAGTAAAAATAAGTTCTTATTTTCATTGATGAATTTAAATACCCTGAGAACATAATTAAAAACATTCTCAAAGAAAATATCCTTTTCATTTTGAAAAACAAAATGAAACTAAAATTTCATAAGAAATTTGGAAAATAAATTTTTTATTAATTAATATTTTAAACATATAATGGAGTATTTTAATAATTTTATTATTCATAATGATTTGACCTTTTTTTTATCTCATACACGTTAAAATAAAATATTTTTTTAATTTTTCTATAAAAATCCAAATTGGAATTGTTTTTTAAACGATATAAATATTCCTTTAAAAACCTTTTTTAAAAAGTAAAAATCTCTAAAATTTCATTAATAAGTAATTTTAAAAAAGGTAAAACACATTTCCCAAAACCTTTTTAAAAAAATAGTATGTAAACAAAAGATGCATTTGAAATAAAAAAGATGTTCTAGCAAAGAGAGTAATGAAGTTTTATTTTCTAAAACATATTTTCTCAATTATTATAAGTACCATGTAGTGGGAAAATGGTACTAATACTTTAAAAATTAATTAATAACTATAGGATAATAACATTAATGGGTTTATTAATTAATTATCAAATAATTTACTTCTATTTAAATTCAAGTATGACAATCCCCATTAAAATGAGATTATGAAATAAACATAAGAAAATATCCTAATGTTGGAATGAGAATTGACCAATCATTAAATTCTTTATATCAAATCTGAATCAACATAGAACAACTAAAAATAAAATTTTAATATAATAAAAATTCATTTGACACATAATCTTTAAATAACAAAGATGACAAAAAAGTAATATAACCCAATGAAAAGAAATTGAGTTATCAAATTCATTACCACTTGGTAACTCTTAATTAAAATATCGTTGGATGAAATAGTTTAAATTGAAACATAGAATTCTATAAATTATTTCTAAATCATGATATTACATTTTAAATGGGTAGTATATACACCAAATAAAAGAAATTAGGTGCATAAAATTACAATATTCTTCAATGTAGGGACATTGAGATGAAGTCCCTTACCCAACGTTTCCTTTTGGTTGAACATGCTTTAACATCTGATGTAGTGGTTTAAAAAATGTTATTAACTTATAAAAAACTATATTAATAGTTATAATATCATAAATTATCCTTTTATAATATATTATAACTTGTTCATTAATAATTTTTTATTATTTACATTGTTTCAGGTGTTTAAATCCTTGGTTTCCCATGTGTTTTTGTCATAAAATATATGGTTCTTATGAATTTTATAAAGTTATACCTTATCTATAATAATTATAATTAAATAATTTTTATTTTTATATATCATGTTTTCTTTTATTACCAATCTTGAAACATGATTTTAAGAAATTAAGTATGTTATGATCATAGAAATGGTAGGTCATACGTACGTATGAGTAACATTTTCATTTTTCAATGATCATTTTATAAATAAGGTAAAAAATATTTAAACTTTAAATAGTAATAAAAATATCAGAAATAAAATATTATTTATTAAATTATACTTATATATATTATCCATGTGGTTTGGTGATGAAAATAGAGTCATGTCACTTTGTGAATGAGGTAGTACACACATACCTGAACGATGTTGTCATATTTTAGTGAGTGAAAAGGTATGAAATAAAATAACATATATTATCTTTTAATAATGATAAATATTTTATTAATATTATAATTATTTAAATTATATAAAATATAATAATTTACTTTATCCTTATTACTATCCAGGTAAGGAGTTAGTGAAGTCGAATCACATTGCTTCGTGAGGTGGTTGTCTACTGCACACATGAGAGAAATTATTGTATCCCCTATGAAATGGAATGTACAAACATATATGGTATAATTACTCTAGAGGAATAATTATTTTAAAAATATCATTTATTTACTTTATTTCTATCATCATACACAGTCACGATAGGTGGTAATGGAAAAAACGAATGATATCGGTTCACAAGGCGGTGGTCTGTCATACACAAGAATAATGATTTCATAACTTATTTTATGGAAGTGGGGATGGTTTTAGGTCATACCAATAATATGAAAACATATTAATACATGTAATATACTTATTTTATTATATCATCATGGTATAATATGAATTTAGGGTGGTAGAGAAAGTAATAAAACAAAAAATCTTGTTAAAGAAAGATATATCATCTTTGGGTAACCTCCTTAGGTTTTCACCAAAATCCTTCATAGATTGTGTTTCAACCCGAAATAAGGATTACAGGATGATGGGATGGAGTTTTGGAAGTTATTTTAGAAGTTATTTTCTGAAAAAATAGGTTTTATGGTATGATTAATATAAGAAAGGGGGTAGCCTTTTATAAGTGAGGTGAGTGGAAAACTTGTAATTTTTTAAAAGAAAAAGGTGTACCCACATTTTACACATGAGAAAATGTTAAAAATGAATTATTATAAATAAATTGACATTATATAATCTAAATAAGGCCATAAAATATCCATTTTAAAATATTTTATAATCTTTTAACCTTTTTCTTTATAGTTTTCCCCCTCCCCCGGTAAATCCATTTTTTACCTTAACAACGATAAATAGTTTATATTTTTTCACTATTATTTTTGGTAAAATAAAAATTTTACTTTATAAGATAACTTATATTATAATGATTAAAGATATTTAATATTGTTGGAAAAATTCCATTCACATAAGTGAAAAAATCTAATTTAAAATTAATCATGCAGACGTGATGAGAAAGCGGGTTTTGAAATTGAAAATGTTCAAAAGTATACAAAGTTTTTATATAAAAATTCAACATAAAAATTATTAAAATTAAAAAATTTGGATTAATAGATATATAATTGAATTAATTTTACTTTAAAATAATTTCAAAATATAATTTACCTATATAAATAAATTAAAAGAAAAGAATGTTTTCTATTAAAATTCATTATTTTATGCCATTCCTTGAAAAATTAAACATTTTAGAAAAGTCTGAAAATTCCTCCCTAAGATAGTTTATGTATTATGATTTCCAAAATTAACCTCATTTTATAAAATAAATATCCTAAAATTGGGAAAAATGAATTTTAATTTATGTTTTCACAGAGATACTAAACCATATTTTAGACAAAAAAACAGTTTTTAAAAAAACATTTCTTTTTCATTTAAATTATTATTATTTTATTTGTAATCAATATATAACCATATTTTTCATTATTTAGTTAGAAATATTCATTTTTACAAATTTAATGGGTATTTTATAATAGTATATTAAATTATGGTTCATTTGCCTTGGGGTTTTCATGTTTTACAAGCTATTAAAGTGAATTAAAGAAATATATTTCATGGTTTGTATAAAATCAATGTTGCATGTACCATATTTTATCCAATACAGTTTTCTTCTATTAGAATTTTGGGGTGTTAAATTTAGTTTATTTTCTCAATTTTGACCCCTATAAGGATTATTTGTCATTTATTAAAAAGTATTAAAACAAAATGAAATCGTCATTTTAATCCTACCATGCAATATGGGCATCAGATTAATGTGCTGCAAGTCCTTAAAAATCACAAATGAGATAGGGGTCATTTTAATAATATTTAATTATAATCCTAATTCATCTTCTTATATTACAACCCTTGATGTGTAATATCTAATTTTAATGAAAATATAATGAAGAAATGAGAATGTGGGTAACAGCGAGTAATCCAGTCATTAGATTAATACATAGTTAACTCTTACAAATCAATAATTATTTGGGGAACATTCTCCAAATTATTCATGATAAACCAAACTTTTTTTCTCAATTCTGATTCATTTTATTTTAATTGTCAGATTAATAAAAATGTGTAGGTCAAATGATGCATTCAATAATAATGAGAATTTTAGTTGTCGGATTGAAATGTGGTTGGTTCATACATATCATAAATTATTTAAAGATAATTTTACTATGTTTTAATGAATATATAGGCTCATTTTCTATGTTTTCACCACAAAAATGGGTGATATTTCAATTATTAATAAGTTTTAATAATATAAAATCATATTTTTCATAATAATGATCATTCTAAGCATTGGAATCATAAGAGACTAATTCCTAAATACTAAATTTAAACTAAGGATAATTTTACTAAAATTTCAATTCAATATGAAGTTTTATAATCATTTTTGACACCTTGACATATAATATTTCATTTTTAAAACAATATCATGGTGAAATGATAGTTTGAATCATGGCTAGTAGTCTATGAATCAAATTGATGAGTGATTTTTTCCTATATATCAAAAATTATTATTATTATGATCATTATATTATTATTTTTACTAATAAATACTCTCTTTCTAGGGTTTCATCACTTTTAGGAAACATTTTAATTTAATAAGAATGTGATAGTTAGACAGATCGTTCTATTATACCAAGATATTTGGGTATCAGATAGATATTAGGTTGGTGTGTACATATTATAAATTATTCTAATATCCATTTTCAATGTTTTCACCCTAATATGGGTTTGTTTTTTTGGTTTTACACATACATGGATGATTATTAAATTACTAATAAGCTTTTATAATAAAAAATCATATTTTCCATTATACTGAAAAATGTAGTCACTAAATTCATGCACGGATGATTCCTACGGATCAAAAATATATCGAGGATTTCTTTTCTTAGTTTCCATGTAAATATAAAGTCATCTTTATAGTTTCATCCTCGTGAAAGATGATATGTCATTTTAATAAAAAATCCAATGTGAAAATATACATTGGATCATACTAAGAAATTCAATCAATAAATTTGACATATGTTTACATACAATAAGTCTCAAATAATTTGAGGATTATTCTCCAATTTTTTTTATAAAAATAAAAAATTATTTCCTTGGTATTGATAAAATTTAATAAGAATGTGAAGTTCAAACATAATTTTCATTAATACTGGTAAATTCATTGATCAGATTGATGTGTTGCTAGTTTGTACATGTTAGAGTTGACATAGAATTCCTTTCCCTGTGTTTTTCACTAATCTGATCTTGTTTTTACAATTTTGACCCATTTGTTCTAGTAATTTATCAATATAAGAATAATAACATTATAAACGAGTAATATTTTCATTTAAGGTTAATTAATTGTAAATAATATTTTCACAATTAAATTTTGACTGAAAATCATTCCAAAATTACTGAGTGTGTACTATATCCAAAATAATTTGCCTCAATAACTTCCAACTACTATAATATTCAAATTTACTGGTGGAAGGATCTAAAGAATGATGCTTCCTATTAAAAAAAGAAACTAAGGCTTCACCTAAGAAGTGTAATTTTATGGATGTACTTATCCTATACATTCGATAACCTAAGAGATCTATATATAAATAAATATTATGAATAAAATTGGATCAGGAAGAATAAAAAAGTCTAATTTCATGAGCCAACCAAGAAGATCTCGATCTGCAACTACCCCAATCCCACCTCCATAGTCCAGGGGCTGGCGACAAGTGTTGAATGGAATAAGAAATATGATAGGCGTTTTCCTAAGTAAATATACACACAAAAAACCAAATTGATGTAGAAGTGTAAAGGAATAATATAAAACCCAATAAAATCTAGGGTAAAACCTTGAATTTAATAACCACTAGGGGTGACCAAAGTATGATAGAATAAATTGAAATAAAAAGGGGGAAATTCCATGTCCAACCTAAAAGATTTCCTAACCTAAAAAAATAGAATAGTAAAAATTTCAATAGATCCTATGTCTAGATCTCCAAACCACAACCAATATATAAGGTGAAATGCACCAGGGTATCCCTTTTCTCCTCTACAATTTCCTCTAACCTTTCCCTCATCTACATAAGGCACAACATGTACGGGAAAACTCATATTGGGGTGAGTATATACATACCTAATAGGATACCCTGAATGCTGAAGAGAGAGATGTGAGAGACATGATAGGAAAAAAACAATCAACCCATAGACAGAGAGTAACAAAATATAACACCATGTAAACATATACATATACAAATATATATATATATATATATTCTCAAAAAAAGAAAACTGAACAATAGATATAGGGGATCTCTATCTCATAGTCCAGCCCAAGAAATTAGTATACCATTAATTCTAAGACTTCCATCAATGATGCCGAAAATCTCGCATATTTCTGTGTAAAAACATCCATTTTAAACTATTCTTTTATATTTTTCTACACAATATAGGAGTATAATCTCAAGGTAGATGACCCATTCCTTCACTTTATAGAAGAGTTCCCATCAAAGGGTAGAGGTCCCATGCCATCACTCCACAAGAGGATTCCACTATATTATTTGATAAAGGACCCATGCCCTGCCTATTAGGAGGTTTCCACTCTAATGGTCGAGGAACCATTCCCTGATACCAAAGAGGGGTTCCACTCTGATAGTCGATAGGGGAAACATGCCCTATCTAGCTGGAGGGTACCACTCTACTGGTTGATAGAGGACCCATGCCCTGTCCAGTAAGAGGGTGCGACTCTAACGGTATAGTATCCATGCCTTAATACCATAGGATGGTTCCACTCACTAGGTAGATAGAAGAATCATGCTCTATCCCTGAAGGAGGGTTCAACTCTAGTAATAAAGGACATGTGCCCCAAAATCATAGGAGGGAGACACTTTGGTAGGTAAATGGAGGACCCATTCCCTATATCAATAGGAGGGTACCACTCAAAAGTTTGAGGACCCATACCCTATCTCCAATATAGGGTTCCACTATGATAGGTTAGTAAAAGACTCATTCTTTAACTAAACTAGGGGGTTCCACACTATGGATATACAGAGGGCCCATGACCAATACTGACAGAAGGGATCCACTCTGATCTCTCTAATGATCATTCATGATCACTGTCATCATTATGTGTCAACTAAAGAAGAATCGTGATCATAAAATCCATCATCATATATAAAAAATCCACAATGAAGGCCACAATAACTTTTTATATGATAAAACACTCAAGATAGGATACTCATGGGCCAAAATCTAATTCCAATCATAAGACATATGATCGATATAAGTTTCCTAAAAAAAGTAGTGTTACATTCCATGTATGGGTACCACATGGCGTGTGGTCCTACTCTTTTTTTTTCATGTTCTCTCTATCACATGGATCCCTATCCATGTAATAGTACATAATGTATATGTAGACTCAACAATGTTTCTAAGCCACTTGGGGTAGATTCATTTTCTTTTGGAGATGCCCATGTCTTTTGGAACATGTATATATACACTAGTCATGTCCATGTACCAAGCCATGTACCGGTACACATCATGTTCCTGGGTGTGCCTATGCTCATGTACTCTCAAAGTACACATTGGCTCACCAGCACTGAGTCAAACATCATGTGGTGGTCCCACATGGTGTGTGATATTTAACTCACCCAGAAACCATATTCGTTTCATTCATGGCCCTATATGTCTTATTTTGTTCAAGCTGCATTGTGTGTAGTAGGTTTTTTTCACATAAATCCCATATCTACTTTGGCGTTCCAGATCCATATCCTTGGTAGTGAATCTCTCCTATTGCTTGCCCAAAATTGAAGGGTAAGACTACATTCATTGATTCTGGCCCTCTGATGGCCAAAAATTAAATTTTGATATGTCACCTGTAGTTGGTAGGAACATATCATGCAACATCACATCTTCGGCCATCACCCATCACCTCATTAGGTCTCCCAATCCATAGTGTAATCACAATCATCCAAAAATCCATCTAAATCCATCCTTGATTTCTCATTAAATTCATCACATGTGAATTTATCACAAATGCAGGGGTTCGATCGATCTTGATCATGCACAAAAATGTTGAACGGTGTCCCTGTAGGCCTATAGAAAATAATGATAATAATTGTAACACCCTGAGATTTTATGAAAAATATTCCTTTTAATTTCATTAATGTCTTTTGTTGTATGCTACACCAAAAAGAGCTTGCACAACAGGCATCCTTGACTTGCCTTTCATTACACGCAATCGCGACCTTCCTCGATAGCGTGTGTAGTACGCAATACCAAGATTCACTAAACAACGATGTGGTATTAAAATATTATTAAAACTAACCGTTATGAATAGTAATAACCACTTTTTTTAAAAAAAATTAAATTAAATTTTTCAAAATGGACTTCATTTCTGGATTTGGAATATCGAAATTATCTTAAGGTGAAATTTTGGTACTTTTCAGATAACTTTCATTTTCTGATCAATAGTGAAAATCACTAAATTTTAATTAAAAATAACCTTTTTAATCAAAATAATTAATAGTGATAAATTATTAATTTTAGTGGTTTTAAAGTATATTTAGAATATATTTTTACAATTTAATGCAATTTTGGTCATTGGATGTAATTTCACATTTAAAGCAGACATAAACAAGTGTCAATCTTTTGATAGTTATTATCTCTTAAGAACATGCTATTTGTTTAGACGATGGGAACTAATTTTTAAATTAATTAGGGAAAATTATATGTTTTGAATTTGTTAAAATATACATCATTTTTTAGTTCATAATATTAAATATTTCTTAGGCCAAATTTTTGGTATTTTTCTGGAAACTTTCATTTTTTGATGAATAGTGAAACCACTAAGTGGTAGTTAAGAAAATGAATTTTTCATAAAACATAATTTTACCTCTTCTGTGAGTGGAATTTCAAAATTCCGAGAGACACGGTTGATGTCAGTAAGTAAAATTTGGTTCAATGAGATGAAAATAATTTTTGGTGAATAGTACCTTTTTACTTTTTTTTACCACGGTTAAAAGTAAATAGGGTAATTAAGGGTAAAAATGATATTATTATTACCCTAAAACATGTACTAATTATATTGTATAAGTGTAATTAGACCAAAAACAACCTTAGGAATAAAATATAACTATTTATGCTCACTTGGATTAGATTAGGACATTTATTATTAATTTATTTAAAGAAATGTTAAAATAGTTAAAATCAAAGTTTAATAACTAAATAATTTTTAATATAGGGTTATACATAAGATAAATTCGACTATAAATATTCATTATAAATCTAAAAATATTTCCAACATAATTATATTTTATTTTTATTTTTTAGACATTAAATAATTTAATTTATTTATGACACAAAGATGATGCAGTAATTATCTTATTAATGAAATATTGACATAATCGATGTTATAAATACCAAAATAAATGTAATTTGAGACTTTTTATGAATTACACTAATTTTATAGGTTAATATGACATGTTAGTATTGATTTAATTAACCTTTTTATAACTAATCATTCTGTTATGATTTTCCCAAAAATCAATTACTAAATAGTGTCAAAATTGACATAAAATATTTTTTAAAATAAATATTATATTATTAATTGTTATTTTATTCCTAAAAATCTAAGGTTCGGCCAAATTACTTTGATATGGTTATATATATTAATAATAAACAACATGAGGTTCGTTTTTCAGCTTATAGTAAGTTTATTAACCTTATAGTATAAGAACACAAGAAGACACGGTAAAAGTAAAATTATTTAACTTAATGTTAAATCTAAATGATAAGGTTAAAATAGGAACCTAAAATTATCTAAATTCTATTGGATGAAAGTATTTCTACCCATCCCCACCTTATCTTCTAAATAAATCAATTTGGATCTATTTAAAACCGAATTTGACATTATAATAAAATAATATTTTTTGTTATTCCAAAGGTGCCCCTCTCCTCCCTTATAAAAGGGCGCCTCCTCCCTCTCTTCCTCACACCACTTTGAGCCTTCAATCTAGGAAAAACCCTGACAAATTCTCTTTTCCACTTCCCTATCAACATCCTAGAGGTTCTGGTCTTCCTCAAAGACCAATTTTAGTGCCCTAAAAGGAGATCTCAAAGAGGCGCTTCAAAGAAGAGGTAATGTCCGTTACTGATTCTTTCAACTTTATTTCTTCTTCCACTTCTTCTTCTTAGGTTTTTTCATTATGAAGTAATAACATCAGTATCACTCACATAATGATATGTTATTATAAGAATGAAACAACCATATTTCACCATCTATCCATCCTACGGAAAACAAAATCACCGCGCGTGCGTACGTACAGAATACCGTCTCCACGCCGTGGTGTAATCTATTTTCCACCACCACCTTACTTGGATAGGTATAATGGTGTACATAATAAATATATATGATTATTGTAAAGTTATCTTTATTATGAAATAGTATACATACACTCCAATACAATTCCACGATCATGAGAACGATATCATCGCTCGTGCGTACGTACGGATTGCCGTCTCCACGACGCGATGAGATTCATTATCCACGTTAACCATTCATGAATGAGTATAAAGTATATATAATAAGTAATCATGAAATATATGACATAATAATGATACTGGATTTATGTTTATATATATGTATGTCATCTACTTAATTCCATTCAACTCAATAAGGAAACGAAAACAGCGTTCATGCGTACGTACGACCTACCGTCTCCATGAACGGTGTATTTCTTTCCATTTTCTGATCTATTATATATATGTAAATTCTGAATATATATTATATATAAATCATGTTTTATATTCTGGATTTAAGTAATCATTATCTAAGTAATCATATGAATAATTACAAGTCAAAACACGGACGACAAATGAAACGATTTTACCCAAAACGCTCTTTAACATGGAATTTACAAAAGAACGGGTAAAATAAAGTCATAAGTAAACCATATATGATATCATAAAAATATCTATGATTCTGGAATAAGTCAATAACATTATTTAAATCATTATACAGGAGGTTCGGACACTTCCAAAGCAAATCGGACCTAAGGTAAGGGAAAATATCACAGTCTCATTTTTATCCGAGATTGTTTATACTTTGGTATTTACTGGGGTGTATTTTATCATCCACATCCATGTTTCCTCAATATGTAATATTATTTCCATCCACCTACAATTGTTTAAATCCAATTTCACCCTTCGGTGAGTTTTTAGTAACAAATATAAAATGAATCTTTTGTTGTTTTTCGTACGAGGTACTTTTTGACTTTTCCGACAAAAGTACGAGAATAATGTTTTTTTAACTTATACGGCATGAATGGATTTTTAAAACATTATTTCCAAGAAGCTTCCTTTAAAAGTTTTCAAGTTTATTTTTAATCAACTTCTTTTAGATTATAATTTTATGACATGTTAAGAAATGAAAATTGTTTTTGAAGTAGAAAGGATATTTTCCTCAAGAATGGAGTTCAAGTGTTTTATCAAAATTATTTTCCATCTAAGATAATAATGGGTTCTGTTTCTATCCCTATTATTAAATTTATTTGATTATGTTGTGATGGAATTATTTTTATGAATTCCTTTATCTTATATGAATTGTTTTATGATGTCATGATGTTTAAGAATCCCATTTTTATTACATGGGTTATGCTATGATGTATGGTTTATGATTTTGTGGCAAACATAAAAATAGTATCATTATGAGATGGGTGGGAACTATATCTCCCTCCAATTCATTGGGTAAAGATTTTATATCTCATTATATAGACATGGCTGGAACGGTAGGTTAAACTGGTTCAGTGAAACAGGACAGAAACGAGGAGTTAACTCGGTTCAGAAGTGGACTTAGTCCACTAAGATAGTCTTGGAAATGAGTCTTGACTAATAAGAAATGATTCTCTATGATTATGTGTGTATTAAACAAAGTTTCATGTTTTATGTTATGATTATTGGGATTAAATTTCACTACTATGATTTATCACATGTCATGATATTATGATCTCTTTTGCAGGTTAAGATTTCCAAAATGTTATGTCCTTATGAATATGATGTGATTGATATTTCTTTTGTTTACCCTTACTTAGCATTTGAGATCACCCTTTTATATTTTCTTTTCCCCAGGATATAAGTAAAGGTTTTAGGTAAAAAAAAGGAAGATCCTTATGGGAGATGTTGAAGATCTTTCACCACGATTAGAAGATTATATTCCGAGTTTCCAAAGACACTAAGGTTCATGTTTTCACTAAGGTTCAATGGGTATTCATTCTTCAAGAGAATGCATGATTAAGGTATTCACATGTTTTTAATTTAACCAAAAAGATATATCTTAGGATATATGGGGGATAAATGATGGCATTCACGTGATTGTTATGTGACGTTTCAAGTAATCGTTTTCTTTATACTATGAGCTTGGACTAAAGTATTTTTGATAAGCCTAAAGATTGGAATGGATTATGTTGGACATAAGTTAGTATCATTTAAGGATAGAAGTTTTTTCGATATTACTTATGGGAAGTTATAGTAATGTAGTTTTAAAAAAAGGACAACCTGTAGGATGGTCGACAGCCCATCGCGTCGGACAAGGCTGTGGGAATCGAACCCACAACCGAAGTGTGACTGGACTTTATCACCTCCCACTGGCCTACAGGAAGTCCCTGTTTAGTAGAAACTAGTTTTATTATATTAATCAGTGTGATATATGAAGTATAAGTCCATTTTAGGAACCATATAAGATTAATCTCACTATAGATGGACTTACGTATTTTTTTGATAACTTTTCTAACCTTTTGTTTGAGACAGATGGAATGACTCATCATTCTATCACATGATCTGCTAACACTTCGCGAATAACAAATTCAACTTCATGTCTTTAAGAGATGAAGTGGAAATTGTTCAAGGAACAAACAATAGTGAGATTGTACCAAAATAAAGTAAGTATTTATTCTAATTCAAATTCTTCAACTTTAGGGAAATGATCTTGAAAACTAAAAATTTTGTCCTAGTGCTCTTATATCTGATGAATCAGATGGTACCTTAGATCATCACAAATTTATGGATTTGTGATTGCTAGCTTTTCCATATCCATGTTCTCTACCACTCTCGATCAGAACATGATGGTTAGATTTCTCTTCCATATCCATATTTTCACCTATGTGGAATCCCAGTGATTAGTTTATTTGGGTAACCATTACGTTTCATACTTTCGTTTTTAAAGATTGGTTTTTGTATTCCTTTTTACGATGTGGGTTTCTATTAAAGAAACTTTCGAGTAGTAAACCATTTATAACCCCAACGAATTTCGAGGGCGAAATTCATTTTAAGGGGGGTAGAATGTAACACCCCGAGATTTTATGAAAAACATTCCTTTTAATTTCATTAATGTCTTATGTTGTATGCTACACCAAAATGAGCTTTCACAACACGCATCCTTGACTTTACTTTCATTACACGCAATCAGGACCTTCCTTGATAGCGTGTGTAGTACGCAATACCGAGTTTCACTAAACAACAATATGCTATTAAAATATTATTAAAACTAGCCGTTATGAATAGTAATAACAACTTTTTTAAAAAAATTTAAATTTTATTTTTCAAAATGGAATTCATTTTTGGATTCGGAATATCGAAATTAGCTTAGGGTGAAATTTTGGTACTTTTCGGATAACTTTCATTTTTTGATAAATAGTGAAAATTACAAAATTTTAATTAAAAACAACCTTTTAATAAAAATAATTAATAGTGATAAATTATTAATTTGAGTGGTTTTAATGTATATTTAGAATATATTTTTACAATTTAATACAATTTTGTTCATTGGATGTAATTTCACATTTAAACCAGACATAAACAAGTGTCAATCTTTTGAGACTTATTATCTCTTAAGAACACACTATTTGTTTAGACGACGGGAATTAATTTTTGAATTAATTAGTGAAACTTATATGTTTTGAATTTGGTAAAATAGACATCATTTTTGAGTTCATAATATCAAATATTTCTTAGGCCTAATTTTTGGTATTTTTCTGGAAACTTTCATTTTTTGATGAATAGTGAAACCACTAAGTTGAAGTTAAAAAAAATGAATTTTTCATAAAACATAATTTTACCGCTTCTGTGAGTGGAATTTAAAAAATCCGAGAGACACGGTTGATGTCAGTAAGTAAAATTTTGTTCAATGAGATGAAAATAATTTTTGGTGAATAGTAACTTTTTACTTTTTTTTACCACAGTTAAAAGTAAATAGGGTAATTAAGGGTATAAATGATATTATTATTACCCTAAAACATGTCTTAATTCTATTGTATAAGTGTAATTCGACCAAATATAACCTTAGGAATAAAATATGACTATATAGGCCCACTTGGATTAGATTGGGACATTTATTATTAATTTATTTAAAGAAGGGTTAAAATAGTTTAAATCATAGTTTAATAACTAAATAATTTTTAATATATGGTTATACATAAGATAAATTCGACTATAAATATTAATTAGAAATATATAAAGATTTCCTACATAATGGTATTTTATTTGTAATTTTTAGACTTTAAATAATTTAATTTATTTATGACACAAAGATGATGCATTAATTATCTTATTAATGAAATATTGACATAATTGATGTTATAAATACCAAAATAAATGTAATTTGATACTTTTTATGAATTAAAATAATTTTATAGGTTAACATGGCATGTTAGTATTGATTTAATAAACCTTTTTCTAACTAATCATTCTGTTATTATTTTTAAAAAAATCAATTACTAAATAGTGTCAAAATTGACATAAAATAGTTTTTAAAACAAATATTATATTATTAATTGATATTTTATTCCTAAAAATCTACAGTTATTCCAAATGACATAGATAAGGTTATATATATTAATAATAAACAACTTGGGTTCGTTTGGCTGCTTATAGTATGTTTATTAACCTTATAGTATAAGAACACAAGAAGACACAGTAAAAGTAAAATTATTTAACTTAAAGTTAAATCTAAATGATAAGTTTAAAATAGTAACCTAAACATGTCTAAATTCTATTGGATGAGATTATTTCGACCCATCCCCACCTTAGATTAGAAATAAATCAATTTGGAGCTATTTAAAACAGAATATTACTTTATAATAAAATAATATTTTTTGTTATTCCAAAGGTGCCCCTCTCCTCCCTTATAAAAGGGCACCTCCTCCCTCTATTCCTCACACCACTTAAAGCCTTAAAGCTCGGACAACCCCTGACAAATTCTCTTCTCCACTTCCCTATCAACATTCTAGTGTTTCTGGTATTCCTCAAAGACAAATTTTAGTGCCCTAAAAGGAGAACTCAAAGAGGCGCTTTAAAGAAGAGGTAATGTCTGTTACCGATTATTTCAACTTTATTTCTTCTTCCACTTCTTCTTCTTAGGTTGTTTCATTATGAAGTAATAACATCAGTATCACTCATATACTGATATGTTATTATAAGTATTAAACAACCCTATTTCACCATCTATCCATCCTACGGAAAACGAAATCACCGCGCGTGCGTACGTACGGAATACCGTCTCCACGCCGTGGTGTAATCTATTTTCCACCACAACCTTAATTTGATGAGTATAATGGTGTACATAATAACTATATATGATTATTGTAAAGTGATATTGATTCTGAAATAGTATACATACACTCCAATACAATTCCACGATCATGAGAACGATATCATCGCTCGTGCGTACGTACGGACTACCGGCTCCACGACGCGGTGAGATTCATTCTCCACGTTAACCATTCATGAATGATTATAAAGTATATATAATAAGTAATCATCGAACATATGACATAATAATGATACTGGATTTATGTGTATATATATGTATGTCATCTACTTAATTCCATTAAACTCAATAAGGAAACGAAAACAGTGTTCATGCGTACGTACGGCCTACCGTCTCCATGAACAGTGTATTTCTTTCCATTTACTGATCTATTATATATATGTATATTCTTAATATATATTATATATAAATCATGTTTTATATTCTGGAATTAAGTAATCATATGAATAATTACAAGTCAAAACACGGACGACAAATGAAATGATTTTACCCAAAACGCTCTTTAACATGGAATTTACAAAAGAATGGGTAAAATAAAGTCATAAGTAAACCATATATGATATCATAAAAATATGTATGATTCTGGAATAAGTCAATAACATTATTTAAATCATTATATAGGAGGTTCAGACACTTACAAAGCAAATCAGACCTAAGGTAAGGGAAAATATCACAATCTCATTTTTATCCGAGATTGTTTATACTTTGGTATTTACTGGGGTGTATTTTATCATCCACATCCATGTTTCCTCAATATGTAATATTATTTCCATCCACCTACAATTGTTTAAATCCAATTTTACCGTTTAGTGAGTTTTTAGTAAAAAATATGAAAGGAATCTTTTGTTGTTTTTCGTACGAGGTACTTTTTGACATTTCCGAGAAAAGTACGAGAATAATGTTTTTTTAACTTATACGGCATGAATGGATTTTTAAAACATTATTTACAAGAAGATTATTTTACAAGTTTTCAAGTTTATTTTTAATCAACTTCTTTTAGTTTAGAATTTTATGACATGTTAAGAAAGGAAAAGTGTTTTTGAAGTAGAAAGGATATTTTCCTCAAGAATGGAGTTCAAGTGTTTTATCAAAATTATTTTACATCTAAGATAATAAAGTGTCCTGTTTCTATCCCTATTGTTACATTTATTTGATTATGTTGTGAGGGAATTATTTTTATGAATTCCTTTATCTTATATGAATTTTTTTATGATGTCACGATGTTTAAGAATCCCATTTTTATTACATGGGTTATGTTATGATGTATGGTTTTTGATTTTGTAGAACACATTATAATTGTATCATTATGAGATGGGTGGGACCTATATCTCCCTCCAATGCATTGGGTAAAGATTTTATATCTCATGAGATAGACATGGCTAGAACGGTAGGTTAAACCGGTTCAGTGAAACATGACTGAAACGAGGAGTGAACTCGGTTCAGAAATGGACTTTGTCCACTAAGATAGTCTTGGCAATGAGTCTTGACTAATATGAAATGATTATCTATGATTATGTGTGTATTCCAAAAAGTTTCATGTTTTAAGTTATGATTATTGGGATTACATTTCACTACTATGATTTATCCCATGTCATGATATTATGATCTCGTTTGCAAGTTAAGATTTCCAAAATGTTATGTTCTTATGATTATGATGTGATTGATATTTCTTTTGTTTACCCTTACTGAGCATTTTAGCTCATCCTTTTATATTTTCTTTTCCCTAGTATATAAGGAAAAGTTTGAGGTAAAAAAAAGGAAGATCTTTATGGGAGATGTTGAAGATCTTTCACCACGATTAGAAGATTATATTCCGAGTTTCCAAAGACACTAAACTATTACGGTCCTTGTGTGTGTGTTTTTGTTACGTACTAAGTATTCCGAAAAAGTAATGTAATTCCCATGTACGTCATTTTTAGGGGCTCTACAATAATAGTTGGTGGAAAGTACAATAAAAAGAGGTGAAAAAAATATTTTCCAAGAATTTTTGTCCAATGGATACAAATTGGCTGTTTGGTGTGAGTAAACATGCAAAACAGTGTAAGTCAAATATATAAATTGAATTTGATACACTGGCACAACAAAAGGTTCCAAATTAATGTAGATTATATAATTAGGAATGATCATTCTCGAACATTTAATCATATGGGAGGAAATCAATATATAACATGTCCTACCTCATTTCATATCATTCATTAATGAAGAACTTGCTCACCAATGGAGGAAGTTCTATTGCATTGGTTGTTCCTTAATTCACCTAGATTTGGATGTTCTTTGTAGTCTGAGATAGATTCTCCAAATATGGGTGAAAGAACACTCCTATAAATAGTCCCAAGGTTATTTTTATTTACCTATTGATCCTCCAAAAAATTATATTTATAGACATTTTATGTTTAGATCATTAAAATGAAATAATTAAATTAATTAATTAATGTAATTTAAACACATTTTACAATAGTCTTTATATCTGAATGCCCCGTTCCAACCAACATTAGGTCACACCTAAGGTAAACCTCATATTCCAAACTCAAACATGGTCTCCAATTTTATATAAAAGACTCTGTTTAGGAGTTGTCCCAATTTATTTATAAAAATTCACATGCGTGATATAAAAAATATTTAATATTTCTATAAAATTAATTTTGGGCACATCGGGACTCTGAATCATGGGTCATCTCACTGTCTGGATCCAAAAATATTTCTAGATATATTCCTAATATATAAAAGGAATAAATAGGATCTCTATATTATTCTATCATTCATTATTTCATCCTCAAATATAAAAACTAATCTAAAATATTGGGATACTGAGCCCACATATTTTTCTCCCTCTATGAGGTGCTCTCATATATACTCACATGCTACCACATCCCACAAACCAAGGAATAGTCCATCAACATAGGATCCTCTACTTCTGATCCATGATCACCACTGGTTTTTCAACAAAAGTGGCTCTATCTTTGATGTCCAACATTCCCTAGTAAATAATGGGTGTAGGGTCAGGTACATATCTCCTAAGATGTAGTCCATGGATGTCATCATGCGCTCATTCCTACTATAGGGATAAGGTGAGGTGGTTAGAAATCTTGCCAACCCTCTGTAAGATCCCAAATAGACTGATGAACCTCAGGGATAACTTTTACCCCTGTCCAAACCTCCATAAGTATCCTCATAGGGAGAATCTCAGAAAAATATGGTCTCTCTGCTCGAACTCTAAGGGCATATGATGTTGATATGTATAAGAATTCATCCTACCCTTCGTTGTCCTCATCTATTAAAATATGGAATATACCTTCTCTTTCATTTCCTGAACCATCTCTATCCCAACAATACATGCCTCATTAATCTCATTCCATCACATTGGTGAGCTACAGGGTCTCCCGTATAGGGCCTCAAAATGTTTCATACTGATAGTAGGGTGGTAGAAATTTTTGTATGCGATCTCTACCAATGGAAAGAAATTATCCAAGTCCCAACCAAAGTCTAACACGAAATCCCTCATTATATCCTACAAAACCTGGATAATTAACACATTATTTCAAACCATGCTTTTAATTTCACTACTAAGGGGGCTTTGTTAGTGCTAAAGTATCACTGATAATATAAGAGATGTTAAATGGTTAGTTTTAATAGTGCTCACAAAAAGAACTGATAAGGGTTCCCTTTAACAGTACTAAAATAACACTGATAAAGGGGGACTTTGACACTTATTTTTCTTATCCCTATTAAAGGGGGCCTTTATCAGTGCTTTTTTTAGCATTGTTAAACGCCACTTTTATCAGTGCTTTTGTTGGAACTGTTAAAGGTCCCCTATAACATCACTAAAAAAGCACTGATAATGGACATGTTGATAATGGGTATATATTTTTCACGCACCCCCATCAAAAATTCCCCCCCCCCCACCCACCCACCCCCCCTTATCATCATCCCCCTCCCCTATTAGTGCTTTTTATAATCCCACCCTCCCCCACATGCCACTTCCTCCTGTGAGTTTTGAACCTAAGAACTCCAGCTTATACAGTAGCACCTATTCCACTCCTACATCCTGTTTTGTTTTACATTTTATGATGTATCAATAAATTTATCTATATTTCATTACATTTTTTAACCCATATATTTATATATATTTAAATATATGTTTATATATATATATATTTAAATACATTTATATAAAATAATACATAAAAACATACATATATCTTTTATATATATATATATATGTGCATATATAAATATAAGTATAAATGTTTACATTTATTTACAAATATTATATATTAATATTTATACACATATATTAGAATATATATATATATTTATATATATTAGTCAATACACACCCATAAATATATTTATATACATTATATATATTAATCGTATGGGTATATAAATACTCATAGATTATTATTTTAAATAAAATGGATATTAGTTTTTATTTATATAAGGTTTATATATTGAGAAGTATATTTTATATGTATATATGTTTAATTATTTATTTATAAAATTGATTTTTTTATGTGTGAATATATAAAGAATATGTATATATTGTTTTATGTTTGATAATGATTACTGGTACATTTTAAAAAATGATAAAATATAAAATCCATAATGTCAATATGAATGTAATCCCTTAGAATAATTCCAGTCCCCAATGTAAAAGGGAAAAGGACGCCCTAAACGAGGATAAAATCCATAAAATGTTCAAAAATTGGGGTACCCTGACTAAAAACACAGTTTTTAGGCCTTTTGGACCTTTGTTTATCAAAAAAATGTCACATAGGTTTACCTCTATCACCAAGGGCATAGAGATCCTCATGGACTTCAATTTGATATATGGTAGAGCCCAAATGAACACCCAAATCTAAATTTATGGTCATTTGAAATTCGAGTTACATTTTCAACTTATTTTAGATCTTTTATTGATTTATTGATTTTTTTATATTGAAATTGTTATTAAATGACTATTAATCAAAAATAATTAGTAAATTATTAATTAGAAATATATTTTTTTAATTATTTTATAATACATTTTCAATAAATATATTATGTACTATGTGTAAATGCCTATTTAGCCTCATCTAAAACATATTTAAAATATATATATTATATTTATATCCACATGAATATATTTATATATTAATATATTATTTTTAATGAAAAATATATTTTTTAAAATATACCCTTTATCATCGATTGTAAAAATTAATGATAAAAGGGTGGTCTTATCAATGCTTTGAAAAAAAGCACTCATAAAGACCACATATCCGTGTCTTTAGAAGCATTGATAAAGACCCCTTTTTATCGGCACGTTTATACTAGAACTGAAAAAGGGGGGCCTTTATCAGTGCTTTTTTAAAACCATTTATAAAGGCACCCCTTTAACAGTTTTTAGCACAATTAGAGACCCCCATTAACCGCACTAAAAAAAATTTTAAGACCCCTTTTAACAATGCTTTTTTCCATAGCTGACAAGGGGGTCTTTAATAGCCATTTTTTCTAGTACTGTTAAAACCCTTATTCCGGATAAACCCAATTTTTTAGTACTGGATTAGACTACCCATATATGTAGTGTTTAAAGGTTGTACTCACCATCATATGGGTCCCTAATTCCTCTTAAATGCCTCTGTAAATCCGTGATGTAAACCACATGTCATAGTTGGAGTAAAGTGTTGACGGGACCCCATAAAAGTGTAAAATCTATCATATGTACATTGGCCTTGAACTCTCTCCCAAAGTATATTCCATAATTACAAGGAGGTGTTCCAAATTACCATCACCCATATGGAATCATGGCCTCTCGCTATCTATGAAATCCCTATCACAAATTCCAAAGTTATGCCATGCCATTTCCAATGTAGGGTTTCAAGAGAATGCAACAAACCTACTGAAACATGGTTCTTATCCTTCACTATCTAACATGTGAGACACTAATAGATGAACTCATGCACACTTTGTCTCATGTCATCCCACAAAAACTACCGATAACGGTCTCTGTACATCTTCCCTACACTGGAATGTACTTCCAAAGCAGAGTGTGAAAATATCTCATCACCTCCATCCACATCATGCCTATAACCTCCATCTGTACCTAAAAGATAATAATGTGATTCCATCCTTTATAAAATCTATCTGGTGAATCCCCTAATGATATATAGTCACGTAATATGTAAGAGTCGATGTCTTATAACTGGGACTCTCTCACATGCTGGAGAAGTGGAGGATTCAACACCATCTACTGAAGAAATGTTTCACCCTCCTCCTCAACTTGGGTCAACTGTAAGGAAGACAACTGCTCTGATGCCTCCTGCACCAAATGATCTTGGGAATTTTATTGTGGAAATATTCCACCACATTTTCCATCCCTAGAGTATATAAAATTTCAATGTCATAGTCTACTATGAACTCCATCTAGTGCCTTTGTCTCAGGTATAGGTCTCTCTGGGTGAAGACATACCAGAGACTCTGATGGTAATAGTAAACAAAAAATCACTCCCCTAAAATATAGTCCCTCCACATCGTCAGATAAAACATTACTGTTTCTAGCTCCATGTTGTGAGACATGTAGTTCTTCTCCTAGGGTCTCTACTACCTTGAACCATATGTGATAACTTCTTATCTCTTCATCAACATTTAGCTGTGATGAACTCCATATGAATCACAATACACTATATAATTCGTTACCTATTTCGATATTCTCAAAACAAGAACACTCATCAGCCTCAGTGCCAACTCCTCGATGGATCTCTAGAACTACTCGGTCCAAGTAAAAAAGATACCCTTTCCACATCAGGGTGGTCAAAGGGATTGTAGTCCTAGATAATTATACCACAATCCTATGATAGTACACTACCAAGCCAAGAAAACTACACACCTCTAACATGCGCTTAGGTAGACCCCAAGAATGATTTGCATCAATCTTCATTGGATCAATAGTTAAACCATGATTAGAAATGACATTCCCTAAAAAGCTAACCTTGATAATATAGAACTGTAACTTTGAGAACTTACCATAAATATGGTGGTCTTAGAGAAAATCTAGGACTATCCTCAAATTCGTTACTTGCTCTTACTCTTGAAAATATTATATTAGTATGTCATTGATGAAGACAATAATAAATCAGTCCAAGTATGGTTGTAATTGTGGTTCATCGAATCCATAAACATAGTGGGGTAATTCATCACACTGAAGGGCATCACTAAGAACTCATAGTGTCCATAGACACTTCATAATGCTTTCTTCATAATATCAGCCTTACGAACTCTCAATTGGTGGTAACTAGACTTGATATCGACCATTGATAACCATATCACACCTTGGTATTAGTCAAATAGGTTGTCAATACTATTCAAGGAGTGAATTTTAATTATCATGACCTAGTTCAAGTGATGATAATATATGAAAATATGTAAGTTATAATATATTTTTTTTACAAACAAATCTGAACCTACCTTGGGGGACACACTCAGTTTGATAAAAACTTTCTATCAAATGTCATCCAACTAAAATTATATATTCAAGTTCTTGGTAGGGGCCATATGATATCCCATATATGATAAAGGTTCAGTATCAGGATGCAATTCAATGACAAACTCCATCTCCCACCACACAGTTAGTTCCAGAACATCCTCATGGAAGACATCCACTAAATCCTTCACAACTAATTGAATATACATGCAAAAAATATCCTACTAAAACAAGGTATATACTTTCCAACTAATTGGTAATGGGATGTATCCTCCTTCTCCTAAAAACCCACTAACTCTATCATGAGATCTGTCTCACTCATAATGGAGAATCTTGTTCCATCAGTGTGAAGGCATCTGACTCATCTACTGTGATAGTCAATTTGTGCTCAAATTATGTGAAACTAGTCCATAACAAATATGAAATTGTAGGGCCTCATCAGGATGACTAAAATTTACCATGATAATCTATCTCCACCAAGTGATAGTTCACATTGTCATAAGATAAACTGAACAAAATAAGCACTCATCATGGGAACCATTGGGGAAAGCAGTTGGGAAAAATCCTCAATTGGGATCCCCATCTCCTTCCCATGTAGTAAGGTTGAACGAATGACTCACACCTATGTCTAATAATACTAAAGAAATAGTATAAAATGCATAGATCGTACCTCTAATCATCTCATGTGATTTTGGTCCATAATCCACCATAGTCTATAGCTTCCTATGGCCCAACCGATAGTCCCCTAAGCTAGATGTGGGACACCTAGTGGTGGTAGAGGTGGAAGGATATCATAACATCATCCACCACACATAGCTCACCCTCCTAGAGTCCCAAATTATTCTCTATTAACTCTGCCACCCTAGGGGTCACCATGCCCCCACCTGGGAGACCCATGATCATAGAGATGTCTTTTCCATTGTGGTACATCCATTATTTGACTGCCCTCCTCATCACATCAAGTCGAGAAATCATATTCCAAGTGGCATCACCAATCACATTAATAGCATCGACCCACTATGAGTTACCCTATGCCATAGAATGTTCCATGTGTTGCATAACCATGTTACCAAGTTTGAACATGGGAAGGTCTACTGTACTGAGATCCTATTAACTGGTGCCTACTAGCTACTATAGAAGAATCATCCCTATAATTTCCACTATTATCTCTAGTTTCATGGTATCCCTCTAACATTAGGATCTTCATCACCAGCGTCCACTCCAACACTCCAACATAAGTGAAAATTCATAGAGGTTTCACATTGAAATATAAGTCTCTACAGTGATCCTTCTCAAACATTTATTCCTAGAAGTAGCTATCCCGAATCATATCGAGAGAGTAATGTGTAAGGTCAGTGAACCTTTCTATATACTCATCCATTTTCATCCATCCCTATTATTTCTCCAAAAGCTCCAAGACCTAAACTGATCACAAGAAGGAGGGGTAGTACTCCTCACGAAATATCTATTCGAAGATGGAACATGAGAGTGTCGACTCATCATACATTTGTGTAATGAGACTCCATTGGCTCCATTCTGATCCATGGAAAAGGCCAGCATCATGTGCAATCACCTAATCAGTTGATTTATGTATAATCTTGAAAACATGGGTCACCAACTACATCTAATCCTCCACTACTTGGTGATCTGGCTTAATAAAGAACCTCATCTGCCTCTGGTGATAGAAATCACGGAATGTGGTATCCCTGTGCACATCATTAACCTAATCTGCTGGTGTTATCTAATGCTCAATAAGATTATGCACTATTACCTATCCACCTAGATGAAGGTCCTCATGGTATGTCCCCTGATCTAATGCCTCATCACTCATCAAATTTCCCTTGAAATTAATAATGGATAACTTGGATGTATATCTTTGAAAAGGAATCCTAAAAATTTAATCAAGATGTTCCATGGTCATATGAGCATATATATAAATGGGGAGATGACTCGAGAAGGAAATCCAAATAATCAATCCTATATGATGCATTTAGTAATGTTCACTTCAACCAATCTCTTGATATATCGAGTCAACAGGTAGGTGGTATGTGTCTTGATGTATGGATACATTGGTCGCCACACCAAAACTGGGTTCCCTAGCCTGATAGCTCCACTTGAGACACTTTGACATTGTTTCTCTATATCCCAACCAAATCCACATAGGGGAACTACTCTAAACACCATCCCATGTAATGAACAACCTTTTATACCAATCTCACATGACTCAACATAGTGGGGTTGGAGCCACAACTACCCCAAGCCCTACTCCATAGGCTAGGGGATGTTGAAAAGAACCAAAATGAATAACTAATATGGGAGGAATTTTCTTATGTACCATTACACACACACAATAATCTTCACAAAGAGTTGTAGATGAATAAGAGAGAAATAGTAAAATCTTTGGTAACAACCATGGATGTAACAACCATTAGAGAATACAAGAGTATGTCATCGTAAATAGAAAGGAAAAAGGGTTAAAATATACACAGAACTAGAAATATGTCCCAAACTGAAAAAGCTGGAATAGTAAAAATGAGGAGAGGGCCTAGATTTAGATCTCCAAGTCCCAATCACCATACATGGTCAAATGTACCGTGATATCACTATAATCCTCTATAATCACTGATGACCTATCAATCATATACATAACAAATGACATGTGTCGGAAAATACCATGTGGTGGTGAGTAAATACATACCCAGTAGGATTCCCTAAAAGATGAAGGGGGAGTAGTAAGAGAAAATATATAAATAAATAGCTCAACCAAAATAAATAGAGTAAAAAAATAACAACATAGATATATATTTATATATATATTATCAAAAAAGAAACCCAGATGAGAAACAAAAGGGATCTCTATCTCACAACCCATTATAGGAAAAGTGTATACCATCAGTTCCAAGTGGACCATCAATGATTCCTAGAATATTTTATGTACATACAAAGAAACATCTATGTCAATTCACACCTCAATAGTATATCACATAGGCAAGGGGTATAATCTCTAGGCAGAGGACCCATGCCCTAACTCTATAGAAGGGTGCCACGCAAAGGGTAGAGGAACCATGCCCTAACACTATAGGAGGGTTCCACATTCACAATCAATAGAGGACCCATTCTCTTCCTAGAAGGAGGGTTCCACTCTAATTATCGAGGACCCATTCCCTGATACCATGGGAGGGTGCCACTCCGATTTTTGATAAAGGACCCATGCCATACCATGTATGATGGTTCCACTCTAATGGTCAATAGAGGAGCCATACCCTCCCCAGAAGGAGGGTTCCACTCTAATTGTCTAAACCCATACCCTGATACTACAGGAGGGTGCCACTTTGTAAGTATATAGAGGACTCATTCCGTGTTATGAATGGATGGTGCCATTCTAGTAGCCGTGAACCACTTCCAAGAATCTGTAATAGGGTGACATTCTAGTAGGTAAATAGAGGACCCATACCCTGTGTCAACAAATAAGGTGCTACTATAAAGGCCGATAACCCATACCCTAACTCTAAAGGTGGGTGCCACTCTGATAGGTAAGCAGAAGACCCATGCCATATCCCAAAAAGAGGGTGCCACTCTTTGGATAGATAGAGGACTCATACCCTTTCCTATTAGGATGGTTTGAATTTGATCTCTCTATTGATCATTTCTTATCACTTTCATCATCGATCATCTCCTAAAGAAGCATCATTCTTGGAATATATTTCATTGTATATCAAAATACACTATAAAGGCCAACATCACATTACATGTGGAAAACCACTCAAGGTAGTCAACTTCCCAGCCAAAATATGAGTCTAAACAAAGGAGATATGAGAGATAGAATTTTCCTCAAAAAAAGATAAAGGTGTACATGGTGTGTAGCGGACCCACATGTTGTGTGGTCCCACTATTCATTATGGTCATTTTCTCACTAGATCATAAGTACATACCCATATATTACTATATGACATGCATGTGGACTACATAGTGTGTCTCAGCCACCCAAGGCCAAGATTTGTTCTCCAAGCACTGCCTATGTACTTCAGGTTTTGTATGTTTACACTGGTCATCTCCGTATACCTAGTCGTGTAATAGTACACATCATGTACTTGACCATGAATGTTCATGTGTACTCCATGAGTACATGCTGGGTCACTAGAACCATGTCACATGGTGTATGGGGGTCCCACGTTGTCTGTGATATTTAACTCACCCAAAACCCTAAACACCACATACATGGACCTTCATGCTATTTTATTCTTCAAAATATATGGTGGGAAGTTGGGAATTTCATAGAAATAGATGATCTGATATGGAATTCCCGATCTGTCTCCACCATCCAAAATCTCTCATATTTTTTTCCAAAAATTGAAGGGGAATCCTCTTTTCAATGATTCTGACCCTCCAGTGACTATAAATGGAATTTTTATATATCACCCAAAGCTCATACGAACCTACTTTGCATCGTCGCATATCTAGTCATCATTTGTCACCTCATCAGGTCTCCAAATCCATAGTGTAATCACTGATAACTGGCATCCTATAATCCTCCCAAATCTATCCATGATTCGTAAATCTATTCATATCATGTGAATCCATCATGAATCCTAGGGTTTTATCGAACTATATCCCACCAGACAATGTCAAACCATGGCACCGTAGACCTATAATGAAAATCATGAAGAACATGTAGGAGAAAATCAATAAAAAAAAATGTGAAACAATCATTGGCCAAGCATTCTTGGACAACTAATACAGGTTGTGATTTCATGGGTGATAAAATATGAAAAATGGGGTAAATCATATATATAAACTAAATTCAATACATGGGACCATGAAGAGTCACCAAAAAATCCACATATGAGGAGTCCTACATCAATTTGGATCATTTTTTGAAGAAGAACACACTCACCAACAAAAGAGTAAGGTTCATTTTGTTTGTTGGACTTTATTTCTATTTGATCCAGAGGTTTTTTGTCATCTAATCTTGATTATCAAATGAAGGGTTGAAGAACTCTGCCCTCAATGGTCCCAAGGTTATACACCTAACCTTATAGATCAGATAGAAAATTATATTTATATAGGTTTATTTTTTAGTTCGTATAAAATAAATAATTAAATTGGTTAATGAATTTAATTCAAACACACCCTCCAAAGGTTGTTATATCTGAACGCCCTGCACCGATGAAATTTAGGTCACACATAGAGTAAACCTTGTATTCTTGACTCAACTGTAGCCTCATATTTTTAATCTGAGACTTTCTTTAAGAGTTATTCCATTTTATTTAATAAGCTGTTTATGCGTGATATAAAATATTTTTAATATTTTTATAAAATTAATTTCGGTCACACTAGGCCTCGGAATTGCTTGTCATCTCATCACCTGGATTTGAATATTTTTCTAGATATATTCTAATGTCTTATAAATAATAAATAGGGTCTCTTAATTTAATATAGAAGATAGTATTCTACATAGAATTAATTTTATATCCCATAGATGTGATTAACATATTTCACCCCTCCCACCAGGATTCCTTAGACTCAAAAGATGCAATAATTCCCCTACGTGTCCCACCCTATAAAAATCATCAAAAGAAGCTTCATCTTTGTGGGTCCAATCTGGATCAGCAGGCCCACTATCCCTCCCCATTTTTGGCTAAATCACTTTTCCCCTCAAGACTCGAACTCGAGTTCACTGGGAACACATCTGCATCCCCCACCTACTAACCAATAGGCTATTAGTATGTTACCATAACAAACAGTAAGTTAACTTAGATAAAATAAAAAAATTACTTTGATTCACTAAAATATTGATCAATATGTTAAAATTTTGGAAAATTATTAGAAACTTACCTACAATTATGGTAATGGTCTTCCCTCTATCATCAATGTAACCAAGAATGAATCATGCCCTCAGAGTTGAGAGGGGGTAGTGTAAATATACAACAATACATCATCCTTAAATATTATTAAATTTAATATTAATTAACATAAATTAAATTAAAATTAAATTTTAAACATAATTAAAAGTAAATTATGATCTCCAGTCAAATATTAAACTTCATAAGAAAAATTTAAAGTAATAGTTTTAGTACTAATATCTTAGGCAAATCATCTTTGATCACTAAAGTGATTTAGAAACTTCCTCCCCATGGAAAGTACTCTTAAGGGATAAAAATAAAAACATTAAAAGAAAAAATCCATAAAAAAAAATTACTGAAAAATAAATAGGAAGAACCAAAACAAATAAGATATTAGTTGGAATATTTATATAGTCAAAAGGAAGAACGAGTGTTAAAAATAGAATAATAATCTAAAAGATAGAAAATGGATGAAAGAAGAGGAATTGGAAGTTGGTGAAAATGAAAATTATTGAAAAATTAAAATTAAAATAAAAAAAATTAAAAAATTAGAAAACATTGATGATGATAGAAAAAAATATTCCAATATAAAAAATAAAATAAAATTTGAATTTTAATTTGAATAGAAAATAAAACAAAATTATAAGTAAAGGAAAGGACTCTATGTAAAAATCCAAAATTGAGAAGTGTAAGAATAATAAAGAAGTTAAAATGAAAAAAAAATAGAAAATGAAAAAAAAATATAAAATCATAGGTAAAAGATAGAAGCATATGATGAAAGAATCATTAAATGGATGAAAAATTTGAAATAAAATTTGAAATAATGAGTTGAAGCCCATAGAAGAAGAAGAATTCATAATGAATAAAAATAAAAGTAATAGGAGAAACAAAACATAGTTATAAAAAATATAATTAATAAAATAAACTCAAGAATAAACGTAAGTAAAATAAAATTAAGTAAAATCAAAATAAAAAAATCTCTAAACTCAATGTAAGATTATAGAAATTCAAGTAGTTGAATAAGTAAGAGAATAAATAGTTGAAACAAAATCAGTGGAATAAAAATATAAAAATAATCAAAAAATCAAGATAAAATAATAGTTAAAGAAATAAAAATGAAAAAAAATTCCAAAATAAGAAAATTTAATAATCCAAAAAGTAGTAGTAAAATCTTATGTTTATAATAAAATTTAAATTAGTAGTTGAATATGAAGTAGATATATAGGCTATAAACAGTAGTCATAAAAAAGTGAAAGTCAATTTTGATGAAGAATTAGTGGTAGATAATTAATAAATTACAAAAGATAAAGCAAAAATAAAAAAATACACAAATAAGATCATATTAAAGAAGTATTAAGCTAAAGAAAAAGAATAAGAACTACAAATGATAGGTATTACCTAAAAATAGAAGAAAATGCAAAGTGGTCAAAACCTAAAAATGTTTTCATATTATCATGATATCATTGGAAAATTATTTTTGAATACTTTATAACATGTATGACTAGATAAACCACAAATAATTCAAATGTTTTGATCACAATATGAGGACTTTTGTTAGGACATGACTCTATCACACATGTTTCTAAAAACTTTTATGTCTAATAAAACTTTATTTAGGAATTACGACCACACTGCATATCGGATTGATATGAGGTCTATTCATTCATGTTAAAAATTAATCAATAATCGATGTCCTATGATACCATAACAATTATAGGTTATTTTCTATGTTTAATACCTTTGGAAAATGTTTTATGACTTTTAAATCAATAAAATGTACTTTTGATCGTTTCAATCATGTCACAAGTCGTATTGATGTCAGTTCTATTGAAACATGTCAAAAGTTATACAACAGTCATTTTTCTATGATTTAATTACAATCTATGTTTTATTTCTTCATTTGCACCCATTGGAACATGTTTGTTGACTTGTAAATTAATAAAAACACATTTTTTTCATTTTGAAAAAACTAAAAGTCGTATTTATATGCGCTCATTTCCATCATGAAAAAAATAAATGACAGACATAATACATTGATTTGACAATAATCGGAGGTTATTTTCTAGGTTATGAACCTATGAAACATGCCTTTAAAGGCTTTTAAGTGTAATAAAATTATATGTTTGATCATTATAACCATACCACAAATCATAATTACATATGATCTACTCATACATGTCATAAATTTTCCTATAAATCCAAAAACAATTCTTGATGTTGACCACCTTTTATAAGAATATAAAGTATAAAAGAAACATTCAATCATACTAAGAAATTATAGTGTTAGATTGATGTGTCGTTTATTTTTATAGTTTATAAATGACTTGAATGTACTTTTCCAAATTTTTCACACAAATATGAGTTTTTTTAATGGTTTTACCCCATTTTTCTTGAATTTTTTCAATTTCATAATTATAAAAATAGAAAATAAGAATATGAAATTTTAATTTTGAATAAATATAACTAGTTTTATCACAAATAATTGGAGTTTTATTGAAACTAATTCCAAAATAAGTGAGTGTGTATATCATCCACAATAATTGGGTTTAATAACATCCATATTCTATAATCAATTTTAATAGTGGAATGTTTTATAGAATAAATCTTCTTGATACACTAATAAATTAATGATTATCTTAGTAAGTGACAAGTTCTTGAAGTACATTTCCTATCAATTATATAACCTATTAAATATATATATATATGAATAAATCTTAAGTATAAACTATATATATCTAACATAATAGAAAATTTCACATCTAAAGATGGGATCATATATAGAAATATTATTACTTTTTATAGAAAGGATCAATGGATTGGACCTCTCCCCACTAAGATGCCTCAAAGATGGTAGTCATGATAACACCATATTTTGTACCAACATGTACATATAATTAAAATATGATTAATTTGGGTGGTTCTTGTTAGGATCATTAGTCCTATATACCTTCCCATAATAAGAATAATTGAATTTCCCCCAATACTTGAATGCGAGTTCATTAGGAATGGATCTTCAACCGCCACCAAATTTCTTACAGGTGACTTTCAAGTTAACTTAAAAAAAGCAATTAATATTAATTTAAATAAAATATAATGTACATTGTGATTCATCAAAACAAGGATATAGAATAAACCATCTTAGAAAATGAATAGTAACAACCCTCCATTGGAGATAGTGGTTATCCTTCCATCAACAATCTAACCAAAAATTGATCATGTCATCATAGGAAAGAGGGGAAAGTCTAAATATTTATAAATCTATCATCCTTAAAAATCATTAAGTTTGTTTTTATTTAAAATTATTTACTTTAAATTAATAAAAAAATAATTAAAATTTATATTATAATCTAAAATAAATATTAAAATTCTTGAGAAAAAAAATTAAGAGGTGTAGTACTAATATATTAGATCTTTGGTCACTATAGTGCTCTGAAAACTATCTCCCCATGAAAGGATCTCCTAAGTGTTAGGAACTAAAAATTTATAAATATATTTTCATAAAAAACACATTAATCTAAGAAATCACAAAATGACGATTTTAAAATATGATATCTTGTTTATAAGATATTTTTAATTTTCCTTGAAAATCCATTTTTATTTATAATGTTAATTATTAAAATAAATTACTTTCATTAATTTTAATAACCATAATTTAAATAAAAACCCAAAACCACATAAAAATAATCTTCACTCATGGTGATACTTTATATATTCATAAATTAGGGATAACAGGAAGAAAATATATAAGTTAACAAATAAAAAAATGTAAAAAAAATGCAGGGAATGAAATTTTAAATTGACATAGAGATAGAGTCATAAGAAAATAAAGTATATGACAAAAAATTATAATATTTTTAAGGAGAAAAGTATTAGAAATATATAATATATATAAAAAAATTACAAAACACATACATATAAAGAATCCTAAGATGAACTTGATGAAAATACAATTTTCAAATATACACTGTGAGTAGGTGAAAAGTTAGTAAAAAAATATTGGAAGAATAAGTGTGAGTAAGTGTAGAAGAAAAAACAAAAACACTACAAAATTATAATGAAAAAGTGAAACTCAAAACATATATATCATAAATAAAAATTTGATATACCAACCTAATATGAAGCTAAAATGTTAAATCTAAAAGCTTTTATTGAATGTTAATGTGGGGGGAAACAGATGTAGGAGATGAAGTAGAACAAAAAATAAATAAATAAGATGCAAGTGATAAAAATAAGTAGAGAGATTAAAAATAGTTGAAATTAAAAATGAAAAATAACATACAAAACATAGAATAAAAAAGAAAATATAGAAATGTGAATTAATTAATCATTCATAAAATATGGAAAAATTATAAATTATATAATTTAATTAGAAAAGAAGAAACATAAGCTATTAAAAAGGGAATATTAGAATAATAAATATGCCATAGAAAAAGAAGTAAATTTAGAAGTCATAATTAGTACCAAACTATATAATCCAATGAGAATGGGTTATAATCTAGAAAAAAACCTTAGATTACTATAAAATCATTATTTAGATATTTTTGAAGAATTTTTAAATGATGGAATATTTGTCCCATAAATCTAACATGTTTTGAGTTTGGAATATCCTAAAGTTAATTTTAATAGATTTAAAATTCCTTAAAAAATAAAAAGGTTTGAAAATAGAAACCATCATCATATTGTTATGAAATAAGATAAAACCCCATCATTTAACATGTCCCATATAGAATAATACCACAAGTCATCATGATGTTATCTGTGGTCATAATGATAGAAAGAATTTTTTTATTGTAAAAAATTATTAAAAGTAGGTTATATGATCAAAATATAACAAACAAACTCGAATCTTCAAGAAATTATAGAAAAAATAACTACTATTTAATTTTTTAAATAACAGTTTAGACCACATATAAATAAAATATATATGGTTGTATTATAATGACCAAATTTGAATTTTTATTGATTTAAAAGTCAAAAAACAATTGTCAAATGTTCAAAACTAAGAACACAACCTAAAATTTCAAGAAATCATAGAAAAAATTACCGTTGATTAATTTTTTACATTTAAAAATATATTTTTCATTAATATATCATTTTGTGCTGTTGGAATGATATAAAAATTAGTTTTAATATGTTTAACATTATTTAAAATATGTGTAAAATACTCAAAATCTTACAAATGGCCTTAGATTATTGTGAAATTTTAAGAAAAAACATCCTTTAAAATATGTAAGGTCAATAAATGAATATAAAAATTATTGGTAAGTAATTTTTTTAAACAATAACAATGAAATTGGTGTGTTATTGTGTATTTAGTAAGTGGGATTTTATGGGAAGTCAGAATTTTGGTAGATATATTGATGTGTGATAGTGGTGATACAAAGGTTGTGGTAGTTGGGAGGTTTTAGTTGTGTTAACCCATATGTTAGACTTGTTTATAACAATTATATGTTATATTTTCCTTGTGGTTTATATATCCAACACACCCAAGTTACATGATTACATCAACACCAAAAGTTTTTAGATTCCATATGTTTTCCTTAAACATAAATATTGGAGAGTATGGATTGTTTTATACTACATCTACCTCATTCACACTTATAGGTGTGTTTATTACACATAGGTTGTGATGTCTTATAGATATAGCTTAATTGCAGTGATGATTAGTAAGGGGGTGAGGTTGTTCAGATTAGGGGTCATGCATTCTAGGATGAGGGAATGAGTTTTATGTACTTCATGTTTATGATACCCTAATATTCTAGTTATATGGAAGTGGTTATAGGATAATGAGGATTTGATGGTTATGAAACTATTTGAGGGATAGGTCATTCCTATTATGATTATGCTTTTGGTCATATGAGGCTAGTGGATAAGAAAGATATTATAGCCTATAGATGTATGATCTTAGGGACTAAGAGCAGAAAATTAGAGGAAAAGTGGTGTTGGTTAAACTTTTATATTTTATTCTTCCTATTCTAATACACTTGGATGCTAAATTTGGTGAGTGACTCTTGATGAAGCTACAAAATTGATTACCTGATAGGTTCTTGTTGATTCAATTATTTGTTCCCTGGGGAATTAGTATAAACTTATGTCATTTTCATGAGAATCCTTGGATATAATCTTACTTAGTATATAGGTTATAATTTCCCGAATATATATAAAAACCATTTTCAATTTATCTGGAGGGAGTTGGATATTGTTATAGACATTTATTTCATCAATTTGTCGAGTTGATGTTGTAGGACTGTCTTTTGGTACATTACATAGGGACTTTTATTTTTATCCATGTGACATTTCATCCATTTTGGGTTATTTGTGGGTTGATCCTTTCTTCTTTCTGGATTTTTTTTGTGGTTCATATCCTATCATTCAATACAAATATTTTTATTGAGGTTAAATACTCCCATATGTGTCATTTTATTTATACCCTTTGCACTAATCTCCAAATTTGGGCCTAATGGAGGAGAAACTCAGGGGGTCATTTTCTATCTCCTTTCATTCTTGGCCTATGAGGTGCATCTTTTAGGTAAAGTATAGCAACCCATAATTTTCATAAATTAATATTAAATCATTATAAAGATAAAAAATAATAATATTATTACACCATAAGGATCCTGAGGTTAAGTGTCTTGGGAAAACTAGGACTAGACATAACAATTACAACATCAAACATAAACATTTATTTAATTCCTTCTTCTCTAGCTTCTTATTGGCACTTGACCTCTCCTTAGTACATATAGTCACCTAAGGATATATATCAAAATTGGTGAGATAAAATCCTAGTAATAGGATAGATAATAACAATATAGAATGTGGTGAGCATAATCATAACATAGGTAAAGGATCATGAACATGAGAGGAAGCATAAATAAAAGACTTGAAATGTGGCAATGCATAAAAATGAAACATCGTGTCTTAGTGGGTAACTACCACACATACTTGTGAGAAAATATAGAATCTTGTTAACACATAATTTCACATTAACTCGTGATATTAATCACTTTACCCAATGCATTGGATTGCGGTATAATTTCGGGTGCACCCGTCACATTCAAAAATTCATATTGCGCTATATAATTTCGGGTGCGCCGGTCACATCATAACATTTTTATTATCATGAATGCCACAATGAAAATTTATATAAAATGAAAAAAATTAACCCATTTAAAGGAATTGGGTTCATCTCATTATAACACATTCATAATCTTTGGATTCCCAAAATAAAGTGGGAATAACATACTTGATACAATAACCATCAACCTTGAGTGGGAAATAAAAGGTTTATTTTTGAAAGAAGAATTTTATTGGAAAACATTTATTTGACATAAGCTCCAGAGGAAAACATTCATATCCTTGAAAAGGTAATATAATGATGAAAAAATCATTTTTAAGGAGTAACCATACAGAAAATGGAGTGAAAGAGGGAGAACATGAAGAAAGAAAGTTGGGTTCGAGAATTTCCCCTTACCTTGTATACGAATGCTTTCTTCACTTTAATATCCTATATAACCACTTTAGATTTATCAATTATCAATTCCATAACATTATTTACATTAATATGGTTCATTATAGTTTCATTAAGTTATTTTATGGGCTTTTGGATGAGTTATATAGTTTAAAGGTATTGTTCGGGAATGTTCGTTTTTATGGTTTTCTTTAGCGGTTTCACTTGTATTCATAAATGGAAGTTCATGTAGAACATGGTTAAAAATACAAAACCGATATTAAATATCATTAATTATAATTCATGCGTTTAAATGATCTAATAATCAATTATGTTGTATATCATGTAGATGAATCATTAGATAAGAATTTAATGATGATCGTTTGGGTTAATTCGGACGGTTTTTCGTCCACAATGAACTTGTTTCTTTTAATCATTTAGTAATATGTACATAAGTTAGTTGAAGAAAATTAAATAGGATATAATACATATAATATAATCTGTTTCAACCATAAAATGGTTTCATGACCAGATCTTAAGGTGGAAAATAAAATTGACAACATGTCGTTCTTGAAGGTGATAAATTAACACCACACGAACACCGTTTTATTTTCAAAAAAAAATATAGAAGGGGGTTGGATGATATAATATCCCATTAATATGATAAAATTAAATTATATTTATGATAATGTAGTTACCATACCATGTGGATGAATATAGGTGGGGAGATACTAAGAAAAGAACTTGAAGTTGAAAGAAAATTAAAGGAAAAGAGAGAAGGGAATTACCTCTTGAGTTATCCTCTTGAGATCCTCCTCTAGGCACCTTGGATTGGTATTTTTATGAGACCAGAAGCTTCTAGGACATTGGAGAGGGTCTAAGTAATATGTTTGGGCATATCTTAGACAAGGATTGATTCTTGAGAGGTGTGAAGAAATTAGGGTGTGAAGGGTGGTATTTATAGTGGGAAAGGGGATTTCTCAATATAAAATCCTTTAATTTATTATTTCTCCAATAGAAAGGGAATAGTGAGTATTCCATGACTAAATACAGTAATTGTATCATGTTAATCCGAAACAATTGGGATTACATTATAATAACATCATATTTGACTCTATAATTAGTGTTTTTAGCTTATTTTGTAAATTATGGTATTTCATTATTTATCCAAAATAAGCGTATTTCAGAAAAATCCCAAAAATTGACCATAACCATTTTTTGATGTATATAATCCAAAAATGAAGTCCATTTTTCATAAATAATTTTATAAATATGATTAATTTAATTATTAATTAAAATCATAGATTTTTATTAAAAAACCATTTTTAAAACATTTATTTACTTATTCTAAAATACAGGTACATCATACTTGAATATTAATTATATAATATCATAGGTAAGGTTAATATTCAGTAGGTTATATAACTATTCATAAGGGTATGTTACTATTTATAACGGTAGTTTATTATTCACTAAAAAGGTTTTTCTTATCAGACTCCAAATTACTCATCGATCACAACTGTGTATGTCAGATTTTCAGAATTCCAAGAACAGAAGTGTCAAACTTATGTTTAAAGGTCACATAGAACATTTTAGTTCATTATGTTGTGATTACATGTGATTATATGAAATATTTATAAGAAATTAATTTCCATTAATAAAATATTAGGTCATTACATTCTTCACCCCTTATGAAATTTCGCCCTCGAAATATTGTTTTACATAAACATGTGAGGGTACTTCTCCTTCATTTCTTCTTCTGGTTCCCATGTAGCATCTTAAAAATTATGGTTCCTCCAAAACACTTTGAAATGGTGGGTTGTCTTGTTTCTTAGGAGTTTATCTCTCCAGTCCAGAATCTTTACTAGATGCTCCTCATAAACAAGATCATCTTCTAGCTGCACCACCTCTGAGTTCAGTACAAGTGAGGTATAAGGTATGTACTTTCTTAGGAGTGATATGTAAAACACATCATGAACTTGAGACATATTCGGTAGAAGTGAAAGCTGATAGTGTAACACCCCAGGTAAATAAAGAATATTACATTTTCATATTTATCCATATTTGTGAATAAAATATTAATATTATTTTAAAGGGGATGTTATGCTCGATGGCGTACCCAATATGCAACAACGAGTTTCTTGGGAATCTTACGTTGCACTCTAATAAAAAAATAATATTATTTTAAATGGTAGTTAACGCCTAGACGTTGTAATGGCGGGAATGAAAAGAACTAACTAAAAAATGATTATATATGTTTTTCAAATATTTTTACTTTTTACAATAAATGTTAGAGGACTAAAAATGGGAAGGAATCCAATTTTAAGCGTAAACATTCTAATATTCTTTAAAAGGTCGATTAACCTCCTTTTGATGGGGAACCTCTATTAAATCCACTTTTTGAAACTTTTATGTGTTATATTTGACAAAATAAAATTCTTCTTTAGAAGCATGACATCAAAATTTAATTTGTGTAAATTTTTGGTATTTTTCTGATAAAGTTCATTTTTTTATGAATAGTGAAAAATGTTGTATTTTAATTCAAAACCTCTTTTTAATATAATTTATTTATATTATTAGTTTATATTTTTAATTGTTTTTAATGTTAAATTAGAATATATTTTTACCATTTAATCCAATAGTGGTCATTGGATTTAATTTCACTTTGAAATTGGACTTAAACTAGTGTCAATCTTTTAATAGAAATTGTCTCTTAAAAACACGCTATTTGTTTTGATAGCGGGAATTAATTATTAAATTAATTAATGTAACTTATATGTTTTTAATTTTTTAAAATATACATCACTTTTGAATTCAGAATATCAAATATAGCTTAGGGTGTTTTTTTGGTATTTTCTGAAAAACTTTAATTTTTGATGAATAGTGAAACCACTAAGTGGTACTTAAAAAACTGATTTTTCGTTTATATGAAATTTTACAACCTCGGTGTTTTGAATTTCAAAAATCTGACATACATGGTTGTCATTAAGAAGTAAAATTTGGTTCAATGGGATTAAAATAATTTTTTGGTGATTAGTAACTTTTATGTTTTTAATCGCGATTATAAGTAATTAGCGTAATTTAAGGTAAAAATAATGTTTTAATAATATGAAATGACCTAGAAACATGTCCTACCCTCATTGTATGTGTCATGGAAGACCAAGAAAATCCATGGGTCAACTTGGGGACCCCATGGATCCACTTTGGTTGGAAAATGACATAAATAACTTTTTATTTAAAGTTAAAATAAAAATGTCACAAGCATGAGTTTTTTTACTAAAAAAATTTAAATGGTGTTATACAAGTCATATTTATAACTATAAATATTCATTTTAAAGATAAAAAGATTTCCTACATCATGATATTTTTTATATAATTTTTGGAAATTAAATAAATTATATTATAATTGACATTATGATGATGCATCGATTACCTCATTAATAAAGGATTTAAATAAAATGAAAAGATAATGTTACAACTATAACTTAAATTGTCAAAAACCTATTGGATGAGTATATGTAGAACCCTTACCACATTATACTCGAAATAAATCAATGTGGGACCTTTAAAATCTGAAACGCATTAGAAAATAAAATAACATTTTGTAACCTTCCAAGAGTGCCCCTCCTCTCCTCTTATAAAAGGCCCCCACCTCTACCACCTTACCCACACATACAAAGCCTTTGGATCGGAAAACACCTGCCCATTATGTCTCTCCACATCCCTCTATTACTCTTAGAAGCCTCACTTTTGGAAGAAGTCTTCCCAATGAAGCCTTTGAGCTCAAATCAAAGAGAGATACCCGATTTTAAGGTAATGTATTCACTTGTGTTCTTTTGTTTTATTTTTCTTCTCTAACCCCCTAAACTCTTTTTATTAATTTATTTTGTAAAATATCCAGTATCTTTAATATACCAAGATTTTGTTATAATAATTATTCGAGCTACAATTACACACACCTACATATAATGGTTAAAGAACATACTGTTTCTGTGGATGGTGAATTTCTGCCTCACGAAACGATGATTGTTCAACACTCATATAACACCTTCAAAGGTGGCCATTAAGATGTCACTATATTTATATATGATAAATAATATGTTTATGTTTTACTTAAGCTTCTATATTTTTCATTTATGTTATACCTTTATGGCTTCCATTATGGGTATACGCGATATCTTTATTTTAGGTAGTGCGGACTACCGCCCCTCAAAGTGATTTGATTCGTTAATACCATATGTGGTACGTATAAAATATAGATTTAATGATACTATATATGATACCATACTGGAATTAAAATACTATTATTTATCATTATGTTTAAATTACATTAAATTTTAAATAGAAATGGAAGTAGCGTTCATGCGTACGTACGTCTTACCGTCTCCATTAACCGTGCATTTCATTTCTTACCTCTAAATGTTATGTAATATTATAAATTCATGCACATACTAGATATATATGATAAATATGATATCTAAATCATGAATATAATTCTGGATATAATTGATATCTTACCACATGAACAACTTGTAATTATAAAGAGTTTATTTTTTACTCAAATACCAATGATCGTTAAAACAACCGTTATTAACTTAAACAATAACACAGTGTTCATGACATGGTAATAAGTGATATAAATGGAATAATGAACTTTAAAAAGGTTTTTAAGCAAGTAGAAATTAACTCAAGTTTATTATTCAGTATATTAAAGAACGGTCGAGTCAAGTCGGACTCGAGGTAAGGGATCCTACCTCTCTCTTTCTTTTTAAGTACTCTCTTTTATGTCATTTCTTTTAAGCTCATCTTTCTTATGTTGGGGGATGTTATTTTATATTCCTCATTCTGTAATTTTTATGTTCATATTATGAGATACCCTATTTTGATCTCATAAATCCATTTTTGGATGTTTTAATTAGCACCATTAGGCTGCTGAAAATTTGTAAGGGGCTTTTTATCTCACTTTGTGTTTTCGTGAGATTCATGCTATATTTTCCAATATTTCCTTTTGAGCGGTGTATATAATGTACAATATTCTACTCTTTGTGTAACATAATTTCGTTTATGAGTATTTACATCAATCTTCTATTGTCCTTCTTTCATGGGGTGTACGTTACAAAAGTTACCCAAATCTGTAAGGGAACCTTTCACCCTCCTCTCTTTAAAAGACTTCCTTTGTTATGTCTTTTAATTTTCATCTTATTATGTGGGGATATGTTCTTATATATCCTTATTTCTGTAAATTTTATGTCTAATTGTTGAGATACCCTTTATCTCTCTCATCAACTCTTTTTCTAAAATTTGATGTGACGTCGTTAGGCTGTCAAGGGAACTTCTTAACCCAATTTTGATTTCTTTGGAATCAACAAGTAGTTATTGGATATGTCATCCTTTGAATATGTGTGAATGACCATAGATTATTTTACAATTAATATACACGTATATTAGGTGTATTTATATTTTTCACACATAATTATGAGATTTATTTATCCTTATTTTAAGGATACCTTCTTTATAATGGATTTCATCTCATTTTACATTTCTGTTGATACTTCATTGTTGTTATGCACCAGTTCACTTTTATATGGTGTATATACTGTCCTTTGGAATATTATATCATGAATCCCTTTATTCTCACGATATTATAAATTCTGATTAAATTTTATCCCTCAATTATTGTATTCAAGTGTCTATCATTTTTTTAAAAACCCATTAACTAAAATATCGTTTTAAATGTTTTAATGATTTATTCTTATAAATATTTATCATTAATATCCATATTTTCAAAATGGTTTTAAGGATTTATTTATATGGATATTAATGGTTTAAAATGTTAAAATCTTTAATGTGGTATGGGACACTTTGATTTAAAAATCTCTTTATTAAATGTTTTAAATGGTTTTGAAAATGGTTTTTAGAATTGTTCATTATTTCAATATCTTAAAATGATATATTGTTATTGCAATGTGGTAATGTTATCATTAATTTATGCTTATGTTATGTGCTATGATTATGTTATGGTTATTGGGAATTGTTATGAAGACGGGTGGTTCCGTGATAAACTAAGGGCGGGTGAGCCCGATATAGCTCTCCAATGCATTGGGTAACGTGAAGGAGTTAAACGTTAAGGTTTCATCGAAGAGATTTAGGGAATATACATTGATGGGTATTGAAAACGTAACCAAGAAGTTTACTCCCTACATAATAATGTTATGAATGCCTCAATTTACCTTTATGTTTTATGATTTCTATGGTTTATTCATGATTTTATGAGGTATGTTAAATTGCTTATGTTTTATGGGTAAAGTATGATTTTATTCTTATGTATATATGTACTCATGTTTCCTTTCCATACGTTTTATAACCCTTACTAAGATTTTTATGCCCATACCAAGTTTTTGAAATGTTTCTCACAGGTCAAGGGAATGGTACATGATATGATGATAGTTTCAAGGAAGTGTCAAGAAAGAATCCATGTTTTATTTTAAATATGTTTCCATTGATGGGATACATGAATAATATCTTTTATATAACCACTTTGTTTAATTGTGGAATGTAATAAAAGTTTTATGATCTAATTCTCTAAAACTCTAAACCTGAAAAGATCCTCAATGTGAATTATTCATTTAATTCAAGATTAAGTAAGGTTTACGTTCGGGGCCTTATATTTGGTATCAGAGGTCGGTTTAGATAACTTTAGAGGTTAGAGTGTTGTTTAAGAAAACGTGACAAGTTGTGTATAACCACAATGGTCAGTATATTAGATGGAGTCATTGTTTTTTTTTTTTGAAAGTTGGAATGAGTTTGGGATAACATGGATAAGTATATCTTGGTCTTTATCTTCCCCTTTTTTATTTGATGATTTTACTGATATACTCACACTGACCTTTTTGGTATTAGTAAATGGCTGGATCTAGCAGGAAACAAAGTAATAGTGGATTTGAAGAAAACTGTGACGGTTTTATGAAAGAACAACTGAATGATATGGGAGCTACAATGAGAACTCTTGTTGTTATCCTCAACCAACTATCTGGAGTCATGATTGACCACCTTAACCTTAGTCATTTTTATAAGGCATTGTATATGCGAGAAACAAATCCCTATGTATGTTCAGGTAATATTCATAAAGGTAAGTATGTTAAAAAACCTATTTGTCAAATATGTGGAAAGAAACACATAGGAAAATGTTTCAAAGGGACAGAAAGATGCTATAGATGTGGAAATGAAGGTCATCAAGCAAGAACCTGCCATGTAAATAGGAAGCATCTAGTTGACTCTAGGAAAGTGAAAGAAGTTCCTTCTGAAGGATCAATTGAATGTTTTAAATGTGCTGTGCATGGTCATTATGCAAACACATGTCCTATAAAGAAGTTTCGGGAATGGGGTCACCAAGATCGTACAAATATTCATTTACCAATACCTAATGCCATTCTGATTGAGGATAAAGAAACTGACAATGAAGAATGAAAGGTATGAATTATTTCTTAACATATGTTTTCCTATTATTGGAATCATAGGATATGATTCATGATTTTGTTTGTAGGAAAGAAGTATTTCAGAATAAGTTGAAAACGAATGGCTAATGGATAATGAATAATGTTGAATGTGTAAGAAGTCATCCTATAAGGGATTCAAGAGTTATGGTAGATTTTAGGATGGTGAAATTCTTGGATGTATTAAGTCTCTTTTGATGATGGGGTTACATTAAAAGACTTTTTATAGTAACCCTGATGTTTGATATACGAAAATTTTATTCAAGGAATAATTATCCTTTCTTTTGTGGATGTAGTTACAAAGAACCATTTGGGTTTATATGATCCTTGAATTTGAGGCTATTACTGGTTAATACATTTTGGGTTTTAAAATGGAAGTTATCAAATAACCTTTGTGGTTAAAATATTTTATGGTTATTTTTGATGAATTTATCTCTTTTTGAGGAATGTAATAAAATTATATAGTTTTTGAAAAGGGACAACACGCAGACTGTGTGACAACCCGTCACGTCGGACAAAGCTGTGGGAATCAAACCCACAACCAAAGTGAAACTGGTATTTATTGCCCACCACTAGACTGCGTGAATTCCCTGGTTAGACTGAATGTTTCTTTTTAGTTAGATGATTTTATGAATTAAGAGTAAGTTTATTTTTGGTTATCAATGTAAATGGTTAGCCTATCATTGAGGATATTTGATTAGGTTAATTACTTTTCAGTATGAGACTGTTAGAGTAACTGATGTTATTTTGGAGAAAAATGTTAAAATTTATCTTAGGAGACTATGTGATTAAATCCTTAAGAGAATTGGGTTTCAATCTTATTTTAGTTTACTTTGTAGAATTTTATGGATAGATGTTTATTGAATGGTCTTTGTTGAACTTTGGGTTTTGTTTGACAAATTTTGGAGATTAAGAATAGATTTTTTTATAAAGGATTATCCTTTTTGGGTATTATCTGATCTCATACTAACCTTTTTGGTTTTAGTTTTGGTTATGGTATAAATACATAGGAATTATACAGTTCTCTTTTGTGGATTAGGTGATTCTCTAGAAGTTGATTATAGCTCTCTTAATGTGAACAAGTCATCCTAAATACTCGTCTTTTGGAGAAAATATGAGTTCGTGTAAGAAATATAGTAAAAGTTGAAAGTCAACATGACAATTAAGTATGCTTCCTTATGTTTTAGTTAATCTCATAAATAAATTACTCAATGAAAAGTAACTTAAAACCAAAATGTTGTCTATTAATTTTTCCTACTGGGGAATCAAATACCGTTTAACCCATCACAAGTTTGTGATTTTCTTATTGTTAACTTTCTCCAAGACATGTTTACTATCAATCTCCATCAGAACATGACCCTTTGTTTTTTCCTCCGTATCCATATTTTCATACTTGGAATCCTAGTATGGGTTAACTCGGGTGACATTTTTACTTCTCCCCCATTCTTTTAAAGTGATAGTTTTACTGACTCTTGTTCTGATGTGGGATTTTCAATGAAGCTTCCAAGCCTAATTTTAAAATTGCGGGGATGCAATTCCCAAAAAGGGGGGAAGGATGTAACACCCCAGGTAAATAAAGAATATGACATTTTCATATTTATCCATATTTTTGATTAAAATATTAATATTACTTTAAAGGGGACGCTATGCTCGATGGCGTACCCAATATGCAACAATGAGTTTCTTGGGAATCTTACGTTGCACTCTAATAAAAAAATATTATTATTTTAAATGGTAGTTAACGCCTAGTCATTGTAATGGCGGGAATGAATAGAACTAACTAAAAAATGATTATATATGTTTGTCAAATATTTTTACTTTTTACAATAAATGTTAGAGGATTAAAAATGTGAATGAATCAAATTTTAAGTGTAAACATTCTAATATTCTTTAAAAGGTCGATTAACCGCCTTTTGATGGAGAACCTCTATTAAATCCACTTTTTGACATTTTTATGTTTTATATTTGACAAAATAAAATTCTTCTTTAGAATCGGGACATCAAAATTTAATTTCTGTAAATTTTTTGTATTTTTCCGATAAAGTTCATTTTTTTATGAATAGTGAAATATGTTGTATTTTAATTCAAAACCTCTTTTTAATATAATTTATTTATATGATTATATTATCTTTTGAATTTTTTTTAAATTTAAATTAGAATATATTTTTACCATTTAATCAAATATTGGTCATTGGATTTAATTTCACTTTGAAATTGGACTTAAACTAGTGTCAATCTTTTAATAGATATTGTTTCTTAAAAACACACTATTTGTTTTGACAGCGGGAATTTATTATTAAATTAATTAATGTAAATTATATGTTTTGAATTTTTTAAATTAGACATCATTTTTTAATTCGTGATATCAAACATAGCTTAGGGAGATGTTTTGGTATTTTTCTGAAAAACTTCAATTTTTGATGAATAGTGAAACCACTAAGTGGTACTTAAAAAAACTGATTTTTCGTTTAAATGAAATTTCACCACCTCAGTGTTTTGAATTTCAAAAATCCAACATACATGGTTGTCATTAAGAAGTAAAATTTGGTTCAATGGGATTAAAATAATTTTTTGGTGAATAGTAACTTTTAAGTTTTTAATCGTGATTATAAGTAATTAGTGTAATTTAAGTTAAAAATAATGTTTTAATAATATGAAATGACCTAGACACATATCCTACCCCCATTGGATGTGTCATGGCCGACCATGAAAATCCATGGGTCATCTTGGGGACCCCATGGAGCCACTTTGGTTGGAAAATGACATAAATAACTTTTTATTTAAAGTTAAAATAAAAATGTCACAAGCATGGGTTGTTTTGCTAAAACAATTTTTAAATGGGGTTATACAAGTCATATTTTTGACTATGAATATTCACATGAAATATAATAAGATTTCCTACATCATGATATTTTTTTTATAATTTTTAGACATTAAATAAATTAAATTATATATGACATCATGATGATGCAGCGATTACCTAATTTATAAAGGATTTAAATAAAATGAAAAGATAATGTTAAAACTATAACTTAAACTTGTCAAAAAACTATTGGATGAGTATATCTAGAACCCTTACCACCTTATCCTAGAAATAAAACTAATGTGGGACCTTTAAAATCCTAAACTCATTTGAAAATAAAGTAACATTTTGTAACATTCCAAGAGTGCCCCTCCTCTCCTCTTATAAAAGGCCCCCACCTCTACCACTTTACCCACACATCCAATGCCTTTGTATCAGCAAACCCCTGCCCATTTTGTCTCTCCACATCCCTATATTACTCCTAGAAGCCTCACTTTGGGCAGATGTCTTCCCAAGGAAGCCTTTGAGCTCAAATCAAAGAGATATACTCGATTTTAAGGTAATGTATTCACTTGTGTTCTTTTGTTTTATTTTGTTTATCCATCCCCATAAACTCTTTTTATTCATTTATTTTGTAAAAACTCCAGTATCTTTAATATACTATGATGTTTTTATAAGAATGATTCAAGCTACAAATACACACACCTAAATCTAATGGTTAAAGAACATACTGTTTCTATGGATGGTGAATTTCTGCCACACGAAACGATGATTGTTCAACACTCATATAACACCTTCAAAGGTGGTGATTAAAATGTCACTATATTTATATATGATATATAATATGTTTATTTTTTACTTAAGCTTCTGTATTTTTCATTTATTTCATACCTTTATGGCTTCCATTATGGGTATACGCGATATCTTCATTTTAGGAAGTGCGGACTATCGCCCCCTCAAAGTGATTTGATTCGTTAATACCATATGTGGTACGTATAAAGGATAGATTTAATAATATTATATATGATACCATACTGAAATTAAAATACTATTATGTATCATTAAGTTTTAATTCCATTAAATATGAAATATAAATGGAAGTAGCGTTCATGCGTATGTACGGCTTACCGTCTCCATGAACGGTGCATTTCATTTCATACCTCTAAATGTTATGTAATATTATAAATGCATGCATATACTCGATATATATGATTTATATGATATCTACATAATGAATATAATTCTGTATATAATTTATATCTTACCACATGAACAACATGTAATTATAACGAGTTTATTATTTACTCAAGTACCAATGATCGTTAAAACGACCGTTATTAACTTAAATAATAACACAGTGTTCATAACATGTTAATAAGTGATGTAAAAGGAATAATGAACTTGAAAAAGGTTCTTAAGAAATTATAAATTAACTCACATTTATTATTCCGGAGATTAAATAACGATCGAGTCAAGTCAGACCCCAGGAAAGGGATCCCACCTCTCTCTTTCTTTTTAAGTACTCTCTTTTATGTCATTTCTTTTAAGCTCATCTTTATTATGTTTGGGGATGTTATTTTATATTACTAATTCTTTAATTTTTATGTTCATATTATTAGATACCCTATTTTGATCTCATAAATCCATTTTTGGATGTTTTAATTGGTGTCGTTAGGCTGCTGAAATTTCGTAAGGGGCTTCTTATCTCACTTTGTGTTTTCGTGAGATTGATGCTACATTTGCCAATATTTCCTTTTGAGTGGTGTATGTACTGTCCATTATTCTACACTTTTTGTAACATACTTTCGTTTATGAGTATTTACATCAATCTTGTACAGTCCTTCTTTCATGGGGTGTACGTTTCGAAAGTTACCCAAATCGGTAAGGGAACCTTTCACCCTCCTCTCCTTAAAAGACATTTTTTGTTATGTCTTTTAATTTTCATCTTATTATGTGGGGATATGTTCTTATATATCCTTATTGAAAGAAATTTTATGTCCATGTGATGAGATACCCTTTATCTCTCTCATCAACTCTTTTTCTAAAATTTGATGTGACGTCGTTAGGCTGTCAAGGGAACTTCTTAACCTAATTTTGATTTCTTTGGAATCAACATGTAGTTATTGGATATGTCATCCTTTGAATATGTGTGAATGACCTCTGATTATTTTACACTTAATATCCATGTATATTAGGTGTATTTATATTTTCCACACATAATTATGAGATTGATTTGTCCTTATTTTAAGGATACCTTCTTTATGATGGATTTCATCTCATTTTACATTTCTATTGAGACTTCATTGTTGTTATTCACCAGTTCACTTTTATATGGTGTATATACTGTCCTTTAGAATATTATATCATGAATCCATTTTTTCTCATGATATTATAAAGTTTTTATTAAATGTTATCCCTCAATTATTGTATTCAAGTGTCTCTCATTTTGTTAAAACCCCTTTAACAAAAATATCGTTTTAAATTTTTTAATGATTTATTCTTATAAATATTTCTCATTAATATCCATGTTTTCAAAATGGTTTTATGGATTTATTTATATGGATATTAATGGTTTAAAATGTTAAAATCTTCAATGTATTATGGTACACTTTGATTTAAAAATATCTTTATTAAATGTTTTAAATGGTTTTGAAAATGGTTTTTAGAAATGATTCATTTTTTCAATATCTTAAAATGATATATTGTTATTGCAATGTGGGACTGTTATCTTTCCTTTATGCTTAAGTTATGTGCTATGATTATGTTATGGTTCTTGGGCATTGTTATGAAGACGGGTCGTTCCGTGATAAACTAAGGGTGGGTGATCCTGATATAGCTCTCCAATGCATTGGGTAACGCGAAAGAGTTAAACGTTAAGGTTTCTTCGAAGAGATTTAGGGAATGTACTATGATGGGTATTCCAAACGTAACCAAGAGGGTTACTACCTACGTAAGAATGTTATGAATGCCTCAAGTTACCTTTATGTCTTATGATTTCTATGGTTTATTCAGGATTTTATGAGGTATATTAAAGTGCTTATGTTTTATGGGTAAAGTATGATTTCATTCTTATGTATATATGTACTCATGTTTCCTTTCCATACTTTTTATAACCCTTACTGATCTTTTTATGCTCATCCTAAGTTTCGAAATGTTTTTCACAGGTCAAGGGAATGGTACATGATATGATGATAGTGTCAAGGAAGTGTCAAGAAAGGATCCATGTTTCATTTTAAATATCTTTCCATTGATGGGATACATTAATACTATCTTTTATGTAACCACTTTGTTTAAATGTGGAATGTAATGAATGTTTTATGATCTAATTATTTAAAACTCTAAACCTGAAAAGATCCTCAATGTGAATAATTCATTTAATTCAAGATTAAGTAAGGTTTATGGTCGGGGCCTTATAGATAGGACATGGTTCCTACGCAGTCATTGATCTCAAAGTGGCCAATGTACCTTGGGATTAGCTTCCCATTCTTTCCAAACCGCATGAATCTCTTCAATGGTGATATTTGAAGGAAGAAATTACCTCCAAAATCGAACTCCAAGTCCCTTCGATGGTTGTCATCATAGCTCTTTTTCCGATTTTGAGCAGCTTTGATGTGTTTCTAGATAACTTGAACTTTGTCTGTCATCAATTGCATAATATTGGGTCCATGTAGCTTTTTTTCTCCAACTTCATCCCAATAGGTTGGAGTTCTACATCACTTTCCATACATACCTTCATATGGATCCATATACATACATCAGTGGAAGCAATTTTTATACGAGAAGTAAAATAATGGGAGATGTTGATCCCATCCACCTTTTAATTCTAGAGAGCATTCTCTTAGAATATCATCAAGTTTCTAAATAGTCCTTTCAGATTGGACATTTTTTTGGGGGTGATAGACCATGTAGAAATTAAATTCAGTACTCAAAGCATGTTTAATACTTCTCTGGGATTTAATGTGAAACATGGATCACGATTAGAGACAATCGATAGTGGAACACCATGCAGTCTCACCGATTTTTTAACATATATCCTTGAACGCTGTTCAAGCGAGAGGTATTTCTGAATAATGATAAAATGGGAACTCTTGCTGAGTCAGTCAACCACAACCCATATCGCATTATTTCCCTTCGACGTATTCGGGAGACCCGTGATAAAGTCTATAGTAACATTATCCCATTTATACATGGGTATAGGAAATGGCTGGATCAACCCTTCGGACTTTCTTCACTCTTTTTTAACTTAATGACATACCACAAACATTGAGATATATTTTTTGACCTCCTTTTTCATTTTATCCTACTAGAAGTGTTCACGAAGATAACGGTACATCTTGGATCCACCAGGATGGATATATCATGTTGAGATTTGTGCATTGTCCAATAGCTCTTTCTTTATCCTAGGTGATTAAAGGACACAAATCCATGTTCCAAACCGAATCACACCTTCATCGTCGATATGGAACTTGTGCATCTTCCCTTCCATTACTACATTCACCATTTTGGTAACTCTAGATCATCCTTTTGTGCCTCGTTAATATTATCTTGGATAGATGGTTGCACAAAAATTTGGGAAAGGTAGGATGTATCCCCTGCCCATATGATATCCAAATCCATCATTTTCATATCCAGGAAGATAGGGTATTTATCAATATGCAACATGGTTATAGTAGCAGGTTCTTTTCTGCTAAGAGCATCAGCTACCATGTTCGCCTTTCCAAGATGATAGTGAATAGAGCAATTGTAATCCTTGATGATCTCTAACTATCTACTTTGATGCATGTTGAGATCCTTTTGTGTGAATATATAATTTATGCTTTTATGGTCAGTGTATATGTCACATTTCTTCCCATAATGGTAGTGCCTCTATATTGTTAAGGTAAAAATCATGGCTTCCATCTCTACATCATGAGTCGGGTAGTTCTACTCATGAATATTTAACTTTCGCGAGGCATAGGCTATCACATTATCAATTTGAATGAGTACAAAACCCAAGACTTTATCTGAATCATCATTGTATGTCACAAAACTTATCCACATTTCTGTAGTGTGATTACAGGTGTAGTGATCATACTTCTCTTTATATCCTTGAAGATTCCCTCACATTCTTCCGTCCAGACATACTTTACCCCTTTCCTTGTTAACATAGTTAGCAGGCTTGGAAATCGTGAGATATTTCTCACAAAACATCGGTAGTACCAATCTAATCCATGAAAATGATGGATTTCTGTGACACTAGAGGGACTGGGCCATTCCTCAATCTCTTTTTTTAAGGGCCCATAGAAATTACCTTACATGTAATCACATGTCCCAGGAACGTGACTTGCTTCATCAAAAGGTCACACTTGCTAACCTTGGCATACAACTTCTTCTTTCTCAATGTCACCAACACAAGTCTTAGATGTTCTTCATGTTCCTCATTTCTCTTGGAGTAGTTGAGAATATAATCGATAAACACTACCACAAATTTTTCGAGGTAATGTCTAAAGACTCTATTCATAAAATCCAATATTTTAGGGGAATTAGTTTGTCTGAAAGGAATCAACAGAAATTCATAGTTCCCATAATTTTTATGCAATGTAGTCTTCTAAATATCTTCCTTATTCACCTTTATCTAATGATATCTAGAACAAAGGTCCACCTTTGAAAAGTATTGATATCCTCTTAACTGATTCAACAAGTCACTAATCCTTGTAAGAGGATACTTGTTCTTTATGGTGATCTTTTTGAGCTCCCAATAATCGATACACAACTGCATTGTTCCACCCTTCTTCTTTATAAATAGCACTGGCGCACCCCAAGGTGATGCACTAGGGTGTATGAACCCTTTGTCAAGATGCTCTTGTAGTTTCTTCTTTAATTCCTCTATTTTGATAGGATCTATCCTATAGGGACACTTTGAGATAGGAGTAGCTCTAGGTATGAGTTCTATTGAGAACTATACCACACGATTTGGGGGAATCCCAGGTAACTCTTCAGAAAATACATCATTGTATTCCCTCATAATGGGAATCTTCTCAAGGTTGGTACTTTCCTTTGACTCAACTATTTGTTCAAGGTATGCTTTTTAATACGGTATCAACACCCACACCATTAAATAATTTTTCATAGGAGATTCAGGATCTTATTTTCTTTTGGAGAGGATGATGGGATGGTTCAGAATAGGAAAATATATTTCATTTTCCTGAAAATTGATATGTTTACTATATAAAGAGATCTAATCCATTCCTATTATAGCATCATATTATACCAAGGGAAGTATTACTATATTATCTCGAAGAATCTTCCCACATACGCCACTAGGAGAAGATTCAAACACGTCAGTTGCAATTATTTCACCACATGGTGTTTTTACATATATATCTACTTCAAGGTTTCGGGGATTTGATTCTATAGTTCTAGAAAACATGAAAGATATAAAGGAATGCATAGAACCCCAATCAAAAAATATTTTTTCCATTCTTGGATGAATAGAAAGTGTAACTTGTATGACTTAATTATCTTGATCCACTCCCACATTAGTGATGTCATAAGTCTTCCCTTGTTCTTTTGGCATTGGTGTATTCTGACACTGATTACCCTGAAGGACTTGAGGCTTGGTGCACTGTCTTGCAAAGTTCCCTTGTTCCCTACTGTTATATCATTGAACCATGAGTGGTTCTCTCCTTTCTTCCACCACATTCTCCTTCTTTAACATGTCTTTTCAACAATCTTGATAATGGTTTACTTATTTCCTGGACTTGAATCATTTACCCATCCCTTTGAGGCAGATCCCAGGATGCATCCTCTCACATTTTTATCATGTGGGTGGTTGAGTTTTCCTCCCACCTTTATCATTAGATCTTCTGGCTTAAAACTCCATCTTTCTTTTATTATAACCATAGCCATGGGACCATTCTCTAAAATACATATCCACTTTGAGATCACATCAAAAAAAGTCTTCATAACTCCCAAAATCTCTAATTACAAGATCCTTTCAAAGGTGTGGTTTTAATCCACTAAGGAATCTATCAATTCTACTATCATTGTTGATAACAAAACCTGAAGCGTACCTTGAAAGCCTTGTGAAACTTTCTTCATAGGATGTGACATATTATCCTTCCTTTTTCTTGAGCTCAATAAATTCTCTCCCCATATTCATACGAAGATTTTATGGGAAATACTTATTAAGAAACTTGATCTTAAAGTCTTCCCATTCCATCTCTTCAATTTCCTCCCATGGCTTGGTGTTCTTAATCAAAGTCCACCATTGATCAGACTCTCCATCTAGATTATAAATGGCCAATGTCACCCTCTCCATATCAGAATAGTGGACCACAGAAAAGATCTTCTCCATGTATTTTACCCACTGTTCTACAACTAGTGGATATGAAGATCCACTAAACGTCGGTGGTCGGTTCCACATAAAACACTCGATAGCCAGTAGCTCCCTCTTTGGTGAAGGAGGATGTTCCCCATTATTCTGGTTTTTATTAAAAAGTTGAGATAGTTGGGTAAGAATCACCATGAATTTTTTAACTCCAACTCCCAAATCATTGGGGATGTCATTCAGGAAATCGTTGCATTGTCCCTCGCACGAGTTGTTGGCATAATTTCTCTTAGTTCCCACAATTCTATAAAATATAAAAGGTTATAACAAAACATAATTCAACATGTCATGAATAAATAAATTATTAATTTGTATAATTTTCACTAAAATAATAACTTATGGGATCCCTCTATAAATATTCTTGTGTACATGTTTGTACTTATTCTCAAACTAGAGGTTTTCTCTAGGGTTCACTAATCCTAGTTCTTAAATTACCCAAACCATACCTATGATAGCGACTATAGTGACCCATGCTTTTCTTATATTACTATTACATCGTTATAAAGACAAACAACATAATAGTATTATACCATGAGGTTCAATAGGTTTAGTGTCTTGAAAAAACTAGGGCTAAAAATAATAATTATATCATCAAACATAAACATTTATTTAATTCCTTCTTCTCTAGCTTCTTTTTGGCACTTGACCTATCTTTAGTACATGTAGTCACCTGAGGATATAATCAAAAAGGGGTGAGCTAAAAGACTAGTAATAGGATTGATTATAAAAATATAGCATGGGTGAGTATAATCATAACATAGGAAAAGGATCATGAACATGAGAGGATGCATAAATAAAAGACTTGAAATGTGGAAATGCATAAAAATGAAACACCATGGCTTAGTGATTAACTAAAAAACATACTTGTGAACAAAGATAGAATATTGTTCACACATCATTTTATATTTACTCGTGATATTAATCACTTCACCCAATTCATTGGATAGTTTTATAATTTCAGGCTCACCCGTCACATTCAAACATTCATATTGCACTATATAATTCTGGGTGCACCCGTCACGTCATAACATTATCATTATCATGTATGCCACATATAACATATATCAAAAATGAACATAACTAACCCATGTATGGTAATGATTTTCTCTCATAATAAGACATCCATAAACTTTGGGTTCCCAAATGAAAGTGGGAATTAAATACTTGATACAATAACCATCATCCTTGAGTGAGAAATAAAAGGTGTGTTTTTGAAAGAAGAGTTATTTTGGAAAACATTTGTTTGACATAAACTCTAGGTGAAAGCATTTATATCCCCTAAAAGGTAATATAATGACGAAAAAATTATTTTTAAGGATTAACAATACCAATAAATGAGTGAAAGAGGGATAACTCGAAGAAATAATGTTGGGTTCAAAAATTTCCCCTTACCTTCTATCTGAATGATTTCTTCACTTTACTGACCTGTATAAATAGATTAAATTCATTAATAATCCATTCCAGAACATTGTGTACATTAATATGGTTCAATATGGTTTCATTAAGTTATTTTATTGTCCTTTGGATGAGTTATAGAGTTTAGAAACATTGTTTGGGAATGTTAATATTTATGGTTTTCTTGAGCGGTTTCACTTGTATTCATAAATGGATGTTCGTGTAGAACATGGGTAAAAATCCAGAAATAATAATACATGTTATTAATTATATTACAATATTTTAAATTATGTTATAATAGATTATATTATATACCATGTGGATGAATCATTATATATGAATTTAATGATGATCATTTGAGTTAATTCGGACGGTTTTCCGTCCACAACGAACTTGTTTCTTATAATCTTTTAGTAATATGTACATAAGTTAGTTCCAGAACATTAAATAGAATATAATAAATATAAAATAATCTATTTCAACCATAAAAATGGTTTCATGACAATATCTGAAGGCAGGAAATAAAATTAAAAACATTTCGTTCTTCAAGGTGTTAAATTAACACCACACGAACAACGTTTTCTTTTCGAAAATAAAAAGATGTGAATAAGGGGGTTGGATGATATAGAATCCCATTAGTATCATAATATTATAGAATATTTATAATAATAGAGTTACCTTATCTTATGTATGAATATAGGTGGGTAGATAATAAGAAAAGAACTTGAAGTTGAAAGGAAATTAAAGGAAAAGAGAGAGGGGAATTACCTCTTTAGTTATCCTCTTGAGATCCTCCTCGAGGCACCTTGTATTGGACTTTTGATGTGACCATAAGCTTCTTGGACAAGGGAGAGAGTCTAGGGAATAATTTTGGATAGATTATAAGCAAGGCTTGAAGCTAGATAGGTGTGAAGAAATAAGGATGTGAAGGGTGGTATTTATAGTGGAGGGGATAAGAGATTTCTCAATATAAAATTCATTAATTTTAATTTCTCCATAGGACAAGGAATAGCGAGTCTTCAATGACTAAATAAAGTAATTTTATCATGTAAATCAGAACCAATTGGGATTACATCAGCATAACATCATACATAACTCTATAATTAGTATTTTTAGCTTATTTTGTAAATTATGGTATTTCATTATTCATAACAAAATCATGTACTTAAGAAAAATCCCAAAAAATCACCCTAAATATTTTTTGATATGTAGAATCCAAAAATGTAGTCCATTTTTCAAAAATAATTTTCTAAATATGATTATTTTAATTGTTAATTAAAGTCATAATTTATTATTAAAAAACCAGTTTTAAAACATTCATTTACTTATTCTAAAATATTGGTACATCATACATGAATATTATTTTTATAATATAACAGTTAAGGTTAATATTCATTAGGGTATATCACTATTTATAATGGTATGTTACTATTTATAAGTGTTGGTTACTATTCACTGAAAAAAAATTTCTTATGGGACTCCAAATAACTTATTGATCACAACCATTTATGTTATATTTTCGAAATTCCAAGAACAGAAGTGATAAACTTATGTTTAAAGGTCACATAGCACTTTTTAGTTCATTGTGTTCTGATTTCACAACAATATATGGTCATTTTATTCGTTTTGACACCTCTGACACATGTTTATTGACTTTTAAGTCAATAAAACACACTTTTTGTCATTCTAAGGAAACCGAATCTCAAATTGACTTTATTTTATTACATGTAACATAATAAAACACTGTGATTATTCAATTATTCAATGATAATTTGAGGATATTTTCATGGTTTTATCACATTGATGCACATTTTTAAGGAAATTTAAATCTAATACAACTAATTTTTGCTAAATTTGGTGCACTAATGGAATTTTCATAAAAACTTGATCATTTAGCTATTATTTATGAAATATTATCATCTTTCAACTAACATTATTCATTATTATGGTGATGCATTAAAAGGCCAGAAACTGGTTAAGAAATATAAATGCGGTGATTTTTTTCATTTTTTGAATATTCTTTTATTTTTTATGTCATATATTTCTAAGATTTATTTTCTAGATATAATATTAATTTACACTTGTTCTATTTATGATGATATAAAAAATCTTATTTTTAAAATTCAATCTCAATGAGATAAATTTAATATTATTGTATGAATTAGTCCTTTAATGATTCCTTGATATTATTAGTTGTCAAATATTTGGATGATATTTTTAGTAATTCAAAAATGACTAAAATAAGAATGAATCCTCACTTTATTTAACCCAAGTAGAATAGGACTATGAAATTATATTCAATTATAGTGCTACTAAACTTTTCAGTATTTGATTTAATTTGTTATAATAAGGGACTTTGATTTTGATTTAAGATTCCATGCACTATAATGGTCCCAAAACCGTAAACTAGAATATATTATTACTCATATAATTTAAAATGGGAGAGAGATATATTTGATTATGTTTGGTAAAAATAAACCCATATAAAAAATAATATTATGGTAATTAAGACTAACTTTTTTAAGCCTTGGTCATGGAAAATAACACAATAATACTTTGATAATTATTAATTTCTTTAATTTACCCATTTAAAATATAATAAAAAATATTGTACCTTGTTTAATATATAATAAAAATGATTAAAAATATAAATAAAATAAATATGTTCTTTGATGGTTGATTCAATATCACAAGTGCGGTCAAAATATTTCCCTTAATAAGGTACATTGTTAAATATATCAACAACTATGGATTCAACTAGAAGAAAAAATAAATATTCACCTTGATAGAAATGTTTTTGATAATACTTCACCAGATATTTTCAAGATAATTTATTATATTTTAAACAAGTTTCAGGAACATCAGGATATGTCAAGAAATTTCATTTGGTTATTTATAGAATAGAATTTTGTATTCAATCCAATTTAATAGAGTGTGATAGTCCTGAAATAAAACATCACTAATTGTATGCATGAGAGTTTAGGATATAAAAAAGTATAGTGTATGTTTTTATTCATTATAGGATTCAATAAAAATAATTTACATAATAGGGTTCACTTGTGGACTTGGATATACAAAAAAATAAAATAATTCACAATGGATGGGGTTTCATCATTTCTGGGAAATAAAATAATAAATAAAAAAATCTACACATGTTATGCATTTAAAATAAAAAAATATTTAAATCAAATATTGGGAATACTGATAATAATTGAATAAAAAATTAAATTAAATGTACCAAGACTCGAAAATATCATTCAATTTATTGGAAATGGAGAAACAAGAAAAACCTAGTGAAGTGGAAGGATAATAATGGCTATCAGTGATGCTGAAGTAGATTTGGGATTGAATCCCAAAGAGGAGTCCTAGAAATATTGTAATTATCCATAAAAAAGGTCATGATCTATAAATAAATGGGAAATGATTCATAATCTATAGCTTTATATATCTGAGAGAATGATCCAGTAAATACTCCACTAATTTGATACACTAAGTGATATCAAATATTCTCACAAACTACGATGCCAGTTTCACTTTCCTTTATAAAAGATAGTGCATTGATTGATGTGACACCTACATGAAAACTTGGTCACCCAAGGTGGACACAAAAAGGTCCTCTCCTCTGGTTATCATATGATCCATGTCTACTCTGAGCTATAACCAACTGCTTAAAGATCAACTTCAACCTCTCAAAGGTCTTGTACACCACACTCAGCCAAATAACAATAGCCTCGCCTACCTTATTCCAGCACATTAGTGAGTAACAAGAATGATCATAAAGAGCCTCACAAGATTCTATCTAAATTAGTGCATATAAATATTTATTGAACATGAACACTACCAAACGTTCAATGAGAAATATCTTTAACCATCATTTCTTATCTGAAGGTCTCCCTCCAAGATGTTGTATATTTCTACCGAGAGCATCTGCAGCCACATTACCTTTCCATATATTTCAATCCATCTCAAAATCTAATATATGCAGAAACTCCACCCAACACCTCTATCAGATATTCAAGTTTCATTTAGAGAAGATATAACATAAGCTATTGTGGTCTATATATACAATAAGTCTCTCAAAAAATAGATAATGGTGCCAACATTTCATATTATGGACTGCATCTTCCAGTATGAATCCACGTGTTTGGTAGTTCAGATTTTGTGCTCAAAGCTAACGTGACCCATAAGCCAGCACATGATCCATATGCATAATAATCACTCCCAAACCAACACGTGATGCATCGTAATAAAATTAATATCCAATCCTAGGAACTATAAATGTTAATATCTGAGTGTCTTCAATCTCCTTTTCATCACTAACAATGCCTTTTCGCACAGGTTTATCCTTTCAAATGTCACCCTCTTCTTGGTAAACCTATTCATAGGTGATTATAAATAGGATAAGTCGCAAAGGAATTTCCATTACTATCTTTCCAAACCAAAGAAACTCATAATCTAAAATATTGTTCTGGGGAATTCCCAAGACATCATAGCCCCTATATTATCTGGGTCCATTGAAAATCCCAACTCAGATATCACATACACATGAAAACATACCTCCTTGATCCATAAGTGACACTTTGAGAGAATGACATGGGGATAATGTGCTAAAAATGATACATTGGTTTATACCAAGAAATACAAGCATTATATTGATACATGATTGATTATTATAGATCAAAAATAATTTTTGGATCATCCTACAATATTTTCATGACAACTACACTCGTTTTCTAAAAAAACCCCTTTTGTGACTTGTCGGATTAATAATATTGTGAAGTCCAAACAAAAACTTTGATCATTTGAAGCATTTTAGGTATATTTTTTATTTTATTTTTATTTATATAGGTCATAAATGTCTCAAAGATAATTTTCCTATGTTTTTTTAAAAATCCAAAATCATTTCCCAGGATTTAACTCCGACAAAGTTGATTTTTCATCTATTTATAAGCATTAAAAATATAAAATTATATTTTCCATAATACCATGAAATACATGAATTAGATTGATGTATTAATGATTCATATAGATAAAAATGAATCAAGGCCCACTGAATAAAGTTTCTGTGTCAATTCAAAATTGTCTTCTTAGTTTTTTCCAATTGATGGGTCAATTTTCATTTTAATAAAATATCAAGGGGAAGTGGTTTTATGGATAATATCGATAAATCTAGTCATCTGATTTATGAACAGTTGATTCCTATAGATATAAACAATTTCAGGATCATTATATTATGTTTTCACTAGAATATGAACTCTCATTCTCAGTTTTGACTTCTTTTAGGTGGCTTGTTATTTTAATAAGGATGTGAAGTCCAAATGAATCATTCAATCATACCTATCAATTTAGGTGTAATATTGATATCTAGTTTGTCCGTAGATAACCAAAATGACTCGAATATCATTTTATTACATTTTTTCTCTGATCTAATCCCATTTTCTATATTTTGACCCCTACATGGGTGTTTTCTGTTTTTTAATAAGAATTAATAATATGAAATATGTGTTTCCATCATAACGAGTAATTAATGAAATAGATTGATGTATGAAAAACTCATATAAATAAAATATTATTATAGAATTATTTTCTATAGATTATATATCATTATGAAGTGATTTATATTTTTGTACCTCAAAATGGGTGATATTTCATTTTAATTTATATATCAAGGAAAAAAGAAATTTCTAATAATAATAAGTAACTTGGTACAAAGATTAATGTGCAGTTGATTCTTATATATTAGAAATGTTTAGAGGGTCATTATTCAATGTTTTCATTGGAATTTGAACATATTTTCTCAGTTTTTACCCCTTATAGGATGACTTGTCACTTTAATAAGAATGTGAATAAAAAACCACACTTTCAATCATAACATGAAATTTGGGTGTCAGATTGACATTTTGTCGGTTTTTATGCACTAGAAATGACTTAAAGACTATTTTCCTAGGTTTTCGTGACAATTTGAGATCTTTATATTGGTTTGGACGGCCATACTGATAATTTTTTATTTATTAATAAGTGTTAACAATATAAAATCAATGTTTCCATCATATTAATAAATTTTTTGCATAATATTAATGTATAGTTGATTCCATATATATCAAAAACGACTCAAGGATAATTATCATAATATTACAAGTCAATATGATGCCTTATAATTAGTTCTAACCCTTTGATGACTGATATGTCATTTTGATAAAAAAAATATCAACGTGAAAATATACTTTAGAACATACTGAGAACTCTAGGCACCAGATTTAGACATGTTTGATAATTAAATATAAAAAATAATTCATGGATTATATGACTATGTTTCTATGTCAATCTGAACCCACCTACTCAGTTTCACTCATTTTATGTGATTTTTGACTTTAATAAAATATTGATGCTAAAGAAAAAATTTCAATCATATTGATTAGTTTTGGTGTCATATTCACATGAGGTGGGTTCATATAGATATGAAATGACCAAGAAATCATATTTTTATTTTCTCATGCCAATAAGAGATCATTTTCATGATTTTGAAAGATACACATGTGATTTTTCATTTATTCATAAGAGCTAAAAAATACAATATCATAGTTTCAATCATATAGATCAATCAGAGCATCGGATTGATGTGAAACTGATACTATAAATCAAAAATGAATTTCTGGTCATTATTGTTTGATCACATTTTAATCCAAAGTTTTTTTCTTGGGTTTGATTTAATTTAAGATACTTCTAACTTGAATAAAAATGTGATGAAAAAAGGATAGTTTTGATCTTAAAGAGAAATTTAGTTGTCATATTGATGTTCCGTTAGTTTTTATAGATAAAATACGATTCAAATATCATTTCCCTAAGTTTTATCAGCAATATGATCTCATTTACTCAGTTATGGATCCTATTTGGGGGATTTTCCATTTATTAATAATATTTGTTGGTGATTTTTCACTTTAATAAAATGTGGATGCAGAAGAACACTTTCAATAATATGGAGTAGGTTTGTTGTCATATTCACATGAGCTTGGTTCATATAGATAATAAATTACTCTAATATCATTTTCTATGTTTTAATGCCAATCTATGATATTTTAGTTGGTTTTATCCCTTACATGGGTGATTTTTCCATTAATAATAGGATTTAACAATATAAAGTATTCATCTACTCGGCATTGAATCATTTTAGGTGACATATCACTTTATTAAGAATATAATGACCAAAACGTACATTCAATCATACAAAGTAATTTAGGTGTCGTATTCACCTAAGATTTGTTTTTACAGATTAGAAATGACTTAGAGATTGTTTTCCTATGTTTTTGTACCAATATAATCTCATTTTCTAGATATTGACCACCACACAAGTGATTTTTCATTTATTAATAATATTTCAAAATATGGAATCATAGTTTTCATCATATCAAGAAATACTGTCATTTAATTGATGCAAATTTGATATTATATATCATATATCACCTTAGAATCATTATCCTAAGTTCACATGTCAATTCAAAGTTTTTTTCTCAGTTATGACCCTCGGATGGGGGAAATGTAGTTTTGATAAAAATATTATGTAGAAATGTCACTTTAGATCATACCAAGAAATCCAAGAATTAGATAGATGTAGGGTTGATTCATACCAATTGAAAAGTATTTTTGGATAACTCCCCTAAGTTTTTAGTGTAGTTTAAACTCATTTTGATGGTTTTGAACCTTTTTATCTGACTTTTCACATTAATAAAAATTTGATATTCAAATGATGATTTCAATCTTACAAAGTAGTTCTAGTGTTGGATTAACCAGAAGTTGGTTCATATAGAACAAAAACAGCTCAAAGAATATTTTTCTAGGTTTTTATACTAGTTCGAGCATAGTTCCTCAGTTTTTACCAATACCAAAGTTATTTTTCTTTTATTAATAGGATTTAACAATATGAAAAAATAATATCCATCATAACATGTAATCCAGACATTAGATTAATGTGTATATTTTTCTAACATGTCACAAATTACCCAGGTTTCGTTTTCCTATTTTTCTATATCAATCCAAAGTCATCCTATCTATTTTATTCCTTTGATGGGTGACATGTCATTTTAATAAAAATATCAAGGTTAAATGATACATTAGATCAAAACAAGAAATCCAAGAATCGAATTTATGAATGACTAATTTCTTTTGACCCCAAATAATTTTCGTATTATTCTCTAGTGTTTTTATGGAATCAAAAATTATTTTCTCAGTATTGAACCCTTTTAGTTGACTTTTCACATTAATAAGAATGTGAAATTGAAATGAAAATTTTGAACATATCAAGTAATTTGGGTGTCAGATTGATATATGGTTTTTTCATACTAATCAAAAATAAATTAAAGATCATTTTCATATTTTTTGGCATAAATTCAATCTCATTTTCTTGGTTTCGACACAATATGATTAATTTTTTTATTTATTAATAAATGTTGATGATATGAAATCTTGATGAAAAATTCATAGATTATATTGACTTTTTTTTGGTTTGTATTGGTAAAAAATGAATTTAAGATCATTTTTATATGTTTTTAGGGAAATCTGAGATCATTTTAATCATTTTGACCATATATGTGTGGTTGATTCTTACAGATGAAAAATTATTAGATTATGATTTTCCTTAATTTGTCATTATAATATATATAGTTTGGGTTTGAAATTGATATGAGGTTCTTCTAGATCAGAAATGAATCAAAGATCAGTTTTCTGTGTTTTTGCACCAATTTAACCTCAATTATTCAATTTTGTCACCAATATGGGTGATTTTCCATTTATTAAAATGTTTTAACAGTATGAAATAATTGTTTTCGTCATATTAAGAAAGACAAGCATCAGATTGATACATGAATAATTTCAATAGATCAAAATTGACTATAGAATCATTTTCTAAAAATCCTATGTTTATTTGAAATCATGTACTCGGTTTTGTTCCCTTGATGGTGATATGTAATTTTAATAAAAATATCAGGGTTAAATTATATTTTGGATCTTATCAGGAAATTTAGGCATCTTTTTGATGCAAGGTTGATTCGTACAGATAAAAATTGATATTAGAATCATTCATTAATGTTTTAGGGAATTCCAAACATGTTTTATCATTTTTACCTTTTTTCTATGATTCGTCACTTAACTAACAATCATATCAAGAACTTCAGGCATCATATTAATGTAAATTTGGATTGTATAAGTCATAAATTACATTAATATTTTTTTTATAAGTTTTCATTCCAATATGAACTTGTTTTCTAGGTTTTAACCTATATAATATATATATTTTATTTATTAATAAGAATTAGTGATATGAAGTTATAATTTTCATCATATTAAGGAAACATGCATCAAATTCAAGAGAGGATAATTTTTACAGATCTCAAATGACTTGAAGATCACTACCCTATATTTCTATATTAATCCAATTTTGTCGTATCATTTTGGACCCCTGGACAAGTGAAATGTAATTTTAATAAAAATATCAATGTAATTTGATGAATTTGATAATACTGAAGAATTCATTCATGGGATTGATGAATGGATGATTTCTATAGATTATAAATTATTTTATGATCACGTATCTATGTTTTCATGGTGGTCTGAACAAGTTCACTTAGTTTTAACCCATTTTAAGAGACATGTCACTTTAATAATAATGTGATGTTCAAAAAACGTATTCAGTTATACTAAAAAAATCAGGTGTCATCTTGATTTTTGGTTGGTTCATAATGATCATAAATGACTTGAAGATCATTTTCCTATGTTTTTTGGCCAATATGATCTCATTTTATTAGATTTAACCCAAAAATATTGATTTGTCATTTATCAATAGGTGTTAATGATATAAAATCCTAGTTTCAATTATATTATGAAATACAAACATTGTATTGATGAATAAATGAATCGTGAATATAAAAAATAACTCAAGTATCATTTCATAATATTTCCATTAAAATCAATAGTTACCTATTCAGTTTTGACCCTTTAACTTGAGATATAAAATTTTATTAAAAATCTCAAGGGGAAATGATACATTGGGTTATACTGAGAAATACAAGGATCATATTAACAAGATGTTGATTCCTACAGATCAAAAACAATTTAAGGATCATTATCCAACGTTTTCATGAAAATTCCAACTAATGTTTCCAGTTTTGACCCCTTTTAGTTGACTTTTCACTTTAAGAAGAATGTGAAGTCCAAACAATAATTTTATTCATACCCAATAATTCAATTATAGAATTGATGTGAGGATGGTTCATATAGGTTATAAATAACTTGAATGTAATTTTTTCTATGTTTTTTACACTAACATAGGGTCATTTTCTAACTTTTTACCCCTAAATGGGTGATTTTTAATTTATCACTAAGTGTTGACAATATGAAATTCTACTTTCCATCATAAAATGAAATTTAGGAATCAAATTTACAAGTTAATGATTCTTATATGTCAAAAATTACACATTGATCATTTCAATAAATTTCCATGTTATTCTAAAATCATCGTCTTGAATTTTACTTCTTGACATATGATTTGTCAATTTAATAAAAATATCAAGGTGAGATAATACTATGGATAATACTGATCAATCTAGTTATCATATTACTTTGTGCTTGATTTATATAGATAAAAATTATTTGATGATCATTATCCAATGTTTTCATAACAATATAAACATGTTTATTAGTTTTGGTCTCTTTTATGTAACTTTTAAATTTAATATGAATTTGAAGGATAAATAGAACTTTCAACCATACCAATAAATTCAGGTATATTATTTATGTATGGTTGGTTTATATAGATCAAGAATGACTCTAATATCATTTTCCTTTTTTCCACCAATTTTAGATTTTTTTCTTAGTTTTGACCCCTATACGGGTGATTTTTTATTAATTAATAAGTGTTGACAGTATGACATCATAGTTTCTATCATATAAGTAACCCAGGTATCATATTAATGCATGGATGAGAAATATATATAAAAATGACTCATAAATCATTTTCTAAATATTCCATGTCATTTTGAAGTTTTCATCTCTATTTTCACCTATTAATGAGTGATTTGTCATTATAATAAAAATATTAAGGTGAAATGATACTATAGATAATACTGAGAATTCTTTTAAACGGATTGATGAATGAATAATTCCTATAGATCCAAAATTATTTCAGGATCATTCACATAAGTTTTCATAGAGATCCAACATATTTTTCTTGGTTTTGGCTTCTTTTAGGTGACTTGTCACATTAAAAAATGTGGCAATCAAATAATAGATTTGACCATACTGAGAAATTTGGGTGTCATATTTATGTGTGGTTGGTTCATAGAAATACAGAATGTCTTGAAGACTGATTTCCAATGTTTTCAAGCCAATAAATCATTTTTTATCTATCTTGACCCGTACATAGGAAATGTTTCATTTATTAATATTCATTGATGACAAGAAGTTATATTTTCTACCAAACCAAAAATATATGAATCAAATTATTGAAAATTGATTACTATAGATAAAAAATGAATCAGGTATTATTCTCTTAATTTTTTATATCAATCAAATTTTTATGTAACTGTTTTACCCCTTGATGGGTGATAGGTCATATTATTAATAATATGAAGGTGATAGATACTTTAGATCATACCAAGAAATCTGAGCATCAAATTTTTACATGGTTAAATATTACAAATCATAAATAATTAGAGGGTCTTTCTAATATATTTCCATGTTATTTTGAACTCGTCTACCTAGGTTTGACTAATTTTAGGTGGCATGTCACTTTAATAAGAATTTGAACTCTAAATCAAAATTTTAGTCATAATGATTAGTTTGGGTGTCAGGTTATTGTGATGTTGGTTAGTGTAGATCATAAATGACTCAAATATTGTTTTTTATGTTTTTTGACAAATTTGAGCTCATTTCATTGATTGTGAACACTAAATGTGTGATTGTTTTATTATTAATAAGAGTTAGCCATACAAAATCATTGTTTCCATAATATCAAGTAATAAAACCATCAAATTGATGCATGAAAGATATTTTAGATCATAAATGACATGATTATAATTTTCATATCTTTACATATTGATCCAAGTCGTTTGCTTAATTTTAACCCTTTGATGGGTGATCTGTAATTTTCATAAAAATAACATAGTGAAATGATACTTTGGATTATAAAAAGAATATTTGAATAATATTAATGTTATTTTTAGTAATAAAAATAAAAAATAATTTTTGGATCATTCTCATTATCTTTCACATGAATCTGAAATAATGTTCTCATTTTTGACCAATTTTAGGAGACATGTCACTTTAATATGAATGTTATGGTCAGACAAAACTTTCAATCATACCGAGATATTTAGGTGTTATATTGATGTGAATTTGGTTCGTACATATAAAAATGACTCAAATATCACTTTTTAATGTGTTTTAGCCAATTAGAGCCTATTTTCTCATTTTTGAACCATACACAAGTGATATGTCATTTACTAATAAGCATTAACATTATAAAATCATAGTTTTCATCATACTGAGAAATTTGGGAACCAAATTCATGCATGGATAATTAATACATATCAAAAATGGATCAGAGATCATTACCCTAAGTTTCTATATTAATCCCAAATCATATTTTCATTTTTGTACCCTTGATGGATGATATGAAATTATAATAAAAATGTCATTGTTAAAATATACTTGAGATCATACCGAGTAATCCCAGAATTAGATTGATGTAAGACTAATTCCTATAGAGAAAAACCTTTTTAGGATCATTATCATTTGTTTTCATGGATATTCAAACTATTTTTCTCAATTTTGACCCCTTTTATGTGACATGTTACTTTAACCAGAATGTGATGGCCAGAAAACAGATTCAATCATATTAAAAAATTATGGAGTAAGATTGATGTGTGATTGGTTTGTAAAAACAAATAATGACTCAATGATAATTTTCATAAGTTTTCTCACATATTCAACCACATATTATTAGTTTATACCCTTATACGGTTCATTATTTTATTAATAGTCATCAACAATATGGAATCATATATTCAATCATATTGAGTGATATGGTCATCAAATTTCTGATCAGTAGCTTCCTGTAGATAAAAAATGACATGGGTATCATTTCCTTAAGTTTTTATGTCAATCCAATTCCATATTCTCATTTTATAACCCTTGATGGGTGATAATATATTTTAATAAATATGTCCAGGTAAACAGTTCTTTTCATAATATCGAGAAATTTAAGTACTGGACTAATGGATGGTTGATTCCTAAAAATCCTAAATTATTTTTGGGCCATTTCCCCATGTTTTCATGAAAATTCAAATTCGTTTTCTTAGTTATTACCCCATTTATGTTACCTTCACTTAAAAAATAACGTGAAGTCCAAACAACACTTTCGATCATGCTGAGCTATTCAGGTGGCAGACTAACATGAGGTCGGATCATACAAATCTAAAATGACTTGAATATAATTTTACTATATATTTACACATATTTTAATTTTAATTTCTTATTTTTACTACTATATAAGAGATTTATCATTTACTAATAAGTGTTAATAATTAGAAATCATAGTTTCCATCATATTGAGAAATTCGGGTATCAGATTAATGCTTGACTGAATCTGACAAATTTAAAATGACTAAAGGATCACTTTCCTTATTGTGAACAAAAATTTGAAGTGGCTTTATTAGTTTTGAATTCACGATATGTGATTTTACATTTTAATAAATATATAATGGTAAATTTATATTTGTGATAATACTGAGCAATCTAGTCATTAGATTTATGGGAAATTGATTCCTTATAAATTACAGATGATTTTTTGTTCTCTATATTAAGTCTTCATAGAAATCCAAACTAATTTTCATAGTTTTGAAAACATTTAGTTGACTTTTAACTTTATTAAAAATATAAAGTCCAAAAATAGTTATAATCATATCATGAAATTTGTGAGTTAGATTGTTGTGTTGTTGGTTTATTGAGAACAGAAATGACTCAATGATCGTTTTCGTAATTCTTCACGATAATTTGATATCATTTTCTTGGTTTGGACCCCAACATGGTTTTGTCACCCTTTTTGAGGATTTTACCATGTAAGATTTATTATATTAGAAAAGATGATGATGATAATTCATAGTTGATGAAACGTGTAAGAACCCAGATCTTCGTTCAGGTATGTCTTACCTTTTTCTGGAGATTTTAAGGAAAATAAATTTTCATGGAAATTTCAGAAGTACACGCCATGTACTTTTTGAGTACACATCATGTACTCTGTTTCGGCTCGAAGTCGTGTGTTGTCCATGTTCGAGCCACACACACGGTGTGTAAGGCTGAGGTGGAGGCCATTTTTTTTTGAGTACGGAAAAATTTAAGTACAGGCCGTGTACTCAAGAAGTACACACCGTGTACTTTCTTTTTTTCATTAAATGGAATGGGGTCATGCCTAACCCCCATATTCGACTTCTTCTCCAGTTTTCAACCATCTGAGAGTGTCCGTACGGCCGAATATTCGACGGAGTCCTACCTCACCGTTCGTTCTCCGATTCGAGCACGGTCAATTGCATTGGAATCGCAGCGGTGAGTTCTTCCTTCTTCTTGATCCTTGTTTCTTGATTCCTCCTCTTTTCCAAGTTATTGTGGGATGAATGTTTTATGTGTTTTCTCAGATCTACGTAGTTCTAAGAGGAATATGTCATCGAGGATCACGTATATTGATCTCCTAGGATCGAGGTAGGTGGTTTGTGCCATTCTGTAGAAATTTGAGGAATATTTTGTACAATTTCTACCAATACCCTTGAATAGGGTATTTCATGTTTCCTGTTTTTCCCTTGTTTCTTTCCTTCTTTGTTTTATTGCTTTAGTATAGGTTATTTCTTGTGATTAGAGTAATTTGTTTGTGCTCATATTGCTTTCCCATGCTTGTTCTGCCTGTTTGGCGTTTTGCCAGTTCCCATGCCTAGTCGTAGGATAGTGGAACTATTGTTTTATTATTGATGTTGAGCCTTAGTTGATAGCCAAGCAGTTCATGAGGTTTACTTGGACGATACACGCGCTGAGCATGTTCAGTTATACTCATGACTGTGAGAACCTAGAGTAGTAAACCAAAGGGAGAATTGACAGAAGGGCTTCCCCAGAGTGTCTTTTAATCACAATGCGAGACCAAGGGGAGAATTGATGAAGGGCTTCTCCAGAGTTTCTTTTAATTACGACGCGGGCTATAGGGGGAATTGACGTTGAGTGCTTCCCCAGAGATCCTATATCACGATACGAGGCAATAGGGGGAATTGACGGTGAGTACTTCCCTATAGAGTCTGCTTACTTACGTAGCTGAACCAGAGGGGTGAGATTGTGTGTGCCTCCCAGAGGGTTTCTATTACTTAGAGGTTGAACCATAGGGGTTAGACTGTGAAAGCCACCCAAGGGTTACCTATTTTTCTTCTTGTTTCTGGCTGCTTACTTGTGTGCTATACTTGTAAGAACTATGGTTTGAAGCTGTTTGTGGTTTCTGTTTACCACTTCTTGTTTTAGTACTACCATGTATTCATTGACTATTAGGCACAAATCTTTGGGTGATTTCCTACTGGGATTGTATCTCACACCCTGTTTGGGCCATGATTTTGGGCCCAAGAAGACTATGTTGTTGTAGGTATATATAAGGTAAAGCGCCCTTCTACATCAGGATCTCGACTGCATCAGGAGGTGGGGAGCATGGTACTGAGTCGTGGCTCGCGATGCTGAGGAGCTTACTTTGTTTTCTTTTTCACTTGGTTTCAGTTGTATTTCAGCACGTTGTTGTGTTTTTTGTTTTCCTTAGATTCTTGTACCTGCTGCATCATTGTCATCATAGTTATATATCTACATTGTTTCCACTGTTTGGTTTCTTTTGTTATTCATGTCATTTACTGCTTCCGCTGTTTATTGTTGTTTTCTTACCTTGTATACCTTACCGAATGAGGGCATAGTTTTCCCACCAACTCACCACGTCCCTCGCTACTAGTCGGCAGCCTCTGGTGTTCGGGGAAACACACTTGAGGTCATGTGGCGAACCGAGTGTGGGGCACTAGTGGAGGGGCTCCAGACTTGGGACGTTACAAAGTGGTATCAGAGGGGTTCTTTTCTCTTGTCTTACTGTTTAGAGACCATAGCCAGGGATAGGATGGATTCGGTACTTGGAATTAAGCTGTGCTCGGGAGTAGCTAACCCGTGTAGAGGGAAAATCCATACTACCTCGTTAATTATAGTTTTCTGGTTTTGAGATTTTATAGTTGGTATGTTTTCACCTAGAGTGATTCGTATGACTTGTGCGGTTATTATATTGATATTTCTATTCTATTTCTGTCGCAACCCGATGAGATGAGGGTATGCCATCTCATGCATCATATATACACTTGTAGTAATCACATGTCATGCATTCTTGCCATGCCATCTAGGGTGCATTAGAAATTACATGCTGTTGTGATAGGCTCTATGTAGATTTTTCATGCTGTTGTGATAGATGGTTGATATATTCTCTTATGTTATGTTAGAAAACTTTTTTTTTGTTCCTTTCATAAAAATGAATGCCGAATTTTGGTTCTTGAGGTGTTATGGGACCTCACGGATCATAATTTGGCACCATTTCCCTTATTTTGGTGTTTCTGGAATTTTGTGCAGTTTCTGAGATACAACCCAGAAAAACCAAGAATACACGGCATGTACTTTTTAGATACACGATGTGTAGTTCTTAGGCCATGTCACTGACCGTGTGGGAAGAACACGGTGTTGTGGGAGTGACTTCAGGAACACACCGTGTACCAATGGTACACGCCGTGTGAGTTCAGAGCTGTGTACCCGACCGTGTCACTAACAACACAGGCTGGGGAAGCTCGGTGAGAACATGCCGTGTCTGTATGGAACATGTTGTGTAGTCCTGTCTAGGTGCCCCGCCATTTCACGAACAATACAGGCTGGTGTGACCTTCTTTTCCACACGCTGTGTTTGTTCGGAACACACCGTGTAGTCTTCGCCTATGCACGTCGTGCTTCTTCGGAGCAAGTTGTGTAAGATCCAGCCGTGTAGACGGCCGTGTGCTTAACAACACGGGCCACCAAATCCTTGTCTAGTACACTCCGTGTTTGTTTCAAACACACCGTGTAGTCTCGGGATGAGTCGGACCGTGTGGGTTAGCCATGTAAGGAGACTCAGGCAGGGGAATATTATTCAAGTACACGCCGTGTGTGGGGGTCAACACGCCGTGTAGTTTGAAGTGTACATGACTTGTAGGGCAGGGGTATACGCCCATGTTAGTGGCTTAAGTAGACATGCCATGTAGTTTTTATACACGCCGTGTAGTCGTGTTTTGCAATCTTGTGTGTCTTTCATCCCCTGTTCTCGTTTTGTACTCTGGTGTTTCTTGTACTTGTTTTCCTGATCTAAGGTGTGCTTTTGATCTTTCAGAGCCATGCCTCCAAGACGTCCTCCGGTTGTACGTTTGTCGTCAGGAAGTGATCAGACGCCAGAGAGGGCGGATCAGGGACTTCCTATTGATCCCCCAGCCAAGCCAGCCTTGGCACCAGTTGTAGTACCAGTCGCAGGCACGGATGTGAAATTCAGGGAAGGTTTCATAAGGATGATGTACGCCTTCCAAATAGCACTGCCTCCTGCCTCATCTATGGAAGACTTGACGCATGACTTTCAGCAACAGCATCCCCCCATGTTCTTGGGGGAGGGAGGACCTTAGGCTGCAGAATCATTGCTGGAAGCCATGCTGACAATATTCGAGCATCTGGAGATGCCTCCAGAGAGGCGGGTCAAGCTCACCATCTACATGCTCCGAGACTCTGCCAAGAGGTGCTGGGACATGATCTCACAGGCGGGTTAGCAGCAGGCTATGGCTTTGGGGGAGTTCTAGCGCATGTTCTACGACTACTTTTACCCGGAGACCCTAAGGTCCGATCGAGCCCAGGAGTTCATGAGCTTAGAGCAGGGTACTCAATCTTTCATGGAGTATTCCTCTCGTTTCACTGAGCTACAGAATTTTACACCACTTTGGGATGGGAGTGGGGTGTTTTGGCGAGGAAGTTTGAGGATGGACTCAAGCGGTAGATCTGCTCGCAGATGAACATCTTCCAGCTAACTTCCATTACTTCCATCGTCAACTAGGAAGAGATTACAGAGCGCAATCTGAGAGACTCTGAAGCTACGTGTCAGGGTGGTTCTGCTTCCAGAGCTATGTTTCCTTCAGATGACAGCAAGAAGCACCGTAGGGAGCCTACGCACGGTGATTCAAGGAAGCGAGATGCATCATCAGGCAGCCAGGTGACATGCTACCAGTGTGTCCAGACAGGGCACACGAGGCTGCAGTGCCAGAGAGACCCGATGGAATGCCGATATTGCGGCAAGATGGGTCACCTTTAGCGTTTATTCCAGGCTTTCTCACCAGCAGCAGGTGACCAGGGTTCTTCTATGGCTCCTCATTCAACAGCAGCCCCACCAGTCTCTCACCAGTCAGGGAACTGGAGTTCTTCCGGCCGTTTGGGCTGAGGTGGAGGTCAAGGCCATGGCGGTCATCCACCACTCCCTCAGCACCAGTAGGGAGGTTCAGCTCAGAGTGGTCAGTCAAGGGCGCAGGGCCGTGGTGCAGGCCAATCTTTTGTCGTGGCGCAGACTTATCATGAGTAGGATCTCGACCCTTCTACTGTTCGAGGTACAATTTTAGTAGCCTCAGTTTTATCTTCATCCCTTTGCAATACTGGTGCTACATATAGCTTTATCTCCGTTGTTTTTTTGGAGAGCCTTGGACTCTGCATCTTTTCTTCTGCCGACTCGTTGACACTAGACACACCTTTGGGAATGAGGACATCTAGTGTACGCCCGTGTAGAGTGTGCCCTATCAAGGTTGCAGGGTATCGCTTCTTATGGGATTTATATGTCCTAGAGATGACAGGTTATGATGTCAACCTTGGAATGGACTGGTTGATTCCCTTCCCGGCAGTCGTCGACTGCAATCGCTGCAGAGTCTGTTTTATTTTACCAGAGGGTGAATCTTTCCTTCATAGAGGAGAATGGGACGTTCGGGCGAGTCGGGCAGGACTCGAGCATCTTGGGCTAGGAGGAGTGACAGACCAGATTGCTTGCCTTTATCTGGATGATCAGGAGACTCCGTAGTTGGACTTTCCTCCAGTGGTGGATCGCTTCAGGGATGTTTTTCCAAAGGAATTTTCGGGTTTGCCTCCGGAGCGTGAGGTAGACTTCTCCATTGAGTTCGTTCTAGGAGTTGAACTGGTGTCCATTACTCCATATAGGATGGCCACACCAGATTTTCAGGAGCTCAAGAAGGATTTGGAGGAGTTACAGGCTAAGGGTTTCATCCGACCCAGTATTTCTCCTTGGGGTTCGCCTGTTCTATTTGCGAAGAAGGCAGACGGTACCCTTCGGCTTTGTGTGGATTATCGGAAGCTAAACTAGTTGATGGTCAAGAACCGATATCCATTGTCATGGATTTATGACCTTGTTGATCATCTTCGAAGAGGTCGGGTGTTCTCGAAGATCGACTTGAGGTCAGGTTTTCATCAGTTTCATGTTAGACCATCAGATATACCTCTGACAGGCTTCAGGAGCAGGTACGGTCTTTACGATTATATATTCATGCCCTTTGGACTCACGAACTCACCTGCAGTTTTTATGGAACTGATGAACCGAGTGTTCCATCCATACTTGGATTCCTTTTTCATGGTCTTCGTCGACGATATCTTGGTGTACTCTCACAGTCGACACGACCATGCCACCCATCTTGAGATCGTTCTGAGTACACTGAGAGAGAATCAAATTTATGCTAAACTCTCGAAGTGCCACTTCTGGATGGATCATATTTACTTCTTGGGTCACATCATCTCAGAGGCAGGAGTATCTATGGACCCAGAGAAAGTGAGAGCTGTAGTTTCCTGGGAGCAGCCGAAGAACGTTTTTGAGGTACGGAGATTACTAGGGCTGGCTGGATACTACAGAAGCTTCATTCGGGACTTTCCTCATCTAGCGACACCTTTGACAGGTCTGACCAAGAAGGGGTCAAAGTTCTTAAGGTCATATTCTTGTGAGTCATCCTTTTAGGAGCTGAAAGGGAGGTTGACGTCAACACTGATATTAGTCTTGCCAGATCCAGGCAAGAGCTACACTGTTTACTATGATTCTTTGGGTATCGGGCTGGGAGTTGTACTTCTGAAGGGAGATGGAGTCATTGCATATGGGTCTTGGAAGCTGAGGCCACATGAGAGGAACTATTCTACGCATGATCTAGAGTTGGCAGCTGTTGTTCATGCATTGAGTTGTTGGAGACACTATCTTCTGGGAGATCACTTTGTGGCATTCACTAACCACAAGAGTCTCAAGTATATCTTCACTCAGCGTGATCTGAATCTGAGGCAGTGTAGGTGGGTCGAGTCCTTCAGTCTTTTGACTTCGAGCTTGCCTATACGCCGGGAAAGGGAAACGTTGTGGCAGATGCGTTGAGCAGGAGAACTCAGATTCGGGAAGTTCAGAAGGCTAGTAGTGAGTGGCAGCTGATGGCTCTATTTTCTGAGATGCATCTAGAGGTGCATGACATACGGGGACAAACTTTTATATCTTCTGAAGCTGTGAACTCTACGCTACTTGATCGGGTATGGATGAGGCATCTATCAGACTCGGAAGGCTTAGTCCTGTGGGAGAATGTGTCAGGAGAGGACCCTCTACCTAGATGGACAGTGGTAAAGGATGATATCTTGCATTTCCACGGACACCTATGGGTTCCAGAAGACATAAGCGAGGAGTTGATGTGGGATTTACATTCCTCTGTTTGGGCAGTTCATCCTGGGGTAACCAAGATGTATCGGGATCTTCATCGCTAGTATTGGTGGCTAGGTATGAAGAAGGTTGTTTCTAGTTTTTCCATGAGATGTTCTACTTGTCAGCAAGTGAAATCAGAGTATCAGCGACCAGCAGGCCTCTTATAGTAGTTACCCATTCCGGAGTGGAAGTGGAACAATGTTTCGATGGACTTCGTTACCGGGTTTTCGAGATCACCTCGAGGGAACGATGCGGTTTGGGTTGTCGTCAATAGGCTTACAAAGGTTTCCCACTTCTTACCGATCAAGGAGACCTTCAGCATCGATGATCTGGGACGACTTTACATCAGATATATTATGCGTCTTCATGGAGTTCCACGCTCTATTGTTTCATACAGAGATGCGCGCTTTACCTCTCGGTTCTGGCAGGGACTTCAGAAGGCCTTGGGTACACAGGTACTTTTGAGTACAGCTTACCATCCCCAGACTGATGGACAGTCCGAGCGCACGATCCAGGTGCTTGAGGATATGCTCCGAGCTTGAATCCTTGACTTCGGCGGTTCTTGGGAGAAGCATATTCCTCTGGTGGAGTTCGCCTACAACAATAGTTTCCAAGTGACCATTCAGATGGCACCATACGAGGCTTTGTACGGTTGGCCATGCCGATCACCCTTATGCTAGCTAGAGGCAGGAGAGGATGCTTTGTTGGGACCTCGTCTTGTACAGAAGACTTTAGAGCAGATAGAGCTGATTTAGTAGAGGATGGCTATAGCACAGTCTCGGCATATGTCTTATGCTGATCAGCGGAGACGACCTCTGGAGTTCGAGGTCGGTGATTAGGTTCTCCTACGTGTCGCACCTATGATGGGACGCAAAAGGATTTGGAGACAGGGTAAGCTTTCACCACGGTATGTCAGGCCGTTTGAGGTTTTGGAGAGAGTGGGGTCGGTCACCTATCGGTTGCAGCTACCTCAGAGGTATCGGGCCATGCACGACGTCTTCCAAGTCTCTCAACTCCGACGTTAATTTTCAGACCTGTCTCACGTCTTTCATCTAGGGGAAGTCGAGATTGAAGTGGATGCATCGTTCTAGGAGCATCCTATCCGGATTGTCGATCGTAGTATGAGGGTTCTTCGTGGGCAGTCTGTTCCTCTGCTACGAGTGCTATGGCAGCATGGGCGTGTACAGGACGAGACCTGGGAGAGGGAGGCCGATGTACGATCACAGTGGCCGGAGCTATTTGGGTATTCTTCTTCTCCACCTCGTTAGGAATATTTGGGGATGAATTTATTTAAGGGTGGAAGTTTGTAAGAACCCAAATCATCGTTCAGGTATGTTTTCCCTTTTTATGGAGTTTTTATGGAAAATAAATTTTCTGGAAATTTCAGAAGTACACGGCGTGTGCTTTTTGAGTACACGCCATTTACTCTGTTCCAGATCAAAGCTGTGTGCTGGCCGTGTCCGGGACACGCACACAGTGTGTAAGGCTGAGGTTGAGGCTGGGTTTTTTCGGAGTATGGAAAAATTGAAGTATGCGTCGTCTACTCAAGAAGTACACGCCGTGTACTTTCGTTTTTTCATTAAACAGACCGGGGTCACGCCTAACCGCCATATTCGTCTTCTTCTCCAGTTTTTGACCGTCTGGGAGCATCCGTACGGCTGGATCATCGAAGGAGTCCTGCTTCGCCGTCTGTTCTCCGATTCGAACACGGTCAATTGCGTTGGAATCGTAGCGGTGTGTTCTTCCATCTACTTGAGCCTTGATTCTTGATTCCTCCTCGTTTCCAAGTTATCATAGGATGAACGTTTTGTGCGTTTTCTCAGATCTACATTGTTCTAAGAGGAATCTGTCGTCGAGGCTCGTGTATATCGATCTCCTAGGATAGAATTAGGTGGTTTGTGCCTTTCCATAGAAATCTGATGAATATTTTGTGCAATTTCCACCAATACCCTTGAACGGGGTATTGCATGTTTCATGTCTTTCCCTTGTTGTTTTCCTACTTTGCTTGATTTCTTTAGTAGAGGTTATTGCTTGTGATTAGAGTAATTTGTTTGTTCTCAGATTGATTTTCCATTCTTTTTCTGCCTTTTTGGCGTTTTTTCAGTTTCCATGCCAAGTCGTAGGATAGTGGAACTGTTTTTTTATTATTGTTGTTGAGCCTTAGTTGATAGCCAAGTAGTTCTTGAGGTTTACTTGGACGATACACGCGCTGAGCATGTTTAGTTATACTCAGGACTGTGAGAACCTAGAGTAATAGACCAAAGGGAGAATTGACGGAAGGGCTTCTCCAGATTGTCTTTTAATTATGACACGGGATATATAGGGAATTGACGTTGAGTGCTTCCCCAGAGAGACTATAGCACGATACGAGACTATGGGGGGAATTGATGGTGAGTGCTTCATGAGAGAGTCTGCTTACTTACGTAGATAAACCAGAGGGGTGAGACTATGTGTGCCTCCCAGAGGGTTTCTAGTACTTAGAGTTTGAACCATTGGGGTTAGACTGTGAGAGATACGTAGAGGGTTACCTGTTTTTCTTCTTGTTGTTGGCTGGTTACTTGTGTGCAATATTTGTTAGAACTGTGGTTTTAGCTGTTTGTGCATTCTGTTTACTGCTTCTTGTTTTAGTACTGCCATGTATTCATTGACTATTAGGCACAAATCTTTGGGTGATTGCCTACTGGGATTGAATCTCACACCATGTTTGGGCCATGCTTTTGGGCCCAAGAAGACTATGTTGCTGCAGGTATAGATAAGGGAAATCTCCCTTCTACTTCAGGATCGTGACCGCATCAGGAGCTGGGGAGCATGGGATCGAGCCGTGGCTTGCCATGCTGAGGAGCTTACTTTGTTTTCTTTTTCACTTGGTTTTAGTTTTATTTCAGCACGTTGTTGTGTTTGCTGTTTTCTTTAGATACTTGTACCTGCTGCATCATTTTCATCATAGTTATATATCTACATTGTTTCTGCTGTTTGGTTTCTGTTGTTATGCATGCCATTTACTGCTTCTGATGTTTATTGTTGTTTTCATACCTTATATACCTTACCGAATGAGGGATTAGTTTCCCCACCAACTCACCAAGTCCCTCGCTGCTTGTCTGAAGCCTCTGGAATTCGGGGAAATGCGCTTGAGGTCATGTGGTGAACCGAGTACGGGGCACCAGTGGAGGGGCTCCAGACTCGGGACGTTACAAAACAGAATTGGTGATTTCATAATGAATCAGATTTTGAGTGAAACGCATTATAAAATCTATGAGTCTATGCACCATCCATAAATATTTTGGCATAATAACTTCCAAAATCTACAATAATAAGTTTCTATAATGGAATGTTTTATATAATGATTATTCTTATTGGACCATGATACAGAATCATCATCTAGGAAGTGAAAAGTTCTTGAAGTACATTTTTATCCATTCTTGAACCTATAAAATCAAAATCTGAATAACACTTGAGAATAAATAAAATTCTAGAATAATATATATGTATAATTTATTATGAAAATTAGAGGTCCTTTTCATGATTTTAAACCATAGAGAGGTGGTTTTTTCATCTATTAATAGGCATTAACAATATAAAATCACAGTTTCTATCATACTATGAAATCCATGTATTAGATTCATAAATGGATGATTATTATAGATCATAGATGGATCTAGGATCATTGTATGAAGTTTCCATGTCAATACAAATTCATATTCTAAGGTTTTTCTATTTTATGGAAGGTATGTAATTTTAATAAAAATATCAATGTTTAAAGATACTTTGGATTATTCTAAGAAATTAGTTCATCATATTAATGTATGACTAATTCTTATAAATCATATATCATCTTAGAATTATTTTCCTACGTATTCATAGTAATATGAACCAATTTTATAAGTTTTTAACCCTTTTAGGTGACTTGTCTCTTTAATAATAATTTGAAGGCCAAATAGAACTTTTGATCATACTGATCAATTAGGGTATTTAATTGATTTCTGGTGGGTTATTATAGCTTAAAAATGAATAAAAATCATTTCAAAATATTTTATCACCAATCTAATCTCTTTTTCTCAACATTGACCCTAAACAAATTAATATCATTTACTAATAAGCATTAACAATATGAAATCATAGTGTCCATTATTGAAATAACTCAAATAAAAATTTGATGTGAGAATAAGTTATCTATATTACAAACGATACAAGAATCATTTTCCAATGTTTTAATTCCATTTGGAATTCATCTTATCAGTTTTGACCTATCAATGGGTGATTTTTCATTTTATTAAAAATATTATGGTGACATGATATAGTAGGTTATGTTAAATAATATGGTAAACATATTAATTTGTGGTTGATTAATATATATTAAAAATTATTCAAAGATCATTCTTCTTTGTTTTCACGGAAATATGAACTCATTTTCTTGGTTTTGACCCCTTTTAGGTGACATATTACTTCAATAAGAATGTGAAGTTTAAACTATACTTTCAGTCATATGAAGAAATATGGGGTCATATTGACATATGGTTTCTTCATATAGAATAGAAAAAGATAAAATATTATTTTACTATGTTTTCATGACAATTTGAGCTCATAAACTCTATTTTAACACCAACATGAAATAATTTCCCCTTTATTAATAATCATTAACAACATGAAGACTCTTTCTCTACTATACCAAGTAATTTAAGAATCATATAAATGTACATCTGATTCCTATATATCACCAATGAATTAGGGATAATTATAATATTTTTCCATGCCAATCTAAATTTGGGTTCTCAGTTTTGACCCATTTATGGTTGGTAGGTCATTTTAATAAAAATATCAATGTGAAAACAAACTTTAGTTCATACCATGCAATTTGAGAATCAAATATAAATGTGGTTGATTATTATAGATTATAAATAAATTAAGGACTATTATACTATACTTATATGTCAATCAAAAATAAAATTCATTTTTTACTCATTTTTGGTGACATGCCACTATAATAAGAATGTGGAGTCCAAACACACTTTCGAACATTCCATGAATTTCGAGTTTCAGAATCTTGTGAGGTTGGTTCATATACCTAAAAATGACCCATTGATAATTTTTCTAAACTTGTGTGCTAATCTGATATCTTATTCTCTATTTTTACCACAACTTGTGTGATTTTAAATTTATTTGTAACCTTCCAAAATTCTAAAATAATAATATTTTATTTGATAGCGTATATGACATGAAACACCAAGATTAAATGAAAATATAACACCCAAACACCCAACAAAATATTTATTTGTAAATAAATTATATATATTCAATAGATTTAATTACACACAACACTGATTTTATCGTATGTTACAAACATCATTAAGGTTCTCATATAGATGCATTACACACATGACCGAGTTTTACAGAACAATGATATATTATAAATATTAATATTTAACATGAAATTTATCACCTAACAATTGGATGGAAGGTATGAATAATATTAAATAACATATGAAAATATATATTTTATACATTTTTATTAGTTAAATATTTATTACTAATAAAAAAATAATCATTTAAAAGAAAAAAATTCTAAAAAATTGTATTTTTCTAAAATAAGGAGTAGTCGCACTTTGTGAGCATTATATAAAATTAATTTTAACCACTCTCAAAAAATTTATATGAAAAAATAAAATTCATTATTTAAATTTTTATACCACAATAATATTAGGGAGAAGTTTTGAAATTTTTTTTGAGTAGTGAAAAATACTGAATTTTAATTGAAAACTACCTTTTGTTTAAATAATTAATAATGATAAATTATATTTTAAAATGGATTCAAAGTAAAAATAGTTTAATATTAATGAATTAATTCAATTTAGTTCATTTTAATCATTTTTATATTTAATTTAGATATAAAAAATTTGATAACATTTTAACATTTTAACTTTAAAAATATGCTTTCTCTTCAGGTCAATAGGATTGATTTTAAATTAAAATTTTCTAATTTTTCAATTGAATTAAAAAAATGATTACATATTTAGAATTAGTATAATTAATAATATTTAATAATTTCAAATTAATTTTTTACCAAAATAAATAGTGAAAATAATAAAAAATAATTACTTTGATTAAGGTAAAAATGGATTTACCGTAGGTTAAACTAAAAAGATAAAGGTAAGAATGACTTATATAATTATCTAAAAAATATTTATAAACATATTTAGACCATTTCCCCTCTATTTTTCTAGAATTTACCATTTTTACCATTGATAAATGTCATGAACCCCTCCCCAGAATGTGTACCCCTCCAAGTCTGGCAATGTGAAAATGGAGATAGTAACCCCCCCAAGTTCCACCTTCACTGGGCCTTGGGTTGGTGACTAGCACTAACGGTATAGTAAACACATAAAAGGGAGGCATGACCCTCTAAGAGAACACATGTGAAAGAGAGAGATAAGACAGACACCAATAAACTTCAACTCAAACTACAATATAAAAGGAACCCAAGTTCACATATGTATGGTCATTCAATAACTACTATAAGAAAAAGGGAATCTGCAAGTACCAAAAGAAAGTAAAAACAACAGTGACCATGGAGCCCAAACGACTCTTGAAACCCCAAGCTAGTAGTAACCAACCTAATCTCCAACCTTCTCCGAGTGACCTAAAAAATAGTTTATATATACATATGGTGAGTATAATAGTATACTCAGTAGGATCCTCCCTGAAGCCTCTCGTGAAAAAGTAAAGAAAGAATGCTAAAGTATAGTGAACAACAAGTGAAACTTTCCCATCACCTAAATAGGTATACTAAGTTCCCAACCTCACTAGGTCTACTCTCACAAAGTATTTCATACAAGAGTATATAATATAATAAAGAATATCATGGGTACCCCACTATTATTTCCCCACAGGTTTTCTGATTTTCCCCAACATCGCACATCTTAAGAATATCTTTCAAAAAAGGCTTTCCCACAAACTCCTAGGTAAAACATCACAATATGCACCTTGTGCAACACAACCACTACATCCCCATAACCAATGTAACCAAGTAGTTTCCTTGATCCACCATAGCTCGTGTAACATGTCTCATACATCTGGCATTATACCACAATCCATTACAGCACATACACTGAGTAAGGATCTTTAATCCATCACAGCCTACAAACATTACACCTATAGTAGTCCATATGAAACTATATCTAGAATATAGGTGCAAATAACCACAATCTATTACATCCCTCTACACACATATGTTGGGAAAACTAACTGTTGTGCCTACCAGGACATGTAACTACCAAGAAAAGAGAATGGGGACAAATGCGGTAGTCAACAATCCATCCTCCCACCAGAATATTGGGGAAAACACCCCCAGGGATCAGAATCCTTGGGGTGTCAGTTTCCCTAACTGATGGGGTGGAGTAGCGTATAGAAACATAAAAAGTATAGAATGTAATATAGCTCACAACCAAAATATGGGAATAACCTAGTATTAGATTCAAATGAAGCTAATGTCTCTCGGACCCTTAGTACTAAGAATACATATCCTTTAAGAACACAATTATTTTAAGAGCTTTATTACATTACATCATTACCTTTTTTCAGTTGTACTTTTCATTAATTAATTATTTAATCATTAATTAACCATTAACAATTCTACATAATATTTCATTAGCATCAAAATAAAGTTTCATGCCTTTTAGGAATACCCAAACCAAGTCCACAACTTCTCATAAATATTACCTCAGCATTGCATCCCAGAAAGATCCAACCTCATGGTTTAACATCATTTATTAAATCATTTATTAACAGCATTACTAATTTCCTATATTCTCAGGAATTCTAAACAAACATTATATGTTTCTAAACACAAAGGGGATCAACCTGGTGAGTAAATGAACTACTCGTTAAGTCTTTTACACCTATAGTAGAAGCGTTGACCCGTCCTCCCTCGAGAATCTAAATAGAGAAAGCATGTGTCCTACCCCATGCATCTTCACCTCTTTTGAAAGGAGGGTAAGCAAGACCAAATTCCATAAGAAATGGGTAAAGTAAAGATGATAAAAACCAAAAATATTTAGAAAAAATCCAATCATTCACATCTAACATGATTCATCATCTTCGGTGTCCTCCCCGAAACCCTCATTCATAAACTGAAAAATCTCTCCACTCTATGCATCAACTGTTGCCACAAAAAAATGGGCCTCCCTACCCCCCCCCCCCCCACATATCACAAAAACCATCTAGGCTCTCATCACAACACAAGTAGTAGAAAAAAAACATCATATCAATTGGGTTCTTGGAACTTAAAAAGGGCATCCAACCTATATACATAATGACCACTCAGGGATCCAAAGCACAAGACAATCTGCCTTAAAAGAAAGAGGGTAACTCATAACAATACCAGACATTATCTTTTATCAAAAAAATGGATCATTAATACATCTTAAATTAACCGATTCATCATTAGTATATTACAACTATGGGCATGTTCAAGAGAAAGCTATCCTAGCTATCACAAATTAATTAAACATGTTTACTTCATCAATTTGATTATCATCAATTTAAAAAAACAACAACCATATTCATTATCATTCCTCTTTATATTTGACAATTAATCTAAAATTAATCCAAATTTATGTCCTTTAATGATTTTTTTCAGGAACAACATACTAAATATGGAAAGTAAAGATATCACACTATCTATCAAAACAAGAGGCAATAACATATGATCGATACTAATTTATTTATCTACTTAAAATATTTGTTTTGTAAATTACATTATGATTCAGTGGTCTTAAACATGGTAACTCTATATTTTCACATAAAATAATAAAGAAGCCACAAATCCATTACCTCAAAAGGTTTCCAATGATCTTCGATCGAGAGACGATCAAAGCAACGGATCATGATCATCTTCCCCACAACAAATGCATCCAACTACGGATGTAGCGGCACAACCATATCAATAACAACCCAACGAAACTCACTTAGAACTATAGTGATCAAACACAAAATAATGGAAAAGAGAAATGGCAGAATATAGATCGAAGAAAACCAAAGAATGGAGGTATATCTTACCATGTATTGAAGACAGGTCAAAGAAGGAATCAGGGAATCAAACTAGGATGATGGAATCCCCAAACATTGAAGAGGGAGGTTTCCATGTCATGTTGAGTCGATAGAGGGTGTGCTCAAGTTGTAGGGTTTGAAAAACCCAAGTGTCTATGTGTCTTTAAAATTCATAGTGGATGGGAAGTACAAAACATGTACCTCCCCGTTATGTTGTGCACCGACATGAGGCCATCATACCTGAAAAAATGCATTGCATGGGTGCTCTATTTTATTTTTCTAAAACAAGAATTGTACACCTCATGTCCCCCTTGGCCATGTCATGTATCCCCTCTGTTTCAAGTTTCATTCGACCGAACTCCTACATACTTCATATGATCCTTCTCTGAGTACCTTGGTCTTTGAAAACAAGAAAAGGTTTGATCTATGTAGATCTGATACCTTACATCAGATACCTCTCAAAAAAAATTTCTTCTCGAGAATCCTAAACCATACCAGTGAGGAAACATAAAATGGATTATCTGAACAACGACCCCATGAAACACCTCTCAAGGATTTTTCCACCATTAGATCTCAACCAAATCAAAAGAACAATGTGACACCTCGTGACAACCACAACCATCTCCTAAACACTCTTCCAAGGGAGATACCTCTCAAAGAAATAAAGCCACAAGAAGAAACAAAATAAATCCATCTCATAGAAATAAAATGTCTACAACCACAATATGAACATCGTTATGAGGAAGGAGCTAAGCATAAAAAAACTCAGGGTACTGATCACCAATTTGAGACTCATTTTCCCATGTATTCTCCTTGATGCCACTATGTCACCACAAGACACTATCCAAGGGAAAATAATTCCTATGAAACACCTTCTCCTTGTGGTCTTGGATCTCCATAGGCAGCTCCTCAAAAGTTGCATCATTATCAACATCAATCAGTCCCCAATTGATGATGTAAGAATTATCATAAAGATAAAAATGGAGCAATGACACATGAAAAACATAGTGTATCTATATCATCTGTGGGAGAAGTGTTGCTCGATATTACACAACTCCAACATGAGACAACTCCTTGAAAGGCCCAACAAAGTGGGGAGACAACTTACTCCCATGACAAAACCATTGCTACCCAAGACAAGGAGTCACCTTCAGAAACATGGTATCCCTAACATCAAACTATGAAGGTCTCCTCCTTTGATTGACATATTATTTCTAATGATCATGTGCCACATTCATCTTCTCATGAATCATTTGAACCATCTCTGTTATATTCTACACAAGTTTCAGTCTAAGAATTGTTGACTCTCTAACCCTAGTCCAACACAACAGAGAAGGGAAAGGTCGCCCATACAAGCCTTCAAACTGCACCATATCAATGGTGGAATGAAAACAATTATTTTAAGTGAACCCCACCAAGGGTAATTGCCTCATCCATGAACCTCCAAAATCTAGGACCTAAGAGCACAACATTTCTTCAAGAGTTTGGATAGTCCACTATATTTGGTTGTCTGTATAAGGATGAAAAGTAGTGTTGAGGAATAGCTGAGAACCAAAATCATGTTGGAGACCTCTCCACACCGAAGACGTAAAATGATGATCTACATCAGAAATGATCATCCTCGGGACTCTGTGGAGTCTCACCGCCTCCTCCAGATACTACCTCGACAAAACCTCTACTGAGATTGATTCCTCGGTTACTATAAAGTGGGATGATTTTTTCAAATGATCCACTAGCACCCATATAAAGTCATGGCCTCCCTGATCTTGAGGTAAACCGGTAACAATGTCCATTGAGATGCCCTCCCACTTCCATTGAGAAATTTCTAATGGCTGGACAAAATCACTAGGGACACGGTTCTTAGCCTTCACCTTATGGTTGACCAAACATCGAGACACAAAATCTGCAATTACATGATTCAGCCCTGACCATCATAACTAACTCTTAAAGGCTTGTTACATCTTTGTCACACCAGGATACACTAATAAAGGTGAAATAGGGAACCCTGTGAGAATTTTCTCGCACATCGCCAAAGGAACAAAAAATAATTCCCCAATACAACACTCTGCGTTGTTCATCCTCAGACAAACATTCAGGGATCTCACCATAAACAAATCTGTCTCTTCATACCTCCACTAATAGATCCCCAAATTGGGACTCTTCTATTACTCTCTAGGAATCACCATATTCACACACTGTATCACTACATGAATTCCTTCTAAGTGCATCAGCTACAACATTACCCTTTACCAGTGTATATGATATTTCAAAGTCATATTCCAATAATAACTTCATCCACTAATGCTGCCTCAATTTCAAGTCATGTTGGGAGAAAACATACCTCATACTCTTATGATAGGTTAAAACCAAAAAGTGCTTGCTGATGAGGTAATGTCTCCACAACTTTAGAGAAAACACCACTGATGATAACTCAATATCATGGGTGGCACAGATACGTTCATGGGGATGCAACTGCCATGACCCATAAGACACAACTGATCAATGCTGCATCAGAACATAGCCAAACCCCAGATTTGAAGCATCACAGAAAACATCAAACTGAAGTCCCTTTGCTGGTATACAATGAACTAGAGCACTTACCAAATTCTTCTCTAAATACTCAAAATATTTCTAACGCTGATCAGTCCACAAGAACATCTGATCCTTCCTGGTCAATGTTGTCAGAGGATTTAAATCTAGAGATAAATCAGCTACAGACCTCCTGTAGTAGCCTTCGATACTAAGGAAACTATGCACCTCTTTCACTATCTTGGGGGATTCCCAAGACACAACTTCTTCTATCTTCGACGGATCCATAGCTACTCTCTACTGGGATACAACATGCCCCAATAAATGGACTTCTCAAGCCCAAAACCCACAGTTTGACAACTTCCCAAATAGATGTTGTTGATGAAGAACTCGCAAACTGGCATGCAGAAGTTCTACATGATCCTCCTCGGATGTGGAGTACATAAGGATTTCGTTGATGAAAACCACCACAAACTTATCTAGGAACTCACAGTACTCAATTTTCATCAATACAATGAACACAATGGAATAATTCATCATACCGAACAACATTACAAATAACTCGTAATTACCTTAATGAAAATATAATGCATTATTTGGGATATCCTCATCCATCACACGCATCTAATGATATAATGGCCGCAAGTAAATCTTTGAGAACGAACTTGCACCCCTAAGTTGATCGAATAAATCATCAATATGCATAAGAGGATAGAATTTATTCATTATCGCATTGTTTAAGTGGTGATAATCAATACACAATCACAAACTTCCATTATCCTTCTTCATGAACAAAGTTGTTGTGCCCCACAGTGACACACTCATCTGAACAAACCACACTATAACATACTATTGAGCTATATACGTAGCTCCCGTAACTCAAAAGGGGTTATCCTATATGGATACCTAGATATAGAATATGCTCTTGGTTGTATATCGATCCCAAATTTGGTCTCTCCTCGAGGGTGTAATGCTACAACCTCCCTATAATACCACTTTGTCACGACCCCCTCCCCACAAGGTGCACCCCTCCTAGGTCGACAATGTGAGAAGGGAGATATTGACCCCCAAGTCCCACCTCCAGTAGTCCCTAGGTTGGAAACTAGCACTGAGGGTATAGTAAACACACAAATGCTATGCATTACATTCTAAGAGAACACTTGCAAAAGAGAGAGATAAGATAGACACCAACCAAATCCAACTCAGACTACAATATAAAATAAAACCCAAGTACATATATGAAATTTCATTCAATAACTACTATAATTGAAAGGGAAAACTAAAAATACTAAAACAATGTAAAAATAGAAGCATCCATGAAGCCCGAATAGATCCTATAACCTCAAGCTAGTAGTAACCTACCTAATCTCCCACCTTCTACAAGTGACCTGAAAAATATTTATATATACATAGGGTGAGTATTATATTATACTCAATAGGATCCTCCCTAGAGTATCTCGTGAAAAAGTAAAGAAATTATTCTAAAGCATAGTGAAAAACATGTGTAAATAAATCGTCACCAAAATAGGTACACTACATTCCAAGACTCACTATGGATACTCTCACCAAGTATCGCATACAAGAGTATATAATATAACAAATAATATCAAGGGTACCCTGCTACAACTTCTCCACTGGTTTACCTCCTTTCTCCAATAACACACATCCTAAGAATCTCTCTCCAAAAAGTCTTTCCCATAGACACCTGGGAGAAGCACCATAATATGCACCTCATGCAACCCAACCACTACGTCCATGTAACCAAAGTAAGAAGGTAGTTTTCAGGAGCCACCACAACTCGCATAATGTGTATCATACATCATGAATTATACAACAATCCATTATAGCCTATACACAAAGTAAGGATCCTCAAGCCATTATATCCTTTACATGTTACAGCTATAGTAGTCCATAGGAAACTATATCCAGAATAATTGTGTTTTAATAACAATAAGGCATTACAGCCTTCTACACATATATATGGGGAAAACTAACTGTTGTTCCTACTAGAAAAAGTAACTACCAAGTGAAGAGAGCATGGCCAAAGGGGGTAGTTATCCTTCCATCCTCCCACCAGAATGATTGGGAAAACACCCCCCAGGGCTCATAATCCTTAGGGTGTCATATTCCCTAACTGACAGGGTGGAGTAGTGTATTGAAACACAAAAATTATCGAATATAATATATCTCACGGTCATAATTTAGGAATAACCTATTATTAGACTCAAATACATCTAATGTCTCTCGGACTCATGGCTTCCACTGCTAATACTAGGTATCCTATAAGAACACAACCATTTTATGAGCTTTATTACATTACATCATTCCCTTTTTATTAGAACCACTTTACATTAATTAATTCTTTAAAGATTAATTAACCATTAACAATTCCACATAATATTTCATTATCATTACACCAAAGTTTCATTCCCTCTAGGAATAACCAAACCATTTCCACAACTTATCAAAAAAATTACCTCAACATTGCATCTGATCAAGATCCAACCCCATGGGTTAACATCATTTATTCAATCATTTATTAATAGCATTACTACTTTCCCATATTCCCAGGAATTCTACAAAAATATTTAAAGATACTAACATAAGGGGACTCAACCCGGTGAGTAGATGAACTACCCATCATGTATTTACCACCTATAGTAGGACCATAGACCCATCCTCCCTCAAGGAGCTAAACTTGGAAATCATGTGGCATAACCACACATATTTTCATCTTTTGGAAGGAGGGTAAGTAAGACCAAATGCCCTGAGTAGTGTAGAAAGTAAATTAGATAAAAAGCCAACAAGAATCAATAAACATCCAATCATTCACATCCAACCAATTTCATCATCTTTAATGTCCTTCTTGACACCCTCATGCATAAAATTCTACATCTCACTACTCTAGGCATCAACTGCTGCCACTAACAATGGGCCTCCCTGCCCCCACATATCACAACAGCCATCCAGGCTCACATTATAACACAAGAAGAAGGAAAAAACATTATATCAACTAGGATCTTATCCCCTAAACAAGGTATCCAACCAACATACATAATGACCACTCATAGATCTAAAGCACAAGGAACTCTGCCTTATGAGAAAGAGGGTAACTTAGAACCCTACCAGACATTATATTTTATCAAATAATAAGTTCATTAATCCATCTTGAATTAACTAATTCCTCATTAGTAGCTTCCAACTATGGTAATACTAAACAGAAAGATATCGTAGCTATCACAAATTAATTAAACATGCTTACTCCATCAATTTTATTGTCACTAATTTACAATAATAACAACTGAATTCATTTACATGCCTCTTTATATTTGAAAAATAATTTACAATTAATCCCAGTTTACATTATTTACCAAATTTTTTCAAGAACGACATGCTAAATAAAGTAGGCATAGATATCACACTATTTAGAAAAACAAGACCCAATAACAAATGATTGATACTAATTTATTTATCTGGTTCAAATATTTATTATTTAAATTCCATTGTGATTTAGTGGGATGAAACATGATAACTCTATAGTTTCATGTAAAAGAATAAATATTCCATGAATCTCCTACCTCAAAAGGTTTTCGATGTTCATCGTTCGAGAATGGATCAATGAAATGGATCACAATCATCTTTCCGCAACAACTACATCCACCCAAGGATTTCACAGAACAACTGCATCAACAACAACCAAAAGAAACTCCCTTATAACCATGGAGATAAAATTCAAAAGCATGGAAAAGAGAAATGAGGTACGATGGATCAAATAAAACTTAATAAAGGAGGTGGATCTTACCTTGGATTGGAGACGTATAAAATAAGGACATGGGGAACTGATCGAGGACAATGAATTCCCCAAACATTGAAGATGGGGGGGTTTGGGTTGTTTGGTGTCGAGAGAGGGTGTGCTCAAGTCGTAGGGTTTGAAAAACTCAAGTGGTTGGGTGTGTTTAAAATACCCAGCGGTGGGGAAGTACGCAATGTGTACAACCCTATCATGTTGTGTATCACCTCGAGGATGACTTATGCTAAAAAAGGCATTGCCTCGACATTCTGTTTTATTTTTCTGAAACCCGAATGGTACACATCGTGTCCCACTTAGTTTCGTCGTGTATCTCCCCTATTTCCATCATCTCATGACTGAACTCCTCCAGAATTCCTACGATCCTTCTACTACCACCTTGGCCTACCCAAACACGCAAAGGGTTGATCCACATCGATCTGATCCCTTACAAAAAATATGAAAAAAGTTGGCATCACTCAATTTTTAAAAAAATACTAAATGTGACATCACCCCCACTAATATTAGGTCACCCACTCTCCTCTCTAATTTGCATCTTAAAACCATTATGGTTTGGCCAATACCTACCCAAATCACTTCCTAAATTCAGTCCTCTCTTCCTAGAGGCCTTATTTTGGGTATAAATTCAACCTAGTAAGGATTTAGTGCAATCCTAAGGAGGATACCCGAAGAAGACGTAATGTTCTTCAATGAACATTTTTATTTTACTTCTTTCTCCACATCCTCAAATTTTTATTAAAACATGGTGATCTAATAAAATCAATATATTCCATATTTTGTGATTTTTTAATAATAAGTGCACAAACTAAAACCAAATCCACTTCCATCAAATGATTTATTAAATCATCATTCATGTGCATGGTGTACTACAGCATTGTGAACCGATATTGTTCATTTTTTCATTTACTCTTCTCAATGTTATGTATGATGATGGATATAAAGTATATATATAATATTTATAACATATTTATACTTCAATATTCAGTATAAAAAATATATATTTTTACCTTCCATTCCATAGGATGTATTATAATTTCACTAGTTTGTACGATGAACTATAGGCTCGCGAATCGATGTGATTCATCTTTCACTAATGCTTAACATTGAAGGTGAAAAAGATAATGTTCATGATTAAATGATATCTAAATGAAATAATTGTGATATTCATTAAATATTTACCATTATTAAAATATAATATATATCATTTTCCTTCTTTCATTCTCACTCACAAAATGATGTTAACATCGTTCATGTACGTGTGGACTACCACCTTCACGAAGCGATGTGACTCTATTATCTTCACAAACCCAAATTGATTATATATATAAGTATATAATATTTTATAAGTTATGTTATGATAATTTTTTAATGTTAATATATAACTTACCAACTTTCCATAATGACAATGAAAATTAAAATGTTACTCATGTGTGTGTACGACCTACCGTCTCCATGATCCTAATACACTTAATTTTTCATAATAATCATCAATGATCAGTTTTTAAAGTAAAATTCATTTAAAAATATGATAATTATGTAATTATTATTATAGAACTATATAATATGTGCAAGATCCAAATCATTCAGGATGAAATATGCATGAGAAAACAAGACAAATAACACCTAAAATAATGAAAGTAATGAAATATTGTTAATGAATAGATAATAAAATGTTATAAAACCGTCATATATGATATTATAAATATTTACACAGTTATAGAATAAGTTAAAAACATTTTTAAAACAATTTTATTATACTTTCAATCTTGTTCAACCAAAAGGGAGCGTAAATTCAGGGATTTCATCTCAATTACATTTCATTAAGGCATATTACAATGTTATGCACCTAATTTATTTTAAACGGTTTATATACTTCCCCTTTTACATTTAATATCTTAAATAATTAATTATTTTGTTTAAGTTTAAATATTTAATTTTTCATCAAATGGTATTTAAATTAAAAGTTACCAATTGGTAAATAATTTTATAACTCAATTTATTTTCATTAGGTTGTATTATTTTTCAATTATCTTTGATATTAAAAGATTATATAACTAATTAATTATGATTATATTATATTTTATTACCAATTTTTTATGAGGATTTATAGTTTATACAAACAATTAATTCATTTATTAATTCTCACTTCATTTATCTCTTCTATCAGAAATCTATTTTCTTCTAAAACTATTTTTTAAAAATGTATTCTAAAATGTTTTTATCCTTTTAAATTTGTTTTATTAAATAAATTTTTAACCATTTTATATCTTTAAGAAAATTAAAAGGAATATTTTTTCATTTTCAAAAAATATCCCACTTCGCTTTTACTAAAAATTTGAAAGGAATCTTCATATCATTTTTTGAACAAGGAGTTTTCCTAACCTTTTTCACAATGAAAAGGGAATGTTATTTTTAACTTTTACAGCATGTATAAATTACCCACCATTTTGAACAACATTTGTTTGAATCTTCTATTTAAATTTTATGAGGTTATTTTAAAATAAAATGTTTTAAAAACTGTTTTTCAAATAAACGGATTATCAAAAAAATTATGTTCAAAAAAGATATTTTCAAATTGAACAGGATATTTTTCCCAAGAATGTTTTTAAATATATTTTAATGGTTTTTATATTCAACAATGCCAATAAACCTTTATTATTACTCCAATGGGTATATGTTTTATTAATAAGAACCTTATTCTTCCTTTGGATGGTTTATGATCATTTTGAGGAAGGAATGTATTAACATTCACTTCGTTGATTCATTCTTGTAGTCATTAGAAACCCCTTGAATTATTTAATTTCCATTAGAAAACATATTTCCCATAAATATACATATTATTTATCATGTATATGATAATTTATTAAACTATTTATCATTTTAATATATGGGTTTTTACTTTGAAATTTATTTGATTTACTGGGGAAATATTGAAAAATCATTATTCTTTTATCAATAATGATACTTTATGATAAGGAACATTGTTTATGAATTAAATATATTATTTCACATATGATGAATTATTTGTACATGCAAGAAATGACTTGGGTACCAGTTATCAAAAGCCCCATAATGAATCAATAGTTTCATGTGATGAATCAGTTGGCTAGCCTTAGTTATGTTTTTTTTACCCAGCATGTTCTAAACAATCCTGTGAAAGGACTTGATAGTAAAGTTATCATGTTATTGGGAAACATGATGTTTGAAATTTAATAATTCCATTAATTTAGAGTGTACATATTATGTTCCATCATATTTTCAAAAATATATTATCTCTAGATACATTTCATTCTAAATTACAGATTAATGGAATATATTTTTAGTTATTTTATTTTCTATATTGATTATGCCTAATCTAGTTAGAATAATCATTTTATAGATTAAATGAAATGTGATTTCTATTATTCACCTTTCCATTGATTATTATAGTCAATTTTTAAAATGGAATGTTTGATTATATATTTACCTTTACATATTATTTATTCCTTATTAATGATGATTTTGTTATTCAATATTTATTCCACTATACTTTACCCTTCTTGAGAATTTGATCTCACCCTTTTTTTGATTACTTTCCCAAACATTCCATGAAGTGTAAAATATTTTTTATTAAATGATATTATATAGGTAATAATGGTATTCTTTAAAAATAATATGTTATAATTTTTTTATTCAAATGAAATGCAAGACTCATGTATATATCTTGTTTATTAAAGCTACTAAATAATTTGGTCGTTTGAGATGTGATTCCATGTATGTTATGCCAATGTAAAAATGCATAAACCGGCTATAGGCTACTAACGTCAAGGATGATACAGTTGGAAATATAATATGTTTAGTAGAAATATTGGGAAATTTATTTAGGATAATATAGACTAGGGAACATAACCCTATGACAGACTTTGAGAATAACTTTAGAAGAATATCCTAAAAGTTTGGTAAGTTAGTGATTATGTGTTATTTCCTGAATATACATCCATGTCTGGATACTAAAAGTGGGTGTAGTTATAGTACAGATGTACCTAGGGGTAATAACTTCGAAAAGGGAAAAAGTTTCTTGACTATATCGCCACCTAATGCATGAAAATGGGCCTTACTGCATAGCTGGTTTGACACTCCCAAGGGATATGCTTAAGATAATTCACAATTTATTTATACACCATTATGATGTATTTAAATATATTATGATAATGAATGAAAGTTTAAACCTCATGTGTCTTAGAATACCAAAAATGTGTCATGATTTAAACATAATATAAATGATTATATTGTTTTCTAACTATGATTTTTGTATCTCACACTATGATTTTTGGTTTTAGTAAAAGGATGGAACCCAAATGAATCATTATAAAATTAATCATAAAGGATAATGTGGTCACTATGAGAAACCAAAATGGTTAATTATTGGAGTAAAATATATCATGATCATACTGAATTAGTTATCCATAAATATTATTAACAACCTATACATTAACCAACTCCCAGACTCCCCAAATAAGAGAATGATGGATGTTTCTAAGAACTCAAGTGGTGGAGACCATAGAGAATAGAAGGATCAATTTCCATCATGTCTTAAAAATGGAAAGAGATACCTAGTAATGTGTATCAAAGTAATAGGAAAATTTCTTTTTTGTGGAAAATAATGTCATAAATAAAATATTTTTTGAGGAAAAATAAAGAGTATGATGGAAGTAAATGACTCGTATCCTAGGGATCCATTTATAGTATGTTCTCTTAAATATGTAGAACTAAGGCATTATATAAGTCAATTCCAAATTCTAAAGGATAAAACAAAGACCAAGGAAAAACATATATGAAAATAAAATAGATGATGTATTTATTTATTAGGATTCAGTAATTAAATTACCAATGGTATTTTAGTGTTAATATTTATGAAACTTCTAAGAATTGTGATAAAATTTATAATCATTTGTCTATTCCTTAACTTAAGATTTATGGATACCAACATGTGTTTATTATTTTAAGGTTAATATTCAGTTAAAAGTCGTAAAAACCATTTTTAGATTTTATATGATGGATTTTACCAAGATTAAAGATATTTTGGGTAAAATTTCTAGTAATACAACCCATTGGTTTAGTATATGTTTTAGTGAAAAAATATTATTTGAGTAATAATGCCTTTATATTTTATTGACATAAGTTTAAAGATATTGGAAACCTTTAGGGATAATATGATCATTAATAAAATTTTAATAATAGTCAAATAATATTATTATACAATGTAGAAAAAATAATATGTGTTCAAAACAAAAACAAAAAGGTTATTTAATGATTAATTTTATTTAAAATATGTTTATCTTATTTTTAGATTTTTAGGAATTATATTATTATAGTTTTAGAAAAAAGAATACCCATGTGTTAGATGAAAAACCATCATGTCTTTCAAGACAATGGGGCTTTTACCCATGGCCGAAGGATGATAACAGTTTAATGCCTACCAATGGCCAACATGATGTCTTGGTTAATATGTCATTTTTTAGTAAAATAATTTGAAAAAAATATAAATGATGAACCAGTAGTGTTACGTTTGAGGTTTAGATATTAATGTATTAGATAGCTTGGGCTAACCATATTGGTTTTGGAAAATATATAGGGACATATATAAAGATTTTTTATGGATCGAATGATCTATTAAAAGGTAATTTTAGTTATTTAATAATAATAAAAACTCATTTTTGGATATTCATTTATTAGAGTAAGGGATGAATTAGAAATTCATCAAAGAACAACCAAAGGATGAAATTATTCTTATAAAATAGAAACGTATAAATTAATTATATTTCCTTTTATTTATATATAGAAAAAAAATTATCATCTTTAGGAAAAGGTTCTTGGAACACAAATTTTATCCCATTACATTTATATCTGATTAATTAGATTTTATTTTAAATCCTCACAGATTTATGGTTTTAGGCCACTTAAATTTTCATTGATCATTCAATTTCTTATGATCAATGCCATATATCATTATCTATAATTATTTATTATTTTCTTCCATGTCCCCATATGTTCATTCCACCAATTATCTCATATGTAGAAGCCTATTTATAATTTATTCGAGATGACCATTATACTTCCCTATCTCTATTATTTGGAGGAAATTTTAATAACCGTTTTATGTTGTGGGTATTTAAATAATGGTATTTATAAATTTAAAACCCTATATTACTAAGATCAGGTTTAAATTATACATACACAATTTATTTAAGGTTGGAATAATGTAACCCCCAGAAATTATAAAATAAGAATCTTGTATTTTATAATATATAGGGAACACAACTCCAAGCTTAGAAGAGAATATAATACCCATAGACTTAATTAAATATTTATTTCAAAATAAATTCAATATATTAAATTATTTTATTATATGAAACACTAATTTTATCTTTTTTTACACATAACAAGGAGTTTCTTTGATAGATTGTGTTACATGAAAGGTGGAGATTTACCGAACAACAATATATTATTAATATTATTATTTAATATGACAGTTATCACCTAGTCATTGGATCTTAGGTATGAATAGGATTAAATAACTTATAAAAATATATATTTTACACACTTTTATTAGTTTTTTATTGATTATAAATAATATAAGAATAATTTAAAATAAAAATAAATATTTTCTAAAAAACTGTATTTCTTTAAAAGATAGATTACTCATTCATTGTGCACAAAATTTAAAATTAATTTTTACCCCTCATAGAAAATTTATATCATAAAATATAATTCATTTTTAAAATCTATAAACTAATTTTATCTTATTGTGATTTTTTTTATTTTTTAAAAAGTTTTATTTTTTGATAAATAGTGAAAAAATACTGAATTTTAATTGAAAAATTCATTTTCATTTAAGTAATTTAAAATGTTAAATTATATTTTGAATATGTTTTAAAGTAAAATTATTTTAATTTTATATCAGTTAATACAATTTAGGTTATTAGAATCATTTTCATATTTAATTTAGATATAAATATTTTGTAAACTTTGGATATTTTCAATTTAGAAACTCTCTTTATCATCACGTCTGTAGGATTATTTTTATATTTAAATTTTCAAAAAACTTTACTTTAATATTGAAAAATGGATTCCATATTTGGATTAAAAATAATTTATAATTTCTAATATGTTCAACATAATTTTTGACCAAAATGAATTTTGAAAATAATAAAAATTATTTATCGTGGTTATGGTAAAAATGGGTTTATCATGGGTTAAACTAAAAATATACAGGTAAAAATAACATATAAACATGTATAAGAACTATTGTTTCCAATATTTTACCTTATACACCTATAAGGTTCTATAATGGACCATTTTTGACCCTTGTGACATATGAAAAACATGGGAGCACTCAATGCTTTTAAAAAATAATAAGTGTTTCCTCTCCCCCAGTTATAAGAGGACACCACCTATGCTCTCTACTTCACACTTTCACAATATTTTAGTTTAGTCAAGACTTACCCAAATCACTTAAAAATTAACTACTATCATCATAGAAGAATTATTTTGGGAATAAATCCGACTTAGGAAGGCTTTAGTTGATACCTAAGGAAGATAAATGAAGAAGAGATAATGTTATTTAACGAGCATCTTTATTTTACTTCGTTATACACCTCTTTAAATTTTTATTAAATAATTATGAAATAATAAATTCATTATGTTAAATATAGTGCGATGTTTTAATAATAATGTAATGACCTTAATCAATCTCTAATCCCATAAAATGGGATATGAAATCATTGTTTGTGTGTATGGAGTAATACCACCTCGCGAACCGATATCATTTTTTTTCCATTTCCGCCAATAATAGTTGGGTATGGTGATTTATATAAAGTATATATATGATATTTATAACATATTTATAACTCTAGAGTCACTATATCTTATATATAATTTTACCTTCCATTCCATTGAAGATGCGATAACGTCGCTTGTGTGTATAGTAGACTACCACCTCACAAAGAAATATGATTCATCTTTCACTGATGCTTCACATGAATGGCGATAAAGATAAATTAAATAATTATATGTGACATATATGACATATTAATGATATATTTATCATTATTTAAAGATAATATATATCATTTTATTTCTTTTCATTTCACTCATGTAATGACGATAACATCGTTCATATATGCTTGAACTACTACCTTCAGGAAGCAATGTAACCTTATTTTCATCACCAAACCACATTGATTGTAAGAACCCAAATCTTCATTTCAGGTATGGATCTTGATTTTAGGTGTTTTTTAGGAAATATAAAGAATTTGGAAAATTTCTATGTACATGTCGTGTACTTCGGTGTACGCGTCGTGTACCTGTTTGCTGCGGGTAGCCATGTACTGGTCATGTAACAACCGAGTACATAGTCATGTGGACCCTTAAAAGTATGGGTTGGTTAAGGCTAGTACACGATGTGTACATTAAAAGAAAAATCACTGTAATTTAATTTTTATTTTATTAATTGGACTGGGGTCACATCTCATCTACAGAACTCCTTTCTTCTTCCCGTGTCTCGTACACGAGAGCAATGCAGGGACGATTATCTTTGAGTACCTCTCGTTCCTCCATTCGAGCTCTGATTGAGGCGATGGATAGTGCATTAGATTTCCACCGGTGAGTTCTCTCTTTCCCTAGAGTCTCCCTTCCTAATTTCTCCACTTTCTTGAGTTATCTAATGATAAATGTTTTTAACTTTTTTAGATCTAAGAGATTCTAGGCCGATTGAAGGAATGATGTTCAAGATTGTTCCTTATACGATGTCGAGGTAGGTGTTTTGTTGCCTTTTAGAGTATTTATTTGAGTTATATATGCCTAAGTACTGATTACCCATGATTCAAAAATATTGTATTAAGTAATTTTACCATGTTATCATCTACCATAGATTTTTTGATAGATTAAGGGTTTTTGTTGATATATTATACTAAAATACATGTTTAGAGGACACTCCGTGGGAGCGTTTCCTTGTTTGAATGTTTATGGACGTTTGGTCTTGGTTTCCTATGAGTTAGACCTTGTTTCCTTACCAATAATGTTAGGTTATAATTGATTTCTTATTGTGACTTGTTAACTTTCTGGGTTATGCATTGTAGCTTCTTAGCCTTGTAGTGGTTGAGATTACTTGTGATGTTGGATGTCATTTATGTACGATTGTATTACATAGGGTTGTGAGAACCTGGTGTTGTCATACCATAGGGGGAATTGACGTTTATGGATTCCCTAGAGTGTCTATTATATTTACATTACAAGACCATAGGGGGGATTGACGGTGAGTTCTCTCTCATAGTGTATATAGTATACCATTATGATACCATAGGGGGAATGGACGTTGAGTTCTTCCTCAGAGAGTCTATAGCTATTATTAAAAGACAGCATAAGTAATTGGTAGATATTTCTTCCTTAGAGAGTATTTGTTTTTGTTGGAACACTTGATCATAGGCGTTAGACTGTGTGAGACACCCAGAGGGTCAATGTGATATTTTGAATGTTGATTATGATGACTCTCCCAAGCCAAAGCACAAGATTGGACTCGTTCTTACTTGATTTGCATATGGTCATCTAATACATATCTTTTTCTATTATATAGGGGATATAGTGATTAGGATAGATCCCATGATTTCATTATTCAATGGTTTGAATAATTAATAAATGTAAATGAATGTAATTGGAAACTATAGGATTGTTTACTTTTGAGTACTTCCTTGTTTATTGCTTCATTATTCGTATTTCCAACTACATATATATTCAATGATAGTGAGGTACATATATTTTGGTCGTTGCCAACTAGTATTCATCTCATAACCTATTTGGGTCATTCTTTTGGGTCCAAAAAGATTATATGGTCCTTGGTATAGATAAGGTAAAGCACCCTTCTTCATCAGGGACTTGATAACTGTTGGAGCTGGAGATCATGAGACCAAGACGGGGATTGTGATTCTATTAGATTTTACTATTTTTTGTACTTTGGTTTCATTATTGTATTTCTAGAATTGTGACTTGTTTGGATGCTTTCCTAGTTACAAGTTACATGAACTATTTATTTATATATGCAGTAGTTGTTTATAATATTAGTCTTCCACTGTCTACTTATTTCGTTTAGTTTTATAGTTTCCCTTATGGTTTATTATTTTTATTCTGTTGCGTTGCTCTACCAATGAGAGTATAATTTCCCCACTATCACAACCAAGGCCATAAATTCTAGTCATCAACCTCTGGCATTCATGGAAATGTGCTTGAGGCCATGTAAGCAACCGGGTACGGGGCACCTTTGGGCGGCACCTGAAATTGGGACGTTACAAAGTGGTATCAGAATGGTTTCTTTTTTGATTTTTATTACTATTTGGAGCCTATTGAAAGGGATAGGATGTAATAGGTAGTTGGTAATAATATTTTATTTGGACTAGCTAACCCATGTATAGGGAAAATCCAAGTTACCTAAAAAATTGCAATTTCCTGGTTTCGCAATTGTTACAGTTGATTTGATTTCGCCGTTATGTGACTCACTTGTATTAGGATGTTATCATTGATATTATTGAGGTTCTATTTTTGTTTCAAACTGATGAGATATTGGTATTCCATCTGATGCATTATATAGTCTGTTTCTAGAGATCACATGTCATGCATTCTTGTCATGCTACTTAGGGTGCATTACCGATTGCATTCTATTGTGATAGATGATGTGCTATATATGCATGCTGTTGTGATAGATGAATTGATAGAATACCTTATATTTTGATAAGGTATTGGGATATGTAAAGTTAAATTTGTATGGATGACAAACTTTGACCCATGATGTGTTATGAGCCCTCTTGCATCAGAATTTGGTGAATCATCTTTGAACTTTAATTGAGTTTTTTCTATTTATGATATGAATAAGGTTGCCAAACCTTGATTCAGGGGAGTATGGGCACTCACCTGTCAGAATTTGTCATTCCTTGGACAAAATTTTAGGTTTTTAAGGGTTATAGAGAAGTTTCATAGGCCTATTGTCTGGAAACCTAGACAACATGGTGTGTGGTGTTATGAACACACTCCATGCATTCTTCTATTCTGGAAGAAACAACTTTTCTTAAGTACATGTAGTGTACTATATGTACATTCCATGTAGTCTTTAACCATGTGACTGACTATGTGAATAGAGACACAGGGTTAGGAAATCATTGGTAGAACATGCCGTGTACTGGGATTACACACTTTACCGAAGAGGCCATGTATCTGGACGTGTGACAAAAAACACAGGTGGATGAAACATAGGTTTTACACGCCATGTATCATTATTATATGTCTTGTAAAGTTGATTGTGTCTCTAACCATGTGACTAATGACACGAGTGGTTAGAACATAAGTGGTACACGATGTGTCTAGGGTGAACACGTCGTGTAGTGTTACCCAGGGGAGAACTGTGTGGTTTATCCGTGTAAAAGAACTCAGAAATGAGGGAAAATTCAAGTACATTCCTTGTCTTGAGAGGAACACACCGTTTGTATAGGGTGTTACATGACCAAGTTTAGAAAAGGTACACACCCATGTTCAAACCTAAGGGAACACACTTTGTGGAGGGTATACACATCGTGTAACCATGATTTTAAAAACATGAATGTTTCCTTCTCCAGTTCCTCTTTTTCACTTTTAGGTTTTTTTCATTGATAATATTAAAACTGAGGTGTACACATGACCTTGCAGAGTCATGCCACCGAGACGTCCCCTAGTTGTACGCCAGGTTCATGGTGACTATCAGACTCTAGAACGGATAGATCAGGGACTACCAGCAGATCCCCCTATCATGCCTATCTTTGTACCAACTGTTATACTTGACACAGGTGTTGATGCACAGTTCTGAGAAGGCTTCTTGAGGTTTATGAAGTCCTACCAGGGAGCACAACATCTGGCCTTGTCCATGGAAAAGTTGACGCAGGTTTCTTAGCAAAATCATCCTCCCACTTTCTTACGGGGTAGAGGACCTCAGGATATAGAGTTATGGTTAGAATCCATGTTTTCTATCTTCGGGAATCTCGAGACACCTCATGAGAGGACGGTAGAGCTCACAACCTACATCCTTCGATATTCTTCCAAGAGATGGTGGGATTTGATATCACAGGTGGGACACCAACAGGATATGGCTAGGGATTAGTTCCAGCAGACCTTCTATGAGTATTTCTACACAGATACCATGAGGTCTGATCGAGCCCAAGATTTTATGGGTCTGGAATGGGGTACTCTTTCAATCATGGGGTATTCTTCTCGCTTCACAGAGCTGAATTGATTCACACCCATTCCTCAGGTGATGTGTTATTTCTATCCAGGATGTTTGAGGATGGTCTCGAACATAAAATCCAATCCCAAGTGAACATATTTAGGTTGACTTCCATATCTTATATAGTCAACCAGGTGATGCTCACCGATAGTAATATGAGGGAGTCTGAAGCTATGAGCTAGGGTGCTTCAGCATCCTGGGTTTTTACTCCTCTGAATGATAGTAGAAAGTTCCACAGGGAGTCTACACACAGAGATATAAGTAGATTTGATACTTCTTTAGGTAGACAGGTGGTATGCTACCAGTGTGGGAAGAGTGGTCATACAAGACCTCAGTGACAGAGATACCCAGTTGGGTGCTGAGCATGCGGAAATATAGGCCATCATTAGCATTTTTTCTGATTTTTTATCATCATCATCCAGTGATAGGGGTTCTACTATGACTCCATGTTAAGGAGAAGGACCACCAGTTTCTCATCAGTTATAGAACTAGAGTTCTTCTGTCCATTCAGGCCGAGGAGGTGGTTGTGGCCATGGTATCGAAATGGCAAGATCCTAACGACATCAGGGTGGATCAGCTTAGGGTAGTCAGATAGGGTCATAGGTCCACGACACAAGTTAGAATTTTACAGTGGAGCAGACCCAGAAAGAGAACTATCTAGAACCCTCTATAGTTAAAGGTACGATTCTAGTTGCCTCAGTTTTAGCTTCTGTACTATTCAATATAGGGTATTCCCATATTTTTATATTTATGGCTATTTTTGATATCCTTGGGCTCTGTATCTTTACTTTTTAGGATGTTATGATGCTAGACACACTGTTGGGTATTAGGAGGACTAATGTACATTAGTTCAAGGAGTTCCCTCTTGAGGTTAGTGGTTGTCACTTATTGTGGGACCTAGATGTCTTAGAGATAATGGGATTTAATTTTATTCTTGCAATGGATTGGTAAATCTATTTCCAAGTCGTTGTTAACTTTTATCGCTGAGGTTGAGCTTCACATCACCAGAGGGTGGATATTTTATATACAAGGGAGAATGGGATGTCTAGGTGAGCACAGTTGGACCCAAGAAACTTAGGTTTGGAGGAATTATAGCCTAGATTGGTAATTTATACTTATATGGTTAGGGGAATTTACAAATGTACTTTCCTACAGTGGTGGACTATTTTAGAGATTTCTTTCTAGATTAATTTTTAGGTTTACCTCTAGAGCGAGAGGTAGATTTCTCTATTGAGCTAGTGCCATGGGTGGCACCAGTGCCCATTCGTCCTTATAGGATTGCTACCCCAGAGTTATAGGAGATCGAGAAGTAGTTGCAGGAGTTGCAAAAAAAGGGTTTCATCTGACCTAGTACTTCTCCTTGGGGTTCACCTATCCTTTTTTCGAAGAAAGTGGACGATACCCTATGACATTGTGGATTATCAGAGGCTGAACCAGTTGATGGTCAAGAACCGATATTCCTTGCAGAGGATTGATGATCTCTTTGATCAGCTTTGAGGAACCTGGGTGTTCTATAAGATTCACTTGAGATACGTTTATCATCTATTGCACATTAGACCATAAGATATACCTATTACAGCCATTCAGATTATGTGTGGTCTATAAAAGTATGTGGTTATGTTGTTCAGTCTCACGAACGCACTGACGGTTTTCATTTTACTGATAAACGAGTGTTCCATCCCCTTTTGGATTCATTCATGGTATAATTCATGGAAGATAAATTGGTGTACTCTCACACTCGACACAACCATGCCACCCACCTAGACATCATTTTGAGTACATTGATAGAGCATCAGTTATATGCTTAGCTCTCAAAATTCCACTTTTGGATAGACCAGGTTCACTTATTTGGACATGTTATCTCAGATATTAGAGTTTAAATATACCCAGAGAAAGTGAGAGAAGTAGTTTCTTGGGGGAAGATGAAGAACTTCATTGTGGTATGGAGTTTTTTGGGGATTAATGGTCTCTATATGTGCTTTATACAGGACTATTCATGCTTAGTGGTTCCACTGACATTCCTAACTAAGAAAGGTGTGAATTTCTTGTGGACACAATTATGCGATTCAGCCTTTCAGGAGATGAAGTGGATGTTGACATCAGCACTGATATTGATTTTTCTAGAGTTGGGTGAGAGTTACACTATTTACTGTGATGCATCAGGTATCGGACTAGGAGCAGTGCTTATGTAGGGGAAGGAGTCATTTTATACAGGTCTTGGCAGTTGAGGTCACATGAGAGGAATTACCTTACACATTATCTCAAGTTAGTTGCAGTTGTGCATGCTTTTAATTATTAGAGACATTATCTTTTGGGGGATAATTTTGTGGGTATAAATGACCACAAAAGCCTCAAGAATATCTTTACGTAGCATGATATGAATTTGAGACAATGAAGGTGGGTTGAGAACATTCAATATTTTGACATTGAACTTTCCTACACACATGGGAAAGGCAAACGTAGTGGTTGATGTGCTGAGTAGCATGACTCATATACATATAGATTAGGAGGCCAATAGTGAGTGGAATATTATGTATCAATTCTCTGAGATGCAATTGAAGGTGCACGATAGACATGGGCGAACGTTTCTTTCTTCTATAGATGTTACCTCTACTCTTCGAAATCGTGTGAGAATAAGGAAACTATCAAACTCCGAAGGCCTAGTCCTATGGGAGAGTATGTTAGGAGGGGACCCTACTCATAGCTGGACCATAGGAGAGGATGAGGTCTTCTATTTTTAGGGATGCGTATGGGTGTCACCAGACATATATGAGGAGATCTTTTAGGATTTTCGTTCCTTGGTTTGGGAAGTTCATCCTGGTGTCGCGGAGATGTACTGAGATCTAGACTATCAGTATTGGTGGCTAGGTATAAAGAGAGATGTTGTTGGTCTTGTGATGAGGTGTTCCACCTGTCAACAGGGGGAGGAAGATCATCAGTGACCAGAAGGGATATTATAGTAGGTACCCATTCCCAATTGGGAGTGGAACAACGTCGTGATGGATTTCATGATAGGGTTACCAAGGTCACCTTGAGGTAATGATTTTGTTTTGGTTTTCATTGACAGACTCACAAAGGTATCACATTTCTTTCTGATCAAGGAAACCTTCAGTGTCAATGAGCTTGGGTGGTTATACATCCGAGATATTATACATTTTCATGGGGTTACACACTTTATAATTTCAGATAGGGATTCCCTATTTACTTCTCATGTATGGAAGGGTATATAGAGGGTTGTGGGTATACATGTACTTCTGAGTACAGGTTACCATCCCCAATCAGATGTATAGTCTGAGAAAACGATTCAGGTTCTAGAGGACATGCTTTGAGAATGCATCTTGGATTCTGGGGGTTCATGGGAGAGGCACATACCGCTCTTGGAGTTTTCCTATAATAACAGTTTCTAGGAAACATTTCAGATGTAACCTTATGAGTATTTGTATGGTAGGCTATACTGATCACCCCTATGTTGGATAGAGGCTGGAGAGACAGCTATAGAGGGACCTCATCTTGTCCAAGAGACCATTGAGTAGATAGAGTTGATTCAAAAGAGGATGGATACTGCACAGTCTCTCTAGAAATATTTTGTTGATCGACAGAGAAGACCTATGGAGTTAGATGTTGGAGATCAGGTTTTCTTACATTTCACACTAAGGTTGGGACATATGAGGATTAGGAGATAGGGAAATCTTTCACTGAGATACATCAGGTCATATCAGGATTTTGATAGAGTTAGTCTAGTTGCCTATCGATTGCAGTAACCTCAGAGGTATCGGGCTACGCAAGACATCTTCCATGTATCTCAGCTATGAAATAACTTTTCATACCCATCTCATGTTTTTTAACAAGAGGAGGTCAAGTTGGAGGTATATGGATCCATTAAGGAGAACCCTATATGAATTTTGGATCGCAGCACAAAGGTTCCCCATGGCTGGTCTATTCCTCTGGTGTAGGTGATATGGCAGCACAGATGACTACAGGACGATACTTGGGAGAGGGAGACCGATATATGATCACAATGTCCATAGTTGTTTGAAGTTTCCTCTTCACCAACCTTGAAATGGAAATTTGGGGATGAATTTCTTTAAGGGGGAGTTTTGTAGGATCCCAGATATTTTTTTAAGTTATGGATCTTGATTTTGGGTGTTTTGAGGAAAAAGGAAGAATTTGGAAATTTTCTAAGTACACACCATGTACTCTTGAGTACAAGCTATGTACCCAGTTACTGAGAGTAAGCGGGTACTGTTCGTGCAATGAATGAGTACATGGTCGTGTGGACCACCTAATGTGGGGTTCCGGTGAGGCTAGTACATAACATGTAAATTAAATGAATACACTGTTTACTTTTCTTTTTATTTAATTAATTGGACAGGGGTCACGTCTCATCTCTGAAACTACTTTCTTCTTCTATTTTCTCATACAGGAGAGTGATGTATGATCGATTATCTTCGAGTGCCTCATTTTCCTCCATCTGAGATCTGATTGAGTAACCACTGCGTACATTGGATCCCCACGGGTGATTTCTCTCTTTCCATATAGTCTCTCTTCTTGATTTCACCAATTTCTTAATTTATCCAAGGTTAAACATTTTTTACCTTTATTTAGATCTACGACCTTCTAGGCTGATTCAAGGGCTGACGTTCAAGTGTCTTCCTCGTACAACGTCGAGGTATGTGGTTAGTTTCCTTTCAGAGTTTTTATTTGAGTTATATTTTCTTTATTGTCGATTAACCAAGATTCTTATATTTAGAGTTAAGTAATTTAACTCTATTATCATCTTACTTAAATATATTGATATATTAACGGTTTTCATTGATATATTATGCTAAATTACTTGTTTAGGGGTCACCCTGTTTTTGCGTTTCCTTGTTTGAATGTTTATGGACGTTTGGTCCCGATTTCCTATGAGGCAGACTTTGTTTCCTTGCATTGCTTGTTAGGTTGGAATTAATTGCTTATTGATTCTTGTTAAATGCATGTGTTATGAATTATAGCTAATTACCCTTGTATTAGTTGGGATTACTTCGGTTGTTGGATATCATTAATGCGCTATTATATTACATAGGGTTTTGAGAACCTATTGTAGTTAGACCATAGGAGGAGTTGATGTTGAGGGATTCCCTGAAGTGTCTATTATATTTATGTTGCAAGACCATAGGGGGGGATTAACTGTGAGTTCTCCCTCAGAGTGTCAATAGTATACCGTTACGAGACCACATGGGGAATGGACATTGAGTGCTTCTTTAGAGAGTATGTAGTTGTTATTAGAAGACCATAGGGGGAATTGATGGTGAGTGCTTCCATAAAGAGTCTTTGTTTTTATTGGAACACTTGATCATAGGGGGTAGAATTTTTGAGCCACCCAGAGGGTCAATGTGATATTATTAATGTTGATTGTGATGAGTCATACAAGGCAAAGAACAAGATTGGACTAAGTCTTACTTGATTGTTATATGGTCTTCGAAGACATTTGTTTTTCTATTACCCAGGGGATACAAAGCATAGGCTAGATCCTGGGATTTCATTATTCAATAGTTTGAATAAATAATAAATGTAAATGAATGTAATTTGAAACTATCTGATTGTATACTTTTGAGTACTTCCTTGTTTATTGCTACATTATGCATATTTCCTACTATATATATATATTCACGGACAGTTAGGCACATATCTTTTGGTGGTTTCCTACTAGGATTCGTCTCACACCCTATTTGGGTCTAGATTTTGGGCCCAAAAAGATTATATGGTTATAGGTATAGATAAGGTCAATTTCCTTCTTCATTAGGTACTTGATTGCTTTTGTATCTAGAGAGCATGGGACCAAGTTGGGGCTTGCGATGCTATTGGAGTTTACTGTTTTCTATACTTTGTTTCAGTATTGTATTTATATCATTGTTACTTGTTTGGCTACGTTCCTAGTTACATGTGACTTGCATTATATATTTATATATGTTGTAGATGTTTATACTATCAGTCTTCCGCTATTTACTTTGGTCGTATGGTTTTATTATTTCTATTATTGTTTATAATATAAGCCTTCTGCTATTTACTTTGGTCATAGGGCATAGTTTCCCCACTCTCTCACCCAATACCCTCACTGGTAGTTGGCATCCTTTGGCATTTGGGTAAATGCGCTTGACGCCATGCAACCAACTGGGTATGAGGAACCTTTGGGTGGAACCCGGTACTAGGATGTTACATTGATGATATATATATAAATATAAGTATATAATATAGTATATATGATAGTATTGTCATAATTTAAATTTAGAATATAACTTAACTACATTCCATAATGATCGTTGAATAATTGAAACGTTACTCATGGGTATATATTACCTATTATCTTTATGATCGTAACATACTTCATTTTCCATAACCATCATTTGTGATTAGTTTTAATAGTAAAATTGATGAAAAAATATGATAATTATTTCTTTATTATGGTTATGGATATGATATAACTAAATTACATGTTCATGAACTAGATATTTCATGATGAAACACACATCAAAAAACATGGCAATTGACATATGAAATAATGAAAATAATAAAAGATTATTAATGGATGAGTAATAAGATGTTATAAAAGGATAATATATGATAATATAAATATTAATAAGGTCACATAATAATTTAATAAAATGTTAAAAACCTCTATATATGAGATTAAATAATGCTCAACCAAAATGGAGTGTAAGGTAAGGGATTCCATCCCAATTTCATTTTATTGAGGCATATTGTATTGTTATACACCTAATGTCTTTTATATGGTATATTTACTAACCATTTGACATGTAATATCATAAAAAATTCATTATTAATGTCTTTTTAAGTTTAAATTTTAATTATTTCATCTGGGGGGATTCGAATTAAAGGTTAATAAGTGGAAAAGAATTTCATAACTAAATTTCTTTTCATTGAGTTATATTACTTCCTCATTGTCCATCATATGATAAGATTATGTCTGTAAATAATTTTGATTATATTATTTTCTATTTACAATTGTTTTATGTGAATTTATAGTTGATACATATATTTGATTAATTGATTAATTTTCTCTTAAATATTATGATCGTTTAAAGGGTTTATTTCACAATCTCATTGTTATTGAGATTGTTTATTCTTGAATTATAATTTAAGAAAATTATTTGATCATTGTTTAATAAACCCTTTAATTTTTTTATAATAAGGTTATAAAAGATATTTTCAATTAATATTATCATTTTCCACCCTTTGGTAATTAATATAACTGATAAAAATATTTTCATAAAATCTGACTTCATTTCTCTTTTCGGTCAGAAATATATTTTCTTCAAAAAACATGTTTTCTAAAAAAATTATAAAATAATTTTTACCTTTTAAAAATGATTTATTAAAGGCATTTATACCCATTTTTACTCTTTAAAAAGATAAAAGTAATATTATTTCATTTTCAAAACAATTCCCTTTTATATTTGACCAAAAATGTGAAAGGAATCTTTTTGTTGTTTTTTGAATTTGGAACTTTCTTATCCTTTTATATAGTGAAAAAGGAATGTTCTTTTTAAATTTTATGTCATGTAAATAATTACCAACTATCATAACCATTATTTATTTTATTCTTCTTCTATATATTTTGAATTATCATTTTAAATAAAAAAAAATTAAAAGTTATTTTCAAAAAAATGATTTTCAAAATGATTTTCATTTTAAAAAGTTATTTTCAAAATGAAATGTATATTTTTATAAATAATTTTTTTAAAGATGTTTTTGTGGTAATTTAATTCATCAATGAAGAAAATCATTTATTCTTACTCTTATGGGTATATGTTGTATCGATATCATCCTTATTCTTCCTCTGGACTGTTTGAGATCATTTTGACCAAGGAAAGTATTGATATTCACTTTCTTGATTTATTATTGTATTAATTATCATTCTATTGAATTATAAATTTCCATTGGACATTAATTATCCCCTAAATATCCATATTATTTATCATGTAAATGTTTGTTTTTTAAACCATATCTTATTTTTATATATATTTCTTTACCTTGAAATTTATTTGATTGACTAGGGAAATATTGAAAATTTTGTATTATTTAATCAATATGGATATGTTATGATAAGTAAAATTTATTATTAATTAAATAGATTATTTAATATATGAGGAATGATTTGGAAATGCATGACATGGGTTAGGGTCCTTTTATTAAAATCACCTTGATGCATTGGTAGTCTCATTGGATAAATCAGTTGGATGAAATTACTTAAGTGGGTTTTTACCCCAAATGTTCTAAACCATCTTGTAAAAGGACTTAATAGTATAGGTATCATGTTTATGGGAAAAATTGTGTTCAATATTTATGTGTTTTATTTATCTAGGGTTAAATTAATATTATCCTTGATATTTTCTCAATGATATTATCTCTAGATGCATTTCATTCTCAATTATTTTTAATTGAATGTGTTTTTAGTTATTTACCTTTCTATTTTGAATATGCATTATGCATTTAGTATAGTGAGTTTATTGATTAAATGGAATGGGTTTTCAGTTATTTACCTTGCCATTAATTATGCTAGTCAATTATTTAAATGACATGTGTGTTCAGATATTTACCTTTCCATATTGTTCATTCCTTATTAATGATACTTCATTTTTTCATGGCTATATACATTGTAATTAATCCTTACTGAGCTTTTGAGATCACTCTAATTTTTTTTCCTTTCCCCTAGTTTCCATGAGGAGTACTATGTTTTATATGAAAGGATATGATACATAAAATATTTTCATTCTAAAAAATTATGTTGTAATTTGTGTATTATAATGTAATGAAAGACTCATTTTTGTATCTAGTTTACCAAAATTAATGAACTATTCGGTCCATCAGGATGTGATTCCTTATATCTTTTTCCAATATAATAAAGATGGAACTGAATCAATGCTATGAGATTTGGGTAATTTACATTATTAAATAGAGTTAATAATATGAAATCGTAGTTTCCATCATATCAGTAAATCTACGAATCATAATAATGGATGACTAATAAAATAGATAAAAATGAATAAGTGATTAGTATCCTAAGTTATCATATCAATATGGAGTTGTTCACATAGCATTGATCCTTTGATGAGTGATATTTAACTTTTTTAAAAGACATCTTGGTGAAATGATAGTTTTCTTTATACCAAGTAATCCGGGAATGAAAATAGTATGTGGTTAAGTCCTACAAGTCAAAAATGATTTTTTGGATCGTTATCCTATGTTTTTAGGGTAATATGAACTTGTTTTATCAATTTTAATTCCTTTTATGTGACTTTTCACTTTAATATGAATGTGATGGTTAGGTGAAAATTTCAATCTTATCGATCAATTTAGGAGTCATATTGATGTGAGGTTAGTTTTTACATATTCTAAATGACTCATAGATTGATTTTCTCGGTTTTCACATAAATTTGAGATTTTTTTCTTGGTTTTAACCCATGAATGGGTGATTATTCATTTAATAATAATTGTTAATAATATGAAATCAAGATTTCAATCATACCAAGAAATTTAAGTATCTGTTACTTGTGGGGTTGATTCATATAGATCACAAATGAATCATAGATCATTATCATAGGTTTTCAATTCAATTCAAATTCATATTCTATGTTTTTCCCTTGAAAGGTGATACATCATTTTAATAAAAATACCAAGGTTAATAGATAATTTAGATCAAACCAATCAATAAAGTAATAAAATTGATGCACATCCAATTACTATAAATCCCAAATCATTTTAGGATTATTATATTTTGTTTCTATGGAAATCTAAACTCATTTTCTTAGTTTTGACTAATTTTATGTGACTTTTCAATTTAATAAGAATGTAAAGGTAAAACATCACTTTTAATCATACTGAGTAAATCAGGATTCATATTTACATATGGTTGTTTTATACATATTAGAAATGACTTTAATATCATTTTACAATGTTTTTCGTGCCTTTTAACCTCATTTTATTAGTTTTTATACTATATAGTTTAATTTTCTGTTATTAATAAACAAATTTGATATGAAATCAGTTAGAGTGATTTTGGTGTTATATTGATGTTTGGTTAGTTATTTCAGATAATAAAGGACTCGAATATCATTTTATAGTGTATTCACTCTAATTTGAGATTATTATTTTTACCTTTCATGTGGCTTTGGATAGTAAAAATTATAAATAAATCATTTATAGTTTTTCTATGTTATCCATGAAAATATGTGTAGTTTAGTAGTTAGATTAAAATGATGTTATTGTAGATAAAAAATGAGTCAAAGATTGTGTTACTATGTTTTCTCACAAACATGATCTCATTTGTTCAATTTTGACCCTCACAAGTGTGATTTACCGTTTATTAATAAGCATTAACAATGTGAAATCATAGTTTTCATAATATCAAACAATTCAAGAATCATATTGAAACTTGGATGATTCTTATAGATCACAAATGACTTGATTGTAATTTTTATAAGTTCTCAAGTCAATCAGAAGTATTTTCTCTATTATGATCAATTTTTGGGTGAAATGTAATTTTAATAAAAATATCATGGAGAAATGATATTTTGGATCATGCCAAGTAGTCTTGGAAATGGATCGACATGGATTTCATTCCTATAGATCAAAAATTATTTAAGTAACATTATCATATGATTTGAAAGAAATATAATATTTTATTCTAATTTTTTACACATGTTATGTGACTTTTCACATTACTTATATTCATATCGAGTAACTCATGGGTTAATTTAATGTGAGGTTGGTTCATACATATCATAAATGACACAAAAATATTTTTTCTAAATTTTATTTCTAGTCTAAAATCATTTTCATAGTTTTTACCTCTATACTAGGGAATTTTCATTTATTAATATGAATATAATATATGAAATAATCGTTTCTAAGTTACAAATAAATCTAAACAAATGATTACTATGAATAAAATTATTATAGATCACATACGACACAAGAATCATTTTCCTAAGTTTCCATAACAATCTGAATAAAACTTCTCGTATTTGACACCTTGATGGGAGATATGACACTTTAAGAAAAATATCAAGGTAAAATTTTACTTTGGATCATACCGAGATATAAAAATATTATATTTATAGGATGTATATTCTTATAGATCAAAAATAATTCAATGATTTCCCCAATAAGATCATATGTCAATATGAACTCATCTAAATGATTTTGACTCATTTTTTGTGACATTTCAGTTAAATAAGAATGTGAATGAAAACACACACTTTTGATCATACCGAGAATTTTAGGTGTTAGATTCATATGAGGTCTGTTTATATAGATAAAAAATGACTCAAATATAATTTTATTAAGTTTCAAGATAATCTGACCCTTTTTATATTTTATTATTTCACAACATGTAAATTTTTATTTTTAGATAATATTTAATAACGTGAAATCATATTTTTTATCATATCAAAAAAATTAGGCTATAAAATTGATGGGTGGATCATGTTATAGATAAAAAATGACTCTAAAATAATTGTCTTATGTTCTCATGTTATTCTGATGTCATCTACTCGATTTGTACCACTTGATAGGTGATATGTAATTTTAATAAAAATATGAATGTGAAATGATACATTGGATCATACCAAGAAATACCAGAATAAGGATGACACATAGATGAATCTTACTGATCAAAAAATGAATTTTGGATCATTCCCCTAGGTTTTCAAGGCAATATGAACACATTTGATTGGTTTTAGACTCTTTTAGTTGATTTATCACTTTAATAAGAATGTAATTGTTAGACAAAACTTTCAACCATGCTGATAAATTCGGGTTTCATATTAATATAAGGTTGATTTTTATAGATAATAAATGACTCGAATATTGTTTTTCAATTTTATATCTCAAATACAAGCTTTTTTTCTCAATTTTGACCCATACATGGGAAATTTGATATTGATTAAAATGGTTAAAGATATGGAATCATTTTTTCCATCATAATGAGAAATATGAGAATCAAATCCATGCATTACTAATTTAAATATATCACAAATGACCCGAGAATCATTTTACTGTATTTGCATTTCAATCTAAATTCATCTTCTTGAATTTTCCCCGTCACCATTGATATGTCATTTTAATAAAATAACATGGTTTAAAGATATATTAAATAAAATGAATCAATTTTTGCATCATATTGATATACGGATGATTCATATAGATTCTAAATCATTTCATAATGATTTAACTATGTTTTTATTGTAATCTGAAGTAGTATTATCAGTTTTGAACCCGTTTAGATTAATTTTCACTTTAATAAAAATGTGAATGTCAAAAAATAATTTAAATCCTACTAATAAATTCTTGGTTTTTATTCACATCTGGTTGATTTGTACAGATCAAAAATGACTAAATGTTTATTTTCTTATGTTTTCACACTAATCTGAGCTCATTTGATGGGTTTTGATGATACAAGATTGATTTTTCATTTATTGATAAGACTTGATGATATAAAATTATATTGAAAAATTAATTTTCTAGATTTATGTGAAGTTAGTTCATATATAGTAGAAATTACTCTGAGATCATTTTCCATGTTTTTCACACCAATTCAAGCTCATTTTCTTATTTTTTTTACCCCACATGTGCAGTTTGTTCATAGTGATCATAAATGACTCAATTATTATTTGCCTTTGTTTTTCAAACCAATTTTTATAGTTCGGGTGTTTGGTTCATGTGTGTTTATTATAGTTTAATAATGACTAAAAGATCATTTTTTTGTGTTTTCATGACAAACTGAACTCATTTATTTGAGTTTTATCCCTAAACTGGTGATTTTTTCATTTATTAATAAGATTTAAAAATAAGAAATAATTATTTTCTTCATATTGAGAAATCCTAGAATCATATTGATGTAGGGATAATTATTATAGATAAAAAAACATCGGGATTTGTTTTCATATGTCCCCATGTCAATTTGAGGTCTTATGCTTGGATTGGATCCCTTGATGTGTGATATGTTATTTTATAGAAAATAATAAGGTGCAATTATAAATTGGATCATACCTTGTAATCCAGGAATCATGTTGGTTCCTAGTTGATTCCAACATATCCAAAAAAAAATTAAATATTAGTATCCTATGTTTTTAGGGAAATTTGATCTAATTTTCTAATTATAAACCCTTTTATATAAATTTTTACTTTACATTCAATCATGTTGAGAAATTAGGGGGTTAGAGTGATGTGAGGTTGGTCCACATAGATTAGAAATGAGTTGAATATATTTTGTATATGTTTTCTCACTGATAAAAGATTATTTTCTAAGTTTTGACCCATGATTAGGTGATTTGTCATTTATTAGAAGTGTTAACAATATAAAATCATAGTTTCCATCATAACATGAATTCCATGCATTAGATTCATGTGAAGATAATTACAACAGATCACAAATGACTTGGATATATCTATATGAAGTTTCCATGTCAATATGTTTTCATATTCTCAGTTTCAATCCCTTGATGAGTGGTATTTATTTTTAATAAAAATATAAACATAAGCTAATACTCTGGACAATATTGAGTAATCCATCCATTAGGTTGATGAACATTTAATTCCTATAGATTATAAATTAGTCAAGAAATAGTCACCTATTTTTTCATGGGAATCCAAACTAGTCTTCTTACTCTTGGTGCCTTTTAGTTGAATTTTCACTTAAATAATAATGTTAAGGTAAAATGTAATATTTGATTATACTAATAAATTCATGGGTTAGATTATTGTGAGGTTGGTTTTTATAGATCAAATGAATCAAATATAATTTTCATTTATTTTTGTTCTATTCTCATTTTCTTGGATTTAACCCCTATATGTTTTCTGTTTTATTTATTTTTAAGTGTAAATCCTGTGAAATCATAGTTTCAGTCACCAAAAGAAATCTGATAATTATATTGATGGAAAACTATTTCTTTACCAAAATGACTCGAGGATCATTATACTATGATTCCACATCAATATAATTTTTTTTCTAGTTTTTGACCCCTTGAAAGGTGATAATACATTTTATTAATAATCTTAAGATGAAATGATACTTTTGATCCTATAAAGAAATCCAAGGACCGGATTGAAACTTGGTTGATTCCTATAGATCAAAAATAATTTATAGATGATAATATTAATTTTAATGACAATTCACACCCATTTGCTCATTTTTTACCCCATTTAGTTGAATTTTCATATTAACAATAATCTGAAATAAAAACATCCCTTTCAAACATACCAATTATTTTAATTTATTAATTGAAATTAGGTTAATTCATACCAGTCGTAAGAATCAAAGATTTTTTTATTTGTTTTTTCACAATTACAAGCATGTATTATTTTTTTGGACCATACCCAAGTGATTTTTCATTTATTAATAAGCATTACAAAAACAAAAAACAAATCTTCCATCATACTATGCAATTTGAACATCATATTGTTGTTTGGATGATTCCTATAGGTCACAAATTATTCGAATATCATTGTACTATGATTCAATGTCTATATGAAATCATATTATATGTTGTGACCTCATATTGGGTGCATTTTCATTTTAATAAAAATAATAAGTTGAAATGATATTGTGGGTAATATTGATTCATCTGTTTATCAAATAGATTTGTGGTTGATTTTTATATATCATCAAATAATTGAGAATCATTCTCCAATCTTTTCAAGGAAATAAAAAATAGTTTTATCATTTTTTACCCCTTTTACATGACTTGTTACATTAATAAGAATATGAGGTTCAAATGGTAAATTCGATCATTTTTTTAAATTTGGGTGTCAAATTAATGTGTAGTTGTTTCATACTGTTTAGAAAATGTCTGAAAGATCATCTCTTTATGTTTTCAATCATATCTGAGCTCGTTTTTCTTGGTTTTGACCCCTACACAGTTTATTTTTCATTTACTAATAAGCATTAATATTAGAAAATCATAGCTTCAATCATATCAAGTATTTTGAGAATTATTTTCATAAATATATTATTCATACATATCAAAAATTACTCGATGATCACTATACTATATTTCTATGTGAATCTGAAGTCGTCAACTAATTTTTCACCCATTAATTAGTGATATGTACTTTTAAAAAATATCAAGGTGGGATGATAATTTGGATCATATAGACAAATATGAGCCTCAGATTAACATGTGTATGATTATTAATTAGTGGATAATTCTTATATGTTTTCATGGAAATTAAATATCTTTTTCTATGTTTTAACTACTTTTAGGAAAATTGTCACATTATTAAGAATTTGATGGGTAAATAACACTTTTTATCATAAAAATAAATTCAGGTTTCTCATGATGAAAGTTTTGTTCAAATAGGTCTTAAAAGACTCAAATATCATTTTCATATGTTTTTTAACTGATTTGAACTTGTTTTCCTAGTTTTTACCACTACATAGTTTATTTTTCATTTATTAATAAGCATTGAAAATATGAATTTTTTTCCAATATATTGTGCAATCTTAAATTTAGATTGATTCCTGGATGATTCCTACAAATCAAAATTGACTGAAGGATTATTTTCTTAATATTCAAATCTAAAATCATCTTTTAGGTATTGACCTCTTGATAAGTTATTTTTTATTTTCATAAAATATGAAGGTGAAGTGATAATATGGAAAATACCATGAAATCAAATCATTATATTGTTCTACAGTTTATTTCTATAGATTAGAAATGATTTTAGGATAATTCCCCAATGCATTCATAGACATCAGAACTTATTTTATTGGTTTTTGACCCATTCTAAGTCGTTTTCCACTTTAATACAAATAATAATACCAAATGACACATTTGATCTTAAAAAGAAACAATTGGTTGTAATAAATTCCAACAACTATAATTATATTTGATAGTGGAAAGTTTTATTGAATTATGTTTCTTAGAGGACTAAAAAATTTCAGCTTCTACTAATAAGTGAAAAGTTCTAGAAGTACTTTTCCTATCCATTATTTAACCTATGAAATCTATATTTGAATAAATCATCATAATAATAACATATCAAAAAGAAAAATATCATAATTTAGAAGATAGGATTCTCCATAAATATATTTTTATATTTCAAAGTGAGGATCAATGGATTTCACCCATGCCCTCCAAGATTCCTCTAACCCAATAGTTTGGATAATACCCCCCAAGTATCCCATCCAATATAGATCACTAAAAGTGGCCTAATCGGTGTGGGTTATATGAAGATCAGTAATCCATATCTATTTATTTATTGTTGATAGGTATAAATTCACCTCACATCAATATGATATGTGGTGTGGTCGGAATGATCAAAAAAGAATTTTTATTAGATTCAAAATCCTTCAAAGACATTCTTCATATGGTTAAAACCTGTAAAATGATCTTTAATTGTTATAAAATCATAATGAAAATACCATTTAATAATTTTTGACTTATATACATAGGCTATACATCAATCCACTATGCAGTGTAGTCATAATAACCAAACAAATGATCCCAGATTATTGTGAAATCTTAAGAAAATTATTATTTATTAATTTATGACATATATGATTAAACTGCATAATCTATCACATAGTGATGTTAGGATGAGTGAAAAAACATATTATTAGATTTAAATATCTTTAAAAACATGGTCTAAATGGTTAGAATCTAGAAAATTACTTCGGATTGTTTAAAACTACAAGAAAATAACCTTTATTTAATTTGTGACATATAAGAATAGATATAACGTTAGTCTGAGGTGTTTCCTTCTTGGAAGTATAAAAAATTTAAAATAAAATTTATATAAGTGAAAATACTTATTAAATAATTGTAATAAAAAGTAAATAGTTTAAATAAAAACTATAAGATAAAATGAATGAAAAAGAAAACATTAGAGGTAGAAACGTGAAGCATGGGATGAGAAAACTTTAAAAGAAAACATAACTAAAAGTGAATGTTTAAAAATGAGCATAGGATAAATATAGGAGGGTAATTCATATGGAATATAAATAAAAGTAATAAGAAAAAGAAAATCTAGAAGGGAAAAACATATGTTATAATATAAACTCAAGTATAAAAATAAAAAATATAAAAAAAAGTAAAATTAAAATAAGAATACTCGAAGTTTCATGTCAGAATATAGATATTAGATTATATTCATAACTAAGATAAGATATAGTTTGAAAAAAATAAGTGGAATAAAAATCCTAATAAAAATCATAAATAAAAAAATAAATAAAGTAAAAAATAAATAAAAATGAAAAAATCCAACATTCAAAACAAGAAAAGGTATGAAACCAAAAGTAATAATTGAATATGAAGTGGGTAGGAATCCATAAGTAGTATTTTAAACAAATTTTGAAGCAGGAGTTATAAACTAGAATCATAAAATAAGTGAACGTTGATTTTATGGAATAAGTAATAGTAGATTCAATAGAAAATAAAAATGTTTATTCCAAACATATAAACATAATCCATAAACAATAGCATATTTACAGATGTCATAAGTTAACAAAAATTTGTTAAAAGTTGAAATTATAAGTATCAACTTGAAATAGAAGCGTTTAAAAGAGTTTCAAAACCTAGAAAACATTTTTTGATTATCATGATATCATTGGCCATCAATTGTTGATTAATTTTTTGACATATAAGAACAAAAAATCTTCTTATATACAATTTGGTGACATCCAAATATGAGGTCTTTTTTAGTTCTTAACTCTTTAATACATGTTTTTTAAGGAATATAAGCATAATAAAATCATTTCTTGGTAATTCCAATCACACTTTATGATTAATTTGGGACATTTAATGATAAACTGTATGTCAATCCATCATGAAATGCAGCCAGAATAACTAAACAATTGACCTTTGATTTTTTTTGAAATCATAAGAAAATGATCATTGGTTGATTTTTGATATATAATAATATACTAAACATTAATCTATCATGTTTTTTTTGTTAGAATGACTGAAAAGAAAAATTCATTATATATTATAGATTTTAAAAATATGCACCAAAGGGTAAAAATATAACATATACCTCAATTTGTTTTGAAATCTAAAGAAAATTACCTCTATTTGATTTGTGATATATGGGAATATGTATCACATCTATAATGGTCTATATAATCCTGATCCCTTCCTTTATTGTTCGGGGGTGTCCAATGGTTTGGGATAAATTTAATAAATTTCTTGAAGTTGTTTTAAATAGTAGTTTTGTAGTTTATAAAGGGGTTTTAAAAGTGTTTTACAAATTATGGAGGTAATCTCAATGTTTTAAAAGATTAATTGGAATTTAATTTTCAATTATATAATTTGTTTATAGATGTTTAAGGATTTTGGGAGTGATGATGAATCTTTTTTTAATTATTTATATGTTTTTGTAAATAGAAATTTGAAGTTTTTAAGGTCATTCTTACCCTTATTCATGACCATTCATCAACGTAAGGATAACACCTCTTTTTAAAAGGGGAACACATGGGAAAATTTTATTTTCAATGGGTTTCATAAAGGTATATCTTGTTTCCTATGAGTTGTGTAAAGGTAAATCGGATTTTAAGATAGTTGTGTAAGGGTAGATTTAAAATTATAGAGTTGCATATTTGTAACCTATGAGTTTTAAAGCTCATGTAAATAACTTTGAACCATATTTAAGACTACAAACTCATTTAATGATCATATTCATCCAACAAAATCGTAGCACTAAATTCATTAAGAATTTTTAAAGGTAATATAAATCTCACATAAGGGTATCTAATATTTTGAATAGGATACGCAAGAGTATATTATACCTTCATAAGGGTCAGATGATATTTCCAAAGTTGATATAAGGTTGACTAATATTGTAACTGTAAAGTAATGTTACACTTATGTGGAGAATACTTCATATGTAATGGTAGTGGAAAATTTTCTAAAACCCTAGTTTTCTTTCCCAAAACCTTCTATAATGTGTTTCTAAAATAAATTAAGTAATTTAATATGGTAATCGGTGGTTTTTTAATTGGTTAATATTTTTAAATGTGATATTTTGACTCTTCTTAATTTTAGGAGCTTTGAAAGGGTTGTGTGGGGAAATAGTTTGGTACTAATTAAATGCAGATTTAATATTTGTGTGAAGACTAAATCTGTGTACTCTAAAATACCAGATCTTCTACATTCAAATTTTTATTCCTTTCAAAAGTCATGATGATCAAAAATCTTCCTTGGAGTAAATTGAGTATTTTTTATCAATTATGATCCCACTTTGTCCATGAATTCTATATCTCGAAACACCGAGTTCCTCCCTCTCTCTCTCTCTTATACATTGAGTGTAGTTTTAATATTCATTGTTTTCCATGTAGGGGATTCACGTTCTTTCTTTGAATTCTTTGAAAATGTGATATTAGTATGCATTTGTTTCCTTTTCTATGGGGGTAAGATTTGGACTGATGAAGATAATTAATTGACACAAAATACATTGACTCGGATGGTGAGATATCACATGTGATTTACTTATTGTTCATGATAATTCTTCTCCATTATTGTGTGATATATCTTGTTGATTATGAAAATCACATGTTTCTATAAATATGTTGTTGTTTTTTGAAATATATTTGGGTAGTCATCCCTCTTGAAAATGGTAAGGCGGTTATAAATGGAATTTAGACTAGTTATGTGTAAATAAAAACTTAATGTGTTTCCCCTTTACTTGTGATATTGATTCATGTAGGGGTGTGTATAATGAATGGAATTATGGGTGTTTTTAATTGATAAGATTGAATTTAGTGGATGTGATGGTGGTGTTTGATGCGTAGACATGACATTTTTTGGGAATGGTTGATGGAATTGTACTTTGGATAGGTATTTTCTTTTCAATTATTTAATTCATTAAAAGTTGTGAGTTTTAATTAAATGAATTTGTGTTGGACTCTATGTTTTGGGATTTGAAATAAATGAAAATCAAAAGCGATGAAGATTTTTAATTTGAATATTAAAAGACAATTAAATAATGTTAAAATGATTTTTTTGTGATTAATTGGGAACTATGTAATTTATCTGTGGTAATTGGATTAAATGAATTTAATGATAAAAAATAGGTTCTATGGAATGTAATGGTTGTATGAATAGATTTTTTTGAAAAAATAATATTCTTGGAAATGGGGGAACATGTAATAGAAAGTGGATTTATGTGTCTTATGGGTGGTGGTTGTGATGGGAATTTGGTTATGATATGAAATGGTTGAAATGTGGGTCTTTTTGGCATGAGTATGATGGGTTTTTGTTGTCTTATGTGTAGTTGTTCTATTTTCCTGAGAGTGATGGAATAATTTGTTAATAATGAATCTAAAATGGTATAAATTGGAAAGGTTAATGAACACTTGAATTGAAATGGGACATGTTGTAAAAAAAATTATTCTTAACATGAAAAGGATACGCTTAATAAATGAAGATGGTTGGCAATTATTAAGTCATTAAATTGATTAACTTGAAAAGAAATATGAAATGTTGTTTTCAGTTGTGGTTTTCTTGTGTAATGTGGTGTATTAATAAGTGGAACTGAATGTTTTGGAGGTTGTGTGACCTTTTTGGTGTGTTTGTGAGTGGGTTGGTATTCTTTTTTAAACCCCATAGGTTATTCTAATGTGTGTGACTATTATATATTGTTTTTTTATTTTAATTTCTATATACACCCCCACCCTTGTCATGAACCATGTGCTAAAACCCAAATGTTCTGGGGGTATTTTTTGCAGTATCTTGATAGTGAGGGTGGTTGTATGGATGCCTCCACTTCCACGCTCTCTCTTCTCGGTGAGTTTACTATCCATGGGTTGTCATGTCTAGAATCTAAAATTCAATTAGCGATAATGTTTGATGAGAGAAGAGGTGGTTATTGGTGGGGGTCTTTCATGGTAGGAGGAGAAAATGAGGTCGATTTCCTTCATGTTCATAATACCATAATATTCTAGTTACGACTATTGTTGCGATGTGATGTGATCTCTAAGGGGTATTTTGGAAAGTTGTGATATGATAAGCTAGGTTTCATTAGGTGATATGTTATGTGATGGACTAGGTTTCTTTGGAGATGATGTGATGGAAAAATTCATGTGAGTTTCTTGGCATGATGTTCTTTCCCATGTGTCTTTGGGTGGGATTATAAGGAAGAAATAGGAGCAACATGACCTATGACATTAGGGCATGAGAGCATAAAATTAGTAAGAATGTGGTGTGGTAACCCTTAATTCAATATTCTTCTTATCATGTTACTATACTTAGATGTCTTGTTTAGTGACTGAACCTTGTTGAGGCTGCTAATTAGTCAACCTAATAGGTGTTTATTAATTTTGTTTATTTGTTCATTGCGGAACTAGTATTATATTCTCACTTTTTCATTGGATTACTTATGTATTATCTGGTAATGTATACCTATTATTCACACCCTATGTATATATAAAGAATTATTTATGTTTTTAGGAGAACTTTGGGGACTAAGATATACATTACTAGCTTGGTATTTGGATATTTTGTTGAGTTACAGTTATAGGATTGTCTTTAATGTTTTACTTATAGGCTATTTTTGTATTAATTTGAAATTGAAAGTATTGTGAATAGTATATATTTCAAATTTTTCTTATTTAATTGATTTATATATTGTTTTATATCCGATATCCTAGTACTACTTTTCATTATATTAGGGGAAAACCCTCTGATATGTGTGACCTTCTGTATACCCTCAGTGCTAGTTTCCATCCTGGGGATAACTAGAGGCAAGAATCAAGGGTTATTATCTCCCTTTCTAATTTTCCTAACTAAGAGGGGTACCTTTAGAAGTAGGGATCATGAAAACGTGTCATCAAACCATTAATTTGAGAGATGTGATAAATTTTGGAGTTTGGAACTATTATTATTTTATGTTTTGGAAGGTAATTATTCCATTAGACCTTGGTGTCTGACATATTCTAGGGAGACCATCTAGGAAACAAGATTTTAGGGAATCCCATGATTAGATGCAAGGACTCTAGGCCTATTAAAAAACCAAGTGAGGTTGTGATTCTAGTAGGGTAAAGTCCTAGAAGAGGGACATGAATCATGATAGATTGTTTTTGTGATTGGATTAGATGGTTTCTGGGAGTTAAGGAATTTAATTAAATAAATATTGAAGCTTTATACAAGACCCTCATATAATACCCATGTTTTGGTTTCAAATGATCTATTATTGTTTGATAAATTTGTTATATAAACTTGAATGGAATGAATAAAATTGTAATTAACTATTCTAAGATGTTCGTTAGAAACCTTATTGAAACATGAATGTTTTATTACTTTTCCAGTTATAACATGATCCTTTATAAATAGAATTTTGTTTCCAATGTTAAAATATGATGCCTTCTAGACTATTTTCCAAATGTTCATACTTATTATCATAGTATTATTAATTTATATTTTTATAAATAGTTTCTAAATTTAATAACCACTATGAGGAATGTTACATGAATAAAATGTACAGTATTATACTGAAATTATTGTTTAAAAACCATTATTATGTGTATTTTGTCTTTCATGAGAGTAAATATTCAATTAAATACTTTCCATTTGTAATTTATCATAATCATGTGATGAGAATTTATTTTAAGGATGGATTTTAATTGTTGTTTTAAAATTTATAGAAAATGGAAAGCATGCTTTATGATAACCTATTGATACTCTAAATTGTTCATATGATTGAACTTATTATTTTCAAGACTGATAAAAATTTAGTGTTGAATTAACTATCCCTGAGATACTAATTTGTGAGTAGTTTTTTATGGGAAGTATGTTTAATTTAGAAAACGTTTTTGTAGTAAATATAAAATTTCTCACATGTGAATCTTGATCTTGTGACTAGTTTAGTATGTTTTTTTCATAATATGAAATCATGTTATATACTGATCATGTTGTATCTAAATATCGAAGTAAAATCATGTTACCCCTACTGTAATATTTAATCATGTTTTCCAGAGCAATAAAAATTTTAAATAATGTATAGTTTGATAATGATAGGAATGAAACATAGTAATAAAACATGTGTTGTTTTATTTTGTGTTGATATCAAAGTGTGTTTTATTTTGATAATTTTGAAAGAATGTAGTATATGTAATGTGGTATCTTAATTTATAACAAGAACTTATCATGTGAAAATTATCAAATGAAGTTGGATGTTTTTTTTCTCAGTAAATATATAATCCTAGAATGACTTGTTTAATCATGACAATCATGATTTATGATATAACACAAGTGCAGTTTTTTGTTTAACTAGGAATCATATTAGGGATATTTAAATGAAAGGCATTTTTTTTCTTTAAAATGACATAGAAATGCTGAATATTATTTTTGGTTGTACTGTTTATTGATTTATGCATTGAATTGTTGACATTCCTTTCTAAAAACATGATTCTTAATTATAATATTTTGTTTTAAATGTTGTTTAATAAAAATATTATCTTTAATTAATCCTAGGAAAAGACTCCATTATATTTCTTAGCTTAGAATAAATTGTGTGATCATTGAGATGATTTTTATTTCTTTTTAGAACATGTACCTTTGAAATAACTATTTCTTATGTTTATTTAATCAATCACCTTCGATATAAGTTCTATCACATAAACATGGTAAGTGGAAAATATTTTGTTTGAGAGATATTGTAATTGATGAAAATAATATTTCTTGCTGCACTAGAATTATTATGGAAGAAGTGATGAAATTGTTTGACTGATATATTATTGGTTAGGTATGTTGTGTTTGATCTTATATTAGTTTCGTGTACTGTAGATTCAATAATTTTAAAAGAGATAAAATCTTTCCCACATCAAGATGTGTTATATTATGATACATTTGAAAATCTTGAAGATGAGTCTGTGCTTGACAAATATGACAATTTCATGGTGTGGTAGATAGTTACTTTGATTTTTATGTTTGTATAAACTCTCTCTATATTGATATAAGTCCATTTATTGGTTGAGAAATGTAATTTTTTGTTAGTTTTAATACCATTAATGTAAAGGCATGAACCCATGTTAAATGGTAATCATAAATTAGGTTATTAAATCCATTTTAATTTTTTCATGTGTGTGCTCTTTGTAATTAATGTTTTATTACAAAACATGGAAATCATTACAGCTAGATAACGTGAATTTTACCCAGCACATGTATTATTTGTGATTAATGTTATATGATAATTTATATTCTCCAATTTTGAAGTTATGTGTATTAATATTCACTTGGTAAATAGTATGGTAGATCTATATAAGTTTAATAAAAATAATTTAATGAAAGAATGTAAAATGACTTTATATTTTGGGAATATTGATAAATATGGAAGGTTAGATATCATTATGGTGGAGTTTTAAGTTTCATATAAACATCAAAGTGATTTAATATGAATCATTTTTGAGTTATAAATTAAAATAGTTGGTGTATAAATAAATTTTTTTGATATATGGTGAATTAAATTATTTATCCATTTTTCACCTTAGTTATTTAATTATTAATGACATGTTCTTGGAATATAAAAATTTACATTGAATATGTCATCCATGGAGTCGTCTTCATGCTATGTAATAAAGTTTAGTGATATACAATTGGAAAAGAATTTATTTTGTGGGAATAAGTTTTCTCAAACAATCTAAAACAGTTGTTTAGAAAAATATGTATTCATTTAAAATAATATTTTTAAAATGTTTTGATAGTTTTTTAAAACTAGTATATTGATAAATACCTTTTTGTGGGTATTATTAAGAAGTTATTTACTTTAAAATGTTTTTCTATCATATAATATTTTATTAAATGAAAGTTACATAGGGGGAATGTTTTTTAGCATGATTTTTGAACCTAACATATCTTAATATGAAATGTTGTGATCCTTATCTTGCATGTACAGAGTCATATAAAAATCATGCTTAAGTTTTTAACTCCTTAACCCACATGAAATAATGAAATTTTGTATATATAATATCTATTTTTTTAATAAAATGTTTTATATAAATGATAATCTACTTTGTTCCTGACATGTTCAACATGATGAGTTTTGAATATTATGAATTTAAAATTGCTAGGATGATAAATTAGTATAAATCATGTACATGTTTTCACTTAATCACATTCCTAAATTACATTATTTATGTATTGGATGTAATATTGTTTTCTCTTATAGGATGTTCTAGGATTTCTGTTTAATGATATTATTTCTAAAGTTGTTCCCTTTTATTATGTTATTTTGTTATAATTATTTGATTTTTGTATTATTTTCTGGGTTTGGTATATCCATATATGTGTACATGTTATTATTTTAGATATATATTACTAAAATATTGACTTTAGAGTGGTTGTTGTGTTTTCAATATAGCGAGAGCCTTGAGAGGTATCTCACGGGGTGGTAAATTTTCTTCCCTTCTCTCTCTTTACCAGTTCTACTTTAATTCTAGAGGATAAGAATTATTTGAGAGGAATCTAATTTATGTGTTTGGATTTTACCAATTCCCTTAATTTGTGGGTTTAGGGAGTCTGGTGGTTCATGTATAATATCATAAATTTTATTAGTTTTTTTAAAAATATTTTTATAAATTATAATGAATTTTTAAATGTGTTTTAAAATTTAGGGATGTAAATTAATTATTTTAAAAGAATATTTCTGATTTTATTTGGATGTTTTTATGTGTTTCTAAGTGTTTTTGGGACTTTGGGAGTGATGATGAATATTTTTCATAACTATTTCTATGTTTTTTTAAATGGTAAATTAATATTTTGAAGTTTATTCTAACCCTTACGTATGACTTTACTTCTATATAAGGGTAACACTTATTTTTATAAGATTTTTTAATGGTAAATGATATTTTCCATGTGTTTTATAAAGGTAGAGCTCATTTTCTATGAGCTACGTAAATGTAAGAATGATTTTAATCATGATACATAAGGGTAGCTTTAAAATTATGGAGTTGGGTAACGATAACTTGTGAGTTATAAAGCTTAAGTAAGGGTAATCTAACGCTTCTATATGGGCATTGGCTCCTGTAAGGGAAGGACTCAACATACATAAGGTTAGTACCAAAAATATTATGGGTGTGTAAGGGTAATTTGAAGCTCATATAATGATATTTGGGTTTTAAATATACTATAGAAGAGTAACTTCAAACTATGTAAGGGAAATCTGAGATTTCCAAAGATCATGTAAGGGTGTCTATCCATGTAAGGGTAAAAGATCTCTACATTTACGAAGTTCATACTCCATACATATGGGTAGTTGAAAATTTCTTAAGAACCCATTTTTCTTTCCTAGTACCACTTGTAACATGTTTCTATAATAAATTAATGAATTTAATGTGGTAATCAATGGTTATTGACTTGGTCATCAATTTTAAATGTGTTATTTTGACACTTTCTAATTTGATGAGTTATGAATGGGCTATTTGGATAATTAGTCGTGAACTAATTGAATTCATATTTAATATTTGCATGGTGACTATATTTGTGTATTCTATAATACAAAATCTTCCCCATTTGATTTTTTTACTTTCATTATTTTGGAAAAAAATACATCCTTCCTAGAGTCATGAAATTCTTCTATGTTGAGTTTGAGCACCCTTTGGTTTTTAATTCTAGACCTGGAAAGGTCTAGTTCTTCTCCCTCTCTCTCTCTATCTTTTATATTTTGGGTAAAACATGAAAACTCCTTATTTTCCAAGTAGGGGACCTGAGTTCTTTCTTTTAATTATAAGAATATGTGATATTAGTGTGATTTTTTTCTTTTCAGTGAATATTAATAGTTTCCCAAATAATCATAATTTATTCAATAAAAATAAATTTTTTGGGAAATGGAGATATAACATGTGCTTTACATATTCTTCATGATGTTATTTCTCCATGATTGTGTGTCGAATGTTATTTATTATGAAAATAACTTATTATAGTAAATATTTTGTTATTTGTAGAAACAAAATTGTGTAACTATTTCACAAGAAAAATTTAAAACTCTTATATATGGTAATTGAACAGGCTATGTGTAAATAAAAATTTGATGTGTTTCCCAATTTCTTATGAAGTTCTTGGATGTTGTGGTGTGTTTAATGGATAGAATTATGGGTGTGGTTTTTTTAAGTTTGAATTGTGGGGTTATTTTGGTTATTTATAATGTGGAAACATGGAATTGATATTGGAATTGTTGATGGAATTGTGGGTTGGATTCGTAGTTTTACTTTAATTATGAGATTCTTAAAAATTGGTGAGTTCTAATTAAATGAATTTGGGTTGGACTAAATGGTTTGGGGATGTAAATAAATTAAATGTAAATGGGATCATGTTGTTTAATTTCAACATGAACATATTATTAATGTATATTAAAATGGTTAGTTTTGGATGTGGTTAATTGGAAACTATATATTTGATGTGTGGTAAATAGATTAAATGAATTTAAAGATAAATATATGAGTTGCATTAAATCTAATGGTTGGGTAAATAGGAGTTAATGAAAACAAAATATTTCTAGAAATGGTGGAAATTATAATTGAAAGTGGGTTTTTGTAGCTTGTGGGTGGATATTGTGATATGAAGTGGATGTTATGTGAAATGGTGTGGGTTCGAATGAATAATGAACTTGAATTAAAATAGAAATTATGCCTAAAGTGGTTTATGACTAACATGAAAATCTTCTGATTAATAAATTAAGAATTTTTGAAATTGTTAAATCAGGAAATGTGTTATCTTGAAAATAAATATGGAATATGGTTTTCCATTATGGTTTTCTTATGTGATGTGATTTATTAAGAAGTGGCAGTGAAAGTGGTGAATGTTGTGAGGCCTTTATGGGAATGTTGTGAGTGGGATGGTATTATTTTTGAAACCCCATAGGATAGGATTATGTGTGAAACTATTATATATCACATTTTCATTGTAATTTATATATTCACCCCACCCTCCCTTTATACCATGTTCCGAGACCCAAATGTTTTAGGATTATTTTTCCCACATCCAAATAGAGATGATGGATGACTGCTACCCCATCTTCCCCACTCTCTCTTCCAGGAGATTTTGATATGCATACATTGTGATATAAAAAAGTCAAAATTGCACAATTTTTTATGTTTCATGAGATTATGAGTTGGTTTGTGGTTGGTATCATGCAAGGTAGGAGGAGGTAACGAGGTTTGTGTCCTTGATGTTCTTGATAACCTACTATAATGGTTACGACTATGGTTCAGATGTTTTTTGAGGGTCCAGGTGTCTTCATGTGACATTTGATTTTATGGACCATGTGTCTTCATTCTATATGTGATATGATAGCCCATGCATCTTTGAGTGGTATATGATGTCTAGATACACACTAGGTGATTGGAATGATATGGTTGCTAATTGTATTTGTGTAGGATTATACTAAAGATATGGGAGCACCAGGACATATGGTGTCTGGGTGTTTTATTTGAATATAAATGGTAAAGTGGTGCAAGGTAACCATACATTGATATGCTTCTTATTATGTTGTTATAATTGGTTTTTTTATATTTGTAGTGGTCCATGGTGAGTTATGTAACTAGTTAACCTTATAGGTGCTTATTGTTTCTGTTATTTGTTCATTGGGGGATTATGATGCTATTCTAAAATTTACAAGATCCCTTGGGTATGATATTAATGAGTATACATGTTATGATCATCCTATATATATATATAAATATATTAGTTTTCCAAGAGGACTTTTGGGACCAAACTGGACATTACTAGCATGGGAATTGGAGTTGTTGTTGAGTTACTATCATAAGATTGTCTTTGATGTTTTACTTAGAGACATTAATTATATTCATATGTCATTACATGTTTTTTTAGAGATTTTTTATTTTACTTTTTATTATGTTTTTGAGTTTTCTAGTGGTTGATATTCTATCTCTCGATCCTTGTTTTCTTTCTATTAATGGAAATTACACCCATATGTGGGACCTTTTTCATACCCTTCGTACTAGTCTCCAACCATGGGCCTATTAGAGGTGGGACTCATGGGTTCATTATCTCCCTTTCTCCTTCTCTGACCTAAGAGGGGTACATTTGGAGGGAGTGTATTGTGACAAAATCAATTTGAGATGCAATTTTCTCAGAATGGCCAAAAGTTCATTTTCATTTTTTAAAAATAAAGTAGTAAAATCTAGTAAAGGATCCTGAATTTTCATGAAATCATTGAAAAATGGTCTTGGATTATGTTTTTTATGTTTGAACCGAGTACATGTAAATTTGACATTCTTTGTGGTTGTAGTGATAGAAAAATGAATTTTAATAGATTTCAAAGTCTTTAAGAACACTGATAAAAGGGTAAAAACCCAGAAAAATCCCTCGAATTATCATGAAATCAAATATAAATTACATTAATTTAATGTTTGATATAATGGAATATATGGCACATCAATTCCACTATTGGTTTACATAGAATTACTATATGTGTGTTTTTATATATTTAAAAGTTAAAAAACATGCGTCAAAGTGTCAAAGAGTATTAAAGGGACTTGAATTATTACGGATTAATTGGGAAATAATTATCTAATAACTTTTGAAATGTGAAATAGACATCCCAGCAATCTAATGTGTGGTGAGATCAGAATAAAGAAATGTTTGTTTTTAATGGTTTTAAAAGTATTTAAAAAACATGTTTCAAATGACCTCATATGCTTGGTTTTGGCCACTTGATGAGTGATATTTTATTTTCATTAAAATATAAATATTTAATAATATATTTAAACAAATAATGAAATTTAGGCATTAAATTAAAGAATGATTGATTCTTATATATCACCAACGATTTGAGAATCCTTCTCTTAAGTTTTCATAGAAACATGAACTTGTTTTCTTAGTTTTGACATAATTTAGGCAAGTTGTCACTTTAATAACAATGTTAAAGTCAAATAAAATGATCATATATCAAAATTTGAGTTCCATATTGATGTTTTGTGGGTTCATTTAAATTGGAAATGACAAAAAGATTATTTTCCTAAGTTTCCATGCCAATCCAAGCACATTTTCATACTTTTGACCCATACATGGGTGATCATTCATTTATTAAAAAGTGTTAGCAATATGAAATCATAGTTCTCATCATATCGATAAATATAAGTAAAAATTGTTACAACATTAATTTATATAGACAACAAATTACTAGATGATCATTGTTATAAGATTCTATGTTAATCGAACAACATCTCCTACATTTTTACTCCTTGATGAGTTATATATCATTTTAATTAAATTATCATTGTGAAAGAAAAATTTGTTTCATACCAACAAATTGTGGAATTGTATTGACATGATGTTGATTCCTAAAGATCAAAAATAATTTGAGGATCATTCTCTTAAATTTTACATACAATCTGAACCCATGTAGAGTTTCTTGTTTTTGAGCTGGAAAAAAATCCAAGGGATTTTTATCTTTTCCATTTACTGGATGGTTTGATCTTAAGAAAAGATTTAAAATGAAGTATATAGAGTTGGAATTCTTCTATGTGATGTTTCTAGACTTTTGTAAAGGACAAAGAAGTTTCCTGGGAGGCTTGAAGAGTTTTGAGAGCACCGGACCTCGAAAAGTAAAGTTTTAAGGGGTCTATACTGAGGGAAAAGTTTTTTTGAAACCATGCAACCCATAGAAATAAATAGTACGACTTGTTGTAAGTGGATAGAAGTTGTTGCACGGGTTGCGCATGGTTTTTTCAAACTGTGGACCTCACCCTCATGAATATTGGTTAAGGAAATACCTAAGCACTATTAAATGTACGGTTAGAGAATGGTTTCCAAAATGTGAAGATAGCTCATGAGAGGTACCCTAGGTGCCCAGTAAAGGGTGCATAGTTGTCTTACGGTTTTTCAAACCCTTCAGTCTAAACCGTGTGTGAATCCCAATTTTAAAAAAATGAATTAATTTAAATAAAATTAAAAGTTATAAAGAAAAATTGGTTAAATGAGATAAAGGGGAGAATTAGAAATAATAAGGAAATGTTTAATGATAAAAATATTATTGTTATTATTATTATTATTATTATTTGGAGTTTTAATTTTTGTTTTAAGAAAGTCTAAACGTAATTCTCTCCATTTCCCCCTCCAGGTCGTGGGACCAGCCTCCCTCCCTCCTCATGAGGTGTGATTCACTCCTCCATATCATCTCCACTTCCACACATCAATATGGGCAGTTTTCCATTAGATTTCACACACTAATTACCAAGCTCAGATGTCTAGCTCCTTCTCCTCCTTCATAATTCCAGATTTAGGTCTCCCCATCGCCCCTCTCAATTCGGTTGAAACCTTAGGGTTTGTCTAATACATGATTTTTTTTATTCTTTTATTAGAGAATGTGAAGGCTTCCTTAGGACTCGTGGGTCCATATTCCATCATCCACTTATGAAGATGAGGTGGATGGGTTCGTTTGGTCTTACTGATGTCCTTTTCGATAGGGTTCTTCACCCGCTGTTTTGTTTCACACCCTTTAAATGAGAGTCTTAAGGTGTATTGAGTCACTAAAATTAATTATAGGGGGTTATAATCATATTTTGTGGTTTGAACACACAAACATAGGTATTTAAATATATATATATTACTTATTATTATTCCCTCATGGAGAGGGGAATACATGCTTTGGATTGGATGGATATATATATATATATATATGAATGTATGTATGTACGAGAGAGGTGGTTTCGAGTAGTCACTAACAAATATATCAAGGGACAGAGTAGTTTTCCATGGTTTACTAATTGAGGTAGGGTCCCTTTCCAAGTCCTCAAATATTATTAATGCATTCATTAATTTCTTTTCGCTTTTTTTATATTTTAAATAAAATAGTGAAGTCTCTAGATTAAATTCCTCTTAAATGTAAATTTAGTATGTTACATAATTTAAACGATAATTATAATAAATTATTTTGGGTGATAAGTTATATCATGATTTTATAACAAAACCCCTCCAACATAGGTGCACTATCTTTAAGATAAAATGTAGTGATTATAACTTTATGTATTCTTAGCTTGGTGTACTAATATTTCCTTATGACCTAATGTTACATTTTAAATATGGAATTCTTAGGACATGGACCCTAACAAAATTATAAAAATAGTGTTTCTATTTTTAAATGGTTAGAGAACAAAGGCACCATATATGTTCTTTTGCATGTTTTTAGATTGTAATTACTCATGTAGGATATTTTTCCATAATTTTTTTTACTGTTTTGACACTTTTAAACCACTATTAGGGTGTGACTTAGATATAACTTTCAATGGTTCATCAATTATATATTAAATTATTTGAATTTTATTTTTTAATTTCATAATGGGATGTTCTGTGTATGATCACCACTTGACAAGCCTAAGGTATGTGATTCAATGTAATAATTAAATGTAAAATATAAATTAGAAAGTATAATAACTATATGACTTGTCCATGTTAAATGTATTTGAAGAATATGTTTCATGTCTATAAAACACCTTATCATGTTAATGGAGGGTAGTTGAGTGAACCTTGATTATAAAAAATTCCTTAAATGGATTAAATAAATTGTTATGAGCTACTTGGCGTTGTCACACAAATGAAAGTTAAGGCTTGAACAGAATAGAATTATTGATTACTTAAGACTTGATTAAATGTTTGTATGCCCAATTAGCCTTGTCACACTAATAAAATCTAATGGATTGAACCTTATGAATTATATATGACTTAATTATCAAAATAAGTGTGTCTTGGTTCGAGCTCACAAAGGATTATTAAGGGAATGCCTTGAGCACTCAAGGACCCCCTTCCGAATTCAAGGATATGGACTACTTAGGTTAAGACCCAACTAGAACACAATCCTTGTATAACATTAGATTCCTTGTATGAAACCATAGGACCTATCATGTAGTACTATAGGATTCCTTGGATACACTCCTTGGATCCATCATTGATAAGTATGTTCCATGGTTATAGCTCATCGAGCCCAGTCCTTTCTTAGACACATTATACTTTTGATAAACTCATTGGACTCAATAGGAATGTTATTTTAGAATTACTTGGACTATGATCCTTTTCTTAAACTATTACCCTTCTCCAAGATACAATTATTACTCATTTGGTGACCCTTGATGTCTATGTTTCCTTGGTTATTACCTCAAAACATCACTAGTAGACATCATTACAGGTTTCCTTGTGTACCATGGAATCTTAAACATTTCTAACATGTGTTTTGACTATAAATTGGTAATAATAAAATAATTAACTAGTTAAAAGTTTAGAAACCAGTCTAGATATGAAGATGGTACTTGGAATTTAGATACATTATACTACTTTACATTATTTATTCATGCCTTTTCAATGTTTAATTTATATTGCACTGTCGGGATTGGGCTAGACAACGTGGGTACCGGTCTACTAAGATTATTATCTCACACCCTCCTCTGGTACCATTGGTAGACCTTATATTTGTAGGATCTATGTTGTTTGTTGTATTTCTTGTATATGGGATTTATGAGAAATGGACTGATATGATGCTTGGGATGCTCATGGAGATCGTCTGCGGGGCTTTGTACTATATTGTAAATCATGGTGTTTGTTTACTATTTTAGTTGTTGTATCATCCATGCATTTTATAAATCGTCGTTGGTCACTTTTATTAAATTGAATATGTTATTGTTTTGTTGCTCTATTTTCTATTTATTTACTTCTTTTGTTGTTGTCTTCTATTTATATATTGTTATACTCTTTTGAAAAACTCTAATATGAGGGTATAGTCTCCCCAATATATCCTATGGAGACCCTCGTGGCTAGTCATAAGCCTATGGAATATGGGGAGATGCTCTTGGGGACATGTGACCCATCGGTTCGACTATCAGTTTGATGGTAAGCCAGATGTTTCAAAGGTGTATTAGAGCTAATTTTTCATTTGTCTTACTATTTTAGGTTGGTAGAAAGAAGACTAGGAATGTTTCGGTGCTTGGAAAAGAGTTATGTCTAGGTGTGATAAACCCAAGTATTAGGAAATGACCAAGTGGTCTGGGTTGGGATTGTTGTTTACATTGTCCGCTGTTACATTTGATATGACTTCACCTACAGTGATTGGAGTCATTTTCACTACTTATGAATTATGAACTTTCTATAATTTTACCATTGACCTAATATGGAAAGGAAGTTTCATTGCATGCATCATATTAGCATATAGAAAATTCACATGGCATGAATTGTTCTGTTCCATGTAGTTTCATTGTAGTTTTCCTGTTGATTCAAATTGTCTATGTGTTGGGACCAAGTCAGATAGAGAAGTTTTACAAAATAAGAAAAAAAATTCAAGAGTGTTTCCTTTTTAGTGAAAAAGGATAAATCAATTCACAATTTAAAGGGCCTTAGAGAATATGATGATGCTTTTATGATTTTTATTTTAAAAATATCATAACTTATTTGGAGAATTTGTTATGGAAGCCTAATTGTCGAATGAGGGATAAAAGATGTTTCGAATCATATTTAGGTTTTTTTGGAAAGAAATATGTTGTTGGAAGATAGGAAACAGATATCATGATAGACAAGGTTCAATATGAATGCATCTGATTTTCGAATAACCCAGATGATTACGAAGCCACAAGGGTATTCTTTTCAAAGAGTATATTTTAGGTGGAATCATATCCCAGTGTTTTCAAAACATTTTTCCCTCAAAATCATGAATTTGTTTTATGGAAAAGGAAGGATTTTTCACAATGGAGTCCACAAAGCATTGTTCAAGGACCACGAAGTATAGTTCACGGGCCACGTAGGAGGTATTTGGAGAGGAAAAAAACAGTAAAGGAAGGCTTCTGCATAGCTATGCTATGTGGACCACATAAAAGAAATAGTTCATGGGAGGCTCGCGGTTTGTCGGAGGCTTTCAGTTCATGGAAGGATACAGGTTTCTAAGATAGATCATCATTTTATAAAAGGAGGAAATAATTTATTATAACATCCCAGACCCCTCTTGCCCATTCCTTTCATTAAATCTTATGTTTGAGGTGTTTTGGGAGTTCAAGGTGACTTATTCCTAACACTTTTCAAAATTTCTAGTTCTGTGAACAGTGATGTCAGTGAGTCATCTGTCGGTGAGTCATGTGTTGGTGAGTGATCTGTCGATGATTCATCTATCAGTGATTTATCTATCGGTGATTCATTCCTTGGTGAGACATATATCGGTGAGTCATATTTCAGTGATTAATCTATCGATGATTCATCTATTAGTGATTCATCTATCAGTGAGTAATCTGTTGGTGAGTCATATATCGGTTAGTCATCTATCGGTGAGTCATTTGTCGGTGAGTCATTTTTCGGTGAGTCATCTATCAGTGAGTCATCATTCAGTGAGTCATCTGTCAGTGATTCATCTATTAGTGATTCATTTTTCGATGATTCATCTTTTGGTGAGACATATGTGAATAGTTTCATCAATGAGATATATGTGAACATTTTTTCCATTTTCCACGAGTTTTTTCCCATTTGGCATTTTCTTTGATGTAAAAAACATTCAAAACCTCTTTTTAAGGGATTTAAGGTTGATTAAAATCCCATAACTCGTATAATTAAACACATAAGGGTATAGAGGTTTTTACTTGTTCAAATAGTTTGGGTTGTTGTCGTTAGACTTTAATGTAAATTCAATTGTTTCATGTTCCGTGAGTCTCGGATCTAATCCTTCTTAGTCAGGGGTTTCCCTTCTTTAACTTCATCTTCTTCTTTTTGGTATAATGTACCCATAACATTTCTATCTTAATGAGATGTGTCATTGTGTTGAATCCTTGAACCGTGTTTTCCATTCCTGTATGCCCCTATTTTGGTGCAAGCAGGAGTGTGTCGATCTATCATTGATAGAAGGTATGTTCTATCTTTTTTGTTTTGGGTTATTTGATATGTTTCCTCTTATTCTTATTTCTATGTTAAGACTTTTGATCTCCATGTTTATAATGGACCTTTATTAGGTGTTGGTTGATTTGGATGTGTCCTGACATCCTTGGGTGGATGCAGTCATTGTGGGAGAGGTGATCGTGATCCGGTGTGTTGGACCATTATTGAGAAAAGAACATTGGAAACCTATTGAGGTAGTGGATTCATTGATTCTATTTATTTTATGTGCATTCTTAGAGTTATTATGTCTTATCCACATGATCGTAATGAAATTGAAATAATAAATATTTGAACTGGATTAAATAATTAGAATCGATCTATATTATTGTTGTATACCATGATAATGGATTTCATCTTGATTGCTAGATCAGGTGATATCTATGATTTTATTGTTTATCATGTTGTTCTTAATATAAATTATAAAAAAAATAAATACATGGTAAATTCTAAATTAATTGGCTAAAGATAACGAGGTATGTTTAAGGAATCTAGTTATTATTGTTGTGTTTGGTGATAAATTAAATGGAAGCAGTTTTGTAAATTTAACTGAATTAGATAATTCAATATGGAATAAAGGACTATTTGTGCTATAAATATAATTCCTTGAAGGGTTTTTAGTTACCCTATTTCTTTTAAATTCCAAGCGCCTTATGCTTTGTTAGTGTGAGTGATCATAATTTGTGAATGTTGAATGCCTTTTTTAGGGCCAAGAGCCCAGTTTCTAAGTGGTTCGTTTCCTTCTGCTTGATTTTTGGTGGGAGCTTCAAATAGCTGAGCCTGGAGGGCTGTTGTGGTATGTGGGGGAAGGGAGGCCTAGTGGTGGTGGAAGAAGTTGAATCCTAGAGTTCCAAGATGAATTGTTTTATGCATGTGGGTGTTGGGGAGGACACCAGGGATGATGAAAAAGGTTGAATCTATGCTTACTAGTTGACATGAAAGTGGTTGTTATTGAATATGATGATTGTTTATCTACTTTAATCTCCCCAATTATTGAGAATGATGATATTTCTTACCCTCCTTTCAAAAGAGGTGATGATTCCAAGGTTATGCCACATTATTTCTATGTTAATCTTCTCAGGATTGGATGGTTCTATGCTCTTTCTATTGGTAGAAAAGACTTGATGGGTAGTTCACCTAATCACTATGTGGATCCCCTTGTGTTTGGTAGCTTAGAATAATTTTTCATAATGCCTATGAATTACAGAAAACTAATAATTCTATTAATAAATTATTGAATATATATTAAGCCATGGGGTTGGATCTTATTGGGATGAAATGATGAGGATAAATTATAAAGGAACTGTGGACTTGGTTTTGTTATGCCTAAGGGTCATGGATCTTTGTTGGAATGGAAATGAAATGTAATGTGGTAAATTTTAATGGTTAATTAATGGTTTAATAATTAATCAAAATAAAGTGAAAATGATTAAAATGGACAAGATGGTTTAATAAAGATCTTTAAGTGGTTGTGTGATTATAGGATATCTAGTATTTGTAGTGGAAGCTGGGAGTCTGAGAGACATTAGCTGTAGTTGAGTCTAAGACTATATTGTGCCCATAGTGTGGTTGTGAAAAATATTATATTATGTGCTTTTTTGTTTCTATATGCTAATCCACCATGTTGGTTAGTTAAACTAACACACTGGGGATTCCGATCCCTAGGGGGTATTTTCCCCAACACCCCGATGTAAGGTTGGATGGATAACTACCCCCTTTGACCCCGCTATCTTCTCTTAGTAGTTACTTGTGCTAGTAGGCACATTGGTTAGTTTTACCTATACATGTTTGTAGAGGGATGTAATGTATTGTGGTTATTCACACACATATATTCTGATATAGTTTCCTATGTGCTACTGTAGGTATAACGTGTATAGAATGTAATAAATTAAGGATCCTTACTCGGTGTATGGGTTTTAGCGTATTGAGGAATAATACCCGATGTTTAATACATGTTATTCGGGTTGTGGTGGATCCTGGAAACTACCTGGTTACATAGGTTATATAGAAATAGAGGTTTTTTTGCATTAGGTGAAAATTTTGGTGCTTCACCTAGTTGTCTATGGGAAAGCCTTTTTTAGGAGATATGATGAGGACAAGCGATGTTGGCGAAAAGCACCAAACTAGGGGGGAAGTTATAGTGGGGTACACTCAATATTATTTATTATATTATATACTTTGGTGTGAAATAATTGGTGAGGTTAGCCATGGTGAGGATGGGAACAGAGTATACATGTTTAATTGATGTGTTAGTTTCACTTGTCATTCACTGTTCTTTAACATGCTTTCTTACATTTTCGCAAGAGGCTCCGAGGAGGATCAAACTAAGTATACTATTATACTCACCCTATGTATATATAAATTTTATTTCATGTCACTTGTTGAATGTCATAGATCAAGCAGGTTTCTACAAGCATGGGGATGCAGGATCTATTCGGGATTCTTGGTCGCTACCATTTTACTTTCTTTTGGTACTTGCAGTTTTCCCCTTTCAGTTGTAGTAGTTATTGCATGACATTACATATGTGTACTTGGGTTTATTTTATATTTTTGTCTAAACAGGATTTGGTTGGTTTCTATCTTATTTTTATCTTTGGCATGTTTTCTATTAGAGGGCAATGCCTCCCATTTGTGTGTTTATTATACCCTTGGTGTTAGCCACCAACCTAGGGCCTACTTGAAGTGGGACTCGGGGGTCATTATCTCTCTTCTCACATTGCGAACCCAAGATGGGTACACATTGTGTAGAGGGGATTTTGATAGAGTGGTATCAGAGGTCTGGTTGAGGGATATGATAGATTTTGGAGTTAGGAACGGGTGAGGATTCATGGGTTGGTAGGGAAAGAGTGTTAGATAAGTTTAGCATGCACTATAAACATGGGATACCAGCTGAGACGAGGGTATTTAGGGACCCCTCTGATCTAATTCATGGACCTTTAAGTTTACAGTGGCTACTAAATGTGGTGATACTTGTTGTATGGTAGAGACATAGGAAAGGATCCAGAATCATTATTCTTTGTGCCTATATTGGAATGGCTAGACCTTAGGATAGGTTAACCTAAAAGGAATAAAAGAAAATAATTAATTAACTAATGTTGAGTCTTCTATATTCTTGGTTTACGAGCTCTCACTTTTTTTTATTCTACAGGTATGGCTCTAGGTTTAGGTCCTCATCAGGTTCGCGCAAAAGATGTTTAGCAGGTTGTGTCGGTCGATCGCCATATAGTAGAGGTTGATGATGATGACACATAGAGGAGGAAACTCCAAGACTTCTAGCACTAGAGTCTACAAAAGTATGAGAGATATGTTTTAGATGCATTCATGGAAGACATGTTAGAGGAAGTTGAGATAGCATTCAACTCAAACCATGCTCGAAAGGATCATTGGGTGTTTTTGGTTGTGACGATGTTGCATGGAGTAGTAAGGTAGTGGTGGTTCTTGTTTCTTGGGGATTGTGAGGAGTCAGGAGTCTCATGGGAGGAGTTTTGAGACAAGTTCATAGTTGAGTTACTTTCTTCAACCTCAAAGGCAGCCAATCACCAAGAGCTACTTACCCTTCGATAATGGAGCTCCAGTGTGCAAGTGTTTGGAATCTATTTCAGTAACCTTTTACGACATGCTTCGGACCTATTGTAGATGAGGAGGCTTAGTAAAGGAATTTAGAGGAGGCTTTACATACACATATCATGTGCTAGGTTACCCTATTTATGCTAAATACATATATTCTGGTGCTGGAGAGGGTAGGGGTCATTGAGAGGACTTTATCCAGAATTGGATCATCATGAGAGTGGAGTTGTCAAGATTCCTCACAAAGCAGACTTGTGCTCTGGGGTTTGTAGTTTTCAAGGAAGAAGAGTTTTCATTTGGAAGAGGGTATGTCTCATCCCTCAGTATCTTGTTTCTCTAGGGAAAGTGGCTCTTATAACTATACCAAGGGTTAATTGTATTATTTTTCTTATGTAGGATGAGGTCAAAAGTGGTGAGAGTTCCCAACCTTTCAGAGCAATCTACGTATTCCATGTGTTCCACTTCAAGTTATTCCATTGATGCATTTCCAGCCGAGGTAGAAGTAGGAGGTTACACCATCTTTTGATCAGCATAAAGTAAATTGGGTAGGTATAGGACTTCCCCAGCATTATCTCCTTCCATAGAGAGTAGAGAACTTCCATGGTGGTGGTCGTCAGCAGGGCCAGAGATTCCATGGAGTCGGTCGTAGTCAGCTTCCTCCTTTAGAATTTCTAGCATTATGTGATCCACACATCATTCAAGGTACCCTTTTCTTGTTTTCTACTTTGGTTTATGCCTTGTTTGATTCAGGAGAAACGAACTTCTTCATATCACCTACCATTTTCCATGCCTTGGGACTAGAGATAGAGAGGCTTCTAGTGCACTTGGTGTGAACTACACCAGTTGGTGTTTGATCTGAATTTTTTGAAGTATGTAGAGACTGTGAGCTAGTGCTGGGGAATCACTACTCTTAGAGATACATCATATGTTTATGGATACAGCCCTATAATGTCATCCTTAGCATAGATTGTTTGTATTCAGTGCAGGCTATTGTGGATTTATTAAGTAGTCAAGTGGTGTCTGTCGATGCTGATGGAGATCCAACAGTGGTTTTTAGAGAGTGAGACCCTCAAATGTGTCATATTCTTGTTCCATCCTCGAAATCCTTGATGGTTGATCTGATTACGATTTATTCATAGGTTCAGTAGTTGGTGTTTCCTAGGGTTCAGGAATAATACCGTGATGTCATTCCAGAAGAGGTTGTAGCATTACACCCTCGCTGAGAGATCGAGTTCGGGATCAATCTAAAACAAAGAGTGTCTCTTATCTCGATTTATCTATATAGGATGGAACCTTATGAGTTGCAAGAGATGCATATACATCTTGATGGTATGTTATAGTTTGGTTTTTCTTGGTCAAGTGTTTCACCTTGGGGCACACCAATTTTGTTCATGAAGTAGGTTGATGACAGTTTGTGGTTGTGTATCTATTATCATTGCTTGAAAAAAGTGATGATGAAGAATCTATATCCTCTTCCATGGATTGATGATTTATTCGATCAACTGAAGGGTACAAGTTGGTTCTTGAAGATCAACTTATGCTCAGGATATCATCAGATGCATGTGAAGGATGAGGATATCCCAAATACTGTTTTTCTGTTGTTGTTATGGGAATTACGGGATCATTGTATAAGAACCCAGCCTTAAAATATTAATTAATCATGAATTTTACACAAGTCCATACATTAATACACATTTATGGTCTCTTCTGGTTTAGAGTTTTAAAGAATTAGGATATATTACATAAAGGTCATACCACTTTCATACAAGAAGATACTTCTAAAATAGTATCCATTTTTTCAAAATGTAAAACATTAAAACATAAAACATGATTTCTTTAACAACAATTCATATCAAACCTTACGACTCCCTTATTTATCTTACCCATTCTTATATCATATGGAGAACATTTTAAAAATTTTGGATTAGTATAAAACTCACAAAGGGATATAAATAAAGAAGGCATTAGTCAAGTGGTGACATAAAAACCAATAAAACTCATAATCATAAAAAATCAAATGCATGGAAACATCATGTATATTCCTTGGGACATATTTAACCTATCACTCTTAAATTAACCATTACACATGGAATAACCTTTTGGTAAACTTCCATCTCTAGAGTACCCAATGCATTGGAGAGCTATAATGGGGCTCACCCATCATATCTTGAGAAATAATGGGCTCAACCAAACATATCTTGAGCTATAATGGGATCAAACCAACATATATTGAGATATAATGGGCTCAAACAAACATATATAATGTAAAAAGATCATATCATTGAAATAAAGTATCTTGAAAATTATAAGAAATAACTCATGCCATATACATATAAAAAAGAATCCTTTTAAAATTTATTAAAGAGAGTTTTAAAAGGATTTTAAAAAGAAAGTCCCTTAAAATATAATTAGAGTTAGAATTAATGAAATGTAATGGAATTTTTATATAAACTATAAATAAACATAATTAATCATAATATAAAAAAAATTCATCACACCAATAATCTTAATACCACATAATGAATAAAGAAGATGGTTAACCCAAAGAATGGAAATTGGGTTAAGAATTCCATTACCTCAGGTTATTCTTACTTGAAATGTGTTTAAACCTCATGTATAATATTTCAAAGAGTGTTATTAATATATTAAAGAACCATATTCATGTTTATAACACTTTATATGATCATTTTATAACATCATTTCAGCCTTTAATTATTAGTATTTTGTTCCTTCCATTGTTTTGGGTGTTTTCTTTACATGTTTTCCATGATCGGTTCATGATGGATGCTCTTGTCAATTGGAAGTGAAACTCTAGAATTGGAATTGAATGGTAGTTACATATTTCCAGAACCATAAATTATTCCATTTATCATTTTGAATTCTGAAATTAGGATGATTTATAAGTTAAAACATTAATGATGTTCATTTAGATCATTTTAGTTGTTCTTTGATAATAAAGACATTATTTTGTTTTATAAATTAAAACCATGTGTACAAAATAATTACATAAACATGGATGAGACATAATACATATATTATAACAAGATTCAACCATAAAAATGGATTCATGATCAGACTTTAAATAATTAAATAAAATTTAATTCACATCGTCCACGATGTCCGTAATTCGACACATCACAGAAAATGTTTTTATTCCTTGAATGAGTGGGGGAGGAGAAGATGAATGATGATGAATTTTCCATGAACATGAGAACATATAGAATAGAAATTTTTTCCCGAGCTTTCATGCCTCTTGGATATGAGGATGGTAATAGAATATAATAAATGAAAAGTAAAGGAAAGGAAAACACATGAAAAAAGAAGAGGATTTCTTCCCTCTTTATCTCTTCTCCTTGAGATCCTCCTTAAGGCCTTTAATTTTGGACTTTGGGTGAGACTATAAGGTCATGGACATTGGTAAGGAGATTGGGGAGTGAATTTGGTATAGATTAGACAATGCCAAAGGTTTAAGAGGTGTGGGAGGTAGAGGGGGAAATGAGTGGTATTTATAGTGGAGGAAGGGAGGTATTTTACATCATTTAAATCATTATTATAATATTTTTTATCAATAATATGAATAATATCAATTCATGTGACCCTAAATAGTAATAATTTCATGTTAGTTAGAATAAAGTGGTATTATATTACTTATGATGTCATAAATAGTGTATTCAACTGATAATTTGAATGTACGGTATTTTACCATATTTCACTATTAATAAAAAATTTATGAATTTCAGAAAAATCCAAAAAATTATCCCTATCCATTTTTCAACGTGTAGAATTCAAAAATGAAATTCATTTTTTTATAATAATTTTCTAGATATTATTAATTTAATTTTTAAATAAAATCATACTTAATTCAAAATTTTACAATTTTAATTCTATAACTACTTTTATATCACATTGAAAAATTAACCAACATGTCATTATCTTAAAACCATGAGAAAATAAAATAATAATACAATTTACTATTAATTAGGGTCATAAAACTATTTATATTACTATTCATAAGGGTATGTTAATATTCACCAAAAAAACAAGTTGGTTCCATTACACTCCAAATAACTTACTGAACCCAAATGTAGATGACCGTTTTTCAAAATTCAAAACATAGAAGCTGTCAAATTAAGTTTAAAGGATAATTATAAATATCTACATAAAACAAAGTTTAATGAATTTAAATTTATTTTAAAAAACCATGGGGTGTTAGATTATCCCCACCTTCTAGAAATTTCATCCTTGAAATTTTATTTTCTCATTAAACAAGTGAGGGTACCTTTCCCTCAGTATTTTCAGATTTCCATGTTGCTTCTTCAACAATGTGGTTTCCCAAAAAAACCTTTACCTAGTGGATTGCCTTATTCCGCAATATTTGTTCCCTTTGATCATGAATCTGAACTTGTTTCTCTTTATAAGAATGGTTCTCTTCCAGCTAAACTACTTCTGGGCTCAAGACATGTGATGAATATATCACATACTTTCTCAACATCGAAACATGAAAAACATTATGTACCTATGATAAACTCAGAGGCAAAGCTAATCAATATGAAACTAGTATAAATTTCTCTAGGATTTCAAAAAGACCGATAAATTGTGGACTTATTTTTTCATTCTTACCAAAATGCCTCACACTTTTGCAAGGAGAGATTTTAAGGAAAGCATGGTCACCTGCATCGAAACATAAGTATTTCCTTCTGTTACCTACATATCTTTTCTTCCTACTCTGAGTTGTCCTCATGTGTTTCTAGATTATCTTCACCTTTTCAGCCACTTCTTCTACAATTTTTGGTCTTATTATAATCCTTTCCCTCACTTCAACCCAAAAAGTTGGTGTTCAACACCGCTTCCCATACAATGCCTCAAAAGTTTCCATCTATATACTAGATTAAAAACTGTTATTATAAGAAGACTCAACTAAAGAAAGATATAGATCCCAACATCCTTGGTAGTCCATCGAACAAGATCAAATCATATCCTCCACGATCTGATTCGTTTGTTCTGACAGACCATCTGATTGAGGATGAAAAGATGTACTAAAAATTAATTATGTTCCCAACGACTTATGAAGGCCCTTCCAAAAGTTCTATGTAAACATGGGATCCTAATCACATACAATGGAAAGAAGAACTCCATGTAACATTACAATCTCTTTGAGGTATAATAAAGAAATCTGATCCAACGATATTGTATCTCAAATATAAAGGAAGTGTGCAGATCTTGTCAGCCGATTAACAATAACCCAAATTTCATTGTTACCTCAAAAAGTATTATGTAGTCCAACCATAAAGTCCATAAATATATTCTCTCATTTCCACTCTATCACTAGAAAAGTTTGAAGCATCCCCTTCGGTAACTGCCTCTTTACTTTAACATGTTGACATGTCAAACATTTCACAGTAAATTCTTCAATATCCCTTTTCATTCCATCCCACCAGTAATACTTTCAAAGTTATTTGTACATCTTAGTACTGCAAAAGATGAACTGAAAATGGAGAACTATAAGCTTCATACAACAATTCTTTCTTCAACTAGGAATCACAAGGCACACACAAGATTTTTAAAAATATTAAAACAAAATCTTTATCAAGGTTAAATTCTGGAAACTTACCCAATTTAACAAATTATACATATTTCTATAGCTCACGGTCTTCCTTTTTCACTTGCTTAATTTTTTCTTATAAAGATGAATACACTAAAACATGAAACAAAATAGATTTATTCCTTGAACCAACAACTTCTAAGCTTGAATTCATCAAGTCATTAATCAAGGGATCATGTTCCAAATGAAACATGGTTAATGATGCATGATGTTTTCGACTCAAGGAATCCTCCACATTGTTTTATTTTCGTGGATGGTAATTGAACATGAAATCATAATTCTTTATTAGTTTTAGCCATCTTCTCTACCTCATGTTTAATTCCTTTGGAGTGAATATATACTTCAAAATTTTATGGTCGGTATATATTTGACATTTGGCTTTGTATAAATGGTGCCTCTACATTTATGAAGAAAAAACCACAACTGCCAATTCCAAATCATGTGTGGGATAATTTAACTCATGAGGTTTTAATTATCTTGAAGAATAAGCTATTACCTAATAATTCTATATCAGAACACAACCAAGTCCATTCAATGAAGCATAATTTTAGATGAAAAACTCACCATTTCGGGAAGGGTAGGACAAAACTAGAGAATTCACTAATCTCTTCTTCAATTCCTAAAAATAAAAATCACATTATTCTATCCAAATAAATTTAACCCATTTTCCTATTAACTTAGTTATTAGGCTACATAACTGTGCAAAGTTTTTAACAAACCATAAGTAATAACCTGCTAATACAAGAGAACTATGAATCTCTGTAACATTTGTAATCTTGTCCATTCATTAACCACTTTTTTTTGGTAGGATTAATTGTTCTTCTATCCTTATTTACAATGTTTTCATGAAAAAAAATATGTTGTAACCCAAAATCACACATTCTTAATTTTCCATAAAGTTTCTTTTCTTTTAAGGTTTTCAAAACAACCCTTTGATATTTTTCATTCTCCTCTTTACTACTTGAATATACTAGAATGTCGTAAATAAGCACAACCACAAAATTATCCAAAAAATCATGAAATAATCTATTCATAAGATCCATGAATACAGTAGGTTCATTAGTTAACACAAAATAAATAATTATAAATTCATAATGACCATATCTAGTATGGAATTTAGTATTCAAGATTTAATTATCCTTTACTTTCAATTGATGGTACCCCAAACTCAGGTCAACCTTCAAAAAATATTGTGATACCTAGAGATGATCAAAAAAATCATCAATATGAGGAAAATGATACTTGATTTTAATAGTAATGTTATTCAAGGATCTATAATAAATGAAAATTATCATTGAACCATATTTCTTCCTAACAAACAAGACAAGAGCACCTGATGGTGAAGTTCTGGGTCCGATGAAGGATTTATCTAATAATTATTGAAAATTATTTTTTAATTATAGATGTTCCATTTGGGCCATTCAATAAGGTGGTTTATAAATTCTCTTATCATTAGGAAAAAATTAAATAGTAAACTCAACCTATCAATTAGGAATAAAACTAGAAAAATCATCGAGAAAAATATCCAGGTACTCATTTACCATTGGTACATAATTAATCTAGATAGTTTCATTATCTTCAAAAATATGAGCAATATAACTTTCATTTCAATCCATTATCAGTTTCTTAACTTCCTGATATATTATTAATGGTGTGGGTTCATTCTAGTACACAAACTAATATTATTTCTGAAAACAACGTCTTCTTTCTCTGAAATCTATCTTAGCATGATAAAAAATCCAATATTTACCCAGAACAACATCAAACTCTATTAGAGGAAAAACAACAAGGTTTTCTGGTAAACTCTTTCCACGGAAAAGGATAGGTAGATTATTATAATTTCTTTTTCCCACAATATTTCCTCTAGTTTTTTTTACTAAGAGATCTGGTTTAATTTCTTGAGGTTGAATTCCAAATTTTTCCGAAACTTTCTCAAAAATGAAGGAATGTGTAAACTCTGAATCAAACAACACATTTTCAAAATCTGTAAAAACAAGAAATGTACCTGATACCACCTCATTTGATGGATCAACATCTACTGAAGCGGTTGAAAATGACAAACCCTTCTCCTTCCTATCTTGTTGATTCCCTTTTTGAGTAACTAGCTTCAGACAAACATTAGAAAAATAACCTAATTCCTTATAGTTAAAGCATCTCACCATCGGCCTCTCATTAGTTTTCAGATCATTTTCCTTGCACTCACGTGACATGTGTACAAAATTCCCACATCGGTATAATTTCATAGAATTTACAAGACATTCAACAGGATTCCTTTTAGCACACTTTTGAAAAGAAGGGAAATTCATTTTCTTACCTCCAGAAATATTTGGTGAGTTTTTCCCCATTGTATACCAACAACACCAATTCTTATTATTTTCATCACAAGGCACATATGTTTCAAAATACTCCATCTCAACTTTTTCAACATAACGAACAAGATTATCATAGATTTTAAAATTTTGTGAAGCTAAATCTCTTCGCAAAAATGGTTTCAAACTGGAGTAAAATCTATTAATTTTACATTCAAAATACCAAGTAAAATCTGGTACATACATAGAAAGTATTGTAAAATTGGATTCATATGCTGCCACAAAATCATCATATTTCTACTTTAGTTCCAAGAATTTTTTCTCCATTCTGAGTCGAATAATTTTTGGAAAATATTTTTCCAAAAAAAGACTCTTAAAATCATCCCATTCTAGACTGTAAAGATCATCTCTTTCCCTCTAATTCTTAACCACATACCAACATTGATCAACTTCACCTTCCAAATGATAAATGTATAGTATCAACTTTTGATGTTCTGAATATCGAATGATGTAAAATATCTTTTCTAGAGCATTGATCCATCCTTCGACTATCACTGGATCTACGGTTCCACTTAATGTTGGAGGATGTTACCTCATAAAATGCTCCAAAAAAGACATGTTTATTCATGGTTGATCATGTTCCTCTCTATCATGGAAACCACCCTAGTTTATTTCTTAGTTCAACTGAGCCATTTCTATCACAAACTTCTTGGTTCCTATTCCCACTATTTTGGGCTGCAGATTCAGACAAAAATCAGCCTCTTGGTGCCTTCCTACTTCAGCTTCCCTGTTTCTTCTTTGCACAACCATTCTAAAAAACATATCTTAGATTTATCAACATAGTAATATTTAAGTTCTATAAATTTTCAAATTAATCATAGTGTAAATATAAGTTATTGTATTCTTTTAACATCATCATAACCCCTAAAGTTATCTAAACCATCCTTTCATACCAACTATAAGGATCTGGCCATAAAATGTTACTAAATCTAGAATTTTACACAAGACCATACATTAATAAAAATTGAGGATATTTTCGGGTTTAGAGTTTTAAATAATTCGAATATCTTATATACATGTCATGCGACTTTCATACAAGAGGATACTTTTAAAATAGTATCCATTTGTTTTCAAAATATAAAACATTAAAACGTAAAACAAGGTTTCATTAACACAACTAAATATCAAACACCATGACTCCCTTATTTATCTTACTCATCCTTATATCCCATGAAAAACATTTTAAAAACTTTGTATTATTATAAAACTCAGTAATTGATATAAATAAAGAAAGCGTTAATCATGTGATAACATAAAAACCAATAAAACCCAAAATCATAAACACTCAAATGCATAGAATCATCATGTAGTTTCCTTAGGACATATTTAATATATCACTCTTACATTCACCATTACACATAGAATAACCTTTTCTTCAACGTCCATCTCCAGAGGTCCCAATGCATTGGAGAGGTATAATGGGGCTCACCTGTCATATCTTGAGCTATAATCGGCTCAACCCAAAATATCTTGAGCTATAATGTGATCAACCCAATATATCATGAACTATAATGGGATCAAACCAACATAAATAATGTCCAAGTAACATATCATGGAAATAAAGTATCTTGAAAATCAAAAGAAACCATTCATTCCATATACATATAAAAAACCATCCTTTTGAAATTTATTTAAGAGAGTTTTAAAAGGATTTTAAAATGAAATTACATTAAAATATAATTATATTGAGAATTAATAGAATGGAATATAATTTGTATATACACTCTAAATACCTATAATTCAACATAATATAAACAAAATTCATCCCACCAATAATCATAATACCACATAATGAATAAAGAATAATGTTAACCCAAATAATGGAAATTGGGTTAAGAATTCCATTACCTCGTGTTCTTCTTACATAAAATGTGTTTAAACCTCATTTATAATGGTTCAAAGAGTGTTGTTAACATATTAAAGAACCATATTAATGTTTATAACACTTTATATGATAATTTCGTAACATCATTTCACCCTTTAATTATTAGTATTTTGCTCTTTCCATTGTTTTGGGTGTTTTCCTTACATGTTTCCCATGATTGGTTCATGATGTATGATCTTGTAAATTGGAAGTGAAACTCTAGAATTGTAATGGAATTGTAGTTACATATTTTCAGTACCATAAATTATTCCATTTATCATTTTGAATTCTGAAATGAGGATGATTCATATGTTAAAACAATAATGATGTTCATTTAGATCATTTTAGTGGTTCTTTGACAGTAAAGACCTCATTTTATTTTAAAAATTAAAACCATATGTAAAATAGAATTCTAGAACCATGTATGAGAAATAATATATAAATTATAACATGGTTCGACCATCAATATGGTTTCATTATCATACATGAAATAATTAAATCAAATTGAAATCACATCATCCACGATGTCGGTAATTTGACACATCACGAACAATATTTTTATTCCTTCAATAAGTGGGATAGGTGAAGAAGAATGATAGTGAATTTTCCATGAACATGAGAACATCCAGAATATACATAATTTATGGAGCTTTCATGCCTCTGAGAAAATAATTTTCTAAATATTATTAATTTAAATTTTAAATAAAATCATACTTAATTTGAAAATTAAAATTTTAATTCTATAACTACTTTTATATCACATTGAAAAATTAACCAATATTTTACTATCTTAAATACAAGAAAATAAAATAATAATACAATTTACTATTCATTAGGGTCATAATACTATTTATAAGAGTATGTTACTATTCACTAAAAAACAAGTTGGTTCCATTAGACTCCAAATAACTTACTAAACACAAATTTAGATGAATGTTTTTTGAAATTCAAAACATATAAGCTTCCAAATTAAGTTTAAAGTATAGTTATTAAGATCTACTTAAAACAAAGTTTCATGAATTTTAATTTATTTTTAAAAACCTTGGGGTGATACATGTTGTGATCTAGTTCAGTGGGACAAATGTTAAAGTTTGGTCCATGGATTTGATGAATGTTGTGTTCTATGAGTTCCTAGATAAGTTTTTGGTGTTATTTATTGATGACATACTTGTGTACTTCACATCTGAGGGGGGCATGCAGAGCATCTGCATGCCGTTTTAGGTGTTCTTCATTGACAAAAACCATTTTGGAAGTTGTTGAAGTATGAGTTTTGGGTATGAGAAGTTTGTTTCTAAGGGAATGTTGTATCCCAGTAGGGATTAGCTATAGATATATCAAAGATAGAAGTAGTTGTGTCTTGGGCATCCCCAAAGAGAGTGGAAGAGGTGTGAAGTTTTCTTGGTCTTGCGGGCTATTACAGGAGGTTCGTAGCTGATTAATATCAGGTTGCAACTCATCTAACAGTGTTTTCCAGAAAGGATCTGGCATTCTTATGGACTAATCAGTGTCTAGAAGCTTTCGAGTATCTGAAGGAGAAGTTGGTCATTTCTCCAGTTCTTTGTCTTCCAGCAGAAGGGGTTTAGTTCAAAATTCTCTGTGATGCTTCACGTCTAGGGTTGGTATATATTATGATATAGTAGAGATCAGTCATTTCCAATGGGTCTTGGAAGTTATATCCCTATAAGTGAAACTATACCACCCATGATCTTTATCTAGTAGAAGCGGTATTTTCTCTGATGTTGTGGAGACATTATCTCATAGGAGAGCACTTTTTGGTCTTCATCAATTATAAAATCTAGAGTTATGTTTTCTCTAAACATGAATTGAACTTGAGAAAATGGCAGTGTATGGAGTTATTACAGGATTACAACTTAGAAATATATTATACAACTAGTAAAGGGAATTTTTTAGTCGATGCACTGAGCAGGAAGTCATTTAGTGATGAAGTGTGTGAACCAGGTGATTCCTAGAGTGTAATGGATGAACTTTTAGCATTAGTTATCAATATGGGAGAGGCTGGGGGTACATGATGTATTTTTTAGATGATGGTGCTGTCATATTTGGTGAAGTAGGTGGAAGATTACCAGATAGGGTGTCTTGAGGTGGAGGTCTGGAGAGACCGAGTTGTTTGTGGTGAGGCCCCCGATGGCTAGTCTGAGAATGAAAAACATTGGGTACTATTTCATGGAAGTATTTTCATTCCTTTAGTGATGCGTGTGATGGTTCTCGGAGATTTCCATTGTTCTCCCTTGATGATACATCCTAGTGTAACAAATATGTACTAATCATTGAAGAGTCAATTTTTGTGGCTTGGGTTGAAGTGTGTAGTTGTGGATTTTGTGTCTTTATTTTTGGTCTGCTATAAGGTGATGGATGAGCACCGTGTTCCTAGTAGTTTTCTCCATCCATTAGATTCTCCTTATTTTAAGTGATAGGACATCTAAATGGACTTTTTAACTGGTTTACCTCGATCCCAAAGAGGTAATTATTCTATATTGGTAGTTGTGGATCATTTGTTGAAATCATCACACACTATAGAAATCAAGGATTCGATCTTAGTAGATGTTTTTTCGAGCCAATATCTAGAGGAGGTAGTGAGAATTCATGGAGTCCTGAGGGTGATCATTTATAATTGAGATCCTCTTTTTACCTCAAGGGTGTGGAGATTTCTCCATCATGTTTTCAGTTATCAGATATCCCTTCATACTTATTTTTATCTACAGACAAGCGGTTAGATAGAGTGGACCATCTAGAATTTTCAAGACATGTTGTACTCTTGTGTCCTGGATTTTGGAGGTTCATTAAAGAGGAACTTACCCTTGGTATATTTTTCCGACAAAAATAGTTTCCACTCCAATATCAATATGGTTCCATTTTAATCCATGTATGGATGACCTTTTTGTCCTCTAGTGTGCTAGACTAGGGCAATACAGTCATCAATTATTAGGCTAAAACTGGTAAAAAACATTACATATATAGTTCAGGTGATTTGTGAGAGGATGAAGGAAGTGCAAGATTTTCAAAAAATTTATGTTGATCATAGGAGGAAAATTTTGGAGTTTTATTTTCATGATAATGTGTTTTTGAAGGTGACTCCCCATCATGGGAAGTAATGGTTTGGTTAAGGGAGTAAGCTTTCTCCCCTATTTGTTGGGACTTTTGAGGTGTTGGCTCGTGTTGGAGAAATGGCGTATCGGGTAGTGCTTCCCCTGTAGATGAGTATGATACATGATGTTTTTAACATATCACAGAACCATATTTATCTTCATGATGAATCTCATATCATTGATTGGGGTGAGATCGATGTTGATGATGATGTTAACTTTGAGGAGTGACCTGTCGAGATCTAGGACCACAAGGATAATGTGTTTCACTAGCGTACTATCCCCTTCGTTTGTGTCTTGTGTCTTTACGGTGACATGGAGAAGAGTGCTTGGGAATGTGAGTTGTATATTCTTAGTACCATGAGTTGTTTTATGTTTAGGTATTTTCTTGTAATTATGTCCATCTTGTGGTTGTTGACCATTATTCTTTATGAGATGTATTCTCCTTATATTTATAGTAACAATATATATTTAGAGATTTATCTCCCAATAGAGAGTATTTAGGAGTTGGTTGTAGTTTTCTCATGGTTTCACATTGTTCCTTTGATAAAGTGATTAAAATTCTTTGATGTTGAGAGCCTTGAGAGGTATCTCAAAGTGTGGTTGTTTAGACCCTTTTTTCCTCTCTAGGCTGGTTCTGGATTCTCGAGGATGAGAATATTTTGAGAGGTATCTGATGTAATTTCATGGACCCCCGGTCCATTCCCTTGATAAAATATTGTGTTTTAGGTGTTCTGGGATGTCAAGGTGACTTATTCCCAACACTTTACAAAATTTCCCATTTTATGAATTGTGCTTCTAGTTCTGTGAATAGTGATATTATGATCTGTCCATGAGTCATCTATTGGTGAGTCATCTATCAATGATTCATCTGTCGGTGTTTCATCTATCAGTGATTCATCTGTTGGCGAGTCATCTATCAGTGAAACATATGTGTAGAGTGTCATTAATGAGACAGATGTGAATAGTGTTTCTAGATTCCTACAGTTTCTCCCATTTGAATTTTTCTTTGATTTATAACACAATCAATGCCTTGTTTTAAGATATTTATGATAGATTCAAATCCCATAACTTCTATAATTAAATCCTTAAGGGTTCAAGTTTTTTACTTGGTCAAAATGCATGGGTTTTTTTATCCGATTTTAATAGAAATTCAATCTCTTCACATTCCATGAGTCTCAGATCTGATCCTTTTAACCCAGGGGCCTTCCCTTAATTCATTTAATCTCCTTCCTTTTGGTATGAGGTTCCCATAACCTTTCTTTCCTAACGATATTTTTTATTTTTTTGAATCCTTGAATTGTGTTTTCCCTTATTGCACGCCCCTGTTTTGGTGTAAGCAGGGAGTGTCGATCTATGTTTTCTAGAAGATATATTATATCTCTATTATTTTGGTTTATTTGATCTATTTTACTCCTATTCTTCTTTTTATTTTATAAAATGTGATATCCATATTTATAATGGATCTTTCTTTGGTGTTGGTTTATACGGTTGTGCCACATCGTCCTTGGGTGGATGCAGTCATTGCGGGAGAGGTGATTCTAATACGTTTTGTTGGTCTGTTCCCGTGCAAAGAACGTTGGAAACATTTTGAGGTAAGGGATTCGTGGCATCTATTTTTTTACATAAATTCCATGAGTTATCATTATTTATCCACTTTATCATAATTAAAATCAAATAATAAATATTTGAACTAGATTAACGATCATATTTTATTACTTTATACCATCATAATGGTTTTCCTCTTGATTGCTAGATTATGTGATATATATTATTTGATTGTTTAGCATGTAGTTCTTGATATAAATTGGAAATGAACATATGTCTCAGATTAATTATAAATTAATTGGGTAATGATATAGAGGTATGTTTAATGAATTTGGTTCTTATTATTTCCCTTGGTGATAAATCAAATTGATGCATTTTTTCATGTTTTGTTGAATCAATTAATTTAATATCGAATAAAGGACTATTTGTGCTATAAATATAATTCCATAAAATGTTATAACCTACCCTATTTATTTTAAAGTGAAATAACCTTATGATTTTGAACTATGAGTGCTTGTTTTGTGTGAAGGCTGAATGATTTGTTTAGGTCAAAGAGCCTAGTTGCTCTGTTGTTTGTTTCCTACTACTTGTGTTGTTGTCTGAGCCTAGGATGGCTTATCCTAGAGGATTTTGTGGTATGTGGGGGAAGGGATTCCTAGTGGTGGTGGAAAAAATTGACTCCTACAGTGGTGATATCCATCGGTTTATGCATATGTGTGTCAGGAAGGGCACTAGGGATAATGGAACAAGTTGAATCTAGGCTTACCCATTGATATGAAAGTGGCTGTTATTAAATATGATGTTTGTTTATCTGATTTAATTTCCACTCTACTTGAGGTATATAGTCTTTCTTACCCTCCTTCCAAAATAGGCAAATATGCACTTCATTTTCCATATGCATTTTCTACTTAGCTTCTCAAGGTTAGATGGGTCTATACTATTTATATATGTGGAAAAGACTCAATTGTTAGTTCACCTACTCATTGTGCTGATCCCATTATGTTTTGTATCCTATAATTTTTTTAGAATGCCTGTGAATTATGAAAATTGATAATGTTGTTAATAAATTATTGAATATATGATAACACATGGAGTTGGAGGTTGTTGGAATGCAATGCTGAGGATACAATTTAAAGAAACTGTGGAATTGGGTTGGTTATGCCTGGAGGGAATGGATCTTGGATGGAATGGTAATGAAATGTAACATGGAAAATGTTATTTTTTAATTAATGGTCAAAGAATTAATCAACATAAAGATAAAATATTATTAAATAAAAATCTTTAAATGGTTGTGTTCTTATAGGATATCTAGTCTTAGCAGTGTAAGCCAAGAGTCTGAGAGATGTTATCTGTAGTTGAGTCTAAGAGTAGGTTATTCCCATAGTGTGGTTGTGAGTTATATTATATTCTATAATTATTGTGTTTCTATATGTTGGTCCACCTTGTCGGTTAGTACAACTGACACCCTCGGGATTCTGAGCCCTAAGGGGTGTTTTTTCCAACATCTTCATGGGAGGATGGATGGCTAACTACCCCCTTTTTCACAACTATATTCTCTTAGTTGTTACTTGTGCTGGTAGGTACATCATTTATTTTTACCAATATATGTGTGTATAAGGATTAAATTTCTTGTGGTTATTCACACACATATATTCTGGGTATAATTTCTCATGTGCTACTAAAGGTATAATGTGTATAGGATTTGATGGATTGAGGATTCTATTCAGTGTATGAGTTGAAGTGGATTGATGCATAATACCTGACATTTGATACAGGTTATGTGAGTTGTGATGGATCCTATAAACTACATAGTTACATGGGTTACATGGACATGGTGGTTGTGTTAAATATGGTGAATGTTTTGGTGCTTTGCCCAGGTGTCTTTGGGAAAACCTTTTTGGAGAGAGATGATCAGGACATGCAATGTTATGGACAAGAGGAAAAATAATGGGGAAGTGGTAATGGGGTACCATTGATATTAATTTTTATATTATATACTCTTTTATGCAATACATGGTGAGTGTATCCATAGTGAGGTTGTGATCATAGTATACTTATTTAGTTGATGATTTAATTTCACTTTTTATTCAATGTGATTTAACATGCTTTCTTAATTTTTCATGAGAGGCTCTGTGGAGGATCCTACTGAGTATATTGTTATAAAAACCCTACAAATATATAAACTATATTTCTGGTCACTTGGAGTAGGTTGGAAATCAGGTTGGTTACTACTAGCTTGGGGTTACAAGAGATGTTACGACTTCATGGTCGCTATCATTTTTATTTATTTTGGAACTTGAAATTTTTCTCTTTCTATTGTAGTAATTCTTATATGAAATTACATATGTTTACATGGTTTTCATTTATATTTTAATCTAAAAAGTAGTTTTTTTGATGTTTTTATTATTTCTCTCTTTCACATGTGTTCTCTTAGAGGGTAATCTCTCCCATTTGTGTGTTTACTATACACTCAGTGCTAGTCACCAACCCGAGGCCTACTAGATGTGGGACTCAGCGGTCATTATATTTCTTCTCATATTGCCATCCCAGAAGGGGTACACTTTATAGGGAGGGAGTTGTGATATTTATAGAACCACAAAAGTGTTTGTTTTCAGAAGAGATCAGTAACTGTGAAGGAATAAAGGTGGTATGCATACCGCATAGGGAAAAATGGTTTGCAGATAAGTGCAGTCATTGGAGAAGACTATACCACATTAAAAAATTAGGTAAATCAGATTAGAAAATTTATAGATTTAATTTCTTATATAAAGGATGCTAATCACATAATTAATTAAGAGATAATTTTATAAGTAAATATCATCATTTTGGGAAGAATTTAGGATAATCTCTAAGTATTTCGCAAATGAGAATTCTGAGAAATGGAATATTTTGTTAAGGAAAGATTCTATGAATGAGGAAGCGATTCATAGGGGTTCATTTCCATGATTTGGATGGATCATGGGGATAGTACATGGAAGAAACATGTGGGGGCTCTACAGTTTGTAATGGAAAGGAGGTTGTGGACATAAGTGGTCCGTAGATAAATCATCCATCTGTGAAGCAGGGTTGGTCTGCAGAAGAATCTGCTGTCTACAAAACAGGGGCAGTTCACAGAAGAATATGGTTGTTCATGAGGAACTCATGCCATGAAATGAAACTCTGTACATGGAGGATATATGCAGTTCATAGAGGAAGTATGATAGTTTCCTTAAGACTAAAGTAAGTTCCTTCCTGCATCTAGATAGGAAAGAGAATAATTATTTTGAAAGATCAAAATTTTGAAAGTTGACCAAGAAGTACTATAACATTTAATTCCATCATTTTGTGCTAAAAAATCACAAGAACTATTAGATTTTTTTCAAAGTGTTAAACAATTGTAAGGGAATATCCTACTCATTGAATCCCATATAAAAAGATTTTTTTCTAGTAGATTGTGTGGTATAGGATTGTTTCCAAACTATACCCAGGAGTTAACTACTCTTATAGAGTAGTGAACCATGTAAATTATTTTTTTCCTATGGATGTCTGTTTGGATTGTGTTCAGTTGGGAAGGAAATATTCAAAAGGAGGTGAAGCATGTTTAATAAGTAAGGAAACGTAAAAGAAAAATTTATCACTGATTCACCCCTCCCCCTCTCAGTAATACATGAATCCTAACTAGGAAACATTAATTGGTATCAAAACAAAAAGTTCCCTTCTATTATTCTTTTCAAAAGATTTAAAGATAAGTTTTGATAGAGAATTTGAATTGTGTGAACAGTAAGGGGGTTCTAATTTTGTATGGAATGAATTATCATATCTGGAAAGATAGAATGATGTATTACCTTATGTATCTTGGGTATAATGTTCTTGAATATACAACATATGGATTTACCCATATTTATGAAAAGGTTAATATCACACCTATCAATAAGAAGAATCTTGAGAATAATGGAAGACCTAAAAATGAATTACTATAGTCACTTTATGAATGTGATTTCTTAAAGGTAAAAGGTGTTTCCATATCTAGAGGTATCTAAGTTAAGCTGAAAAACATCTATTAAGGGAAAAGAAATGTTAATATGGAAAAACTAAAAAACTAGAGGTTGAAATATAAAGATTTTAAAATTGGAATGATTGAATCTATTGGGGACTTCTTTATGAGGGTAAATAACATTGTTAGAATTATAAGATATCTTGATAAAAATTTGTAGGATTCTATAGTTTTTGAGAAGATATTATGAATTTTTCCTGAAAATTTTGATGCTAAAGTTTCATCATTGAAAGAAAGAGATCTTGAAACATTATCTATAGATGATTTTCATAGCACTATAATCACTTATGAAATGTGAAGGGAGAAGATAATTAAGAGAAGAAAAATATAATTAAAAAATGTATTTCAAATCCTCTAAGAAATAAAATACATAGTATGCTCTTGAGGAAGATGATATTGCTGACTCTGACTAAAAAAAATTTTATGTAAAAATTTGGACAAAATTTTATCCGTATTATCTAAAAATGTGAGAAGATGGATAGGTAAACAGAAATGGAAAAATTCTCTTAAAATGTTTTTATATAGAGTGGTTGGACACATTATGGATAATTTTATTCAAAGAAATAAATAATAAGGGAGTGATGAATAAGAAAGAAGTCCAATAAGGTCGTGGATAAAACAGGGTGATAAATATAATTATTTTTTCTGAGGAAAGGAAAAAGGTTTTTTCAAATATAAAAGAAGAATATTTTTTCCAAAGATAAAGAATAAAAACAGAGTGAAGTTAAATACAAAAAAATCTATTAAATATTGATATAATAATTTTATTGTAATAGTGAATAAAAATTATTTTGAAAGTAACAATTCTAAAAAAGAATAAACTCAACTCCAATCTCAACTTAAATAAGATATGAAATAATGTATAAGAAATTATAAGAAGTATTGAAAATGAAAATGGGAAGTTTATAAATGAAAATTTTGTATCAAAAAAATCAAGAACATTTTCCTGACGGTAAAGTGAAGTAGGTAAAAGAGATTGATGATCAGAATAATTCTCTTCAGAATGAAAATAATTGTAATGAACATATGTAAATATAGATAATGGAAAAAAGAAAAAGAGTTGGAGATTGTCCACAAAAACATTCTAAATTATAAAAAAGAAATATAAGTTTCAAAAACAACATCTCAGAAGTCATTTAAAGTTATATTAAGGATGAACCTAAGAAGAATAAAAATAGTTACCTTAAAAGGTAAAAAAGAATGCTTGACTTAGTTATGAGAAGATGAATGGTGGGAAATTTATGTATGTGGGCAAAGATAACAATGCTAAAAACTAAGAGCAATATTAAAACACGAGTCCAAAAAAACATTTATTAATTCTGGTTATGATAAGTTTGGAAATAAATATAACATAAATAATAATGTTTCATTTGAAAAAAATAATTTTGAAGGTCAATAAAGTTCTATTAAGAAGGTTGTTGAGATACTTACTCACAACATCAGTCAATACATATATTTTAGAGGAAAATAATCTTTCTATGGATTAAGATGGTGTTGTGGTGGATTCATACATATAGAAAATATGTGTAAGTTAAATAAAAAACAGTAATACTATTCCATAGGTTATTAAAGACTAGTTCTATGGGGGATTCAACACTCTTAAGAGAATATGTATGAGATTGAATTTTGGAATAAATTTGAGAAGGTTGGTGTGAATGTTGAGAATAGGTTCGAACCACTGGAAACTATTTTTAAAAGATGTGAACAACCTTTACATCTTATTAAGGGTTGTCTTATTTTATTACCTACACAACAAATGATTCTTAACAATTCTTAGAAGTTGGAGGTGAATAAAGAAAAGGACGAAGAAAATGATATTGTTTTTGAAATCTCTTTAAAATATATAAGAGTATAATGACTTTGGATTTTTGATAGTGGGTGTTCTTCTCATAGAAAAACATACATAAAGTTGTTGAATAATTTGAATGGATTCAAATAATGAATGGTGGAATTTGGTAATGATTAATCTATGAGGATCAAAGGAGTTGTATCGTCTATCGTTGAGGAAGAAATGATGAAATCTAGGAAAACATTATAAATTGATGGGATGAAACACAACCTGATTAGTGTTTCACAACTTTGTGATAAGGGTAGAAAATATATCTTCATAATAGATGTGTTTTTTGTGAAATATGAGGAAGATAGAAATATAGTTACAAGAGAAAAAAGTACAAAAGGAAACTTGATCCAAGTTAGTGAAATACAAAAATCTTATTACATGGGTATGGTTGAAGAAAATCAATTGTGGTATAAAATTTTTGGGGCACATGTGTTAGAGTAACATGAGATAGTTATCAAAGTGAGAAAATATTCAAGATATTTCTGATATATCAAGAATTAGTGATTAGTGTTGCACTATTTTTCATAAGGGAAAAATTAAAAATTTAATGCATAAGAATGTTGATGTTTATTCAAAATGACCCATGGAGCTTATTCACTATGATATCTATGGTCCAATGAGTAAACAATCAACCAATAGAGATAATTACTTTATCGCATTAATTGATTACTTTACTCGCATTACTTATGTTATGTACATGAGAAATATGTCAGATTCTCTAAAAATGATTGAATGTTTTGAAGGGAAATATGGGAAGAAATGTGAGTATTTAGTGATGAAGTAGAGAACTAATAATGGTGGTGAATATAAGAATGAATAATTTTAAAATTACATCTAGAATTATGGAATTCAACATGATTTTAGTTCACCATACACACCTCAAAAAATGGAGTTACAAAAAGAAAGAACAAAAGTCTTGTTGAAATGGGGTGAACCATGTTACATGAACATGGTCTCTCTCATTACTATTGGAGGAAAGCCATGAGTACTTCTGTGTATATTCAAAAACAATTTTTCTATAGGAAAAGTTCATATATGTATCCATATGAAATGTTTTATGGAAAATATCTAAGTTTGAAACAATTAAATGTGCTTAATAGTCCATGCATCATAAATAAGAAAGGTGGAATCCTTAGAAAGTTTGATCAAAGAGGTGAATATATAGTTTATATTGGATATGATATGGAAGTTAGATGATAAAGATGTTTCAATAAAGAAACAAGAAGAATTTTTAATTCAACAAATTTAAAATTTGTTTAAAATGTTGATAAATAAAAGCATACTTATGTTGATTTGGAAGTTCAGCAGGATAAGGAAAGTCTTATTAAATATTCTAATGATGCTTTCGATAGTGGTAATCCGACTCAAGAAGAAGAATTGGACTCATCTATTTCTATTGATGGGGATGATACTATAAAATCTCATTCTAAGATGAGGAAAAAAGTGTAATCTCATAACATTTTTGGTGATCAATATCATAAGGTTCAAACAAGAAGAACAAAAAATGCTATTACACATACTTCATTTTACTCAAAATTGGATCTGAATAATATAAAATAATATTTTGAGTATCCAGAATGGGTTTAGTCCATGAAGGAAGAGTTGGATTAGATTGAAAAGAATGATACATGGGAACTCATACACAATCCAGGCAACAAAAACATTATTTTTATAAAGTAAGTTTTCTGGAAAGAGCTGAATGAAGAAGGTAAAGTGATAACAAAAAAGAAATATTGGTTTGAAAAGGGTATTCAAAAAGTAGAGGTATACTTTTTCTCTTGTGGAAAGGTTAGAAATAATCAAAATATTTCTTAATGTTGTTTCTCAATGAGGTTGCAAATTTTTTCAAATGGATGTGAAGTCTACATTTTTTAATGGGGATTTTTATGAAGAAGATTACATTGAACAACTATGTTTCATTGTTTTTGGGAAAGATAAAAGTCGCATGTATAGGTTAATGAAATCCTTTTATGGGCTAAAACATGTTATGAGGTCATGGTGCTCCAAATTGTATTCTTACTTAAGGAAGATGAGTTTTAAGAAAGGAATAGTTGATAGAATTATTTACATAAAATAAAGTAAAAAGTTTTTTCTCATCCTAATGTTTTATGTTGATGTCATTATATTTGCTGTAAATGATGAAATTTCATGTAAAATATTTGGTGAATAAATTAAAAAATTGTTCGAGATGCCCATACTGGGAGAAATCAGGTACTTTCTTGGGTTAAAAATTTTGAAAAAGAAGAAACATTATTTTATTTCCCAAGATATTTATGCAAAGGAACTTCTTATACAGTTTGGCATGGAAAATTAGAAACTAGTTTCCACACTGATTTTAGTGGGAACTAAGTTTTCTAAATATGGGGAAGGCAAGGAAGTTGATCAGAAAGAGTTTTCTAATGTGATTTGATGTTTTTGTATATCTGACTACCTCAAGACCTGGCATTATTTATGTTGCTACCTTATGTGTAAGATTTTAGAATGCTCTTAAATAACCATATTTAATTTCTATAAAAATAATTATTTGATATATCAAAAGAACTACATATTTTGGAATGTTTTATTATTTCATATAAATTATTTAATTTTTTTGGTATTCAGATGATAATTGGGAAGGAAAAGATGATAATAGAATAACCACATATAGTGGAGTTTTCATTCAGGGGAAAATTTTTTTTAGTTTGAATACAAAGAAATAGAATTTAGTAATTCTTATCATGGATGAAGGTGAGTATGTTTCTGCCACTCAATCTTCAACACAACTAATGTGGTTGAAAATTCAGTTGGAATACTTACCTATTGATGTAAAGTTACCCTTGATCTTGGGATGTGATAATCAAAGTGAAATTAATCATGCAAGGAATCTAGTACAACATTATCGTCCAAAAAAATTGGCATAAAGTACCACTTCATCATTGAGCTTCTGGATAAGAATGAATTGAGGCTGGATTATATTCTTACATCAGAACAAATTGATTACATATTCAAAAAACCTTTACCAACCGAACCTTTTTATATATTGACATTGAACATAGGCCTCCAACATATTCCTCATCAAGGTTGAGGTATGTTTTTCTATACCCTCTATCATAAAACCTTTGGATAGTGTTTTCAAGGTGGATAATTGTTTCATAAATCTATCCTTAGGGAAGTATTCATAATGGGTAAGTTGTGAATCCAACAAGTAAGTGCATGAACAATTTTGACTGTTAATTGGAGTGTTTGTAGGATACACAATTTTTTTATTCCAAGAATTCTAAAAAAATTTAAGAGGTGGAGAAAGATAAGGAAAAAATTTTTTGAATAACATTGAAGAATTAACTAAGGTTAAGGAATAAATTATGAATATATTTCATAGTCACTAATTTTGGACATCATGGTTTTGTTGTAAATATTTATTGTTTCCTACAACAAGTTATCTCATGTTGGTTTAGAATTTTTTATAAGTAATACATACCATGAACTCAAAAGGTTTATTGATTTATGAATTTTAGTTAACAAAAAAATCCAATGGGGGATATTATTGGGACCAAGTTGTTAGTAAAAGTGTTTTAAGGTATGAAAAAAATTGATTTCAAAAGTGTTTTCTTATGTTGTAAAAAAGGATAAATCATTTCACTTGGTAAAAGGCCTTAGAAAATATAATGATTATTTTATAATTTGTATTTCAAAAAATTCATATGTGTTTTGGCAAAATTTTGATGCATGTCTTATAATGGAATAAGGTAAAAAAATGTTTCCAGTAATATTCATTATTGATTGGAATGAAAGATGTTGATGGATGACAGGGATGTTACGATACCTTCCATTGAAAATCAGAAAATGCTAAAGATGATCGATCGAAGATTATATATCATGACAAATAAGGATCAAGATGAAATCATTTTATTATTTAAAAGTCCAGATGATTGCGACGCAGCAAGGATGTTCTTACCAAAGTAGATATTTTAGGTGGTGTCATTTCCCAGTTTTTCCCAAATATTTGGGCATCAAAATCATGAATGTATTTTATAGAAAAGGATAGAGTTTTCACAAATGAGTCCATAAAAAATTGTTTGCAAAGCATTAAGGATAGTTCATGGACCACGTAGAAGGTACACATAGTGGTGAAGAAAAAATATGAATTAGATATTCTACATAGCAATGTTATATATACCACGAAGCGTGGAACATGGACCGTGTAGGATAAACAGTTCGCGAGAGGCTTTCAATTTTCAAAAGGTCGGGGGTTTTCTGGATGAATCATCATTTTTAAAAAGGATAAAGTGATTTTCGGAACCAAAAAGGGTTTTTGTGTGTGGAATATATAGGTCATTGGGAAGGAAGAAAGTCGGTACACAGATCACATAGTGAAAAATGGTTTGTAGAGGAGCACTGTCTGTAGAGAATATTTCAACACATTAAGAAATTGGGCAAACCATATTAGTAATTTTTTTATAGTTATTTTCATATATAAAGGTCCCTAATCCCTTTATTTAATTAAGAGTGAAATTTATTAGGAAATATCATCACTACTGGAGGAATTTTGGAGATGTTCAATGTAGTTTCTGAAGGAGAATTTTGTGAAGGAGAAGAGAATTTGGAGGATAGATTTTGTGAAAGAGGATGCAGTTTGTGTGGGATTATTTCTAGGAATGTGACAGTTTATGGGGACAATAAACGGAATTAGTTTGTGGGTATCTACAATCCACAAGGAAAAGGGGCCACTGAGCATTGGTGGCCTATAAGGGAATTAGCCATTTGTGAACCAGGGATAGTCCATGGAATAATCCGGTGTCCAAAAAATAGGGGTGTTTCATAGAAGAAGAAATCTTTCACTAAAGCACTCATGACACATGATTCAACTCAGTACATGGAGGATATATGTAATTCATGGAGGAAGTAGGATAGTTCTTGGAGGACTAAATAAAGTTCCTACCAGCTTCTGGGTGGGAAAGAGAAGAATTCTTTTGAAAGTTCAAATTTGTGAAAGTTGATCAAAAGGAACCGTAACATTGAATTGTATCATTTTGTTATAAAATAAGAACACACACTATTGGATTGTTTTCAAAGTGATGCAAAAATTTAAGGTTATATCCTACTCACTGTATTCTAGAGAAAAGGATTTTTATTGTGGATTGTGTGGTATTGGATTGTTTCTAAACTATACCAATGATGTAGATACTCTTTTTAAGTAATGAACCTTTATCAATTTGTATGTTCTTATTGATGTGTGTTTAGATTGTGTTCAAAATGGGATTAAATGTTTAACAAGAGGATATGGTTTTTTCATAAGTAAGGAATCATAAAAGAAAAAGATATCACATATTCACCCCACCCCCTCTTAGTGATACTTAAATCCTGACTCAACAACATCAGTGTACCATGAATTTATTTCACACCTTGTATTTATTAGCATGCCTATTTAAATAACATGATTTGGTGAAATATTTATCATTACTGGGTGAAAATATTCCATGATTATGTGCTAAATATAATTCCTTTTTGTGTTAATTTATTATAATGGAATGTATTTCCTTATTGATATATAATTTCTTTCTTTGAAAAATTAAATGGTTGAAATTATATCTGGATCAGGTTGTTAGTTGTAAGATGTATGGGAACCTTATGGCTGGTAAAAGGTAACTGGTGTATTTGAACCTCTATAAAATGATTTTAATGTTTTAATGCTAAGTGAGTTTATTTTTATTAGATGGTTGCCAAATTCCAAACTATAAAGTGTATGTGTGATTTATAGATTGATAGATGGACAGCCATATATCTTGATAGTTTTATATGATCATGTTATAATTTGAAATGGTATTAGTTTCGATTTATGGGATCCAACTTTTCAATCCATGAAGTTTATAGGTGCTTCATGAGTAGGGAAATGGAAACAAATTTTGTCAAACTCTATTAATGTGATTATATTATATTGTGAAATGCTTATAAATGTAAAGGGTTGTGTGATTTCTAATTGTAAACATATTGGTTTACTATTAAATGTATAGATGGATCCAAGTAGGTCAGTTGAGGAATTTTTATTATGATATGACCAGTTTGGATGTTTGAAAAGTTAATAATTTTAAAACTACTAATGGGATGCATTTTAATGAGCCTAGGTTAGTTAAAAAATGACCCTTGTATGCTGTCTTTTTATTGAAAAAAATTTTGGTGATGAATTTCTTTTTTATGAAGGAATATCAATGAATGTTTAGTGGATAAAAGGGATGTTTTTTGAGACTTTGATGTTCCTATTTTATTTATTAGTTAAATCATTTAAAATTTTAGATATTAAATGTGATTAAATGAAATGGACTTGAAAATAGAACTCTTGGTTGGGGTCCACGGTTTAAACCCTTGTGTAAGGGTCATTTAGATGTATCTTTACCATGATTTTAATGAAACCGTAGGCATTTTACTTTGGTGGTTTTCTCTTTAGGAATGAATCTCATGATTTGATTTTATGCCAGTGACTTTAGTTGGAATGATCTAGTGATATTGTTGACATTTTGTTTTTGTAAGGGGCTAGCATGTGGTTGGTAGCACTATAAGAATTTAAATTCCTTATTAGTGTTTTGAATTTCCTAAATTTTTATTTCATTTGGGTGTCATCATCCCAAGTACGACATTGAGTTTCCAATGAAATCCTTGTTCAGATAGGTGGTGATTTTTTTCTTAACCTTGTCAAGGGCTTCAGCATCAAATTATGCTCATTTTCAGGAGGTTAGACATGCCTCAGGAATGCTTGGTACTTCATAGGTTGTTTAACCCTTTGTTTTTCTTATTAATGGATGAATGGTCATGGTGTGATCTAGGATAATGGTTTTTTGTGGCAATGAGACTTTGAAATAAATCTTTTTTAGTGTTTAGTATGGTCTCGAGTCATCTCCATGTAGAATGACCTGAGCGATAAGGAATCAAGTATGTCCTAATGCTTGGGATGAAGTTTCTAAAGACTCGTGGGGGTTTTACACTATAACATCCCAAGATTTCATAGTACGTTATTTCTTCAAAGTAATGCAATAACTTGCACTACACGCAACACTGAGTTCAAGCGCACCACGACTTACCAAACTAACAGTTAAAAAGGGGTTATGAATAGTATTAACTGAATTTTGAACTTTATACAATCCTTATAATTTTAGAATCCATATTATGTGTTTCTTAGACATAATATAAGAACAAATTCATTTTTTCAGATAAAAGAATTATTTTTTCAAAAAATGAAATTTTACTGCCTTTTAATGGAGAACCCTTTTTAAATCCAATATTTGAAACTTTTATATATTAAATTTTACAAAATAAAATTCTTCTTTAGAATCGGGATATAAGAATTTAGTTTAAATATTTTTTTTGTGTTTTTCAGATAACATCCATATTTGGGTAAAAAGTTAAAAAAATACTATATTTTAACTGAAAACAACTTTTTTAATAAAAAGAATTTGTAGTGTTAAATTATACATTTTAATGGTTTATAAGTATCAATAGATTATATTTTTACCATTTAATCCAATGTTATTCATTGAAAATAATTTCACTTTGAAATTGAACATAAACAAGTATCAATCTTTTGTTAGTTATTATTTCTTAAAAACACGCTTTTTTGGTTTCGAGAATTGGAATTAATTTGAAATTAATAAATGAAAATTATATATTTTTAATTTGGTAAAATAGAATTAATTTATGAATTCAAAATATCAAAATTATCTTAGGTTGAAATTTTGGTATTTTTCTAAAAACATTCAATTTTTGATGAATAGTGAAAAACACAGAGTTATTGGTTAAAATCAACTTATTATAATTATTTATTTTAAAAAAAATTATTTTAGGTCAAAATACATACATAATACCCATTTGAGTTCAATATTATTCATTGGAGTCATTTTACAATAAGTTTATATATATAAAAATTTTATTGAACTTTTTACCGTCTTTTACCCAACTCCTAAGAGAATTGAAAAATTTGCATAAAACTTAATTTTACCGTTTCTATGAGTTGAATTTAAAAAATAATAGAGACATGGTTAACCACAATAAGTAAAATGTGGTTCAATAGATTAAAATAATTTTTGGTGAACAGTAACTTTTGACTTTTATTTATCGCGGCTAAAGGTTAATAGGGTAATTCAAGGAAAAACGAATATTATAATAATACAAAATTACCTTAAAACATGTCCTAACCTTATTGGATGAGTCATGTCTGACACTGGGAATCCTTGTATAGATTTTGGGACCCCATGTAGCCACTTATGAATGATAATGATACTTTATTTTAATTCACTTAAAGTAAAGGCAAAAATGACATAAACAAATATCTTTTAGTAAATAAATTTTTAAATAGGGTTATATAAGTCATCATATAGACTATAAATATTCATTGGAAATATAAAATTATTTCCTAAATTATAGTATTTTTTTATAATTTTTAGACATCAAATAAATTAAATTATTTATGACACAATGATGATGCAGTAATTACCTAATTAATGAAATATTAGAATAATTGATATTATAAATATCCAAATAAATGTAATTTGAGACTTTTTATGAATTAAAATAGTTTTATAAGTTAATATAACATGTTAGGGTTGGTTAGAAGTATTTTTTTTTAAATAATAATGATATTATGAATTTAGATAAAACCAAATAACAAATAGTGTCAAAATTGACACAAAAGAGTTTTTAAAACAAATATTATATTATTAATTGATATTATATTCCTAAAAATATAAGGTTCATCCAAAGGACTTATATAATGATATGTGTATCATTAATGAACCACTTGGGGTTCTCTTGGAAGTATATAGTATGTTTATTAACCATATAATATAAAAATACAAAGAGAAATGGTAAATGTCAAACTATTTAACTAAGAGTTAAATAACAAAGATAAGTGTAAAATAATGACCCAAACCTATCTAAAACCTATTGTTTTAGTGTTTTTAGACCCATAACCACCTTATCCATCAAAAATCCATGTATTATCCATTAGAAATTGGAAATTATTTTATTATAAAATAATATTTCTAGCTTTTCCTAAGGCGCCCTCACCCCTCTTATAAAAGGGAAACCCCCCATATCTATAATTGAGTCTTTAAAAGCCATTTGGATCGTCCAAAACCTACCCAAATACCCTCTAAAATTTCCTTCATTCATCCTAGATGCCTTCCTTTAGTCATAAATCCAACCTAAGGAGCCGTTTTGATTAAATCAAAAGGAAGAACCTGAAGAAGAGGTAAATATCTCACCACCTCTTTCAAGTTCCTTTCTTCTTCCACTTACTTTTTCTTTATTGTTTCCATTATAAAATAATAAATCCATTATATTATATATAATTTTATGTTATTATAAATATGGTACAACCAAATTCATTATTCTATCCATCCATTGAATGACAGGTCACCATACGTGCGTACGTACGGTTTATTGTCTCCACGTCGTGGTGTAATTGTCATTCAATACATTATTATTTGGATGGTTATAATAATGATGTTTAATTTATGTAAATAATAAATATAACAAGATAATTATTTAGTATATATTATATAACATCCAATTACATATTGTTTTAATATCAAAATAATGATATTGTCGCTCGTGCGTACGTACAGATTACCGTCTCAACGATGCTATGAGATTCATTCCCCATCGTATCCATTCAAGACTAATTTTCATTAGATGATTAAAAATAATTCATAAAGACTTAATATCATTATGACTATTAATAAGATACATCCTATCCATAACAAACATTACCTAATTAATAAAGCATATAAAGGAAAACGAATTAGTTAACACTCAAAACGACAATAATACTAAGATATTATTAAAAAAGAAATATTAAAAGATCATATATAATATCATATTAATTTATATGACTCTTGTATAATTTAATAACAATTATTTCACCATTATATAGGATTTTAACCTACCCTCGACCCAGGAAAAGTACATGGTCGGGGTTATTTTTACAATCTCTTTATTATCCGAGGTTGTTTTTATGTAAGTATCGACTGGGAACTCTTTATCATCCACATCCATGTTTCCTAAAAATTTATTTCAAAAAAATTTCACTATTTAATATAAAATAGGTTAAATTCATTTATACCCTTATTTGAACATATATTTTTTGAAATAAATCTTTCAGTCGTTTTCTAAACAATGTACTTTACGACCTTTTCGACAAAATTAAGGCAAAAATGTTTTTTTAACTTATATGGCAGGTGTGGTTATTTTCCGCCATTATAACATCGTCGAAGCTTCCCTTAAGAACTTATAAGAATATTTTTAAAATAAATAATTTCTTTATAATTATGTAACATTAAAGGATTTCAAAAAAAAGATATATTTCTGTCAAATAGTTTTGATTTCATCTATGTAAACATCCTTTGATGGGTTTTATACTTGTTTGAAGTTGATTTATTATTATACAAATCTTCTATATTGTATTGAAGGTTTTTTAATATTTTTTACTGTAGATGGGTTATTTTTATACCATTGATGGTTTTTAGTTAAAGTATTCACATTTTTTATGATAGTTTTAATACGAATGTTTATGTTATATTTCAACATTTTCATATGATAAATGTATTGGACTTAGTAAGTAACAGGTGGAGCCTGCTATAGCTCCTCGATGCATCGGTAGGTCTCATGACACAACTAGACATGTAATTTTCCAAGGCCATTCCCAATTTGATATATAGTTTTGGCTGAGGCCTTAATCATTTTTAGATGTCTTGGCCGAGGCCTTGACAAAATGTTTCAGAATGTCTGGCACTATACATTCCCTCATTATGAAAATAATATTAATGGTTCAATTGGTCATTCGACTAATAGAATACCCATGATTATGTTTTATTATGGCATTATTTACTCATCTCATATTCCTGCCATAAAATTATTCATGTTTATTATTGGTAAAGTCATGTGGTTTCAATTTTTCACCATGTTTAATATTTATGTTGTCTTCTTCTGTGTTGCTTACCCTTACTGAGCGTTTGAGCTCACCCCATTCTATATTTTATTTTTCTCAGGATTCCAAGAAGTGTGTTGTGATTGATATGTAGGTTTAATCTAATGGAATAATGGCGTTCATAAAAGATTATATTTGTTGTGTTGTATGTTATAAAGTGTAATGTAACATTCATGTAAGTAATCTATTTTCCAAGATAGCTAAACTGATTGGTCCTTAGGGACTTGATTCCTTGTAATCATGCCAATGTATTAAAATAATGCACTAACTCTGGATAACTAGGGTTAGGGCATTACAGTTGGTATCAGAGGAAGTTTAGCAAAAATCTTGGAAACTAGATTTAGATAAACTCTGATTGGAGCACATTACCCTAAGATAGACTTTGAGGATTAGTATAGAAGAACTTCCTAGAATTTTGGTAATGTGGAGATTTTGTGAGTTTTCCAATAAATACATCTATATCTGTATACGAGTATGTAGAGGTGGATCTGGAACAGATGTACCTTGGGGTAAAACCCAAAAACACCGCTTTGATCTAGACTCGAATGAGAACTGGTGCACGACAACGGGCCTTGCTGCACTCTTGGTTACGACACTCCAGGGGGATATGCTTAGGATAATTCTCATTTTCTTTAAAAATCATTATGAAGGGTTTCTTGAGTATATACTTCCTTAATGGAAACATTTTTATGATTATGGATTATATCCATAAACTGTTCAATTTATGTTAGGTATTTTACATGTTTGGAATTGTTCATTTCATTTCATAAACTAACCTAATGTATGCCATTGTATAGAAATGGCACGCAGTAGATGGAATGTGAACTCCAGCAATATGTATGATCCAAAGAGTAATAAGGATCATATATTTCACTGTATTATGCCATCATTTAGAAGGGAAATAGTGCCCCATGTATTCTATACATATGAAGAAATAGTATCATGTGTTAATAAGATAAGTAAACAATTATCTGAGTCCTATGGATTTTAAGGGAAGAAATAGAAGAAAATAATGGTAGAGATAATGATTGATAAAGGAAAGAGGGGAAATAATGATTTTTCTCGTATTTGATAACTGTGTAAAAAATCACCTTGTTAAATGATTGAAGGGAATGAGAGTTTTTATATGTTTGGAGAAAAAGGACACCAAGTACCTGATTCCAAGGGTAAGAAAATATTTTTAAATGTAAAATGATTCATCTACAAGGAGTCCTGACACTACGCGAATCAATCATCATAGTATACCGCAAATAATGCTATTGAATAATAATAAAGTTATGATACTTCCACAGATGAAGATGAATGACTAGTGTTCTTATGTTGTTATTAAAGAATTATGTCATTTCAGTGTTGTATCAATGATGTACCAATTATACGAATTATGGAAATAAATAAGGATTATATTGTAGTACTATTTTATTGAGGATTTCAGATTATATAGTTCTAAAAAAGTGACATAATAGTAAGCTACACTTTTTTGAAAAAATACATGGTTGATGGAAATTTAATCCTTATTATGGTCCTGATAATGAGGTAGTGATTTTGGAATAAGAGATGGTTGATTTGGATCAATTATATTAGATATTCCTGACTTCCTTAGAACTGATTAATAGTTTGATTATTTCATCATTGTTGGAATATTCAATATTTTTGGATAAAAGGAGTATATCCAATATTCTATAAGGAATAAGTGAGCATGAATGTAGTCAATAATATTTTATGGTAATTCAGGAGGTTACAATGTTGTAAAAGAATACCTGATGAAGGTGTTCACATGTTATTATGTGGAAAAAATGATCTTCATTGTGTTTAACTTCCTTATAAATTTTGGACTGTGAGCTTGGACAGAAGTATTTGGGATAAGTCTAGTTTGAGATTACTTTTGGATTTCCAAAAAAAGGAAAACCCAGAGGTCGGGCGGCAACCCGTCACGTCCAGCAAGGCCGCGAGACTTGAACCCGCAACCGAAGGCCGAAAAGGGTGTATCACCTACCATTGGCCTACGTGATGTCTTGGATTGAAAATTGTAGTTTTTTTTTAATGGTCTAGAATATTAATTATAAATTCATTTTTTTGGAACCATATATGAATAGGATAAAGACAATATTTTTTCTAAGTTCTATTATCTTTTAGAATGAAAGATGATTTTGTGGTAGAAATTAGTTAAAATATGGAACTCTACTTTTAAAGTATATATATATATTTTTCTCTTCTCTTATTATATGAAGAAATTAATTCTTAAACTTTAGGTAAGGGTTCTTAAAACTAAAAATGTGTTATCCTAATACCTTATGTTTTGTTGAACAGGTGATATTCTAAATCATCATAGATTGATGGCTTTGAGGCCCTCAATTATAAAATTGTTTGTGACTGATGACCTCAATCACTCCCTATAAATATTTACATTTTTCCTCCAATTATGTGTCTCTAATTTCCACCAATGTTCTCCTAATCGAGATCATAATTTTGTGGTGACTTTTTAATTCCCCTTTTCCTCTTATTAAGTCTAAATTTTGTTAACCCAATTTCCGATGTGAGTTTTCCCACAAAGGTATTTTCTATCTTCAACCATTTATTTTAGATGAACAATTTCAAATTGTGAGGACGCAATTTATTGAAGGAGGGAAGAATGTAACACCCCATGATTTTATAGTACGTTATTTCTTCAAAGTAATACAATAACTTTCACTACAAGCAACACTGAGTTCAAGTGCACCATGACATACCAAACTAGCCATTCAAAAGGGATTATGAATAGTATTAATTGAATTTTGAACATTATATAATCTTTATAATTTTAGAATCCATATTATGAGTTTCTTATAAATAATTTAAGAAAAAAATCATTTTTTCCAGATTAAAGAATTATTTTTAAATAAATGCAATTTTACCGCATTTTAATGGTGAACCCTTTTGAAATATAATATTTGAAACTTTTATATATTAAATTTGATAAAATAAACTTATTATTTAGAATCTGGACATAATAATTTAGTTTCAATAAATTTTTGGTGTTTTCGGATAACTTTCATATTTGGGTGAATATTATGAAATATTATATTTTAACTGAAAATAACTTTTTTAATCAAAATAATTTTAGTATTAAATTAATAATTTTAAAGGTTTAGAAGTATAAATAGATTATATTTTTATCATTTAATCCAATTTTATTCATTGAAAAAAATTTCACTTTTAAATTGAACATAAACAAGTATCAATCTTTTGTTAGTTATTATTTCTTAAAAACACACTTTTTGGTTTTGACAACGTGAATTAATTTTAAATTAATAAATGAAAATTATATGTTTTGAATTTGGTAAAATAGAATTAATTTTTGAATTCAGAATATCAAAATTATCTTAGGGTGAAATTTTGGTATTTTTTTAAAAACTTTCATTTTTTTATAAATAGTGAAAAACACTGAGTTATTGGTTAAAACCGACTTTTTATAATTACTAATTTTATTTAAATTTATTTTATGTCAAAATAGATACATAAATACATATATAAGTTCAATATAATTCATTGGATTAATTTTACAATAAGTTTAGATATACTAGAATTTTATTGAACTTTTTACCATCTTTTACCCACCTCCTAGGAAAATTTAAAAATTTGCATAAAAATTAATTTTACCATTTATGTGAGTTGAATTTCAAAAATCTGAGAGACACAATTAACCTTAATAAGTAAAATTTGTTTCAAAAAGATGAAAATAATTTTTTTTGAATAGTAACTTATGACTTTTATTTACCATGGTTAAAGGTAAATAGGGTAATTCAAGGTAAAAAGAATATTATAATAATACAACATTACCTTAACACTTGTCATAACTTTATTGGATGATTCATGGACTATCATGGGAATCCTTGGGTTGATTTTGGGACCCCATGGAGCCACTTATGAATGATAATGACACTTTATTTTTATTAACTAAAAGTAAAGGCAAAAATGACATAAACAAATATCTTTTAGTAAATCAATTTTTACATGGGGTTATAGAAGTCATATTCTTGACTATAATTATTAATTGGAATGATAAAAAAATTTATTTCATTATATATTTTTTTAATAATTTTTAGACATCAAATAAATTAAATTATTTATGACACAATGATGAAGCAATAATTACCTAATTAATGAAATATTAAAATAATTTATATTATAAATATCCAAATAAAAGTAATTTGAAAATTTTATGAATTACACTAATTTTATTGGATAATATGACATGTTAGGGTTCTTTAGATGAATATTTTTCAAAGTAATAATGCTATTATGAATTTATAAAAAAACAAAATACCAAATAGTGTCAAAATTGACATTAAAGAGTTTTTAAAACAAATATTATATTATTAATTGATATTCTATTACTAAAAATATAAGGTTCTCACAAATGACTTATATAATTATATTTTTATCATTAATGAACCACTTGGGGTTCTCCTGGAAGTTTATAGTATGTTTATTAACCATATAATATAAAAATACAAAAAGACATGGTAAATGTCAAACTATTTAACTAAGAGTTAAGTCTAACGGATAAGGGTAAAATAATGACCCAAACCTATCTAAAACCTATTTTTTGAGTTTTTTTAGACCCATTCCCACCATATCCTTTAAATAATACATTTTGGGGCCATTGTAAACCGAAAATTATTTTATTATAAAATAATATTTCAAGCTTTTCCTAAGGTGCCCCTCACCCCTCTTATAAAAGGGCACTCCCCCTTCTCTCTAATTCACACATTCAAAGCCATTTGGCTCGGCCAACAACTTCCCAAATACCCTCTCAACTGTCCTATCTTCATTCTAGAGGCCTTCCTTCAGTCATAAATACAACCTATGGATCCTTTTTGATTAAATCAAAAGGAAGAACCCTAAGAAGAGGTAATATATCTCACCACCTCTTTCAAGTTCCTTTCTTCTTCCACTTCTTTTTTCTTTGTTGTTTCCATTATAAAAATAAATAAATCCAGTATATTAAATATAACGTGATGTTATTATAAATATGGTAAAACCAAATTCATTATAATATCCATCCTTTGAATGACATGTCACTATACGTGCGTACGTACGGCTTACCGTCTCCACGTCGTGGTGTAATTGTTATTGAATACATTATTATGTGGATGGGTATAATAATGATGTTTAATTGATGTAAATAATAAACATAACATGATAATTATTCTTTATATATGATATATCATCCAATTATAAATTTTTTTAATATCAAAAGAATCATATTGTCACCCGCCCGTACGTACGGATTACCGTCTCCACAAACACGATGAGATTCATTCCCCATCGTATCCGTTCAAGACTAATTTTCATTAGATGATTAAAAATTATGTTTAAATACATAATATCATTCCAAATATTAATAAGATAAATTCCACCCATAACAAACATTACTTACGTAACAAATCATATAAAGGAAAATGAATCAGTTAACACCCAAAACAACGATAAAACTAAGATATTGTTAACAAAGAAATATTAAAAGATCATATATGATATCATATTAAGTTATATGATTACTATAGAATTTAATAAAAATTATTTCACCATTATACAGGAGGTTAATTTACCATCAACCAAGGTAAAGTACAAGGTCAGGGTTATTTTTACAATCTCTTTATTATCCGAGGTTGTTTTTACGTAAGTATCTACTGGGACCTCTTTATCATACACACCCTTGTTTCTTAAAAATGTATTTCAAGAACATTTTTACTATTTACTAGATAATGGGTTAAAGTAATTTATAACCTTATTTGATCTTATATGTATTTAAAGGAATCTTTTAGTCATCTTCCAAACAAGGTACTTTATGACCTTTTTGACAAAATTAAGGTAAGCATGTTTTTTTAACTTATATAATAGTTGAGGTTATTCTCCACCGTTATAACATCATTGAAGCTTCCCTTAAAATCTTATAAAAATATTATCAAAATAAATGTTCTCTTTATAATTTGGTAACTTTAAATGATTTCAAAAAAAAGAAAGAGATATTTACATCAAATAGTTTTGATTTAATCTATATCAACATACTTTGATGGGTTTTATAATTGTTTGAAGTCGATTTATTATGATACAAATATTTCATATTGTATTGAAGGTTTTGTGATATGTTTGACTGTGCATGTCTTATTTTTATACCATTCACGGTTTATGGTTAAAGTATTGAGATTTCTTAAGCTATTTTTAATATGAATGTTTTTTTTATATTTCAACCTTTTCATATGAGGAATGTATTGGACTTAGTAAGTGATGGGTGGAGCCTGCTATAGCTCCTCGATGCATCGATAGGTCTCATGAGACAACTAGATGTGGAATTGGATGAGGCCTTTCCCAATTTGATATATGGTTTGTCCTAGGCCTTAATAATTTTTATATTTCTTGGCTAAGGCCTTGAGAAAATGTTTCAGAATGTCCAGAATTATACATTCCCTCATTATGAAAATAATATTGATGGTTCATGTGGTCATTAGACTAGTAGAATACCCATGATTATGTTTTATTATGGCATTATTTACTCAACTCATATTCCTTCCATAAAAGTATTCATGTTTATTATTTTTAAAGTCATGTGGTTAAAATTATTCACCATGCTTCATATTTATGTTATCTTCCGTTGTATTGCTTACCCTTACTGAGCATTTGAGCTCACCCCTTTAGATGTTTGATTTTTCTTAGGATTCCAAGAAGTGTATTGTGATTGATATGTAGGGTTAAGCTAAGGGAATAATAGCATTCATAAAGGATTATATATGTTGTTTTGTATGTTATAAATTGTAATGTAACATTCATGTATGTAATATTTTTCCCAAGACATCTAAACTGATCGGTCCTTCGGGGCTTTATTCTTTGTAATCATGCCAATGTATTAAAATAATGCACCGAATTTGGGAAACTAGGGTCAGGGAATTACAGTTCGTATCAGAGGAAGTTTAGCAATAATCTTGGAAACTAGATTTAGATAAACTCGTATTAGAGCACATTACCCTAAGATAGACTTTGAGGATTACTATAGAAGAACTTCCTACAATTTTGGTAATGTAGAGATTTTGTGAGTTTTCCATGAAATACATCCCTGTCTGGATACGAGCAGGTAGAGGCAGCTCTGGCACATATGTACCTGGGGTTAAAACTCGAAAACACCGCTTTGAACTAGACTCTAACGGGAACGGGTGCATGACAACGGGCCTTACTACACTCAAGGTTACGACACTCCCGAGAGATATGCTTAGGATAATTCTCATTTTCTTTACAAACCATTATTAAGGGTTTATGAGTATATCATTCCTCAAAGAAAACATTTTTATGATTATGGATTATATCCATAAACTGTTCAATTTATATTTCGTATTTTACAGGTTTGGAATTATTTATTTCAATTCATAAACTAACCTACTATGTGCCATTGTATAGAAATGGTGCCCAGTAGAAGGAATGTGAACTCGAGAAATACATATGATCCAAAGAGTAAGAAGGATCATATATTTCACTGTATTAATCCAGCATTTAGAAGGGAAATAGTCTCCCATGTATTCTCAACTTATGAAGAAATAGTATCATGTGTTAATAAGATAAGTAAAGAATTTTCTGGGTCCTATGTCTTTGAATGGAAACAAGAGAAGAAAAGGATGTTAGAGAGAATGATGGATAAAGGAAAGAGGGGAAAGTAGGATTTTCCCATATGTGATTACTATGGAAAGAATAACCTTGGTAAATTATTGAAGGGAATGGAAGTTTGTTATAAGTGTGGAGAAAAAGGACACCAAGTACATGATTACAAGGGTAAGAAAAAGGTTTCAAATTTAAAATGCTTCATCTGCAAGGAGTCCAGACACTATGAGAATCAATCATCGGAGTATACCACAAATAATTCTATTTCATAATAATAAAGTTATGATACTACCACAGATGAAGATGAATGACTAGTGTTCTTATGTTTTTATTAAAGAATTATGGAATTTTAGTGTTGTATCAATGATGTACCAATTATATGAATTGTGGAAATAAATAAGGATTGTACTGCAATACTATTTTATTAAGGATTTGAGATTATATGTTTTTAAGAAAAGTGATTTAATAGTAAGCTAAACGTTTTTTGGAAAAATACATGGTTGAATGAAATGTAATCTGTAATATAGTCCTGATAATGAGGTAGTGATTTTGGAATAAGAGATGGTTGATTTGGATAAATTATATTGGATATTCCTGACTTCGTTGGAACTGATTAATAGTTTCTTTATTTCATCATTGTTGGAATATTCAATATTTTTGGATATAATGATTTTATCCAGTATTCTATATGGAATAATAGAGCATGAATGTAATCAATAAGGTTTTATGGTAATTCAGAAGGATGCAGTGATTTAAAAGAATACATGATGAAGGTGTTAACATGTTATTACATGTAAAAAAGGATCTTCATTATGTTTACCTTCCTTATAAATTTTGGATTGTGAGCTTGGACAGAAGTATTTTGGATAAGTCTAGTTTGAGATTATTTTTGGATTTCCATAAAAAGGACAACCCAGAGGTCGGGAGGCAACTCGTCGCATCTGGCAAGGCCGCGAGACTTGAACCCGCAACCGAAGGGAGACAAGGGTGTATCACCTACCACATGCCCACGTGATGTCCTAGATTGAAAAATGTAGTTTTTTTAAAAGTAATGGTAGATGAATTGTAAATTTATATTTTTTAACCCTATAGAAATAGGATAAATAGAATATTATTTTATGTTATATTATCTTTTATAATGAAAGATGAGTTTGTGGTAGAAATTAGTTAAAGGATGGAACTCTACTTGTCAAGTATATATATATATTTTTTCTTCTATTATTCTATGAAGAAATTAATTCTTAAACATTAGGTAAGGTATCTTAAAAGTAATAATGTGATATCTCAATACCTTATGTTTTGTTGAATAGATGATATTCTAAATCATTATAGACTGACGGCTTTGAGGGCCTCAATTCTACAATTGTTTGTGACAGATGACATCAATCACTACCTATAAATATTTACATTTTTCCTCCAATTATGTGTCTCTAATTGCCACCAATCTTCTCCTAATCGAGATCATAATTGGGTGGTGAATTTTTCATTCCCCTTTTCCACTTATTAAGACTAAATTTTATTAACCCAATATCCGATGTGGGTTTTACAACAATGATATTTTCTATCTTCAACCTTTTATTTTCAAAGAACTATTTCAAATTGATAGGAATCAATTTATTAAAGGAATAATTTAACACCCCATGATTTTACAGTACATTATTTCTTCAAAGTAATACAATAACTTTCACTACACACAACACTGAGTTCAAGCGCACCATGACTTACAAAACAAGACGTTCAAAATCGATTATGAATAGTATTAAATGAATTTTGAACATTATATAATCCTTATAATTTTACAATCCATATTACGAGTTTCATAGATATAATGTAAGAACAAATTCTTTTTTTCAGATAAAAGAATTATTTTTAGAAAATGAAAATTTACCACCTTTTAATGAAGAACCCTTTTTAAATACAATATCTAAATCTTTTATATATTAAATTTGACAAAATAAACTTCTTCTTTAGAATCAAGACATAAGAATTTAGTTTCAATAAATTTTTTTCATTTTTCGGATAACTTTCATATTTAGGTGAATTTTAAAAAATACTATATTTTAACTGAAAACAAATTTTTTAATCAAAACAATTTGTAGTGTTAAATTATATATTTTAATGGTTTGTAAGTATAAATAGATTATATATTTACCATTTAATCCAATTTTATTCATTGAAAATAATTTCACTTTTAAATTGAACATAAACATTATCAATCTTTTGTTAGTTATTATTTCTTAAAAACACGTTTTTTTGTTTTGACAATGGGAATTAATTTAAAATTAATAAATGCAACATATATGTTTTTAATTTGGAAAAATAGTCTTAATTATAGAATTTATAATATCAAAATTATATTAGGGTGAAATTTTTGTATTATTCTAAAAACATTGAATTTTGATGAATAGTGAAAAACACTAAGTTATTGGTTAAAACAGACTTTTTATAATTATTTATTTTATTTAAATTTATTTTATGTCAAAATATATACATAATACCTATATAAGTTCTATATAATTCATTGTATTCATTTTACAATAAGTTTAGATATATAAATATTTTATTGAACTTTTTACCGTCTTTTACCAACCTCCTAGAAGAATTTTCAAATTTGCATAAAACATAATTTTACCATTTTTGTGAGTTGAATTTAAAAAATATGAGAGACATGGTTAAAATTAGTATGTAAAATGTGGTTCAATAAGATAAAAAAAATTATGAATAGTAACTTTTGACTTTTATGTACAACGGTTAATGGTAAATAGGGTAATTCAAGGTAAAAAGAATATTATGATAATACAAAATTACCTTAACACTTATCCTAACCTTATTTTATGAGTCATGGCCAACCGTGGACATCATTTTTTCTATTTTGGGACCCCATGGAGCCACTTATGAATGATAACGACACTTTATTTTAATTAACTTAGAGTAAAGGCAAAAATGACATAAGAAAATATTTTTTAGTAAATCAATGTTTACATGGGGTTATATAAGTCATCTTCTTGACTATAAATATTCAGTATAAATCTAAAATATTTCCAACATTATATTATTTTTTTATAATTTTTAGACATCAAATAATTTAAATTATTTTTGAAACAATGATGATGGAGTAATTACCTAATTTATGAAATATTAAAATAATTGATACTATAAATATCCAAATAAATTTAATTTGAGACTTTTTATTAATTAAACTAACTTTATAGGTTAATATGACATTTTAGGGTTGGTTAGATTAATTTTTTTATAAGTAATAATGCTGTTATAAATTGATAAAAAACAAAATATCAAATAGTGAAAAAAATTGACATAATTGAGTTTTTAAAGAAAATAATATATTATTAATTGATATTCTATTCATAAAAATATAAGGTTCAGCCAAAGTAATTATATAATGATAGATATATCATTAATTAGCCGTTTGGGGTTATCTTCGATGTATATAGTATGTTTATTAACAATATAATATAAAAATACAAAGAGACGTGGTAAATGTCAAACTATTTAACTAAGAGTTAAATCTAAAAGATAAGGCTAAAATATTGACCCAAACCTGTCTAAAACCTATTGGTTGAGTGGTTTTCGACACATCCCAAACTTATCCATTAACTAATCCATTCGGGATCTATTAGAAACCGAAAATGATTTTATTATAAAATAATATTTCTAGCTTTTCCTAAGGTCCCCTCACCCTTCTTATAAAAGGGCACTCCCCCTTCTCTCTAATTCACACCTTCAAATCCATTTGGCTGGCCAAACCCTACCCAAATACCCTCTCAACGGTCCTCCATTCATCCTGGAGTCCTTCCTTTAGTCATAAAGTCAACCTAAGGATCCCTTTTGATTAAATAAAAATGAAGAACTCGAAGAAGAGGTAAATATCTCACCACCTCTTTCAAATTCCTTTCTTCTTACACTTACTTTTTCTTTGTTGTTTCCATTATAAAATAATATATCCAGTATATTCTATATACTTTTATTATAAATATGGTACAAAAAATTCATTATTCTATCCATCCTTTGAATGACATGTCACCACACGTGCGTACGTATGGCTTACTGTCTCCACGTAGTGGTGTAATTGTTATTCAATACATTATTATTTGGATGGGTATGATAATGATGTGTGATTGATGTAAATAATAAATATAACATGATAATGATTCTGTATATATGATATAACACCCAAATATATATATTTTTTAATATCAAAATAATGATATTGTCGCTCATGCATACATACAGATTACCGTCTCCACGAACGCAATGAGATTCATTCCCCATCGTATCCGTTCAAGACTAATGTTAATTAGATGTATAAAAATAATGTTTAAATAATTAATATCATTATGAATATGAATAAGATACATCCTATTCATAATAAGAACATTACTTACATAACAAATCATATAATGAAAAATGAATTAGTTAACACCCAAAACGATGATAATATTAAGATATTATTAACAAAGCAATATTAAAAGATAATATATGATATCATATTAATTTATATTATTCTTGTATAAATTAATAACAATTATTTCACCATTATACTAGAGCTTAACTTACCCTTGACCAATGAAAAGTACTAGGTAAGGGTTATTTTCACAATCTATTTATTATCCGAGGTTGTTTTTACGTAAGTATCTACTGGGACCTCTTTATCATCCACATCCATGTTCTGTAAAAATGTATTTAAAAACATTTTTACTATTTAATAGACAATGGGTTAAATTCATTTATACCCATATTTGAACTTATATGTTTTGAAAGGAATCTTTCAGTTGTTTTCCAAATGACCTACTTTACGACCTTTTCGACAAAATTATGGTAAGAATGTTTTTTTAACTTATATAGCGGGTGCAGTTATTCTCCTTCATTATAACATCGTCGAAGCATACCTTAAAAGATTATAAGAATATTTTAAAAATAAATGTTTTCTTTATAATTATGCAACTTTAAATGATTTCAAAAAAAATAATGAGATATTTATGTCAAATAGTTTTGATTTCATCTATGTCAACATCCTTTGATGGGTTTTATACTTATTTGAAGTCAATTTATTATGATACAAATCTTCCATATTATATTGAAGGTTATGTGATTTGTTTGATTTTTTATGTGTTATTTTTATACCATTCACGGTTTATGGTTAAGGTATTGACATTTCTTATGCTAGTTTTAATACAAATGTTTATGTTATATTTCAACCTTTTCATATGAGGAATGTATTAGACTTAGTAAGTGACGGGTGGAGCCTTCTATAGATCCTCGATGCATCGGTTGGTATCATGAGACAACTAGACATGGAATTGGCCGAGGCCTTTCCGAATTATATATATGGTTTAGGCCGAGGACTTATTCAGTTTTAGATGTCTTGGACGAGGCCTTGAAAAAATGTTTCAGAATATCAGGCATTATACACTCCCTCATTATAAAAATAATATTGATGGTTCATGTGGTCATTCGACTAGTAGAATACCCATGATTATGTTTTATTATGGCATTATTTACTCAACTAATATTCCTTCCAAAAAATTATTCATGTTTATTGTTGGTAAAGGTGTGTGGTTTCAATTATTCACCATGCTTAATAGTTATGTTATCTTCCGATGTATTTCTTACCATTACTGAGCGTTTGAGATCACCCCTTTCTATGTTTGAATTTTTACAGGATTCCAAGAAGTGTATTGTGATTGATATTCAGGGTTAAGGTAAGGTAATAATGGCATTCGTAAATGATTATATATGTTGTGTTGTATATTATAAAGTTTAATGTTAGATTAATATATGTAATCTATTTTCCAAGACAGCTAAACTGATCCGTCCTTCAGGACTGGATTCCTTTTAATCATGCCAATGTATTAAAATAATGCATCGACTCTGGGTAAAAAGGGCCAGGGCGTTACAAACACACCGGTCTATTTTTTTATATTTCTTGGTATGCTTTGACATACATGAGAATGGCTTAGAGGAAGGACACACATACGATTATTTTTTATGAATATAGCACATTTATGAGTGGCTAGTTTTCTTTCCTTTTGTGACTAGGACACTCCTATGGTGGGGGTTTCAGGTTTAACCTGGTAAATGTGTCATTCCACCTAGATGGAACACAACCTAAAAGGGCCATTCAGAAATGTTTGGTTTATGATTTAATTCCTTTGAGGATTGGAGGATTAGTTTTATGTCGGTGCTTTCGTGGAGTCATGACTTTAATGTAGTTTGATCTATATGAAACCTAAGGAAAACACCATTGGTCTTGTATGACTTCAGTGGTTAAAACTAGAGTAATCGAAGCATTCCTTTGGTAGTAAAGGCATGTGCTCAGTTAAATGTTGCTTCATTGGTAGGTGAATCCACGTTTCTTCCTTCAAGTCAACTAGGTATGGTTCAACTATTTTTCCTTTCGGTAGATGGATGTGTTTGACTGGAAACCATTTTAACCATACTAGTGTATTATACTAAGTGACGAGAATGTCCCCTACCATGGTGTCATTCTATATTCACTAAAATATCATCGATCGTACACTGAATTAAGTTTTTAAAAGTTTTTGAGCTTTTTGGGTGATCTTTATCAGCGTTACATGATGAAACATGGTTCTGATCGATGCTTGATAAGTCCGGAGTGATTCATGGGTTTCCAAGTAGGAACTCCTTGGTCAAACTCATTGGCTCTATCTGTTCTTTTGAATTACACTGATCGCCTAAGTTGGATATCTTTGAGATAAATCAGCGAAGTGGATCAACACATTCTCTCTCTTGTTCAATGTATATGGTTGGTGATGAGACCAATTTAAAATCATGTCATCAGTTTAAGGGAGAGTGTGGTTTTTGGGTCATTAATGTCTTTTGAGGAAAGAATGTGAACCCAGTTTTGGTTAGTCAATTAAGATTTGACTGTTTCCTTTAATGAGGTCTTTTTTATGGCCTCACTTGCAATCGGGTTCTCCTAGTTAAAGAAATCACATGATAATAATCTCTAGAAATCTTGGTACATTCCATTTTAGGAAATTCTTACAGTGGAGGCGCCATAAATTGGATTTAAACCTTTTTTAGGTTATAGACCAATAGTGGGGAGAACTTTAGGAATAATGTTTAAAATGAAGATGATGTGATCATTTATTTGTTTAATTGGGCTCAGGTAAGAGTCTCTTTGATGTTTTAGTTAACAAATGAGCATTGGATCGGGTCTTGATAGCATAAGTGTCATGTGCTTTAGAGGTACTTGAGGTGCGTTGGGAATTTGGAAATGTGAAACAATTGTTTAAACGAATCCTCATAACCCTAGTAGGTAAAGTGACATTTTAGTTATTTAATGAAGTCTTATAGGGGATGAGAAATTTTAAGGTGGGGAGATTATAGAGTTTTATGTTTTTTAACCAGAAAAAATCTAAGGGATTTTGAACCTTTTCGTTTACTGGATGGTTTAATTTTAAAACCAAGAATTAGAATGATGTATCGAGAGTTGAATGCTTTTAAGTAATGGTTTTGTACATAGGAAAAGTCTTTTAAAGTTTATTGGGTAGATCGAGGAGGTTTGAGAGTGTCGAACCTAGAAAAGTCAAGTTTTAAGGGGTCTACACTGGGTGCACGATTCATCTCAAACCGTACAGACCATAGTTGGAAATGTTTTGGATTGTTTCATGTTGATAGAATATGTCGTACGGGTAGCGCATGGTTGTTCAAACTGTGTGCCTCACCCACACAGTTAGTGGTTCAAGTCGTACCTAAACACTATTCACCACATAATTGGCACACTGGTTCCAAACTGTGTCGCCAGCCCATGCAAGTGCCCAAGGTACCCAGTAAAGGGCAGAAAGTTGGAGCATTGTTCTCCAAACCATGAGGCCCAAACCATGTGTGATGTACAATCATAAAAAACTGATTAATTTAAATTAAATTATAAGTTATAAGGAAATTTAGTTAAATTAGATTAAGGGGAAAATTATAAATAATAATGAAATTTTTAAGGATAATAATATTATTATTATTATTATTATTTGTTATTATTATTATTATTATGAGTTTTAATTTAAGTTTTAAGAAGACCTAAAGGGAAGTATCTCCCTTTACCCCTCAAAGTCGCATGACTAGACTCCCCCTTCCTCATGAGGCGTGACACACCCCTCCCTCTCGGCTACTTATCTGCATGTATATTTTCTATTTTTTCCTCCATATTTAGTGCTCAAATCATTTAGTTAAGGTGCCTAACTCATTCTCCTCCTTCATTGTGATCAATTTTGGTCTCCCCATCGCACCTCTTGATTCAGCCAAAACCTTTGGGTTGGGCTAATACCCAATTGTTATTGTTTATATGGTATTAGGTTGTGAAAAGGCTTCCTCAAGACTCGTGGATCCGTATTCCATGAGCATCCACTAAAGGCAAGGTGGATTTGTTCATTTTATCATCTTCATTTTGGGTAAGGTTATTCAACCGCTATTTTATTTCTCACCCTTTAATTTAGATTCTTAAGGTGTGTTGAGTCCATAAAATTGAATATAGGGATTTTTAATCTTCATTGGTGATGAGCACACATAGACATTGGTATATATATGAATGTATGTGTGTGCGAGTGAGGGATGGTTTCGAGTGGTTGCCACCAAATCCATCGAATGCCAAAGTAGTTTGGCATGGTCTACTACATGAGGTAGGGTCCCTTTCCGTGTCCTCAAATTTTTTTAATGCTTTAATTAATTTATTAATGAACCTTTTTTAGATTTTAATTAATGTAGTGGTGTCTCTAGATTAAACTCCTCCTAAATGAGAATTTATTATGTTTCATAATTTTAATAAAAAATGTAATAAATGATTTTTGTGATAAGAAATATCATTATTTTATAATAAAACCCCTCCAATGGAGGTGCATTGTCTTCAAGATAAAAATTAGTGATTAGAATTTTATACTTTCTTGGACTGTTGTACTAATATTTCCTTATACCCTATTGTTACATTAAAATATGGAATGTTTAGTACATTTACCCTAATTGAATTAGAAAAATGAATTTTCACTTTTTAAATGATTTGTGGAAAATGGAAACATTTATGTTCTTAGAATACTTTTTATATTGGAATTAATCATGTAGGTTGTTTTTCCATTATTTTTGTTTTAGTGTTTTGACACATTTGAACCACTATTCAGCTGTCCCTTGGCATGAAATTTATAAGGTTATGCTTTTCTATATTAAATTATTTGACTTATCATGTGAAATATTTAATGGAAAGTACAATGTGTGCTCACCATATGACCTACCTAAGGTAAGTTCTTCAATGTGAAAATTAAATAAGAAATGTAAATTTGTAAGTATAATAAGTATATTAATTAGCCATATTAAATGTAGTAGAATAATAGGTTACATGTTTGCAACACCCCTTACCATGTTAATATAAGGTATATGAGTGAACCATGATTATAAAAAATGTGTCTAATGGATTAAATGAATGGTTGTGAGAAATTTGGCCATGTCACACTTACAAAAGAAAAGGATTGAACTAAATGGACTTATTGATTACTTATGACTTGATTTAATGGTTGCATTAATAAGTAGCCTTGTCACCCTAATAATAGGTAATGGATTTAACTTTAGGAATTATATATGGAATAATTATCAAAACAAGAGTAGCCTAACTCATTCCTACCTTGGATTCCAAAGGGAATTCCTTGAGTACTTGAAGACCCCATTCCTAATTCAAAGATACAACTAACTTATGTTGAGACATACCTAGAACCTAATCCTTGTATAACATTGGATACTTGGTATGACACCAAAGGGTCCCTCATGTAGTACTACAGGATACATAGGATACACTCCTTGGATCCATAATTGACAAGTAGGTTCCATGGTTAAATCTCATTGGACCCAGTCATTACTTAGACCTGTTTTGCCTAGGATGAAATACTTGGACTTGGTAGGAATAATATTTTTTAATTCCTTGGACTATTCTACTTGGATTGAACTCTTACCCTTATCCATGCTACAATTATTACTGAGTTGGAAACCCTTGAGGTTCACATGTCCTTGGTTATTTCCTTAGAACTTCACTAGTAGATATCATTACAGGTTGCCTTATGTATCTTGGAACCTTCACCATTGCTAACATGTGTTTTGACTATAAACTAGTAATAATAATATAATAAACTAGTTATAAATTTAGACCCCATCCGAGGGATGAAGCATGTAATTTTCATTTAGTTACATTATATTGCTTTAATTTATTTATGCATATTTGCTAACTATTTAATTTATATTGTGATTTTGGTATTGGGGTAGACACTATGGGTGATGACCTACAAAGATTATTATCTGACACCCTACTTGGGTACCCTTGGTATCTGAGTAAGCCTTATATTTTAAAGATCTAGTTTGTTTGATGTATTTATTGTACTGTAGAGTTAGGAGAAAATGACTGAGATGGAGCTCGAGATGCTCATGGAGATCACCTGTGGGTCTTTTTTGTCTTCTCTTATTTTATATACTATATTTTAAATCATGTTGTTTTTATATTGCTTTATTTATTGTATCATCATTTCATTTTATAAATTTTAATTGACCACTTTTATTAAATTGAATATATTATTCTTCTTATGCTCTGTTATCTATTTATTTACTACCTTTTCTATTTTATCCTATTTATATACTATAATACCACTATAAAAACCATTGATATGTGTGTATAGTCTACCCACTATCAACTCCTGAGACACTCACTACTAGTCATATCCTCTAGTGTATGTAGAGACATGCTTGAGGGCATGTGACCCATCGGTCCGGCTACTGGTTTGATGGTAAGCTGGGTTGGGACGTTGCAAACCATTTTCTTGTTTTTGAACCCTTTTATGAAAGTCATGTGAATGTGAAGGCTAAAAAACATTCAATCATATCAAGAAAATAAGGTATCATATTGGATCATGGTTGGTTAGTACAAATCAAAAATGACATGAAGACCATTTTCATAAAATTTCATTATAATCTGATATATTTTTTTCCTATTTTAACATCCACATGTGTTATTTTTCAGTAATTAATTAGTTTTGATAATATAAAATCACTATTTCCATTATACAGAGCAATCCATCCATCCAATTGAGGTGTAACTGATTCCAACTGATCAAAATTTTCAAAGGGATCCATTTCCTATATTTCCATGTCAATATGAAGTTGAATACTTGGTTTTGACCCATTAATGAGTAATATGACATTATAATAAATATATCAAAGAGAAAAGATACTTAGTATTATACATAGAATTCCTATCATCATATTAACATTTTTTTATTCCTATAGATCCCAAATCATTTAAGGATCATTCTCTTAGGTTTTCATTGCAATATAGAACTATTTTTTAGTTTTATCCCCTTTTAGGTGACTTTTCACTTTAATAATATTGTGAAGGTCAAATGGTACTTTCAATTACATTGAAAAAATTATGATTTAGATTGACATGTGGTTGGTTTTTATAGATAAAAAATGACTTAAAGAACATTATCCTCTGTTTTGAGGTCAATTTGAGCTCATTTCATGGTTTTGAGACCTACATAACTGGTTTTTCATTTATCAATAATCATTAACAATATTAAATCATAATTTACATCATATTGAGAAATTCAGACATAAAATTTATGTTTGGTTGATTCCTAGAGATCACAAATGACTCAAGGTTCATTTTCCTAAGTTTATTTTCAAGTCAATGTTGTCTACTCAGTTTTGACACCTTTATTATAACAACCCATAGTCCATAAATGATATTTTTTCTTCAAATAAATCTGTGTTATATTATATTATTTATTATTATACACATACAAAACATAAAGAAACTGACAACAAATTATTTCATAGAAAATATCATTACATTAATCAGAAACTGAACCCATGAAAATTAAATAAAATTATAATAGAACAAGAAATATAAATTAAGAAAAGTAGAATAATAAAATTCATATTCTTCCAAACAGTGAGAATCATCGCTCCCCCGACAAACACTATAGAATTGAAACAAAAAATTAGTAAACCAATCACCATCTTAGAAAATAAAAATATAGAACTTTGGGAATAATTTCAGTGAATACTAAATGAATAAATGAAGTAGTTTTATATGATTTAATATGAATATAGTAATAGTAATATAATAATTGGAATAGTTACTTGATAATTTGGAATAAAGACCAAACTATTGGAAATAGTAACCTAACCATTGGAATAGTAATGTGGACTCAAAATAAAAAATGTAATATTAATAATATTTATCATGATTAATTTAAGTAAATATAAATATTATAATACCATAAAATAAATATCATGATTAAAAACTCAAAGAATATATAAGAACATTTTTAATAAACTATATTTTAATTTATTTTATAAAAATCGTAATTTTATATTAAATTTTATAATAAAAAATGTAAAAAAATTATTCTGATAAAATGAATTTAATTTTTTTAAATCGAGATATTGAAATTGTTTGAGTTTGATTTTTTTGGTGATTTTCTTTCAAACTTAAATTCTTATGTGAATAGTAAAAATATTGTTTTTCATAGCTACTGTATTTTAAATTACATCATTCATGATGTAATAATGAGTTAATCAATTATATAAAATTTTTATTGATTGAGAACATATTGAATTTGATAAATTAGTCATTTAAATACAATTGACATGTTTTCTAAACTTAAAAATTATTTTCCAAAGTCTAAAGTCAAAAGTATTCCATTAAAAAACAAAATTTTACGTTTTCCACTTTCTTTTTTGATAAACTATTGAATTAAAATTTTAAATAGATTTAAAGTCCCAATAAAATTACATTTTACTAATATATGATCCATAATTTCATTAATATCACTATTTCATGGTTTACCTTTTATATAGTATTTTATTCAATATTTTATTCTTAAAATACCACTCTCCTTAAGTATAAATAACCCCTCTCCCTCCTTTGAAAAAAAACTCCTCTATTAATTATCAAATCCAAATCTATACTCAAATATCCTCTCTTAATCCTCTTAGAATCCTTTTTTATGATATGTAGTAATCAAAATTCAATCTTTCAAGAAGTTATGGGCCGTAGAAAAGGAACTACTTCAAGAAAGTGGTAATGTCCTTTCATGCTTTTATTTCATTTTCATTTTATAATATCATATACTCCTTTTATTTTCTAATTAAAACCTTCTGAAATAAATTATAATGTATTTTAACATGATATTTTTAATGTTAATATACTATAAAAATATTAAAAGAATAAATTTTACATCTTTTTCCACCTCATCATATAATATCCCATTAATGGACGGTTAACCACCAATGAGGATGTTGAAAATTTTTTCCTTATTACCAACCTTACATATGGTTAAAATAAATTATTTATAATATATAAATGAATATATATGTACAATTTAATCTTATATAATTAATCATTCTTATGTGTAAATGTTCTGGAGAAAATAGCAAATTCAAAACAATAGATGAAATTTTTAAAGAAAATGTGATATCGAAACATTTCAATTTTAATGATGGATTTAATAAATATAATCTGATGATTATAATTAATAAATAGTGAAAAATGAAAATAATTCACTTTTGGTTTCATTCTTTAATGAACCAAATTTTATTATTTAGTAGATGGAAAAGTCATGAAATAAAACGGGATTAAAGGTAATAGGATTCTCAAACCCAAACTCTTTCTTTTTGGTTATCTCCTATTTCACATTGATTTCTATATTAATTTTCCTATAATCTAAAATATGCCCTTTAAATATTCTTTTAATGTTATTTCTGGTATATAAATGTTTCCACCCTTCTGAAATTTTTTCTAATCGATTTACAATGCTTTTTCAAAAAGACATCAATTTCCAAAACATCACTTTAATCCTCTAGAGTTTTTTCTCCTTTCAAAGAATAAAATAAAATTTTATACCAAAGTATGATCTCCATTATTTATTTATTAATTATAAATTTCATTTCATGAAGTATTATTTTAAAATTATTTTATGAAACCCATTATTTTCCCTAGTTTAGTTCATGACTATGATTGTTATCCTTTCATGTGGCATGCATGATTATGATCCTTTTATGATGTGTTGGGTGGTACCAAAATTATATATTCGTCCAATTAATTAGTTAATGTGATATATCTCATGAGATAATTAGTATTATGTATAACCATGAGGCTATATTTTTTCACAAAGATGATTTTATGATTTATGAACATATATTATGTGTCGACATGATGCTAGTTTTGTTCACAACTAGGTGTGGCATTTGAAAACTATGTTATGATGTTTCATTATTATGCATATGACACATTCCATTAACTTATAAAAATTTTCCCTCATGATTATTATGATTATCCTACACTTATGATATGATGATGTTGATTATTCTCACTCATGTACTATTGATTCATGTCCTTTATTCCTCCTCTTACTAGGATTTTAGCTCACCCCTTTATTTTATGTATATCCTCTGGTGACTATATGTAGTAAGATGATAATGATAACTTTATAAGTATAAAAAATAATAATTTAAATAATTTTTATGATTTATTATGTGCAACTGATATTTGAGCCTAATTTTCCTAGGACAAAAAACCTTTATATAACAATCTAGAGTGTATAAATGATATTTATTTCATCAAATAAATGTGTATTATATTATATTATAAATTGTTATACACATAAAACATATATAGAAACCGAAGGTAATTTGTTTCATTAACTAAAATAATTACATTAGTCAGAAATTAAACACATAGAAATTCAAAATATTACAAGGGGACAAAAAATATTATATAGAAAAACTTAAATGGAAAAATATGGATCACTCCAATCTACAAGAATCATCACACTCGTGGACAACATTGTATTGATGAAAAAAAATCTTATTAAAACAATTAAAAACTTATAAAATGAAGAATATATAACCTTGGGAGGATTTTTAGTGAATTTTTAATTAAGTAATGAAGTAGTGTTTATAAGAAGCAATATGACCATTGGAATAATAACCTAACCATCAGGGATATTAACCTAACTATTGTGAATAATAACATGATGGTTGGAATTGTAATTTGAATTCAATATAATAAAATGAAATATAAATATTATTTTTTATGATTAATTTAATTTAATATAAATACTATAATTCTATAAAATAAATATCAAGAATAAAAACTCAAAGAAGATATAAGCACATTTTTAAAATACTCTATTTTAAGGCATTCTATGAAAATCATAATTTGTATATTAAAAAGTAAAATAACCTATATTAGAAAATTATTTTTATAAAATTAATTTAATTATTGGAATAATCACATCAAAATTTTCTAATAACGTTTTATTGAAATCTTCTAAAACACATCATTTTTTAGGAGAATAGTAAAAATATTGTTTTTTCTGTAACTGTTGTGTCTTGAATTACATCATTCATGATATAATTATTACATAAAGATTTATATTACATGATTTTCGACTAAAATGTATTTAACTTGATAAAAATAGAATATAATAAACATTATTTCCAAACCTAAAAACTACTTTCCAAAGTCTAAAGTCAAATGTATTCTTTTGAAAAAAAATCTCATCGTTTCACTTTCCATTTTAATGAACTATATAATTATAATGATAAAGGGTTTTAAATTCATAAAAACAAAATATTTTATTTATTTATGATTAATTATGTAAAAAATATCACTATTATAAGATTTGTCTTGGATATAGAAGTTTATTCAATATTTTAACTCAATAATACCCCTCTCCTCAAGTATAAATTACCCCTCTCCCTCCCCTTAAAAACCCACCCCTACCTAACTTACCAAAACCCAATATCTATAAAAATACTCTCTACAAATACCATATAAACCTAATATGTGTTCTTTAGTAAACCATATCTATTCACCAACGAAGCACAATGCCAAATAATAGAATCAACACTGAGAAAAGGGTATGTTTTTTCAACTCTTTTATCATTTCCTCATATCTTATCCTTTTTACCCAATTAATTTCAAAAAAAATCTTCTAAGATTAATTAGGCAGTATGTTAAAATTCTATTAATGAGGTTAACCTACTTTAAAAAATATATTTTCGAACTATTTATATTATATACCATTGTTACTCCTCCTTTAGATAACATCCCCTATAATGGTTGATTAGCCGCCAATGAGGACGTTTGAAACTTCTTAGCTTATCATCAATATTATGGTTTGTTATAATTAATTAATTATTATATTTAAAATTATTAATATATTTATTTTATTCTTTTGTAATTAATTGTACTTATGTATATATAACCTTGAACAAATATAGCAAAAATAGAGCTAAATGGAAAATTTGTTAGGAAAACATCCTATCAAAACATTTTCATTTAACTAGAGGAATTAAGAAATATAATCCAATTATTTTAATTTATAAATATATATAAAAATGGAAATAGTTAACTTATTTTTCAATTATTTTTAATAAACCTATTTTTATTATTCTGAAGGCAGAAAAGTGAAGGAAAAAAAGGGATTCAAGGTAAGGGGATTCTCAAACACAACTCCTCTTTTTTTGTCTTATCCATATTTCTCATCATTTTCAGTTTGTATAGTCCCATAATATTACATAAATATTATTTCACTATTATTATGTTTTCTTTTCATGGATATACACATTTTATTACTTTCCAAAATGATTGGTAATCCAAATATAATGATTTCCCAGAAAGAATTTTCTTTCTCGAACACATCATTGACTCGTATTACGTTGTTTCATCTTTGCTCAAGAGTGATGATGTTTATGTAAAATATTTTTTCACTTATTAATTTTGGAACTCCAATGTTTATTTATGAAATAATTATTTTTTAAATCATTATGAAACCCATTCCTGTCCATGGGTTATTTCATGACTATGATTGTTATACGTTCTATGTAGCATGCATAATTCTGGTAATTTTATGATATAATGGGTGGGACCATAATTATATAACCCTCTCATGCATTGTTTAATTTGATGTATCTTATAGGAAAATATGTATTATATATGAAATAATTCTATATTTGTTTACAGTGATGATTTTTTTATTAATGCACATATGTTATGTGTAGACATGATGGTGGATTTGTTCACAACAATGTGTCGTTTTTTACCACTATGTTATGATGTTTCATTATTATTCATATTCCAAATTTCTTGATTTTTTCAATTTTTTCCCTTATTATTTTTATGATTATATTATTCTTATGATATAAGGATGTTTATTATGATCAACCATGTACAATTGATTCATAGCGCTATTCTGCCCTTTATTAGGCTTTTAGAACAACCCTTTTATTAATGTATATCCTTAGGTGACTACATTTATGTAAAAAGAAATGAAAGATATATAAGGATAAATAAGTAATTTTTAAATAATTTTTAGGTTTTATTATTTACAATTAATGTATGAGCCAAATTTTTCAAATAATTAAACCATTGGATCCTTGATTCGGATAACTATTGTATTGTTTATCTTAAAAATGATGTAGCAGTCATGTAAGAATATATTGGGTCACTTTAATTTCTATCAGATCTATGGTTTTATTAATTTGTTAAATAGTATTATAGAATGTTGGTGAAAATCCATAGGATAAGTCTAAGTATAGGTAAACATCCTAGAAGCGGTTTTTAGAAGAAAGATAAACAAAGGGATCCAAGAAGATACAATTTAAGACTTAATTTTACCATAGAAATAAATTATTTAATAATTATTTGTTGACTTATGTTTTGTTCAACCCTTTTCTATTTGAGAAATTGGTGGAAACCAGGAGAAACCAAACTAGAAACCTATCTGAGGTAAAGTGCGGTGAATGTCTGAACAACATTTCCCATGCTATGGGAGATGGAGTTCAAAAGTTCAGGGCGATTTTTACCTAGTTTTATTTGGTTATAAAAAATAACCTAAACGACATGGAATTTAAACATTTTTTCAAGAAGGATCACCTAGATAATTATTCTTTTATATGACAATAACCCATGACATTTTTTAAATCATCTGATCCACTTGTCACATAATATCGGTTTAACTCAATAGATAATATATTTTATGTACTCCAATGTTCTGGTAAGGAAAAGGTATCTATATATATTTATTGATTAGATGGAGAGTACAATAATTTATAGTAATTAATAAATAATATGAACCCTAATTATAAAAGTATGTAAATGGGATGGTATTGCTTTAAGATGTTCTTCTATAACAAGTATATCACATAAATTGTTCGAACAAAGTTAGAGAGAGAACTCATAGAGATAAATAAAAATGAGGTTGAATCTATGATGGATTGGAAAGAAATATTTATAAGGATTTCAAGATATTCCCATGGTTTTGTTATCCACAATGATATAAAAGTAGATATATTATTTACTGGTTTAAAACCACAACATTATAATACTCTAGAAATCAAACACTTTTGGATTTATGAAGAAGTAGTTCGTTATGATATCAAATTCGACATAAAGTTTGGTGAATGGTATCATAGTTATGGAGATAATAATAGAATAATTGAGTTTCTAGATGGTGGGTCAAATGAAAAAAGAATGAAATAGGATCCAACCACCCACATGTCAAAAGTGTTGGAAGTGGCATCATGGGAATTTCCTCAAAGGGGTGAAGAAATGCTTTATTTTTAGGAGAGAAGGCCATTATGATCATGAATGTCAAAGAGACATGAAGATATTGAAAGATATGATCGAGGAAAGGAAGGAACATTTTAATGCATCACCTATTTTTCAATGATTCAATTTTAGGGAGATAGGTCATTGTGAAAGACAATGCACTAAATCATGGGTCCTCTTGACAGCCACCAAATCCAAAGGATAAAGTTAAAGTTAATGTAATTAATACTTCTGAAGTGGAGTGTGAATATTAATTCATAGAATGTACCTTACTATTCACTCGAGAATAGAAATAAAATTGATTCTGGTTCTATGTATTCAATAGTTGTGTGATAATTACAACCCAAGTGTTGGAATATTCTCTTATTGGTGTCTATGAAAATAATCCTTCACTTGATGGAATTTGACACTATAATAGGAATAGATTGGATCTCATTAAAAAGAGAACACATCAACTTTTAGAAAAAATTAAATCTCTTTCTATATTTCAAACCATCCCATGATCTTATAAAAATAAAATGAAGATCATGAATCTCCTTTGAAGAATCACTCAATTATGTGGGTTATAATACCTTATGGTGAAGCATACCTTTCCCAAATGGTTAAGTCAAAGTAAATTATCAAACTTTAGGAATTTCATAGTTTTAGGGAATACTATAATGTATTTCCTGAAGATTTACTCGGACTTCCACCAGATCGTGAGGTAGATTTCTCAATAAGGCATATACCCAGATCCACTTCTATCTCAAAATTACTATGTAGGATAGCCCATGTCAAACTGGAGGAGTTAAAGAATCATCTTCAAGAGAATTTGGAAAAGGGTTTCATACAACCTAGTGCATCGCCTTGAGGTTTTCCAGTTATCTTTGTAAAGAAAAGGGATGGATCAATTGGGATGTGTATAGATTACTGAGAGATCAACATGATCATCATAAAGAACAAGTATCCCTTGAAAAGGATTAATGAATTTTCTAATAAACTACAAGGATTTAATTAATTCTCAAAGGTGGATCATCATTATGGATATCATCAGTTAAAGGTGAGGAAGGAATATATTCAGAAGGATCATTTTTATACAAGTTATAGAAATTATGATTTCATAGTGATACCATTAAAACTTACTAATTCCCTGAAATCTTCATGTATTTGATGAATTGAGTCTTTATATACTGCCTAGAAAAAATTTTGATTGTATTTATTAATGGAATTCTCATTTACTCCAAGTAAAAGAAGGAACAATAAGAGCATATAATGATTGTTCTAGAAACATTAATGAAGGAGAAAATGTACTCTAAGTTCGAAAATTGTGACTTTTGGATGAATCAATTCACATTCTTGGGGAACATGATCACAAGTGGGAGAACTTATGTGGATCCTTCAAAGAAAAATTCAATTCAAGAATGTTCTAGACCCACTAGTGTAATGTAAATACATAGTTGTCTTAGCATTTCAGGGTAAGGATGACATTTTGTGATCAATTTATCATGATTTTCATTCCATATAACTATGTTGACATGAAAAGGGGTAAAGTATGTATAGATAAAATATTGTTAGGAAAGATTTAAGGATCTCAAGAAGAGTCCTATCATTGTTCTTGTATTCATAGTATCATTAAGTAAATAAGTTTATGTGATATATAGAGATTCTCTAAAAAAGTTTTAGGTTGTGTACTCATTTATAATGATAAATTTATAGCCTATGACTAAAGATAGTTGAATATCTCTGAGTAGAACTACCCTATGCATTATTTTATGTTAAAAGCTATGATATTTTCATTGAATATTTCATAGAAATTCCACTATGGTGAAAATTGTAGAATATATACAGATCACAAGAATCTAATGTATATATTCACGTAGAAGGAGCTAAATATGAATCAGTAAAGATAATTAGAGATAATCAAGGATTAAGATTTATATATTCCCTGTGATCTAGGAAAGATGAACAATTTTGTTGATTCTCTTAATAGAAAAGACTGTTCTACTATATCCACGATGTGAATTGAGAAAGGCTCTATCTTTTTGTATATAAAAATGATGGATTCTAGAACTCAAATGATAGGTAATACATTCTACCCTTCCCAAATTAATTCTCATCCATATATCAAAGATAATCCTAAGGTATAATGAAGGGGAAGTCTAGAGATTCAAAAATGGGTGAAAGTATAGGATAAACGGAATATTCATGAGTTCCACATCCATAAAAATAGTTTCATTCGATTTGAAAGTTGTATGTCTTTCCTTTATCACCTGAAATAAAGACTGATATATTGGATAATGTGCATTGGTCATCTTTCTCTATCCATCCTAAAAGCACTAATATGTATCAAGATATTCAATATCACCTCTTTTGGGAAAACGTGAATAAGGAGATTGCTGAGTACACCTAAAAGTACTTGGTATATCACCATGTTAAAGTAGAGTGACATAAGTCTAAGGGGATGATGCAACTGTTTCATATAACCTTTTTGAAATGGGATAAAATCCCCATTAACTTTGTCACTATACTCTTAAAGACATCCAAAGGAAACAATGTGATATGGGTTGTGGTGAATCGAATCACTATGACTTCCCCCTTCATCACTATTTAGAAAGATTTATTCTTTGAACAACATTACATGATATATTTAAATGAAGTGTTGATTCTATATGGGGAACCACTTTCAATTATCTCTAATTGTGATCAAAGGTTCACTTATAAATTATGGAGATGTCTTTAACATGCTTTCAATATTGATTTGAATTTAAGCATGGTTCTTCACCCCCAAACTGATGTCCAATTTAAAAGGACTATCCATAAAATCAAGGACATACTGATAGGCTTCTAAATAGAATTTAAAGTAGTATGGGATCAACATCTCCCTTTTTTTGAGTTCTCATAAAAAAAGATTCCACTCAAGTATTCAATTCGATCCATATGAAGCTATGTATGGGAAGTGATGTAGAACTCCTACTTGTTGGGATGAATTTGGAGAATGGTAGCTACTTGGACCTCATCATGTGATATAGATTATAGAGAAGGTTTAATCCATCCAATAACATATAGAAGCTTGTCAGTGTCGGCAAAGGAGCTATGCCGATAACCATCGAAGGGTCTCCGAGTTTGATGTTAGAGACAAAATTTTCCTTTGAATATCTCCATGGAAGAGAGTCATGTGGTTTGGAAATAAATAGAATCTTATCCCTAGGTACACTGTCCCATTTGATATCCTTAATCATATATGAGTAGAGGATTACTAGCTTACATTTCCACCAAATATGACTCAATTTCATGATGTGTTCCATTTATCTCTCTTAATGATGTATATACCTGATCCCTCACTTTTTTTTAAATCAGAACGTGATACAAAATGATAATGACCTCTCGTATGAGGAGCAGTAAGTGAAAATCTTCGATCTTATAGATAAATTATTACAAAATAAGATGACTCACCTTGTTAATGTGATGTGGTGAAACCATAAGTATGAAGAGAAGACATGAGAACCAAAGGAAATAATTAAACAGAAGTACCCTCACCTATTATCATCTAAGAATATGAGTTGAAATTTTGGGGGTGAAATTTCTAGGGGGGGTTATAACAACCTAGAGTTTATAAGTTATATTTTTCCTACAAATAAATGAGTATTATATTATATAATATGGTTTTATTCACATGAAACACCTAGAGAAACCAATAACACTTTATTTCATTAATTTAAATTGTTATATTAGTCATCAATTTAACCCATTAATATTCCAAATATTACAAGGAGATGAAAATTTAAAATAAAAAACTACAATGGGAATTTATGGATCGACCAAATCTGCTAAAATCCTCACCCCCATGGCCAACACTATAAAAATTAAACTAAATAATTATAAACCAATCGAATTATTAGAAATTGAAAAATATATACCCTTGTTATGAATTATACTAAATGTTTAATTATGGAATGAAATGGTATTTATATGAAGTAATATGAATGTTGGAATAGTAACCTAACTATTAGGGAGAGTAACTTGACCATTGAGAATAGTAGAATGGTCTTCAAAATAGTAATTTGACCTCAAAATAATTAAATATAATATAATTAATATTTTTCATGAGTAATTTAAGTAAATATAAAAATTATAATTCCATAAAATCAATATCAATATTAAAGAACTCAAATAAGTTATAAGCACATTTTTAATAATCATTAATTTATGGTATTTCATAAAAATTATAATATTTATATTAAACATTCAAATTAACTATAATAAATAATAATTTTGATAAAATTAATGTAATTTTTGAAATCATCCTGTCTGAATTTTCTAATTTTTATTTTTTTGTAATTTTCTAAAAAACATCAATTTTTAGTTGAATAGGAAAATACAGTTTTTCCCATAACGGGTGTATCTTGAATTACATCAATCGGGATGTAATAATTACCTAATCATTTATAGAACTACATTTCCAAAGAAAAAAAATTATTTTATAGATACATTATTTATATGAAATTAACATTATTTCCAAACCTAAAAAATACTTTCCAAACTCAAAAGTCAAAAGTATTCCTTAAAAACTCATTTTTGAACTTTCCTATTAAATAGACTATTTAATTAAAATTATTATGGGGTTTAATTTCCTAAAATAATTATATTTTTTTATTTATGATTAATTATTTAAAAAATATCACAATTACAAGTTTTATCTTGGATATAGTAATTTATTCAATAATTTAACTCAAAAAAAACCCCTCTCCTGAAGTATAAATAACCCCTCTCCCTCCCCTTGAAAAAACACTCCTCCCATACTTTCCAAATCCCAGTCTGTACCTGAGTACTCTCTCTTAATCCCTTTTGAGCATTGGGGATATTTTTGAGTAAAAAGACTCCATTAATCAAGGAATTCTAGTGTCGTAAAAGAGAAGCAACACTGAGAAAAGAGTAAGTTTTTATCATCTCTTCTCCCATTTTCCTCCTCTCTTCTATTTTTTTAAAAATTTCATTGAAAAAAAATTAATATATGTTAAAATAGGATGTGTTTTAACATTATATTATTGATGTTAACCTACATAAAAAATTATATTTTAAGTATTTATATTTTATACCTCTCTTTCTCCTCCTTTGGACAATGTTCCCAATAGTGGTTAGTTAACAGCCAATGAGGACATTTCCAGCTTCTTTACATATTTCCATCATTATTGATGGTTATAATAAATTACTTATGATATAAAAAATATTAAATATTTTTTATTTATGATTATATAATTAATTATACTTATCTATATATGACATTAAACAAAAATAGTGAAAATGATATAAAATGGAAAAATTTTAAGGAAAACATGATTTAAAAATGTTTTCCATTTTAATAAGGGAATTTATAAATATACTAAAATGATTATAAATATAAATAGTTAAAAAATTAATAATTCACTTCTGGTTCAATTTTTTAATAAACCAATGTTTACTATTCTAGAGGTTTAAATGTGATGAAATAAAGAGGGATTTATGGTAAGGGGTTCTAAAACCTGATTCCTTTTTCTTTAGGTTATATATATTTCTCAAAATGTTTAGTATGTATGTTCCACTAATATTACTTAAATATTTATTCACTATTCAGCCCTTTTATTTTCAAGGATATACATGTTTTCCACCTTGTTAAAGTGATTTTAAGCCAAATAATTAAATTTTTCAAAAATCAATTTCTTTCCCAAACTCATCCTTGACTCGTCTTGAGTTACTACTTATTCGATCATGAAGGATGATGTTTTTGAAAAATAAGTTTGTCCTTATTAATTTTGTAACCCTAGTGTTTATTATTGAAATTATGCTTTATGAAATCTATATAAAACCCATTCCTTTCCATGGTTTTTTTCATAGCTATTATAGTTATACATTCTATGTTCTTGCATGATTATGATCATTTTATAATGTGAGGGGTGTGCCTTGAATTATATATTACTCAAATAAATTTGTTATTTTTATGTATCTCATGATATTATATGTATTATCTCTTAACATGATTCTAGACTTTTTCATAGTGATGATCTTATGATTTATGCACATATGTTATGGGTGGACATGATGTAGATTTATTCACAATAATGTGTGGTTTTTGACCACTATGTTACGTTGTTTCATTATTATGAATATTCCACATTACAAGACATTATAAAATGATTAACTAGTGATGTCGATGATGTAATCATACTTAATATATAATGATATTGAGTATGCTCACCCATGTATTATTGACCCATTTCCCTTATTCCTCCCCTTACTAGGCTTTTATCTCACCCTGTTCTTTGATGTATATCCACTAGTTACTATACATAATTATCAGGTAATAAGATATTTATAAGGATAATTAAGAATATTTTAAATAATTCTTAAGTTTTATTATGTATAATTTATGTATGAGCTAATTCTCCCAAGAAATTAATCCTTTGGATCATGGATTTGTATCACTATTATATTGTTTATCTTAAAAATGTTTCAATATTCATGTAATAAAATATTAGATTGATATAATTTGGATCCAAGATTGTATTACTATTATTATTTTTATCTTAAAAATGATATAATATACATGTAAGAAAATTTTGGTTGACAATAGTTGGTATCATAGCACAGTTTAATTAATTTGGTAATTATGATTAGAAAATGTTAGTGGAAACCATAAGTATAAGTATTTTTATAGGTAAACATGATAGAAGAATAAATTTAGAATATGGATAAACCTAGGGATCCCATAAGATATTATTTTAGATTTAATTTATATATAATAATAAATTAAATATTCATGAATTGTTGACTTATGCTTTCTTAAAACCATTTATATTCTAGAAAATGGTGGGAACTAGAAAAAACCAAACCAAAAACCTATATGGGGGACAATTCAATGATCTTCTAAATGATATCCCCAATTCCATGGGAGGTGGAGTTCAAAACTTTATAGTGGTGCTTACCCAGTTGTCTCTAGATATTATTAATAACCTGAATCATATGGAACATCCAACTTCACCCAAGAAGGATAAACTAGATATCGAGTCTTTTTTATGGTAATGGACACCAGTATTCAGTGGGTCTTCTAATCCACTTGTAAATGAATAGTTGGTTAAATCAATGGATAATATCTTTTATATGCTCTACTATTATAAGAAAGAGAAGGTGAATATGATTATCTATTTTTTAGATGTAGAGGTTGATCAATATTTTTTGTTGATAAAGAACACCAAGATGAAGGAGGAAATGGAAGAGATGAAGTGGTAAGATTTTAAGAAAAGTTTTCTTAACAAGTATTTCTCTTTAATTATACGAAAAAATATAGAGATATAATCCCTAGTTCTTAAGAAAGAGGAGGGAAAATAAGTCATGGATTATGAGGTAAACTTCACAAGGATTTAGAGATGCACTGTGTTTTTTTTCAATGGTGATAGAGAATGGATATATTCTTTAACATTTTAAAACCACACCTCCAAAATGATCTAGTTATCTAAGAAATTGGGAGTTACAAAGAAGTAGTTTGATGTGATCTCAAAGTAGAGATGGATTTTGGTTAATGGTCCTATAGTTATGGAGTTAAGAAATGAAATATGGAATTTTATACTAGTAGTTAAAATGTGAAAGGAGGAAAGAAGATAAAACTACCCATGTGTCAAAAATGTGGGAAGAAACATCATTGTAATTTCCTCAAAGGGAAATGGAAATGGTTCATGTGTGGGAGATAATGACACCAAACTCAAAAATGTTGAAGAGATATAAAAAATCCAACCATTGTGATGGATTAAAGTACGGAAACACCCATGTATCAATTATTCAATTATAAGGAGTAAGGGAACTATGAAATCTAATGAACTAAACCATGGTTCATTGAGGCTAATCCACATCATCAACCACTAAAGCTGATATAGTAAGGGAAATCCTATGACTTAACCACATCTATGGTAGAACATAAAAATGAATTATTACAAGGTGAAATTACTATTCACTAACGAATGGTAAAGGTTTTATTAAATTATAATTCTATGCATTCCTTTGTATCCATCAGGTTTGTTAGAACTGATGAATCAAAACCCTGATACCTTGAAGTAGATATATCTATAAAAATAGATAGAGGTACGATCAATTCAACCCAAGGGTTGGACTCTTTTTCTATACTGTATCTAAGAAGATTCTTCCAATGAATCTTTTAATCCTTCCATTAGATTATTTTTCTGCTATAATGGTAATTTATTAGATCTTATTATATAGAGCGCACGTCAATTATTGAGAAAAGAAAATATCTTTTCATATTATGAATTATCCCATGATCCTGTAAAAATAAAAGGAATATTTTCAATCTCTTTTGGATAATCCCTCGATGGTGTGGTTGATAATACAAAATAAAGAAACATACCTTTTTCCAAATTGTTGAATCAAATGAAAGAATCAAACTTGGGGAAATACCCATTATTATTGAATACACTGATGTATTTCCCAAAGAGTTTCTTATAATTCCAGTATATCATGAGGTAGAGTTATTAATATAGCTTATACCCAAAGCCACTCATATATATAAATGACCATATATGATGGCCTTGATCAATTTAGAAGAGTTAATGAAGTATATGTAAGATAATTTGGATAAAGGGTTAATACTCTATAGTGAATCTCCTTGTGGTTCTCAAATTCTCTTTGTAAATAAAAAGGATGGAAAATAAGGTTGTGTATCGATTATTGGGAGCACAAAAAGATCACCATAAAGAAAAATTATCCCTTTCTAAGGATTTATGACATGTTCTATCAACTATATAGAGATATGTACTTCTCAAAAGTGGGTATTTGCTTGGGATATCATTAACTGAAGGTAAATAAGAAAGAAATTTAGAATACATCCTTTCATATAAGTTATAGACATTGTGAGTTCATAATGATTCCCTTAATACTTACTAATTCTCTATCAATATTATTAAACATGATTAATAGAGTATTTATATATTACCTTGAAAAAAATTGGCAGTATTTATCAAATATATTCTCACTTACTCCAAGATAAAGGGGGATTATGAAGTGCATCTTATGATTTTTTAGTGACATTATGGAAATATAAAATAAATGATAAGTTCATAATGTTTGAATTATGGATAATTAATTTCAAATTCTTGGGGAACTTGATCACAAGTGAGAGAATTTTTTGGACCCCTTATAGAAAAATGAATTTAAGTAATTGTTTAAACCCACTAGTGTCATGGAAATCTATAGTTATCTTAGCTTAGTAGGGTTCTTATGACATTTTTTTAGATTTATCACAATTTTTTATCCTGAAAACTATGTTAACATAGAAATGGGTAAAGTATTTTTGGATGGAATAATGTGAGTAAATATTTAAGGATCTTAAGAAGAGGTCAATCGCTATACACGTGCTCATACTACCATCAAGTGGAGAAAGTTTTATGATATACATTGATGCTTAAAAGAAAGCCTTGTTTTGTCTACCCATTAATAATGATAAATTGATAGCCTATGGCTCATGAAAACTAGATATCCATGAGAAGAAATTCTCAAAACATGATCAAGAGTTAGAAGTTGTGATATTTTCTTTAAAGATTTTATAGCACTACATCAACAGTGAGAAGTTTGAAATATATATAGATTACAGGAGTCCAAAGTATATATTCACATATATTGATATATATCATAAAATATGGGTATATTGGATAATGGACTATGATTTATCTATTAAGAGCCTTCTAGTAATTGGGAACAAGGTAGCTCATACTCTTAGCTAAAAATAACCTACTACTCTATCCATTGGGAAAATTGAGAAAGACCCAATCTTCAGGGGAATTCCAAGAATGGATATAGAAATCATAATGGATAGGAATAAATCCCAACTTTCCCAAATTATTTCTCAACAATCAATCCAATAGATGATCAAGGAGGCATAAAGGGATGATCAAGAGATTCAAAATAGGGTGAAAGTATTAATGGACAGGAAACTTTATGAATTTCATATTGATGATGGTGGTGTAATTTGGTTTGGAGCTAGGCTTTGTGTTCCTTCATCACCTATGTTAAAGAACCAGATATTGGATAATGCACATAACTCATATTTCTCCATCCTTCCTAAAAGTTATAATATGTACCATGATCTTTTAGGGAACTTCTAGTGGGACAATATATAGAAGGAGATCACCGAGTAAACCATAAATTTCATGGTATGTCGGTATGTCAAAGAAGAGTGACATAAGTCCAAGGGTATGATGCAACTATTGCCTATACCCATGTGGAAATGGGATAAAATCACCATGTACGTTTTCACTAATCTCCTAAATGCATCTAAAAGAAACAATTTTATATAGGTTGTAGTGAATTGATTCACCAATACTTCCCACTTCATCGCTATTTTGGAAGATTTATCATTTTTGATGAACTTTCCAAGATATATGTAAATAAAGTATTGTGGTTGAATGGGGAACCACTTTCAATCATCTCTGATCATGATCCAAAGTTAACATCTAAATTCTAGAGATATCTTCAACATTCTCTGAATACTGAATTTAATTTTAGAAATTCCTATCACCCCCAAACTAATGGTCAATCTGAAAGGACTATTCAAAAACATGAGGACGTACTGAGTTTCCTACTAAATGGAATTTAAAGGATGATGGGATCAAATTATCCCATTATTTGAGTTCTTATACAATAACAGATTCTATAAAAGTATTCAAATAGATCCATATAAATCTATTTATTGGAAGAGATGTAGAACTCCTACCTATTAGGGTGATGTCGGAGAATGAAAGCCACTTGGACCTGATCATCTACAAGAGATAATAGGGAAATTTCAAGCTAACCAACAACATATATAATATACTAAGAGTCAAATGAAGATCTATTCTAACATCCATTAAATGGGATTTTAGTTTGATGTTGGAGAAAAACAATCTTTGGAATATCACTATGGAAGAGATCCATCTGGTTTGGAAAGAAATGGATGCTTATCCCTTCATAAATTAGACCCTTTGAAATCCTTGTTTGCATAGAAGTAGTTTCTTATCATCTTGCACTTCAACCTATTATGGATTCATGATTTGCTCTATGTATCCCTCATGAGTAAGTACATACTTGATCCCTCACACATAAAAATTATTAAGGTGGAACAACTAGAGAATGGTCTATCATATGAGCATAATTCGGTGAAGATCTTGGACCACAGAGACAAAATTCTACACAACAAGACAGCTCACCCTGTAAAAGTTTTGTCGTGAAACCATAGATAAGAATATGTGACATGGGAACCAGAGGAAAATATGAAATAGAAGTACCCTCACCTATTTTCAACCAATAATATGAGTTAAAATTTTGGGGATGAAATTTCTAAATGGTGGAAAATTTAACATTTCATATTTTATAAATGATATTTGTTTCATGAAATTAATGTGTGTTATATTATATTATATATAATTATACACATATAGTACATAATGAAATAAAAAATAATATATTTCATTAATAAATATCATTACATTAATCAACAATAAAATCCATGAAAATTCTAAATATCACAATTGAAAAAAAAAATTAATAAAAGTATTTTGGGAAACGTCATATACTTCAAATCTACTATAAACACCACCCTCATGGACAACACTATAGAAATGAACTGAAATATTAGAAAACCAAGCAACATGTTATAAAATTAAAATATAGAATAATAGGAAGAATAATAGTGAATTTTAAATGAATTAATAAATTAATATTTATAGGAAGTAATATGACTATTTGTATTTTAATATGATATTTGGAATAGTAACCAAGCTATTAGTAATAATAACCTAACTATTGGGAATAGTAACCTAACCATTGGAATAGTAATCTAATCTCAAAATAATAAAATTTAATATTAATAATATTTATTATGAATAATTTAATTAAATATAAATATTATAATTCTATAAATTAGATATGATAATTAAAAACTCAACGAAAATATAAGCACACTATTAATAAACTGTATTTTAAGGTAATTCATAAGAGCAATGATTATTATATTAGAAATAAAAATAAACAATGTTAGAAAATTATTTTGATAAAATTAATTTCATTTATTAAATTAGAATGTTGACATTTTATAAGGGTTGTCTTTTAGTAATTTTCTTGAAATACTTTAATTTTTTTATGAATAGTAAATATAGTTTTTTCATAAATAGTGTATTTTAAATGACATCATTAATGATTTAATAATGAACTAACAAATTTTATAAAAGTTTTATCAATAAAAAAATCTTAAATATTATAAATTAATCATTTAAATTCAATAATTTTTTTTTCTAAACATAAAATTTATTTTCCAAAGTATAAAGTCTAAAGTATTCCATAAAAAAAATTAATTTTTTCCACATTCCTTTTTAATACACTATTTAAGTCAAAATATAAAGTTGTATAAAGTCCCAAAAACATTATATTTTATCGATATATGATCCATTATGTCATTAATTACACCATTATAATGTTTTCTTTGGATATAGTATTTTATTTAATATTGTATTCTAAAAATACTGATCTCTTGTAGTATAAATAAATATACCCTAGAAATAATGTTCTTCCCTCACATACCAAAACTAATCCTCTACCCAAATATAATATATTAGTCCTCCTATAATCCTTTCAGATGTTCTAGAGTAATCATACTTCAATCTTTCATAAAGTTAAGGGTCATATATTAGGAACCACTTCAAGAAAGAGATAATGTCATTTCATCCTATTATTTCATTTTCAATTAATAATTTCATATCATCCTTATATTTTATTATAAATCCTTCTTAAACAAATTATAAATTATGATAACATGATCTTGATAATTTTAATATACTATAAAAATTTTATAATAATATATTATTCATCCCATGCCTCCTCTTTGGATAGTGTCTCATTAACAGTCAATGAGGACATTGTTAATTCTTTCTTTATCACTAATCATAGGTATGGTTATAATAAATTATTTATAATATATAAATGTGTAAGTATATTTATTTTATTCTTATGGAATTAATTATTATTCTATATAAATTACCTTAAACAAAATAGAGAATTTGAAACAAAACAGGAAATTTTTATGGAATGTGTCATATAAAAACATTTCCCTTTAGCAATGGTAATTAAGAAATATAATATAATGATTATAATTGATAAATAGTGATGAATATTTTAATAATTAACTTTTATTTCCATGTTTAGTGAACCTATATATATTATTCAGGTGTCAAAAAAGTGATGAATTAAATTTGGATTTAAGGTAAGGGGATTCTCAAACTCAAACTCTTTCTTTTGGGTTATCTCCTACTTAAAATTTATTTTATTATAGTGTTATTATAATATCCAAAATATATCCTTTCAAAATTATTTATCGTTTATTTTAGGAAAATTTATTTTCCTAACCCTTCAAAACAATTTCTATGATATTTATAATGCCTTTCCAAAAAGGATTCAATTTCCAAACCATCTCTTGAATCATTTGGAGGTGTTTCTACTTTTGAAGAAGAAAATGATATATTATTACAAAGTATAATCTCCCATATTTATTTTTAATTCCTAATGTTAATTTCATGAGTTATGATATGTGAAATAATTTACAAAACTCATTCGTTTTCATGTGTTATTTTATGACAATGATTGTTATCCTTCCATATATCATTCATGATTATGGACATTTTATGATGTGTTAGATGGGCATAGAAATATATATCCCTAAAATGAATTGGTTACTGTGATATATTTCATGATATAATATTTATTATTAATGAACATTATTATATATTTATTCCCAATTATGTTGTTATGATTTATACACATATGTTATGTGTGAACATGATTATAGATTCGTTCATAACTATGTGTTTTATTTAAATAATATGTTATGATGTTTCATTATTTTCCATATTCCACATTAAATTCCTTTATCAAATGTTTCCCTCATTATTATGATGATTATCCTATGTTTATTACATGATGCTGCTAATTATGATCACCCATGTAATATTGATTCATGTCCCTTATTCCTCCTCTTACAAGGATTTTAGATGACCCCTTTATTTCATATATATCCTTAGGTGAATAAATTAACTAAGAAAATCATGATAGCCTTATAAATACAAATAATTTCAATTTAAATAATGTTTAAGTTTTGTTAAGTGAAATTAATGTGTGAGCCAAATTTTCCCAAGACACTAAACCTTTGAAACTTGGATCGTATTACTATTTTTTGGTTTTTCATAAAAATTATATAATGGTATTATAAGAAAAATTTGGGTCTCTATATTTATGGGTGAAAACATAAGAAAAAACCAAATCCAAAAACATATTCAAATGTAGTGGTGGAAGAAAAAACAATAACACTAGAAAATGTTGAAGAAAAAGTGAAAATCTAAGCATAGATATCAAAAATAAAAAGTCAAATCACTAAAAAGATATGAATTCAAAATGTGAAATATTAAAGTGATTATAAAATGTTAATGTGGGGGGGGGGGTTATATAATTAAGAAAAATCCAAAATCAATGAACAAGAAGGATGGTTTAAAAAGAAGTAGAGAGATTGAAAATATATGAATAATCAAAAAAAGTAAAAACAATACCATAATGGATAATCTAAAAGAAAAATAAAAATAATTAATAAACATATAAGCCATAATACATGATAAAAAGTATAAGAATAAATTTAATTATAAAATAGAAAGTAAAATAAAGGTTTGATTTAAAAGTAAAAGGATAACTAGAATAAAATATAAAATATAAAACAATAATCCAGAAGAAGAAGAATGAGAAGAAACAAGTCAAAAAAAAATTTGAATATAGTGTCGATATAGTAAATAGAAGGTAATGTATAATAAAAAACTAAAATTTATAAGTAGAATATCAAATGTTTATTTTAAGCATTATAAAGAATGTATTTTTTCGACATAAAAATAAAAATATAATAGAAGTAAAATAGTAAGGAAAATTTTGAAGAAATTATTTAGAATAATTATAAAAAAACAAGACATACCAAAATATTATGTAGAATCATAATCTATAAGTGAGAAGATAAAAGAAAGAATCGAAATTAGAAGTAGGAATAAATGAAAAATCTTGAAGCCTCTAAAATAAAAGAAAAATCTGAGAATAAAAACTGTGGTTGGAAATAAAAAATGAATCCAATATAAATATAAAAAATATATAAAAAAATTGAAAAAAAATTATACAATACAATAAGTACAATAAAATGATAAAATTAAAAAGCCAAAATCATGAAATATAATAATAATAAATAAGTAATAACAAAATGTAAAATGATTAAATAAATAAAAACAAAAATTTCTTAGCTAGATACTGGAAGTATTAGATGAAAAAACATTAAACATTATAAAAAACTCGATTTAATAGCTAAACCAATTGCCAAAGGCACCATCCAAGAGAATAGTTCCTTAGAAATATAAATAAAAGTTATAAGAGAAATAAATTTTAGAAAGAAAAAAATAAAAATATTAGCATAGAATCAAGTATAAACATAAGACAAATCAAAATAAGTAATACCAAAATCAAAATTCCAAAAACTCAAAGTCATAATATAGAAATGGAAATAGATTAATAAATAGGAGAATAAATAGTTGAAAAAAATAAGTTGAAAAAAATAAATAGATTCATAAATAAATGAAAAAAATAAAGGAAAAAAGAAAATGAAAATAAAAAATAAAAAATTCCAAAAAAATGAAATAATACACGTAGTATTTGAATCTTAAGTGACTAATAAGAAATAATTAATTGTTTAATACGAAAAAGTAGAATATAGATACTAGAGTATTAAAAGAAGTGAAATTAAATATTATAGAAGAAGTAATTGTAGAAATAGAATAAAATATATAAGTTAAACCCAAAAGAATAAACATAAGCTATAAACATGGCCATATTAGCCGAAGGAATAATATAAAGAAAAGTAAGTAAGAGTAAAAGTCAAAATCAATACCTAGAAATAAAATCAAATGATAAATATTCACTGACTAGAAAAGATTCTAGGATTATCATGGAATCATTTGAAAGTGATTTCTAAATAATTTTTGACATGTGTTAATAGATATAACACTAATCTAATGTGAGTTTATCTCATAATCTAAGGTGGTTTTTTAGTTATTAACTCATTAAAAAATATTTTTAAATACTTTTAAGTCTAATAAAACTATTTTTTATCCTTCTAACCACACAACATGTTATATTAATATGAAAAATATCCATACATGTCAAAAATTATTAAAAAATGAATATATTTTGATTTCACAAAAATTAGAGGTTGTTTTCTATGTTTTACCCCTTTCACATATGTTTTTTGACTTTAAAAGAAACAAAAATGATCATTAGTTAACTTTGGGAAAATTTACTATCAGATTGACACATGTTCTATTGCAACATATAAAAAATTAAATGATTGTTGTTTTCTTATGATTTAAACATAATATGAGAACTTTTCTATATTTTTACACATTAAAACTTTTAATTTGATTTCTAAATCAATAAAAATACACTTTTGGTCATTTAGAATAAACCAAAAGTCATATTTATGTGTGATGAGTTACTACAAGACATAAATTAAATTCCCTATGTTTTTATATGATATAATGACAATATAATGTTTTTAATACTATAAAACACATATGCATGTTTTTAATGAATTCTAAATATAATAAAACTATATTTTCGGTCATTATGAGCATGATTCATGTTATATTAACTCACGATATATTTATATGTATCATAAATATTCATGGAAATCCAAACTCATTTGATTGTATTTGAACCCCTTTAATAATATTGAGAAATCTAAACAAGACTTTCGATCCAAATAAGAAATTTGGTTGTCAGATTAATGTGTAGTTGATTTTCCAAAATTAAAAATTACTCAAATATCATTTTCCTAAGTTTCCAAAAAATATGATCTCATTTTCTTGGTTTTTAACAAACTTTTTCTAAAATTGTTTCAATATAAGTAGAATACGGTTAGAAAAGTGGAATATTAGTATTTAATGAAAAGGTGTTATCATAATGAATCAAAGATTGAGTAAAAATCATTCCAAAATCAGGGATTATGTGTCACAACTCCAAAAAATGGGTTTAATATCTTCCAACAGCAACAATCTACTTCAGAATTGGAAATGTTTAAAGAATCATAATTATTACTTTACTAAGAAACTATTTCTTCTCAATGTAAGTGAAAAGGTATGGATGTATTTTTCTGATCCATTCTATAACCAATCAAAATTACATATTAATAACTCTTAATAATAAACTCATATCTAGAAGAATTGAAAAGTCCAAGTTAGACTATTAGATTATAAAAAAAATTAGTTTTACATTTAAAAGTGAGGATTAATAAATTTCACCCTTCCCCACAAGATTCATCTTGAACAAAAGTTATGGTGATTCCCTATGGTGGCCCAGCCAGTATAGACCACTAAATGTGGCATCATCTATGTGGGTCCTATTAGGGTCAGAAATCCCACCATCCCTCCCAGTAATAAGTAGAATTGTGTCATTTCTAGCACATTAACCCAAGTTTACTAGGAATGAATCAGCAACCCCCAACAATTAACCTATAGTCTATTATAATGTTAATATAAAAACACACTTTTGGTTAACTAAAAAAATAAAGTGTACTATGATTCATCAAACCAAGGATCATGAAGATGTAATTTTTGAAAAAGTATAGAAACCTCGTTCTAATGGAATTGTTGGTTTTCTCGACTTCATTAGCATAACCAATAATTACTAATATCATCGTATCATGTAGGGTAAGTTTAAATATTTTATAATCCTTCAACCTTTATCTTTATGAAAATTGATTTTAATTATGATTAATTAAATTAAAAAAATAATTTGAATTTATATTATGATCTCACATAAAATATTAAATTTCATGAGTTAATTGAAAATTAAAAGGTTTGCTAATCATATATCATATGATTCATCTTTATTCTTTACAATGATCCAAGCACCATTACCCCATTAAATGGTCTCCTAAGTGTTTGAAACTAAAAATTTATAAATTTCATTCCCAAAAAACACATTTCTATAACCAATACTACAAAGATAATTTTTAATTATTATATATAATTTTAAAAATATTTTAATTTTTCTTTCAAAATCTATTTTTCATTATAATGTTAATTATTAAAATAAAGTAATTTTATTAATATAAACAAACATGTTTTAAATTAATAAAAACTAATATCACCTAAAATAAATCTTTTCTCTAGGTGATCATAAATACATTAGAAAATTAGTGCTAAATAGAAGAAAATATATTAGTAATAAATAAAAGGGAAAATCAATTGAAAATAATTGGCCTGAAAATTGAAGTGGGAATAGAGATACTGTTATTATCAAATATACTATATGAGGAAAACAATAAAAGTTTTAAGGAAAAATTATAATAAATAAACAAGAGTTTAAAAAATATTTGAAAATGGAATATATATATATATATATATGCACTAGCATAAGATAAACATGATGAAAATTCAATTTCATAATCTATGATAAGAGAAATGGAAGAACCTGTAGGAAAAGTATAAAAGAAGAAGTGGAAGTGGGATGGGAAGATGAAGTAGAGATAGAAACTTTAATAAAATATAAAGAAATAATATAAGAAAAAAATGAAATCTGAAAACATAATCAAAATTTGAGGTAGTGGAAAAATAATAACACTGGAAAAAATTAAAGGAAATTTGAATCTAATAAAAAATATATCATAAACAAAAAAGTGAAATTAGCTACCATAGATGAAGCTAAAATATGAAATTTGACATGAGGATTGAATATAGAACTAGAGGAAAATTAGAAGTAGTTGATGAAGCATAATATAAAATATATAAACAAGTAGGATCTAGAAATTAGTTAAGAGAATGAAAATGGATGAAGAAATAGAAAAAAAAATATAAAATTTAGAAGGTAGAGTATAATAGGAAAATAAAAAGTAATCATAAATGTATAAGTCTAATACATAATCAAAAGTAAAAGTAAAATTTATATGTAGAAACAAAAAAAAAATTAGTGGAATGATTTTATATAAGACTAGAATGAGAAATAAGATCAAATTTTAAATAAAAACTATAATCCAGATGCCAAATGAGATGGGATAAGCAAAACCAATTATGAATATAGATCCAAAAGACTAAATAGAAAGTGAATTACAATCCAAATTCCAAAAGTTAAAATAATAATCTCAAAAAATGAGTTGAATTAGAATAATAATGTACTAGATGGATATAAAACTAAAAACAATGTCTTACATAAAAAATATGAATTAGAATTATAGGAATATGAAAATGTTGAATAAATTGGGTAGAATAATTATATAGGTAAAAGAAATATCAAATTTTATAAGTAGTAGAATAATCTAGAAGATCGAATAAAAAATATAGGAGAAACAAATCATAAGTAAGATTAATGGAAAAAAATAGAATAAGCTAAAGTAAATGAAAAATAAACTGGAATAAAATTAGAATAACAAACAATAAAATAATCCAATAAAAAAATTAAAAGTAAATAAAATAATAAAAAATAAGGAAAAGAAAAGGTACAATTTGAAATCATAAATCAAGAAGCAAAAGAAAAATAAATAATTCAAAAGAAAAATAAAAAAAAATGAATAAGAAATAAAAAATAAAAGGTAGAATCTGGAAGCCTTGGATTTAGAAATAATAAACAAAGGAATAAATAGAAGTGAATGTTAAACCAATGACTAGAGGCACAGGCCAAGAGAATAATTCCTAAGAAATAGAAACAGAACTAATAGGGGGGAAATTTCTAATAAAAAACATAAGTAATAACATAAACATAATTATAAATATAAGATAAATAAAAATAAGTGAAACCAAAATCATAAATCCAAAAGATTGAAGTTAGAATCTATAAATGGAAGTAAATACATAATTAATTGAAAAAATAGTTAAAAAAATTGTGTAATAAAAAACATAACAATTAATAATAAAATAATATATAAACAGAAATTAAATAAAAATGAAGATAAAGAATACATAATCTAAAATAAGAAAGGTTATGAATCTAAAATTATTAGTTTAATCTAAAGTAGGTAAGAATCCATAGGTAGTATTTGAATCTGAATTAGGAGTTTAAGATATGAAATATAGTCATAAAAGAAGTCAAAGCTGGTGTTAGAGAAGAATTAATGGTATATATAGAAAAAATTCAAGTTTAATACAAAAGAAGAAAAATAATCCACAAACATGAGCATATTAGTCGAAGGAATACAGTTAAGAAAAATAAGTAAAAGTATAAGTCATATGAAGTACCTTTAAGTAGAAGCTGATGTAAATGTGTCAAAACCTTGGAAACTATTCCATATTATGGTCAAATAAGTGGAAAATAATTTTCAAATAATTCTTAACATGCAGAGACACACGGCCCATTAATCTCTCATGTAGTGAGCTCAAAATATGAGGTCATTTATTAGGTATTGATACCTTGAAACATGTTTTTATAGGTTTTCATGTTAATAAAACTTTTTTTTCAATCATTTTGGTCACACTGCATGTTGTATTGATGTAGGGTCTATTAATTTAGATCAATAATTAATCATTGACTATTATCATATGATTCCACAAAAATTTGTCTTTATTTTCTATGTTTTAAACAATTTAAAAATATTTTTCACTTTTAAATAAATAAAAATCTGTTTTTGTTCATTTTGGGAAAATCACATTTCTGATTCATGTGGGGATATTATAACATGAAAAATTTTAAATGATTATCCTATTCTTATGATTTAACTACAATCCTATGTATTTCTATTGTTTTTCACCCATGGACATGTGTTTTTTGACTTTTAAATCAATAAAAACACTTATGCTCATTTCAAACAAACCCTAGGTTATATTGATGTTCAGTATTTTCCTACATGTCAAAAATAAAATGATACACATTTTTCTTTTATTTAAAAATAATCTAAGTTCATTTTCAAGGTTATGATCCTTATAAAAAAATCAATAGTATAATGTTTTATTAGAGTGATGCTTCATGCTATACTAAAAAATTGAAACTTCACCTAGGATGTTACAAATTCTTGAATTACTTTTCTTACACATTCTACAACCTATGAAATCTACATCTTAATAACACTTATGAATAAACTCAGATCCATAAGAATAAAAAATTCCAAGAATGAAGATATTATTCTATACAAGTTTAGTTTTACATTTCATTTTGAGGATCAATAGGTTTTACCCCTCCCCCCAAGATTCCTCTTACTCGATTGTTCCAAAAATTCCCCCAAGTAGCCCATCTAATAAAGATAACTAAAAGTGGCTTCATCTATGTGGTTATAGTCAGGATCAGTAGTCCCACTAACCCTCCCTATAATTGGAAGAAGTGTGCTTCCCATAACACTCCACCCCGAGTTTCCTAGGAATGCATGTGTAACCCCCACCAACTAATCTATAGTATATTAGAAAGTTAACTTAAAAAACACTTCAAGTTAAATTAAAAATTTACTCTAATATGTAGTAGATAATGAAAACGATAATAGTTGGATAGAAAAATTAAAAAAATAAAGAATAGATAGAAACCAAAATTGAAAAATTGTATGCTTGTGTAGATACATAAAATGAACTTGATGAGAATTTAGTTACCAAATCTAGACGATGAGTAAGTGAAAAAACAGTTAAATTGTTTTGATTGAATTAGTGAAAGTGGATGGTTAAGTCAAAGTAGACAAAAAATAATTAGTAAAATATGAATCAAGAAAATAAGTAAAAAAATCCCATTAAATATTTAAAAATATTGGTAGAAGAAGAAAAAAATAACACTAGAAAAATTTGAATCAAAGGTGAAACTCAAAACATAGATATCATAAATCCAATATTAATGAACCAACTATAAATAAATCCAAAAATGTGAAATTGAAGATCAAATGTGGATATGGGGGAAAATTAGAACCTGATGATAAAGTGGAATCCAAAGTCTATACAAAGAATTAGGTGAAATAAGGCATTATAGTGATTGAAAATAAAAGAAAAAACAAAAGGCAAATGTTGAAACAAAATCTAGTGGTAGAATATAAAAAATCATAAGTAGGGATAAATTCAGGTCACAATATATGATCAAAAGTTAAAGAAGAATTTGAAGTAGAAACAATGCAAATATTAAAATAAATATTTGATATAAAAGTAAATGGATATCTAAAACAAGACTTCAAATAAAAAACCATAATCTATAAGTAGATGGATAAAGAATAAGTAAAATCCAATTGTGAATATAGTTCCAAAAGTGAAAATAGTAAAGGTGAAGAAAAATCCAAAGTCCAAAAATCAAAAGTGAAGCTTAAAAGAGGATTGTAAGTATAAGAAAAAATGTATTAGTTGGATATAATAATAAAATTAAAAGTATTAAAAAAAGGAATAATATATATGTACAATAATAAGGAAAAGTTGAAGACGCTAGATAAAATAATTCTAGAAAAAAAATGAAGATCCAAAGTTAAAAGTAAGACCATAATCTAGAATATAGAAGATATAAGATAAACGTATAATAAAAAGTAGAAGTAAATAAAAAATAAAGATCGGAATAAATTAAAAGAAAAAACTAGAATAAAATTTTTAAGAAGAAACAAAAAATAATAATCCAATATAAAAATTATAATAAAAGTATAAAAAGTATTTGAAATAAAATAAAAAAAATTATAATTAAAAGAAAATCCAAAAATCTAAAGACAAGATCATGAAACATAATAAGAATAATGAATCCAAAATAAATAATAGAAGATAAAATGAATGAAAAATAAAAATTCAATGGTACATTCTGGAAGAATCAGATGAAAAAAAACTTTAAATAGAAGCACAACAAGAAGTGAAGGCTGAATAAATTAGCAGAAGAGAAATCTGGGAGAATAATTCATAAGAAATTGAAATAAGTGTAATAGGTTAATGAAAAATTAGAATAAAAAAGAATAATTAAAAAACATAAACTCAAGTATACACATAATAAAAATAAGTAAAGTTAAAATCCAAAATCTAGAATCTTGAAGTCAGAATCTAAAAATATAAATATATGCATAAGTATAAGAAGAAATAGTGGAAACAAAATAATTGATGTAAAAAAACAAAAGAAGAATCAGAAGAAAAATGAATGGAAAAATAAATGAAAATGAAAATAAAACAGTAGAAAAAAATCCACAGTAATAAAATTTAAGAATCCAAAATTAATAGTTGAATCTTAAGTAGGAAAGAAGTTATAAGTATTAGTTGAATCAAAAGTAGAAGTAAAAGAAATATACTAGACTCATAAAAAAGTGAAAGTTAATGATGGGTAAAAATTAATGGTATATAGAGAAGAAATTATATCTATAGAAGAAAAAATAAAAAAAATCAACTTTAAACCTGAGTGTATTAGTTGAAATAATTAATTGAATCAAAATAAGTAAAAGTTAAATACATAAGAAGTACCCAAAAATAAAAGAAAGTTTCAATGGTTAAAAACCTTAAAAAGGATCTTATATTATTGTGAAATTAGGGGAAATTTATTTTTGAATAATATTGAACACGTATGAAATGACAACCTATCATTCTAATGTGTGGTGAACACACAATCTAAAGTCTCTTGTTAGGTATTGACTCTTTAAATCATGTTTGTAAAAACTTTTAAGGATAATAAAACAATTATTTGGTCATTCCAACCACATTATATGTTGGATTGGCATGAGTTAAATTTATCCATGTCATAAATTAATCAAAAATCAATGTCCTATAATTTCATGACAATTTGAGGTCTCTTTCTATGTTTTAACCCTTTGACACAAGTTTTTTTAATTTTAAAACAATAAAAACTGATTTTGTTTGTTTTTATTAAACCACCTATAATATTGATGTGGGGTATATTTAAACATGTTAATAATTAAAATGATAATCATTTTACTTTAATTTTACTAGAATTTGAGGTCTTTTATAGGTTTTGACCCATTGATTCATGTTGTTTGACTTTTAAATCAACAAAAATGACCTTTTGGCTATTTCAAACAAATAAAAAGTTTCATTAAAATTAATTATATTCCTACATGTAAAAATTTAAGTGATATATAATTTACAATGATTTAATAAAAATATAGGGTTTTTACTTGGTTATGACACTTAGATGCATGTTTTTTAAAACATTTAAATTTAATACCACAATATGTTCAGTAATTATGACCCCACCATAAATCATAATAAAATCTAGTCTATTCATACATGTCATAAGTTTTCATGTCAATCAAAACTTGATTTCTTGATTTTGATCCCAATTGATAAGAATATAAATTCAAATTCATACTTTTGATCATACCAAACAATTCATTTGTAATCCTATGGTGTGGTAGGTTCATGAAAATTAGAAATGACTCAAATACCATTTTTATAATTTTTCATGCCTCTCTAATCTTGTTTTCTTAGGTATTAGAACCATTTTTCTTGGAGTTTTTCAATGTAAGAAGTATAAAATTTTAAAAGTGGGAGATTCACATTTATATTTGAAGAAATTGAATTGGTTGTATCATATAGAATCCGATTTAGAGTGAATCTCATTCAAAAATCAGTGACAATGTGCTGGATCAATAATAATTGGGTATAATAATTTCTAGCTACTAAAATCCGCTTCAGTAGTGGGAAGAACTAAAAATGATTCTTCTTATAAGACAATGAAGATAATGATTTTTCTAGTAAAGTAACATGTTCTAGAATTAATTTTAACATACATTATACCACCTATGAAATCTACATATAAACAAATCTTAAGAATAAACTCATACCATAAAGAATCGAAAAGTTAAAGTTAGAAGATAGAATTTTTCACATAGTTAATTTTATATTTCATAGCTAGGATCAATATATTTCACTCATCCCTCCATGATGAATCTAACTCGGTAGTCATGATAATTCCCTTAGGTGGCCCAATCAGTATAGATCAATTACAGTGGCTACATTTTCATGGGTCCTACCAAGATTAGCAGGCCCACTAGCCCTCCCTATAATAGGAAGAATTGCATTTTCCCCCACACTTAAACCTATGTTCATGTGGAATGCATCTCCAACCACTAAAAATTGACCTATAAGGTAATGAAAAGTTAATAGAAAAATACAATTCACATTTTAATAACAGAAATATAATGTTTATTTAGATTCATTAAAATGAACCATATACCATACTAAGAATTCTGAGTGTTAGATTCACATGAGGCTGGTTCTTATATATCAGAAATGACTAAAATATCATTATTATAATTATTGACACCAATTTGATATTTGTTTTCTCAATTTTTACCACTATATGTGTGATATTTAATTTATTATCAAGAGTTAACAATATTAAATCATTGTTTCCATTATATTGATCAATCTAGGAATCAGATTGATGAGATGGAATTTCTATAGGTCACAATTGACTTGGGTCTTGTTGTCCCAAGTTCTCATGTTATTCAAAATTAATCAACATAGTTTTGAACCCTTGACAGGTGATATATACTTTTTATAAAAATATCAAGGTAAAATTATTCTTTGGATCATACATATAAATCTTGGAATAAGACTAACATGGAGTTAATTAATACAGATCAGAAATGATTTTTGGATCATTCTCCTAAACATTTAAGGAAATATGAACTTGTTTTTAAGGTTTTGACCCCTTTTTGGTGAATTTTCATATTAATAATAATTTAATGGTAAGATGACACATTAAACCATATAAATAAATTAAGGTGTTAAATTTATATAAATTTAGTTTTTACAAATCAAAAAAGACTCAAAGATCAATTTTATCTATTTTCATACAAATTTGAGATCATTTTCTCTCTTTTGATATATACATAATGGTTTGAAAATTATTGATAACGATTACCAATATGAAATCATAGTTTCCATAATACCGAGAAATCATGGCATTGTATTGACATGTTAATGATTCATATATATCACAAATTATTTGGGGATCTTTACCCTAAGTTTCTAGGTCAATCCAAGGATGTGAGATCAGTTTTATACCCTTGAAGGGTGATATGTCATTTTATTAAAAATGTAAAACTAAAATGATACATTGGATAATACTGATAAATATTAGAATTATACTGATTAAAAAATGATTCTTGAAGATAAAAAACCTTTTTAGGATTATTCTCCAATGTTTTCATGGAAATTCAAACTTATATTCTCAATTTCAACCCCTTTTAAGTGACTTAAAACTTAAAAAATAATTTTAAGTACAAATGGTACTTTTGATCACACTAATAAATTCAAGTGTTATATCAACATGTGACTGGTTCTTAGAGATCAAAAAATACTTTCATACGGTGTTACTTTTTTTCACTTCGACCCTATTTTTTTGGTTTTGATGTCACGTGGTTGATTTTTGTTTTATTAAAAAGCGTTGATGATATGAAATTAGAGTGATTGATTTTGGTTTGATATTGACTTTTGATTGGTTCTTATAGATCATAAATCACTCGAAGATCATTTTTTAATGTTTTTGTTCCAATCTAATATTATTTTATTTTATTTTTGACTTAGCACATGTAGTTGGGTTGTACAAATCAAGAATTAATTGATTATCATTTTACTATGTTTTTTATATCAATCTTAATAGTTTAGTTTCAAGATTGACATGATGTTTTTATAGATCCCAAATCAGTCAAAGATTATTAATCTATGTTTTTCTCCAATATGAGCTTATTTTCTCGATTTTGACCCCTACATGGGTGATTTTTTATTTTTATTAGAGTTATAGATATAAAATCATAGTTTTAATCATATCAAGAAATATAGGCATCAAATTTATGTATACTTAATTCTTATTGATTACAAATTAATCAAGAAATTTTTTTCTAAAGATTCCATGTTCATATGAAGTCTTCTTATGAGTTTTAATCCCTTGATGTGTGATATTTAATTTTAATAAAAATATCAAGATGAAATGATACTATGGTTAATATTAATAAATTCAGACACCAAATTGACTTACAGTTGCTTTCAAAAGATCAAAAATGATTTCAGGATCTTTGTACTAATTTTTATTTTTAATACAAAATTGTTGGCCCATTTTTACCCATTTTATGTGACTTTTCACTTTACTTTCATTCATACTGAGCACTTTAAGAGTTATATTGATGTGAGGTTTTTAAATTCTAAATAGAAATGACTCCAAAATATTTTTTCTATGTTTTTTCACCAATCCAAGATCTTTTACTACTTTTTTACTTCGATATGTGTTATTATTCATTTATTAATAGGTTTTAACAATATAAAATCATTGTTTCCATAATATTTTGAAATCTAGGTATCAGATTCATGTACGACTATTTAATACATATCACAAATGATTTAGGGATTTATGTTCTAAATTTCCAAGCCAATATGAACTCATTTTCTTAGTTTGGAACCCTAGATGAGTGATATTTCCTTTTAATAAAATTATCATGTAAAATGAAACTCTATATAATATCAAGAAATATGTTTACCATATTGAGGCATGCTTGATTCATACAGATCTTAAATTATTTAAGGATAATTTTACATATAATTTTATAAAAATCTGAAATATAATTCTCAGTTTTAACCACTTTTAAGGGACTTGTCACTTTAATATAGATGTGAAGGTAAAATGTCACTTTTTATTATAACAAATAAATTTGGGTGTTAGATTGGTGTGTGGTTGGTTCATGCTAACCAAAAATTAAAAAAAATCATTTTACTGTGTTTTGGGCTAATAAAATTTTATTTTCTTGGTTTGGACTTCTAAATTATTGATTTTTTTATTTATTAATAAGCATTAACAATATGACATAACAATTTAAATCATACCAATATATCATCAAATAAGATTATTATGTGGATGATTTTTACCGATCAAAGATGAAATGAGGGTCATTTTCTTAAGATTCTATGTTAATATGAAAACTTTTGTGTATTTTTAACCTCATGGTGGGTGATCTGTAATTTTATAAAAAAATTCAAGGTAAAGTGATACAGTTGATAATACTGGGAAATATGGTAATTATTTTGATGTAATATTGATTTTTATAGATAAAAAATTCTTTGAGTATCATTATCCTATATTTTTATAGAAATTTAAACACGTTTTCTGAGTTTTGGCCCCTTTTAGGTGACTTGAAACTTTAATAGGAATGCGAAGGCTAAACAACACGTTCAATCATATCAAGAAATTTGGGTTTTGAATTGATGTTTGGTTGGTTCACACAAATCAAAAATTCATCAAAATAATTTTGATAATTCTTCTTACTAATCTGAGCTTGTTTTATCCGTTTTGGTGCCTATATGTAGGATTTTTCATTTATTAATAGGTGTTAACAACATGAAATCACAATTTCCATCATTATGAGTAATGTTTTCACCATATTGATCTAAAAATTATTCCTACAAATCAAAAATGAATCAAGAATCATTTTCCAAATATTCTATGTCAATACGATGTCATATTAATGGTTTTGACCAATTAACATGTGATTATTATTTTTAATAAAAATATCAAGGTAAAATGATATTTTGGATAATACTGAGAAATATGGTAATTAGATTAATGAACATTTGATTCTTATAGATCCAAAATGATTTGAGGATAATTATTATATGTTTTCATAGATATATGAACTTGTTTACTTAGTATTGAACCCTTTTTGTGACATGCCACATTAATAAGAATTTTAAATCTAAACGACACATTCAATCATACAATGAAATTTAGGTGTCAATTTGATTTTTGGTTAGTTTTTACAGATCATAAACGACTCGAAGGTCATTTTCCTACATTTTCACACCAATATGAACTCTATTTCATTGTTTTTAACCCTATATATTAGTGATTTTTCAAATATTAACAAGAATTATAAAAATGAAATCACTATTTCCATCATATCAATAAATCCATGCATCAAATTATTATGTAGCTAATTTCAAAAGATCACAAATTACTCATGATACTTTGGATCATATAAAAAATCCATTCATTATATTGATGTGAGGTTTATTCCTACATATCACATATAATTCAAGGATAGTTATACTAGATTTAAATGTCCATATGAACTTATATAATTTTTTATAACTCATTTTTGGTGACATGTCACTTTAATTAGAATATTAATACCAAAAAAAACTTTCAATAATATCGATCATTTTTTTTGAATTCATTTGAAATTAGTTTTTATAGATCAGGACTGACTCAAAGATCTTTTTTCTATATTTTCCCACAAATTTTAGGACATATGATAAATTTTGACCTCTAAACGGGTGATTTACAATTTACCAATAATAGTTTACAATTTAAAATCATAGATTTCATCATAAAAAGTAATCTAAGCATCTTTGTAATGTCTTGATTTAACTCACTCTAACTAATATCCAAACTAATTCATTATGTAACCTTAGGCATGCCTCCCTACATTCCAGAGTCTTAAGATTAGTATTTAGGGTCTAATGTAAAATGTTGGGAGACAATACCCTCTTTATCAGAGTGATAAAATAGTGTAAATAATAATAAATAGATAAAAGATATCTAACAATAACTATACATCAAATACCAAAACTAGTTAAATGCCCACAAACCAACAAAGTAATATGTCATGTCATAATGTTTCATGTGTTAAAGGAAACCCAAAATAAAGACACACTGATAATCCAATAAAAGGCCATGATATTAGTCTTTTCCCCTCACCCATGTTTAATCCCATGTCCAAATTTGGCCATCTAACATGGTACCTTTGCCCTTATCTAGACCTTCAACCATGAAATCTGCTCGAGTACCAATGATGGCCCGAGTATGGTGTGAGTACAACTCAATAGGCCACCACCAATAGATTCTAAATCAATTTCCAGTCTAAAATATAATGTATGAAAAATACTGGGAATAATAGAAAATTCCATAAATGAAACATTATTTACAATTAAACAGTGGTTTATTTATCCTTTTCAACTCTAGGGTTCCATTGTGACACCCAAACAAGAAAGCCTTATTCAGAAAATTCTACGAGTTTGAACTAGATACTATAGGGATAACCACTTTATGTTAAGAGGGTTGTTCAGGAATCATTTTGGTTCTAGGAATCTATTAACATCGGTCTAATTACTTACACAAGGTCAAATACTATTAGTTCATATGGTGTCATGTAAGAATCATATCTAAGAATAAGAAATTCCATTTCCACTTTTAAAATCAATGATTTCAATTTTCATGTTAATATATCCAACATCAATGATATATAACATCATTCTCATCATCCTTAGTCATGGGTGTAGAGCATCAAGTCCACTATTTACATCCCAAAGATGTGGATTGTCATGTCCATCATCCCTAAACCATTATATCATGATCCTCCATTCAAGTTTCAATATATTTTATCTTTTAACATAAAAAATAATTTGGTTAAACCTTTCCAATTAATCATTATTCATTATTCACCATGTTCTATAACCCCCAATGCCTTTATCCTTATTTCACATTCATAACATTTCATCATTTATTCATTTAATATAACCATAAAATTTTTGTTAAAACCATTTAACAAAATCAATATTCTCCTTTAAACATTTACTGTATCCTCGCCTTTTCATATTATTTCTCATTACATTTTCCATGTTTAAAAAATATCCCTTTACACCATGATATCATTCCAACACACATGTATAACTAATTTTATCTTATGAACCCTTAATTTCATCATTTATAGCCCACTCTATCATTTTCAAGGGATTGGAACACCCCATGGGTGGTCATAGACCCATTATCGTAATAATTAACATGCTTAATGGGGTTATTTAAGGGTATATAATATAATTTAAAGGAAAAATTCTTTATTCTAAATTAAGAAAACTATTACAGAGTACGTTGTCACAAGAATACATACCATATATATGAGAACCAAAACAAGAATATGGGAAAATTATTATAAACCACCTACCTTACTCTCATAGATGATTACTCACCCAAAACTATCCTTTGATTTAAGAAAAAATGGATATAATCTCAAAAGTGAAGAACTATCTAGAAATATGGTTCATGAGACAAATAATAGTAAGAGAAACCAAGCTATGAATCTTCTATAAAATTAAAGGAAATGGAATCTTAGACATACCTGTGGCTTCAAATCATAAGAAACTGAACCTAAAATTTCTTATAATCAAAGGATATTATCCCTTGGGAGAGTTAGGTGAAGTTGGTTCACACCCTATGCTACTAGGACTGAAATAAGGTTGAAAATTAGATGAATTTGATATAATATTGAGAGGGAAAATAATAAATTGGACACTTTTAAAGAGGCATAGGTTTTGGAAAACCATGTTACAACCATGAGACCTACTCTACCATCGAAAGCACACGATGCATAGTTTTTTGAGCCACCAAAATGATTTTAAAAAATATTCTCCCCTTAGTCCTTATTTCATGGTCATGGTGCAAAGTTTGACCTAATCATTCACTAACTGTGTGCCATGCACAATTAGTTCAAATTTGTCTCTTTTTCATGTCCCAAACCTCTAAGATGATTCCAAGTCCTTCCTAACTCTTGTGAATAATTACACAATCCATTTAAAAGTATATAAACAAAAATAAAAAATAGATATTCACCTCATCAAAGGTCTGGGATCTTACAATATCTCTCCATATAATATCTCATACTCAAGATGCACTCTTAAGTGTCACTAAGCCTCTAAGGTAAAAATATTTGGCTGATGATCCTACACATCATCTTCACTCTCAAAATTTTCATTCTGAACATGGTAGTTCAACCACAACACTCAAACCAAAGGTACAATATTACCCAAAAGAGTTTTCTAACTTGGATCTGCAATATGAATTGGGTGATCCTCAAAAGTCACAATAGACACAAGCTCAATATCATCAACATAAATAGTATGATAACGGTTGGGTTGATATTGATGAAGTTGTGACATGTGAAAAATAATCATTCATATATATATAACATTAAGTAAGAGTTAATCAACATGCTACTAGACTAATCCTCTCTATAATTTCAAAATGTCCTGACATACCTAGGAACCAACTTACCTTACTTATGAATATGAAAATGAACCAATCTCAAGTACATGTGAAAGAAAATGTCATCAGACACTATAATCCCAAGAGTATGATGATTTAAATTAGAATATAACTTCTATATACTATGTGTTATATCCATATGCTTGTAGATCAGCTGGACCATATCCTCCATCTCCTACACAAGGCCTGACCCTAAAAACATTCACTATCTTGCTTCCATTCAGTACAAAGTTTATCATCCTAGACTACCATAGAGTGTTTCATATGGTTCCATATGAATAGCCTCTTTATAATTGTTGTTATAGGAGAAATAAATAACCTCTATGTTCTTTTCCAAGGTTCCACCAAAATCTTGGACACATGCTCTCAAGATTTCCTATAACACCTAGATAGTACATTCTAATTGTACATTCATATGATGGTGATAAGATGTAATAAATAACACGAGAGTACCAAGTTACTTCTGTAACCCTTTATAAAATCATGAAGAAAAATTAAAATAATGATCTGAAGTGATACTTTGGGGTGCCCCCTGAAAACATACGGTCAATTGAACATATAATATTCTCAACTCATGGATGGTTGAAACCTCTTAAATGGGTTAGAAATAGGAAACATTTTTCTGTAGATCCATAATCATCCATATCACACTATTCTTACAAGGAGTCCTTAGTAGACACAAAAAAAAAATACAAGGTAACATAATCCCATTTCTATTATAGAATAGGAAATTGTCATAGAAGACCATTAAGTAACTAATTATCATCATTCACTTACTTTCATGTGTAGCATCATGTCACAAAACCTATAATATCATTTTTCATTTGTAGACAAAAATACAACCAACAAAGATTGTGGTAAATCATGGTCAAACTAGGGAGAACCACCCACTTTGATTTATGAAACCCATTAATCATATCCTCCATCAAAAAAGAAGGTATAAAGACATGGTTATGAAATTTGATAATCTCATCAACATTGATGGTCTATTCGGGAGGTAGTTCTCCACCATCAAGGATCTCCCACAATACTAGGAAATATGAATCCTCATAATTCCTCATCTTTACCTTGTTATTAAGAGGAGAAAATATAAAAATAAAGTTAGTTTCATTTATTTATAGTCCACCCAAACACCTATATGAATCTCAGGGAACAAGGAAATCATCTTCCACTCAGAAGAAGACTCTTGAACCGTTTGTTCTATGTCTTCCGACTCAAATCATCTGTAACATTGTTTCCTTTCCCTGGTGTGTAATATAGTTTAATGTTGAAATATTTCATATAATAAACCCCCCTCCACTTATAAATATTTAAACCTCATTGATAAAATAAATATGTAAGGCTCTTATGGTATGTAAAAATATTAAACAACTCACTAAGAAGACATTTCCACCATCATTTTAAGGCATGGACTACCACGTCTACCTCGAGTTTGTGTATGATTGTTCTGTTCATGTGGCCTCTAGGTTCATGATCCATATACTAATATTATATATCCCTACATAAATACTTAACATAGTCTTATACATATGCATCACAATAAAAGGTATACTCCATAAATTATTTAGGTATGATCAGAATTGAGATTATGGTCAAAAACCTCTCCAACTCCCGAAAGAAATATCATAAGCTTTATACCATTCAAACATAACATCCTTCTTAGTTAGGATTGAGAGTGGAACTTCTATGTTATAAAATTCTTTAATAAACCTTCGGAAATAACCATCTAAATCAAAAAAAAGGCTTCAGATATCAAAATCATTCATGAGTTTCTACCATGAAACAGTCACTCGGACCTTCTCAGGGTACACTGACACACCTTCTTCAGAGATGATGTGACCTAATAAATATACCTTGTTAATCCAAACATGATACTTAGATAGAATGGTTTATATCCTATAATCTCTCAATGTACATAGTTAAATTTCAAGTTGTTCGGTAGGATCATCTCGAGTCTGTGAGTGCCCCAAGATGTCATCAACCAAGAAAATAAAAAATTAATCCAAGTATTGGTGAAAGATTTAGATCATCATGGATACTAACATAGCAGATGTATTAATTATCCCAAATGGTATCATGAAGAACTCATACATGTCGTTCATGCTTTTGAAAGTAGTCCATAATATATCAAAAGGTCTTAACCTCATCTTATGATACCTAGATCTCAAATCAATCTTAGAGAAAATACAGGAACCCCTCTGCTGGAAAAAAATATAATCAATATATAGAATAGGATACCAATTATTAATTGAAATCCTTCTAATCATATAGTAATTGACACATAAACATAAAATTTATTGAACCTTCCTAGAAAAAAGAATTGTAGATCCCCAAGGTGACATACTTGGATGAATGAACCCTTTAGCCTCTAACTCCTCTAGTTATGTCTTGATCACCTAAATTACTTCTATTACCATTTGATATATTGAAATAGAGACTATATCAACTCCATGAAATAGATCAATACTAAACATAGTTTATCTCTTAGGTGGAAACCCTAAAAAATCACTAGAAAAAACCTCCTTAAATTGTCCGAGTAAAGAATGGAATACATCGCGCTCCACTCTCCCATCATTAAGAAAAATACTCACTACTTGGGTTGTGATCTCACCTAATTTTTAAAGATCCATCCCTAAATAACATTCCTAGATACTCCATTCCCCTTAAATAATATATATCACCCTTGGAAGGAGTGAAATAAACTATTTTATATTGACAATCAATGTGGTCTTGGTATGAAACTAACTATTCCATACCCAATATCACGTCAAAACCTAAAAACTCAAGAAAATAAAAATCACAATGGACAATGTACTCACCAACCTTGAGGGAAAACCCTTTAAAAAGAAAAAATGACTCCAATAACACCCCCAATGGTGTTCCAATTATCATGATCCCACACAAGAACTACACTGCCAAACTCAATCTATGAACAATTTGAGAAAATATAAAAGAATGTGAAGCTCTTGTATCAAATAACATAATATCAAGAATAGAATCTATAAGAATCATACCTCATATAGAATATGACCCATACTTGCAACCAATATGTGAAGTATGAACATCATAAAGTTGAATAATCTCTCTACCATGAGCTCATATCTATGTCCTAGGTTTTACACTGCTCTGTGGATATAGATTCTCTTTCCTTGAAGAACTTAATCGCCCACCCTAGCATGTACATCGAATAGAGCTCTAATTTCCAGAATTATATGGGGAAGAATATGCCCTTTCATTATTATGAATTTATAGTATTCTAACCCCAGTAACCATAATCTAGTGTGTACTTGTTACATTAGAATAATATACAAGGAATAACACCCAGAAGGACTGAATAGTTTAGTAGTATTGGTATACCAGATACATACTTTAAATTATTATTAAAATTGAAAAAATAAAGTACAAAAAGTATTTTCTTTAATAATTACATTACTCCCCTTAGTGTATCCCTATATATCAATCAAAAAACACTTATTGATTTCCTAGGGAAAATAAAACATAAGAAATGGGTGGGCTCAATTACTTAGTTAGGGTAAGCATATAGTGGAATAAATGAATAAATAAGGAATAATCAATGTGGAAAGATAAATACTAGAAAACTCATTTAATTCGAATAAATTGAATATCCTGATAATATAAGGCATAATCAATATGGAAACATAAATAACTAAACACACATTCCATTTAATCCATAATGTGAGAATGAAATTAATCCATAGATAATATCATTGCAAAGATATCATGGATAATAAAAAAATGAATTATAAATGAATTAAATTATTAATTATTAGATGTCATGATATTTGAAATCATGATACCACTAACATCAAGACCCTTCATATGATGGTTTAAAACAATGGGTTGAAACCGGTTTAATTTATATAAATGATTAGTCTCATGAGACCTACTGATGAATTGAGTGGATATATAATTTTAGGCCCCACTTATCACTTCATGTCTAAATAATTACTCATATATCAAATAATTTATTTAATTAATAAATAATATTTCTTATCAAAAAATATCCTTATTTATTAAAGGATACATATTTATCAATATTTCTTAGTTAATCAAATAAATTTCAAAGTATACACCATTCGTAAAAATGGTACACAGTTTAAGAAATAATCATATCCATCATACAATAATATGTATATTTAATATAAATGTAATTTCCAATTAAAAATGATCATAATAAATTTATTGTTTCAAGAGATATCTAACAATCACAAAATAAAGTAAGATTGTACAATAACTTTTTACACTTGGTAATTTTCTAGTCAAATACCCCTGGATGAAATAATTCAAATTGAAACATAAAATACCATCAAGTATGAATAAATCATGGTAATACATATCAAAATGGAGGTATATATATCATATAAATTAGATTAGGTGCATAACATTATAATATGACTTAATGAAGATAAATTAAGATGAAGTCCCTTACCTCACAATTCCTTTTAGTTCACCATGATTTAACATCTTGTATAGTGTTTTAAAACTTGTTATTAACATATAAAATAACCATATAAATATTTTTTAAATCAGATATTATCCTTTTATAACATCTTATCACCCGTTCATTAATAATATTTCCTTATTTTCATTATTTTGGGTGTTGATTGCCTTGTTTTCTCATTCATACTTCTCCATGACAGATCTTATTCTTGTGAATATTATATTGTTCCATCACCTCTAAAATAATAATAATAAAATAATTTTTATATTTATATATCAATTATACTTTCACAAACAAACATTAATGATGGTTTTGAAAAATTAAGTATGTTACGATCATGGAGACGATATGCCATATATACACATGGGTAATGTTTCCATTTTTCAACGATCATTATGGGAAAGTGGTAAGAAATATTTTCTCATTAAAAATATTAATAGTATAATAAATAACATATTATTTCTTTAAATATACTTATATATATCATCCATTTTGTGTGGTGATGAAAGGATATCCAAATCACTTCGTGAAGGTGGTAGTCCACAAGTACACGAGTGTTGTTATCATCATTAAGTGAGTGAAAAGGTAAGAAATAAAATGATATATTATATTTAAATAGTTGTAAATACATTATTTATATCATAATTATTTCATTTATATCACATATATTTATTAAAATTATTCATATCACCTTCCATGTAAAGTGTTAGAGAATGATGAATCACATCTCTCCACGTGGCGGTAGTCCATCGTACACATGATCGACGTTATTATATCCTATATGAAATGGAAATTACAAAAATTTATACATTATATGTGGATAAAAATGTATATTTATGTTATAAATATCATATATATAATTTATATCCATCACCATACCCAAACATGATAGGTGGTAATGGAAAAATGAATTACATTGGTTTACAAGGTGGTAGTCCTCCATACACATGAATGATGATTTCATAACCCATTTGATAGATGTTGGGATTATTTTAGATCATTAACTTAACATAAAAAATATAATAATATTTCATATAATGATGTTATTATAAAATCATAGTTTAACAAGAGTTGATTGAGGTGTAATATAAAATAAAATAAAAATTCTTGTTGAGGAATGTTGCCTCTTTTTTGAGTAACCTCTTTAGGTTTGCAACAAAAGCCTTCATAGGTTGGATTTATGAACAAAATAAGGATTTTAGGATGAAGGTATGGAATTTTTAACATGATTTGAGTAGGTTTTTTTCAAACCAAAATGGTCTTAAAGAGTGAAGAACAGAGGATATGGGGACACCTTTTATAAGTGAGGAGAGTGGCACGATTGTAATTTTTGAAAATAAAAAGGTGTACCCACGTTTTTCACATGCCAAAAGGGTAAAAATGGATTATTATTGATACTTTAATGTTATAGGGTCTAAATATTCCTATAAAATATATTTTAGATAGTTTTTTAGTTAATATTTACCTTTATATTTTTAGTTTAACCCTTGGAAAATTCATTTCTACCTTAATCGTGGTAAATAATTTTTACTGTTTTCACTATTCATTATGGTCAAAAATTAATTTAAAACTATAATATAATATAAATTTTTATGATTCAAAATATTCAATCCATTTTTCAATATTCTATTCATATAAGTGAAAAAATATAATTTAAAATTATTCCTGCACATGCGATGAGAAAGTGGGTTTTCAATGAGAAAATGTTCAAAAGTTTACAAAGTTTTTCTATAAAAATTGAGGATTAAAATTATTAAAATAACATAAATTGGATTAATTGATATATAATTTAAATAATTTTACTTTAAAACTACTTTAAAATATAATTTAAATTTAAAAATAATTTAAAATAAAAGGTAGTTCTCAATTAAAATTCAGTATTTTCACTATTCATCAAAAAATGAAACATTTAAAAAAACCCAAAAATTTACCCTAAGTTAATTTTGACATTTATATTTCAAAAATGATGTTTCTTTTTTCAAATAAATTTTTTATAAGTGGTAAAAATTAAATTTAAATTATGTGCACAAATTGAGAATAAACCATCTTTTAGAAAACAAATACAGTTCTTCAGAAAACATGTATTTTTCTTTTAAATGATTATTTTTTCTATTTATTAGTGATAGATAAAAATGGATTAGTTTTTAAATGTTTAATCCACATAATTTAATAATTTATTTAGTACAATTCATACACACCAATTTAATGACTAGGTTATAATGGTAATGTTTAACTAATAATATTTTAACAGAGTGTCATGTTTCATTCAAACCCAATGTTGTGTGCATCACAAGCTATTGAAGAGATTTTATTTATTTAAACATAAATATATCATATATTCTTGTGATTTTATATTATCCTATAATCTTGTTGTTGTGTGTCACACACACTATCAAACTTGATTTTCCTATTTTAAAATCTCAGGGTGTTACATTCTTTTCCTCTGAAATAAATTTTATGCTTGAAGTTTAATCATGATCTCAGTAATCAAGGGTTTGAAATTTGAAAATACCTTTATTTAAATCCCACATCATGATAAGGGATAATAAAACATCCTCTTGATAAGAGAGAATAGTAAGTACTATGGTTCTATAGTTTAACACATGACTAGATTTCTAAGTAGGATAATTTATGTGGGAAGTGAAGATGTGGAAATAGAAGAAAAGTGTAGATAATTATAGAGATTGATAGAGGTTATTGGTCATAATAATTTTAATTATAAATGAAAATTTAAAGAACTAAAAACCATAAAACTTTGATGATTTAAAATAACATCGGTTTAACATAAATGAAGGTATTAGGATTACATTTTTGTTTCAAGATCCTTTTACTAATGTTAAGGAATTATTTTACTATATATGAATATAATTAAATATACTTACTTAATACATTTCTATTTTATAAGAATAATTTTATCCTTTGATTATGCATTGTTCAATTTTAAATTCATCTCTTTCCCAAATAAATAAATATCTAAAAATGAATTTTTTTATGAATGAAGCACTAAAATTATCTTTTAATGGATCATAAGATTCATAGTAGAATGAAAATCCATTCCTTAGATCTCTTGTTGTTACTAAAAAAATGTTTATTACATGTTATCCAATATTATTAAATCTTAATATGGTGAAATAATACATTAATGTCCAAAATCTCTTACAAAGTTCAACCTAAACCATTTCATAAATAGTTAACCTTTGGACACTTCCAAAATATTACATCACAACCAACCTAGGTCAACCCAAAACCGGTCACTTGAGTTGGCTGTGATATCCCCGAGGGTCATTCTTGATCACCCTGATGTGGATACAAGAACCAAGGGCATCAAAAGTGTTGGGACAAATCCCTTAAGGTATCATATAAGAATTTTTGAGATGATTTTTCTTGTTTACAATGCAGAACTCCATGTTGTGTTTGTTGATAGAGAAGACCACGATGTTAATTTTGTTGAAAAGGGGGGTTTACATGGTGATTTTTTAAGTTCCAGAGATATTTTTGACAACCTTTGATGATAGTGAAAGATGAAAAAGGAATGGACAGTATGGAGGTGGTTTAAAAAGAACAGATCTAAGGTGGCTTTGTTTTCTCGTGTTTGCCAAATTTTTGGGCCTCAGAATCAGAAAATGGAGAAACATGTTTTTGGAAAAATATGTTGCATGGAAGATCTAGGGTGGTTTGGAAACTTGTCCTCAAGGCATGTTTCGGGGTCAGAAGGTGGAAAATGGAAAAAGACTATGGTGAATGAATGATTTGAAGATGTGCAAAAGATTTGAAGATGTGCGTGAAAGATGGAGTTGTGCGAAGGAATCTTGCATGCAAGGCAGGTTTTAGGAGTAGAACGTAGAAAAATAGAAAATGCATGATTTGTTAGAAAGATTAGAAAATGGGCACGAAAGATGGAGTTTTACAAAGGAAACTTTCATGCTTAAGGCGATGTGAAACAGGGTTTTGCATGCTCAAAGAGGATCATGTGCGACATTTGGAATGTTGCGTACAAGGCATGATTCGAGGTATAAACATCAAAAAACTGAAAAGAAAGGAAGTACGTGAAAGATTCAAGAAGTGTTTGAAAGATGATGTTGGCGCGAAAGAGACTTATGTGCCTAAGGCGACGTCAAATGTTGTTTTGCGTGACACGTCAGGATTTTGTGCGACGCATCAGGGTTTTGTGCATACGGGTCAATGAGGTATATAAATAAGAGGTGACCCCCTCACACTGAAAAATCTCAACTCTTAGAGAAAATCCGAGCACCGAATTGCGTAATAATTTCACACAAAGGGAGATGTTTGAAAGATTTTTAGTTGTGCACAAGATTAGATAGTTGCATGTATGATTTGAGTTGCACGAAAGATTTAAATTGCACATAAAGGGTGTTTCACGACAAAAGTGTAATCTTGTGTGCAAGGCTTTAAAGTTGTGCTCAAGACGCAGTAAGGGTTTTGCAAAAGATTTGGGGTTTCCTGGTACACTCGGTGCAAAGAGAAATTCATTTTTGGGTGAAAGTTTGACGCCAACTGCGCATATATTGACAGTTAAGGATGCATATTTTATTAGAGATAATCAAGAGACCTATAGTTATATAAACTGTGAGTGGATCTTCTGAAGAAGTAGTGAGCACACTTTAGTTGAGAGGGAGGTGAGCTTTCATATCGTGATTGGTTTTAAACTAGGAGGGACAGTGAGTCTGCTTCGAACTTGTAAACAGCAGTGCTCTTACAGTGGAATTGGTACAACGACACACTGCTAGTGTATGCTCCTTGGACGTTGCCCAGTGAGGGTGAACCAAGTAAAAATGGTTGTGTCATGTGCATGCTTTAAGTTTTATTTATACTCTGCAAGAAGATGGAGAGAGAAGAGGTTTTTTTCAAACAACAAAACAAGATCAAAATGGATAGTTGTTTTAATCCGTCATACACTAATTCACCTCCCCTCTCAGGGTATCTATCCTAGTGGACCTAAAAAAAGTGTTATTGTGGGAATGATTTTTCCCAATATAAATAAACAAAAAAGAAGACGAATAATGAAATATAAACTGAAAACAAATAAAACCATACTTACCAACTTAACATAATTGAAAATAAAACCTACCAAAACTGGAAATCACTAAATCTCCATGTGACCCCATGGGTCAGTCTTTGATACCAAGTACCAACATCACCCTTAGCAATCATGTCCAAGCAAGAACATGAACCTGAGAATAACAATAATAATGAAGTATAGGCGTGAGTATTAACACATAGTATGTAGGGACAATTAATCTATTCCCAATTATTTTCCTTTAAATAAAATATTCATCAATTTTAGGTTTGAAGTAAAATATATAAAATTATTCTTTTCACACATTACATTTTAAAAAAAACACATACCATTTCCCTTTTCATTCAAAACCTATTTATTTTTTAAAGGGAAGGAGGCTTTAAATTAAGGAATAAAAATAGACGTGATGTGTTTATTAAAAATTGAAAGAAGGTGTAATAAAAAAAATCCATAAAACATATAAAATATAATTTCCACTTTTAGATAATAAGTTCACCATATAATAAATTAGTAGCAAAAATCACATGACAAGGGAAATAGAAAAAACAACACCAAAGACAAAATTAAATGAGGCGCCTAACTTATCCAACACAGATAAATAAATTTTAAGGGAATGTAGGAGTACCTTACATCTCATGGGATAATCTAGAAAATCCTAAAACTGTATTCATACCATAGTTTCACCTCACCTAATGTCATAAATCCACCCAAATGCTCGATCTTACCCAACCCAGGGCCACTACCCCAAGCATAATCTAAAATAGTACAACAAATGTTCTTGGTAAATACTCTAGCTATTCCAGGTTCCCACGTCATATCAGAAGTGTGGGTCATCCAAGTAAATCAACCATATAAAAATCACAAGCATAATCCACAAAACTAAGAATCACCCTAAGGAAGATACCCTTTCCTTCTAACCATAAACTCATGAGAGAAGTCCCATGAAGAGGACCTCCTATTCAAATTATCATTCATCAAGGTAATAGATCTATCCCATGGGAGTTTTCTAAAGAGAGGAAATTTAGGAACGTTCCAAACAGGCATCAAGCAACCTTTAAGTGAAAACCATTTCCCAAAAGGATTAAACACACCATTTATAAACCCAAAATAGTTTAGTAATCTATTTTAGAAACCCGATTCACCATTTGGAAACCCAAAACACATTTACTAATCCAAAACCATTATTTAGAAACCACAAATCACTTATAAACTCTAAACTGGCATTTTAACTAACACTTGGCATGCGGGGTTTTGTAAAACCATTCCATACAACAAAATAAAAGTGGGAAACCACTTCATTTGGATTCAAATAATTATTTTAAAAATAGTACATCACTAATTAGTATGAAAACAAGGTGAGAAGAGCAAGCAATCAATAATTATTTAAATTTTAATGATAATTCTTAGGGAAATGCACCTCAAACTCAAAGCACTCAAACACGACATCCTGAATCATCCATTTCCCCTCTTGCATGAATATTCACCTTCGCATACACGTAAAGACAGCTATCCCCTATGTCCTCATTTTAATGGAAAAATATGTACAAGGGGTCCCTATATATTTGATTACACCTTAAATTCCCCTTTACTTATGGGTATTTATTTTTCATATATATATATATAAGCACACCTAGATGATATATATATATATATATATATATTCATACTATCATGACTGAATATATATATATATATGTGGGGGGGAACTTATATATGTATATCCATAATTATGCTTATATATTTACATTTCCTTTGACGATGGAAACCTGAAACAACCACAATGAGGTCCAAAGTACTCTATAAAAAAATAAGAAACCCAGAAATTACAGAAGCCCCAATTGAAATTGGGCCAAAGTGAAGGAACTAAAGAATCCTTACCTAAAACCGAAGAAAAATTCGTTGCCTTCACCATCCACAACAAGAATGGGCCTCAAAGGGACCAACAAACCCTAATCATTAAGAATATACCAAAACGAAACTCCCAAAATTAATTATGGTTCTACCAGGAAAACATGGGAGATTATGAAGAGAAAATGTTAGAAGAATATAGGAAGAGGAAAGCGGAGGAAATATCATGAGGAATCAAGCTATAATCCCAAATAAATCTAGTGAAATCAGTAAGTGGATAGGAGGCTGAGAGGGGGTGTCTCACATAACTAAGGATAGGTCTAGCGGGTGTGGTATGTGAGTAAGGTGGGGGAGATAGTTTTGGTTTTTTTTATTTTATTTTTTTAATTTATTTAATGTATTTTTTTTTTAAAAGGATATGTCTCATGGTTGGGGTCACATGGTTTGAAAAACCAAGGGACAATCATGTTCCCTCTACTGGGATCCTAGAACACCCCACATGGGTAGGCCACAAGGTTTGTAAAACCATGTGAAACCCATGTGGTAGGCTCTATCAAAAACTGCAGAAGATGTTTCATTGTTACTGTACAGTTTGGAAAAATGTGTTCCTTAACTTTGTGAAATGCTTATCAGGCCCAAAATTTCCCATTATAAGGGAAAACATTCATAAGAGAAAAGAAATAAATAATAACTAAAAAAGAATAATTAAAATAATATAATCGTGTCGGGTTGGTATGTGAAAATTCTCCCCACCATGAAACTTTATGCCCTATAAAGTGCCAAACTTTCTTGTTTATCATGTCATAGATATGGGTTTACACTCTCACATGGCTTAACTCCTTAAACTAAAGAACACCTTTTCCAGCACTAGAACAAAACATGCACCTCTATCCTTGAACATACTATTGGACTCAACCATTCTCAAGTAATGATGAAAATTCCAAACCATAAGTCAAAAACCTTATCATCACCAAAACCATCAGGCTTGCTCCAAGGTCCCAACATTTACCAAAGTTTAAGGTAAACATGAGGTTTGACAACCCATGAGGGTAAGGGATGGTTGTGGTATGCATTCCTAAATGTGAAAATAAAGAAAAGGGTAGGGTAGAAACAAGGGTTTAATTTTAATATATGTGGGTGACTGGGGTGGAATCCCCCCAATATTATGGCTCCAACTCAATACCAAACTACCACCTTGGACTGAACACCAATTCTCCAAACCATAATTACCAAACACAACCCCAAAAATAACTAATCGAAAAGAAATACACACAATAGAACACACTTTCACTTCATGATGAAAATGTTCAAAATTTTCCCAAATGAAACTTCCATTAAAACAGAGAATCAATAAACAAGAAATGTCCTTTTTTATTACAAGAAAAATAAAACACCACAATACATAACCATTACAACAATAAAATCATTTATAATAATAGAAACTTTGAAATGAACCCAGATCAATACCCTAATCATTCTAATGGGTTGGTGGTCTTGCGAAGGGGTCGACCTAGTTCTATATCGCTCCCTAGTAACCCCCAAAAAAACTATTTCAGTTGACCTAAGTATCTACAAGTATGGTAGGTCTTTGGTTATTCTGGACAAGATGACATCCTATGGCCTTACTTGTTTCATTGGTGACACACCCATGTCTTATTCCCAAAAGAAGTTGACAAAAGATGAGAGGGCCTCTTCATTCCACCACAAGCATACTCAATTTTAGGAGACTTTCAAATATATTTACTTGAATTCCATTCATCTATTCAAGAGATTGAATGAGGACTGGATACCTATATAACTCTTGATAACACAGCCTCAAACCTCTCTTCTTACCTCACTGCATCAACAATGGAGGTTAGACTAAATTCTGACACCCTCAACTGAAGATCAAGAGAAATCCCTTTCTCAAAATGTCGATCTTTCAAATAATAATCCTCAACAAAATCTAGGGGATAAAGAACTAGTTCCACAAAGCGATGAATGAATTCCATCACTAATCGATCACCCTAAGGAAGGCCACACATCTCCATCACCTTCACCGCCTTCATAGTCTAAAAGAAGTACCATCACACGAACAAAGCCTTAATGAATTCCCAAGAGAGGTATTCCCAAGGATTGGTCCTAATGACCAACTTACACCACTTCAAACTCAAACATTCAAGAATAAAGGTTGTGAACTTATCCATTATAGACTCAGGAAACTCAAACAAACTGAAGATCCTTATGATTGTTAACATCAACACTAATTCTTTAAAAGTATCCACTTGACCATAAAAGGGATGAGAGTTTATCTTTTAAAACTGAAGGAGAAAGTCTGTTGGTTGATCAAATGGAGGGTCTTCTAGAAATGAACCACCCATATTCATACCAATAATATCCTTAAATTATTTATTGGGGTAATATTCTAAATATTAAGGAAACAAAAACTCAATCAAATCCAACTCACCATCAAGGAATCACCATAACAAAAAACTAAGCACAAAAGAGAAACTAACACATATATTTCACAACCCTTTTTTGAAAATCTCATTAACCACCACATTAAAAACTATATTAAAACTATACACTCCAATATATTTCATTCCATATAAAAATTCCTCAAATTCCATTAAGAAATCCAAACCTTTTCCCATTAAAACTCATTCTCATTTTAAAACAGGACCTAAATACCCCTTTGAAAATCCTCATATCATATGTTAAAATTGACAATGATGAATGAATCTATTTTTCAAACCCCATTCAATAAAATTCCATTGAAATAGGCCTCCATTTTCCATGATTTTTCTTAAATAGGCTTGAAAAACAAATTCATCTTTTTGGAAAACCAACTTTTCACTATCCAAAATCCCTGTTTTTTAAGCCAAAATAGGGTTTTCAAAACAATATTAAAATTAATAAATACCTAAAATAAATTTCAAGATGGAATTATTAACAATGGGTGATTTTTTCATATGATTGCAGACCATATTCCAATCACACCACCACCATGGAGAGTTTTTCATGACCGCATTCCCAACCTCCCCATCGATTTCTAGGCCTTGTGAGCTCACTTGAAACCATTGGCCAAACCCTCCTTTCATTCCTGAATGATAAATAAACCAAAAGAAAAAAAACTCAAAACCCAACCACCCATGGTAACCCAAGGTTTGGAAAAGAATGTGTTTTCTAGAAAAATCCTCACACCTACACCCCATGTTCTAATAGTGATACTCCTTTTACCTTGACAACCCAAATAAAAAAGGTAAATCTGAAAGCTAGATCCTCTAAAGAACCTAGGATCTGATACCATTTTTTTCCTAAACCAACCGAGGTTGACCCTGAATTAGTCACCTGATTCATCCCATGACATCCATGAGGTGCATTCCCAATTTCCCTAGGGTGGAGAAAAACACCAAGGTAATTAATAGAGTGATTATGGTAATGATTTAACCCAATATAAATAAACAAAAAAGCAATATAATAATAAAATAGCTTCCCAAAATAAATAAAACAAAGCAAAACAACTAATAATAAATAAAAATAAAACTATATTAACTTGAAAACCATTAAATCTCCATGTGACCTTGTGGGTCACAATTTGATCCTAAGACACAACATCAGCCATGGTGATCGAGACCAATCCATAACTTTTACTTGAGACTAAAAATAAGAATGAAGTGTAGATATGAATATTAAAACTCAGTATGTGTTCCCAAGTAATATATTCCCAATTAATTTTATTTAAATAAAAGATTCACCAATTTTAGGTTTAAAATACAATATATAAGAGTAGGTTTTTCACTTTTTCCATTTTAAAGAAAAACACGGCCCATTTCCCTTTTCTTTTAAAACTCGTTTCTTTTTTCAAGGGAAAGGGGGTATAATTTAAGGAAAGAAAAAAGTGGTGATGTATTTATTAATAAGGTAAAGAAGGTGTAAAAAATTATTAAAAAGTTTTTTCCATAAAACATCTAAATACTCATTTATCCACCTTGAGAAAAGAATTGCACCATATAATAAAGTAGGAGTAAGGATCACACAACAGGGAAAATAGAAGAACACAATACCGAAGACCAAACTAGATGAGGCGCCTAAATTATAAACTATATATAAATAAGTGCCAAGGGAATGTGGGATTACCTAGGTGCTTAGAGGATAATCTATAACATACCAAAACCTGATTCATCCTATAGGTATGCCTCGCCTAATGCCATCAATCCACCCAAAAGCTCGGTCTTACCCTAATTGGTCTAACTGAGGGGAACAAACCCAATGCATAGTAAGATATCTTCTAAGGGTAACTAGCTAGAGTGTAATCTAATCTAGTGTAACAAACATTGTCTAAAAATCCTATGGATATTCTAGGTTCACATGTCCTAAAATAAGAGTCAGTGATCCAAACAAACCGACCATAAATAAATCACAAGTATAGGACACACAACAAACCATCACCCCTGAATAACCATAAGATAGATCCCCTTGACTTAAAACTGTTGACACATAAGAGGAATCCCTTTCTAAGGACTTTCAATTCCCATTAGAATCCATCAAGTCAATATATCTGAAGGTATTTTTCAAAATATGTCCAATTTATGAAGTTTCCAAACAATCCTCAAGTAACCTTTAAGTGACAAACAATTTACAAAAAGGATTAAACAAACCATTTATGAACCGAAAACCATTTATGAATCTATTTAAGAAACTTGATTCACCATTTGGAATCCCAAAACACATTTAATAATACAAAACCATGCTTTAGAAACCATAAATCATTAATAAAATCCAAACTATCATTTTAACTAACACTAGGCATGTGGGGATTAGTAAAACCATTCCATAAACAAAATACAAGGGGTAAATCACTTTATTTCAAGTAAAACAATTATTCTAAAAACTATACATCACTAATAATATGAAAACGTGGTGAAAAGAGTAAGAAATAAATAAGTATTTAAATTTAAAGGCCAATTTATAGGGAAACCTAACACAAACTCAATTCACTTGGACACAGAAACACAAATATTTCCTCTTCCTACTTGCACGCATATGAATAGTTGCATATATATAAGGAAACAAAGCCACTATGTAAACATTTTCATGGCCAAATATGGAAAATGGTTCACTACATATATTCTTACACTTGCATATACCCCTTCTCCATATGCACATATGAATTTTATATATGTATATATATATAAGCACTACTAGGCCAAATATATATATTCACATCACCATGGGTGAATATATATATATATGTGTGTGTGTGTGTGTGTGAACTTATATATGTATATGCATACCTATTCATACACATGTAAGCTGTCTTTGATGACGGAAACCTGAAACCATCGCAATGAGGTCCAAAACACTCTAGAAAAAAACCTAGAAATTACAAAATCCCCAATTTAAATTGGTCTGAAGCAAAGGAATTTAATAACCCTTACAATAAACTGAAGTAAAAATCACTACCTTCGCTGAGAGTGGAAAGAACCAACCTCAATAGGACCAATGAACCCTAATCATCAAGAATCAACCAAAACAAAAACCTACAATACTAATTAGCATTCGACAAAGAAAATAGGGGTGATGGGGAACAGAAAAACTTTGAAAGAACATTGGATGAAGAAAGAAGATGTCATACCATTAAGAGTTGATAAAAAACCCAAATAAATAGGGTGAAGTTAGTGAAAGGAAAAGAGGTCGAGAGGGGGTGTTGCACACTAGAAAAGATAGGTCTAGGTGGGTGTATCGTGTGAGTAAAGGGGTAGTTTAGGTTTTTTATTTTTATTTTTAATTTAATTAATATAATTTTTTTGAAAAAAGATATGATGAATGGTTTGGGTCACATATTTTGGAAAACTGTGTGCCAATTTTTGGGCCCTATACTGGGCTCTTGGAGAACCCAAGATAAGTTGGTCTCATAGTTTGAAAAAAAATTCACCAACCATGTTGTTGGATCAATAAAAACTATCGAATCTATCACAAGGTTACCACATGGTTTGGAAAACTTTTCACCTTAATTGTGTGACATGATTTTCATTCCCAAAAACACTCATTTTAATTTAAAAACACCCGGAAGATAAAATAAATAAATAAGAAATCAAAATAAATAATTAAAATAATATAATAGTTTTAGGTCGGGGTGTCACAAATTAAGATAAAAAATATAAAAAGAAGGTCAAAAAATATCCAAAATGAACTTATCATTAATCCCCAAAACATTATCAAGTATCTCTTAATAACTATATATCAAACATTTGAATACCTACATCATGTATTCTCTTGAAACAAGATAATTACATGAATTACAATAAATAATTAATAAAAAAATGAACTATTTCTTATTCCTTAAATAAAATATAGATTATTGGATATATTTATTAAATCCAAAAAGGTTGTAAACTCCATCAATGATAGCATAAACTACTTTTTCAAAAAATCATTAATTGGTTCCAAGGTAGTCAGTACTATCCAATTTACTTTATCCATGTCAATCATATCATTATACAAACATAATTATCTCAACATTAAGAACATATTATGTTTTATCTTTCCCTTAATCATTTGATTTCTATTAAGTTTAACTTTCCACTGAATCGTATTTCTTGGTCATCAATACCATTCAACATACACTCTCAAATACTTAATGAAAAAGTACTACAATACAATCCTTATACATTTCGTAATTGTTGCATCTTGGATATCATTAATAAAATAATCAAATGATATAATTATTCAATCTAAATATAATAACAATAATCATTCCACATTTTCTATGGTAATTGCATAATCTTGACCATGGCATGTTAACTACTTTTGAGGTATATTCCATTGACACTTTGGGATTTCATTTGTGTAGTGCCCTATCTTCTCATAGTTGAAGGAAAAAACATTAGAAACCTTTTTCATTCCCTTATAATCAAGATCATAGTGGCCTTTCTCTCCACACTTTTATAATACTCCCATTTACTTTAAGAAAATATCAGGGTGTTTTATTCTACAATTATTACATTTGGGAAAATCCTTTTTCCCTTTTTCATGTTATCCATCTTTTTATATGTCATCCTATACTTTTATTCCTTCCCTTTTAATCCATAATAATTAGATAACTCATTCTCTATAATTTTATCATGTGATAATATGTCCTCATATGATAAGACTATCTGAGAGACTAGTTCCCTTGGAAATATTGGTTCAATCCCATCAAATAAATGATCATTCTTACTCTTTATATTTCATGCATTGATTTGTTTATTATTACTTCTGGTAGGATCAATTCCTAAATGATGGAATACACTATATTAGAACATAAAATTATGAAACATAATGTATAATACTAATAATTGTGACAAAATTAATATAAATTTAAATTTTTTTACATAGATAGTCACCAAATCATAAGCAATGTTTATTTGGGGATATCTTTATTTTCAAATCCGTAATAATGGTTTGTAATGAAAATTTGACTTATCCTAAGAATATCCTATGGTAGTGTCAATCTAGGTGCATAGTAAGGCCTTTTCCATGCATGAGGTGAAGACTAGGTCAATCTATATGTTCCCTTTTTGGGGTTATTACCCCTTGGTGCCTCTATATCAGACCTGCGTCCACTTTTAGTATCCAGATAGCGATATATTTCTAGGAAAATCACATATTATCATCCTTATAAAATAATTATTATATTTTTATATACTTATCATAAAATTCTATCATAGGGTTATGTTACCTAATTTATTTTTCCTTAATCTAGATCCTAAGGTTTTTTCTAAACATCATTTGATACCAATTATAGCGAACCAACCTTAGTGACTAGAAGCTGGTGTCTACTTCTTGTATTGGCATAAGATAAAAGGAGTCACATCCTAATGAACCAAATATTTTAATAGTCTTGGTTAAGTAGATACATACTTATTATTATTATTACAATTAAAACATAAAATATAAAAAGTATTTTCTTTGAGATCTCCAATATTTCTCTTAGTGTATCCCAGTATATCAATCAATAAACACTTCCAAGTATCATGGGAAAAATAAAACATAAGAATGGGGTGAGATCATGTGCTTTGTTAGGGTAAGATTAAAGCAAAATATGTGAATAAATAATGAATAATAAACATCTAAAGATGAATAAATGAACAAGAATGTCATTTAAATAACTTTACTATCATGATAAAATAATTTTTAATCAAAATTCCAAGGTAAATAATTGAACATAAGTTTCATTTAATCAATAACCTGAAAATGAAATGAATATATAGATAATATCATCGTGAAAATATCATGGATAATAAAAATAATTGAATTATTAATGAATTACATCCTTAATGATTAAACATCATAATCTAAAGAATCATGATACCTCTGCCTTCAATATTATTCATAGGATGATTTAAAATTATAGGTATAAACCCATTTAATTTGGCCAACTGGTTTGTCTCATGAAACATACTGATGCATTAAGGGCCTATATAATTATGGGCCCCACCCATAAATTAATTTCTACGGAATTCCACATATATAAATTAATATATTTAATTCCTGAATAATATGTTTTATTAATAATTATCTACATTTAGTAAAGGATATATATTTATTAATCTTTCCTAGTTAATCAAATAAATTTCGAAGTATAAACCATTTTTAAAAATGGTTTAAATTTTTGAAAAAAATCATATACATCATAAAATAATATTTATATTTAATATAAATGTAATTTACAATGAAAATTATCACAACAAATTTATTGTTTCAAGATAATTTTAACAATCACAAAACAAAAGTGAGATTGTATGATAAATATTACCACTTGATAATTCTGAAGTAAAATCCCCTTGGATGAAAAAATTCAAATTGAAATTTAAAATAACTTTTAGTATGAATGAATCATAATAATACTTGTCAAAGTTTAATTATATACACCATATAAATGAAACTAAGTGCATAACATTACAATATTCTTCAATGAAGGGAAATTGAGATGAAGTCCCTTACCTCATGCTTCCTTTTGGCCGAACTTTCTTTAACCTCATATATAGTGGTTTTAAAATTTTTATTAACTTAAAATGGAACCATATTAAAATTTAAATATGTTATATGATCCTTTTATAACATATTATCACCCATTCGTTAATAATAATTCATTGTTTTCATTGTTTCAGGTGTTGGTTTCCTTGTTTTTTCATTCGTGCTTTATAATGAAAGTTATGATTGTTATTCATATTATATAGTCATATCATATATAGATTAATAATAATGATATAATTATCATATTTATAGATAAATTATACTTTTAATACCTGTCATAATTGATGGTTTTGAAAAATTAAGTATGTTTTCGTCATGGAGACGGTAGGTCATACATATGCATGGGACACGTTTCCATTTTTGAAAGATAATTATGGAAAGAAATTAATTGATGTATTATATTTACATAATTATAATAATATCATAAATAAAATATCATTTCATTAAATATACTAATATATATCATCCATGTGGTGTGGTGATGAAAAGAGAGTCACATTTCTTTGTGAAGATGATAGTCCACCCATACACGAGGGATGCTATCATCTTTAAGTGAGTGAAAAGGTAAGAAATAATGTGATATATTATCTTAAAATATTAATAAATATTTTATTAATATAGTATTTATTCCATTTATATCACATATATTACTTAAATTTATCCTTATCACCTTCCATGTAAAAAAATAGTGAAAGACAAATCACTTCGCTTCATGGGATGGTAGTCTGCCTAACACAAGAGTGGTGTTATCATATACCCAGTAGAATGGAAATTAAAAATGCTATATATCATATAATTACGTCATATGTATATTTGTGTTATAAATTTTATATATATACTTTATATTCATCATCATAACCAACCAATATATGTGTTAATGGAAAAATGAATAGTATCGATTAGCACAGTGGTTGTCTATCATATACATGAATAATGATTTCATAACACATTCGATGGAAGTGGTTATGGCTGTTGGTAATGAAATTAAAAAAAAAATATCTCAATATCTTTAACATATTTATTTTATCATATCAAAATGGTTTAATAATAATTGAGGGTGGTGTAGGAATAAATAAAACAAAAACACTAGTTAAATAATGTTAACTCTTCTTCAGGTAACCTATTTAGGTTTACACCAAAATCCATCATAGGTTGGATTTATTCCAAATATAAGGCTTATATGACGATTTTATGGACGTTGATAAGTGATTTTGGTAGTAATTTTCCAAACCAAAAGGGTGTGACGGTGTGATGAAGAGAGGAGAAGAGGTGGTCATTTATAAGTGAGGTAAGTGGAACACTTGTTATTTTGGAAATAAAAAAGTGTAGCCATATTTTTCACATTCCAAAAGGGTAAAAATGAATTATTATCAATAATTAAACATTATAGAGTCAACATATTTCCATAAAATCTATTTTTAAAAACTTTAAATTAATTTTTACCCTTATCATTTTGGTTTAACCCCCAGTAAAATCATTTTTACCTTAACCGCAGATAATAATTTTTACAGTTTTCACAATTCATTTTTGGTAAAAAATTATGTTTAACTTATTATGTAATAAAAATTATTATTATTATTATTATTTAATCCATTTTTAGAAATTCAATTCACAGAAGTAGAAATTTTTATTTAAAATTAATCCCTCAGACACGTTGAGAAAGAGGGGTTTCAAAGAGAAAATATTCAAGAATTTATAAATTTTTGTATAAAAAAAATATAAAAATGATTTAAATGACATAAATTGGATTAATTGATATATAATTTATCTAATTTTACTTTGAAACAAATTTAAAATATAATATAACATTAATAATAATTTAAACGAAAAGCTAATTTTCAATTAAAATTCAATATTTTTCACTTTTTATCAAAAAATGAAACATTTGAGAAAAATACAAACAATTCACCCTAATATAATTTTGACATGTAGATTTCAGAAGCTTAATTTATTTTTTCAAATAAATTTTCTAAAATTTTTAAAAATTAATTTCAAATTATGTGAGAAAATTATGACTAAACTGTCTTTTAGAAAAAAAAAATAGTTTTTCAGAAAACATTTATTTTTCTTTTAAATGATTATTATTTTATTTATAATTTATATATAACCAATGATTTTTTTAATTTTTAAACCATATAATTTTTATAATTTATTTTGTATAATTCACACCCTCCAATTTATTGTCTAGGTTATAATGGTAATGTTTAAATAATAAAATTTTAATAGAGTATCATATTTCATTCAAACTCGACGTTATGAGAATCGCAAGCTATTAAAGAGATTGAATTTATTTAAAATGAAATATATCATAAATTATTTGTATGTCATATTCTCTTTAAATCTTTGTGTTTTATTTTCATACAATCTATCGAACATGATGCTTCTATTTTAAAATCTTAGGGTGCTACAACATCATCCTAGGTGCTCCATCACTTCCCATTTTTCGAGTGTTCTTGAAGAACCTCTGTATGTTCACTATAATACGACAAGATACAGCTCTAATTATCATTGAAGACACTATCTTTCCATTTAACCAGGATTTCCACACTAATATCAAACTACATAACCAATTCCCTGTGAGGATAACCCTCTACCCTAACTTCTTTTCCTACCACCCCCATAACAAAATCTCTCATAACAACAATTCCTACAATGAGAAGATGTACCAAAAAAATTTAGTTTAAAATAAATTCCCATAACTAGAGCCCTCCTTCAGGTTCCTCTAAAAAATTAGAACCTGATTCACCACCTCAGTGAACATCTTGAAAGAGAAGATATTTAACGGAGATTTGATCTGGCATCTAAGTATATCCTATAAATGGTTTTTCATAGTTGTCTCATCAGCTATCAATGTTGGAAGAAAATAATGCAAGTTAGTGAAGTGGTCAGTATAATCCATCAATAACATATCCCCATGTTTCAAATAAAAAAACTCTATATCTTATTCTAGAATCATCATCTCTTGATAAATGTATTCCAATAACTTCTCTTGAATATACTTACAAACAATTTCATCTAACTTCTCATCCAAAATTTGGATATCTCACTTGTGCTTCACTGGTCCTTGCAATATATAAGAATCCAACTTAACCATATTCTCCAGAGGAGTCTCTATGTGATCCAGAATAATCGAGATGGACTCAATACAAAACATAGAGACCTCAGGTGCACCCTATCTGGAAAACATCGGAGAATTTTATAGCTAGATCATCCTAGTCAATTCAAATATACTCAACATATATCACCCTGAGTCTCTTTTCCTAAAAAACATAAATCAATTGAATTTCTCATGGAACTTATCTTTCACCCTATTACCCAAAACCAATAGGGGATTTGGTCCTGTTATTGGAGGTGCATTCTTAGCAATGTACTCTTACCACCCTACCAGAAAATGTAATCATGGAGACATCCCTCTATAATTCAAAACATACATATTAAGACATAATATATCATTTTCAGAGTTACACAAATAGGATTCAAAACTGGACACATCATTCTACTCCATATACATTATACTTATGGTTATAACCATGACACCATCATTATACACAAACATCCATATCCAAGGTAATTGGCTAAATCAGGGTAAGTTGATTCCTATAATTACAAACATTACATTTGAAACCATTTTAACCATTTCAATTATCATCTTTCAATTTAAATTATTTCAACTTCTTTATTAACTGCTATTTCTTCCAAAGCACAAAAGAAACATAAAATAATTTTATTCCCACAACTCGACCATAACATCATCTTCCATGTGTTACTAATATGATTCAAGCCATATTAATCCATGAGTACCTAAAATGATGAATGCATACACAATCTCATACTATGTCAGACCACAAGTAAAATCTCATAAAAAAATAACATCTCACAACAAGTGTATCATCCAATGTGAAATAACATCTAATTGTAATAAGAGAATATAAATAACAACAATGCCACCTATGGAATTCCGGTTTTACCCCACACATGGTTTAGCTAATCTTGTACATGAGATCATTCCTAAGGTTTGAAACATCCAATTCACCTATATACCTTTTCTTAATAGTATGAAAAAAGAAAAAAAATATTCTTTGATGCCACTTTATAATATCCTCTCTTGAATCACTCTAACAAGAAGTCGAACCGGTTTGTTATGTGGACTCATGTTCACCTCCCCATATTCCATAGGCTACCAAATAGCAATGAGGATCCAATTTAAAATGTGTAGAGGATATACCCTATTTATTATACTAATACAACTGTAGAAATAGAAATAAATAAAGATAAATAATATCCAATAATAACTATACCTCCCATAACCAAATCATAAAACTGGGTAATTTCCCCCAAACTAATATAGCATTATGACATGTCATAAAGTGTCATGTTCCAAAGGAATCCAAAAATAATGACACAACAAAAATCCCCAAAATAGGTCCTGACATTACTTTATTCCCCTCATATAAGCTTTTTCCCATGTCCCAACCCAATCATTAAACACGAGGACATTTCTTTTATCTAGACCTAGAACCATGAAATATGCTTGGGTACCAACTATGGCCTGAGGAGGGTGGGAGTACAACTCACTAGGCCGCCATTAATGGGGACTAAAGAAATATCTTGTCTAAAAAATAGTGTATATATGTGTAATAAGAAAAATATAAAAGGAAATAAATGAAAAATATTTTACAATTAAACATATATCTATTTAGCCTTTTGGGATCTCAGGTTCCATCATGATACCCAAGAAACCAAGCCTAATTTGACTTATATCATTAGTTTGATCTAGATACTATAGTTTTAACCAATTTAACTCAAGAGGGGTGTTCATAAATCATTTATGTTCTCAGAACCAAGGATAATCGGTCTAATTACTTACACCAAGTCAAATATTATTAGTTCCTAGAGCATCATGTCAGCACCCTAGCTGAGAATAAGGAATTCCATGTCCACTTTTAAAATCAAGGATGTCGAGAATCATGTCTAGAAATCGTAATAAAAGACATTGAAGCATCGAGTTCACCATTTCCATCCCTAAGATGTGGAGTGCCATGTCCATAATCCCCAAACCATTCCATCATGAACCACCATTCATGTTTCAATATAAATAACCTTTTAATGTAACAAAACAATAAAAGTGAACCATTCCAATTATTAATTATTCATTCCTTACCATGGTTTATAACCCCCAACACCTTTAACCCCATTTCATATTTAAACCATTTCACTATTTATTCACATAACACAACTATCAAATGTTATTTAAAACCATTTAACAATAGGAACATGCCCTTTCAACCATTTTCCCATATCCTACCTTTTTCATATCATGGAATATTACATTTTTTTATGTTAAAACAGACTGCCACTTATACCATGCTAATGTACCAACCCCCAAGTACAACCTATTCAATCTCATGAACCCTCTATTTTATCATTTTCATCCAACTCTACTATTTTCAAGGTACATTCACACCTCTTGAGTGGCCATAGGACTAGTATCATAATCATTAATGGTCCCAACTAGGATCATGAATGGTGTATCATATCATTTAAATGCCTAATACATTATTCCAAAATTATGAAAACAATTCTTTGGCACATTTTCACAAAAATACAAACTAGATACATGAGAATGAAAACAAGACTACATAAAATATCTTATAGACCACCTACCTTATGCTCTTAAATGATTACTCATCCAACCCTAGCCTCTAATTTAATCTAAATTGGTCATAATATCATAAGTCAATAAATCCATGAAAATAGTGCTCATGAGACTGAGAAGATAAGGAGAAACCAAGATGTTAATCTTCTAGAAAGCTCAAGGAAATAATCTCTTAAACTTAACTAGGGTTTTGAATAAAATGAAACTACACCTAAAATACCTGATAATAAACATAGAATTACCCTTGGGAGAGTTAGAAGAATTTGATTTGAATCCTAGGTTATTGGGAGTGGAATAAAGGTGAAAATCATGGGAACTAGAAATAATCTTGGGAAGACAAAGTTGTAAATTGGACAATTTTAAAGAGGCACTCAGTATGGCCACCTGGTTTGGAAACTCGTGGGTCAACCATGAAACCTCCCCATTCCATTTTAAATAATGAGGCATATAGTTTTCTAGGGAACATACATAGTTTTACAAAAAATTCATTCCATGGTCCTTACCTCATGGTCATGGAGCATAGTAAGCACTAACTTTGCACCACACACTATGAGTTCTAATTTTTCTATTTTTCAAGTCATGAGCCTCTGGGATGATCTGGATACCTTCCCTACTCCCAAGAATCATCCCATCAAACATTTAAAAGGAGTTAAACTAAAATTAAAATAGAAAAGTACATTATCAAAGGGTTGGGATATTACAATATAATTGATGAGCGGCTGATTGCTATGGATCACAAATAACTCTGGGATCATTGAACAAAGTTCCCATTTAAATCTGAAGTCTTCTACCTAGTTTTGAGCCCTTTATGTTTGATATGTAATATTAATAAAAATATCAAGTAGAAATTATAATTTAGATCATACTGAGAAATCATGTAATTATATTAAAGTATACAGATCAAAAATGATTTAAGGATAATTCTCCTATGTTTTTAGGGAAATTTGAACTTGTTTTTTTTCATTTTTACCCTTTTTATTTGAATTTTTAATTTACATTCTATAATAATGATAACTATATGTGTAAAATTTATGGGAGGTTTATTATTATAGATCATAAAAGATATGAATATATTTTGATTCAAAGTTTTCACACCAATCTAAGCCTATTTTCTGCTTATAAACTTCTATACGGGTGATTTTTCATTTATTAATTTTCATTAACAATATGAAACTGTAGTTTCCATAATATCGAGAAATCTAGGCCCCAAATTTATGTGTATCTTATTTATATAGATCACAATTGACTTGGGAGTCATTTTCCTAAGTTTCCAGTTCAATTTGAAGACATCCACTCATTCTTTGATCCCATGGTGAGTGATATTTCATTTTAATAAAAATATTAATATAAAATGATAATTTTGATAATACTGAGTTATACATTCATAAGATTGATGCATGGTTGATTACTATGGATCATAAATTAATTAAGGATCATTAACCTATGTTTTTAGATAAATATGAACTAGTTTGTTGGGTTTTTACCTATTTTAAGTGACTTGTCACATTAATAAGAAAGTGAAGTTCAAACAACACATTAGATCATAGTAAAAAATATAGGTTCAAATTAATGTGTTCCTAGTTTGTAAAGATCCTTAATGAATATAAGATCCTTTTCATAACTTTTTAGGCCTATATAAACTTGTTTTTACTAGTTTTGACCACTATAATATTATTTATTCATTTATCAATAAGAATTAATGATATAAAATCTTAATTTCTATCCTTCCAAGAAATACAAGAATTATATTGATGTGATACTGATTGAAATATATTAAAAATGAATTGACTATTATTTTAAAAAAAATCCATTTAAATCTAATGTCTTTTGATTATTTTTAACCCCTTCATGTGTGATATATCATTTTATTAAAAATATTATAGTTAATTGATACATTGAATCATACTGAGTAATCCAGGCATCATATTGACACGTGATTAATTCCTATAGATGAAAAAAAATTTCAGGGTCATTCTCCTATGTTATAATGAAAATTAAAACTCAATTTATTAATTTTGATCTATTTTATGTGACTAGTCATATTAATAATAATGTGAAGGCCAAAAAAACTTTTAATCATTCCAATAAATTCTGATATTTGATTGACATGTGGTTAGATCATATATGTAATAAACAATACAAAGATCATTTTACTATGTATTTTTTCCAATCTGTGCTCATTTTTTTGACCCCTACATGTGTGATTTTTCATTTATTAATAATAATTACCAAAATGAAATCATATTTTCCATCATTCCATAAAATAGAGGCATGAAATTGGTTCATAAAAAATCATATGGATAAAAAATGATTCATGGATCATTCTCCTAAGTTTCCATGTCGATCCAAAATTGTCTTTTCGATTTTGGCCTCTTGATGGGTGATTCGTTATCTTAATACAAATATCATACTGAATAGATTATGTGGTTAATACTAAAAAATATGGTCATAAAATTGATGCATGGTGGATTATTATAGATCAAAAAATTAGAGGATCATTCAATTATGTTTTCATAGATGTCTAAACTCATTTTCTCAATTTTGAACTCTTTTATGTTACGTGTAACATTAATAAGAATGTGAAGGCCAAATAGTACTTCTAGTTATACTGAGTAATTCAAGTTTCAGATTGATGTATAGTTGGTTTTTATAGATAAAAATGACTCTAATATCATTTAACTAAGTTTTATCACCAATCTTAACTAGATTGCTCAGTTTTGACCCTTATATGGTTGATTTATCATTTATTAATAAGTGTTATTAATATGTAATCATAGTTTCCCTCATAATGAGTAATTCATAAATCCAATTTATATGTATTTAAGAATTTAGATTCATAAATTACTCTATAATCATTTTACAAAGACCCCATGTCATACTGAAGTAGTCTTCTCAGTTTTGACCTATTGATGGGTGATTTTTCATTTAAAAAAATGTAAAGGTGAAATGATATTGTGGATAATACTGAGAAATCTGTTAATAGTATTGATATGAAATTCATTTCTATAGATCAAAAATTATTTGAAGATATATTTTCTATATTTTTAAGGTAATATGTACTCATTTACTTAGTTTTGACCCCTTTTATGTGACATGTCACTTTAATAATAATGTGAATTCCAAACTAAACCTTCAATTATACTATAACATTTTGGTTTCAGATTGATCTGTGGTTGGTTTATACATATCAAAAATAGATCAAAGTTCATTTTAATAAAATTTCAAAGAAATTCTATCTCCTTTTCTTAGTTTTGACCCCTACACCAAATATGTTTCATTTATTAATATGCATTAATAATATGAAATATATATTTCCATCATATTGAGAAATCCATGCATTATATTAATCCAAACCAAATTTCTATAGATCAAAAATGACTCATGGATATTTTCCCTAATATTACATTTAAATACATAGTCCTTGACATGGATTTGACACCTAAAAAGTCATAGAACACATTCATAAAAAAAATATCAAGTTGAAAAGATTCTTTAGCTCATAACAATAAATTAATGAATCATATTTACAGATAGTTGTTTCATATCAATCACAGGTTATTTTAGGATCATTATAATAAGATTCCATGTTAATCCAAACACATCTTCTCAGTTTTGAATCATTTAAGGTGACTTGCAATTTTTATAAGAATTTGGAGGCCAAACAATAAATTTAATCCTAACGAGCAGTTCAAATCTCGAATACACATGATATTCAAAACATAAATATCACAAATGAATCAAATGTCATTTTTTATATTTTTTTTCTCTAATTCAATCTTTTTTTCTCGATTTTGATCATTACATGTGTTATTTCATTTATTAATAAGATTTAAAAATATGAAATCATAATTTCCAAAATATTGAGTAATACATGAATCAAATTGGTGTTTATAAGATACTGTAGATCAAATATTATTTTGGGTTCATTTTCTTTAGTTCTGATGTCAATCTAACGTCTTCTTCTATGACCCCTTAACAAGTGATATAAAATTTTAATAAACATATCAAGGTGAAATTATACTTTGAATCATACCATGAAATCCGATAATAAATTTTATTTTTTATTTAGTACTATAGATCAAAAATTATGTTTGGATCATTCTCCTCGGTTTTCAAGGAAATATGAACTCGTTTTCTCATTTTTTCAACCTTTTTAGTTAACTTATCCCTATTATAAAAATATGATTATTAGCCAAAAAATTTAGTCATACTAAGAAATTTAACTATTTTATTGTTGTGAGTTTGGTTTATGTAGATCATAAATGACACACATATCATTTTTAAAAGTTTTTGTGACAAGTCAATCCCATATTTTCAGTTTTGACCCATACATTGGTGATTTTCTGTTTATTAATAGGAGTTAAAATTATTTAATTATATATTCCATTATACCACGAAATTTTTTGATCATATTCATGCTCTTATACTTCCTATAGATTATAAATAACATGAAAATCATTTTCCTATGCTTCCATTTCATTCCAAAGTCATTCGATCAGGATTTTTTTCTTGATAGGTGATATGTTTTTTTAATAAAAATATTACTGCGAAAAGATAATTTAGATCTCATTATATTTCATACCAATAAATATGGTCATAGTATTTATGTGTGGATAATTTCAATATATTATAAATGAATCGTGGATCATTAACCTAAGTTCCCATTTCAATTCAATTTTATGATCTTGGTTTTTGACCCCTTGATGATTGATATGTAATTTTAATAAAAATATCAAGGTAAAATAGGAAAATGGATCATACCAATAAATCTTGAAATAAAATTGATATGTGTATAAGGCACCAGCCTTAAACCTTACTTAATCTTGAGTTATTACAAGATTACACATTGAGGATCTTTTCAGGTTTAGAGTTTTAGAGAATTAGATCATGAAACTTACATTACATTCCACATTTAAACAAATTGGTTACATAAAAGACAGTATTCATTCTTCCCATCAGCGAAAACATATTGAAAATAAAACATGGATTCTTTCTTGACACTCCCTTGACACTATCATCATATCATGTACCTTTCCCTTGACCTGTGAAAAACATTTCAAAAACTTGGGATGAGCATAAAAAGCTCAGTAAGGGATATAAAAATATATGGAATGGAAACATGAGTACATGTACACATATAAATCAATGAAAGCATACTTTACTCATAAAACATAATCACTTTAACATACCTCATCAAATCATGAATAAATCATAGAAATCATAAGACATAGAAGGTAACTTGAGGCATTCCTAACATTCTTATGTAGTGAGTAACCCTCTTGGTTAGGTTTGGAATACCCATCGCAATATATTCCTTAGATCTCTTCAGAGAAACCTTAACGCTTCACTCCTTCGCATTACCCAATGCATTGGAGAGCTATATCGGGCTCATCCGCCCTTAGTTTATCACAGAACCACCCGTCTTCATAACAATGCCCAAGAACCATAACATAATCATAGAACATAACCTAAGCATAAAGGGAAGATAACATTCCCACATTTCAAAAACAATATAACATTTTAGGATTTTGATATAATGAATCCATTCAAAAAAACCATTTTCAAAACCATTTAAAACATTTAATAAAGAGATTTTTGAATCAAAGTGTCTCATACCACCTTGAAGCTTTTAACATTTTAAACCATTAATATCCACATAAATAAATTCTTAAAAACATTTTGAAAACATGGATATTAATAAGAACAAATCATTAAAACATTTAAAGTGATATTTTGGTTAAAGGGTTTTTACCAAAATTAGAGACATTTGAATACAATAATTGAGGAATAACATTTAATCAGAATTTTATAATATCATGAGAATAAATGGATTCATGATATAATATTCCAAAGGATAGTATATACAACATATAATATTTAATTGGTGCATAATAACAATGAAGTCTCAATAGAAATGTAAAATGTGATGAAATCCCTTATAAAGAAGGTATCCTTAAATTAAGGATAAATCAATCTCAAAATTATGTGTGACAAATATAAATACACCCAATATAAGTGGATATTAAGTGTAAAACAATAAAAGGTCATTCACACATATTCAAAGGATGACATATTCAATAACTACATGTTGAACCCAAAGAAACCGAAAATGGGTTAAAAAGTTCCCATGGTAAAATTCGACAGCCTAACGGCATCACTTCAAAATTCAAAAAATGAGTTGATGAGAGAGAAAAATGGTATATCATCACTTGTACATATAATTTACATCAATAATTATATAGAAGAACATATCCCAACATAATAGTATGTGAATTAAAAGACATAACAAAAGAAGTCTTTTAAAAGATGAGGGTGAAAGGTTCCCTTAACGACATGGGTATCTTTCGAAACATACACCCCGTGAAAGAAGGAAAATAAAAAATTGATGTAAATACACATAAATGAAAGTATATTAAACAATGAGTAAAATAATGGGAAGTACATACACCACTCAAAGGAATTTGTGGCAAATGTACCATAAATCTCACGGGAATAAAAGTGAGATGAAAAATCCCTTACGAAAACTCGGCAGCCTAACGGCGCCACTTAAAACATCAAAAAATGGATTGATGAGATCAAATATGGTCTCTCATCATATTACAATACAATTTACAGAAATATGAATATAAAAGAACATCCCCCATCATAACAAATAGGAGCTTAAAAGAAGTGACATAAAGGAGAGTACTTAAAGAGAAAGAGAGAGGATAGATCTCTTAGGAAAATTCGGCAGCCTAATGGCACCACTCAAAACATCCAAAATGGATTTATGAGAGAGAATAGGGTCTCTCATCATATGAACATAAAAATTACAGTAAGATTAATATAAAATAACATCCCAATAACAATAAATATGATCTTTAAATGGAATGACATAAAAGAGTGTACTTAAAAAGAAAGAGAGGAGTATGATCCCTTACCTCGTGTTCGACTTGACTTGATTGTTCATTAATCTCCTGAATAATAAACTTGAGTTAATTTCTACTTCCTTAAGAACCTTTTTCAAGTTCATTATTCCTTTTATATCACTTATTACCATGTCATGAACACTATGTAATTATTTTAGTTAATAACCGTCGTTTAAACGATCATTGGTACTTGAGTCAAAAATTGAACTTGTTGGAAAATAATTTTCCATGTAGTTATAGGTACATCAATTCCAGAATAGTATTGATGTTTTAAATATCATATATATCCAGTATATATTCGTTTTATACTATTACATAGCATTTGGAGATAAAATTTAAAAGCACCGTTCATGGAGACGGTATGCCGTATGTACGCATGAACGCTACTTTCATTTTTTGTCATATTAATGGAATTAAAACAAAATGATAGATATATATATATATGTTATAATTCCAAAATTATATCCATAATTTATATGTAATATATTACATATATATCCATTATATATATGTACTTATAATAGTAAATAACATTTTGATATAAGAAATGAAATGTACCGTTCATGGAGAGGGTAAGCTGTACGTACGCATGAACACTACTTCCATTTCTATTTCATATTTAATGACATTAAACCATAATGATGCATAATAGTATTTTAATTCCAGTATGGTATCATATATAATATCATTAAATATATCCTTTATACATACCACATATGGTATTAATGAATCAAATCACTTTGAGGGGGCGGTAGTCCGCACTTCCTTAAATGAAGATATCGCGTATACCCATAATGGAATCCATAAAGGTATTCCATAAATGAAAAATAAAGAAGCTTGAGGAAAACATAAAAATATTATATATCATATATAAATATAGTGACATCTTAATGGCCACCATGAAAGGTTTTAAGAGAAGATTTAACAATCGTCGTTTTGTGAGGCTGTAATTCGCCATCCACAGAAACAATATGTTCTTTAACAATTAGATGTAGGTGTGTGTAAGTGTAGCTCTAATAATTCTTATAAAAACATCCTATTATATTGAAGATACTGTATTTGTTACAAAATAAATGAATAAAAAGAGTTTAGGGGGTTGGAGAAGCAAAATAAAACAAAAGGACACAAGTGAAGACATTACCTTGAAATCGGGTAACTCCATTTGGTTTGTGCTCAAAGGCTTCCTTGGGAAGGCTTCTTCCCAAAGGGATGCTTCAAGGAGTTAGAGAGGTATTTGGAGAGACAAAATGGGCAGGGTTTGGACGATCCAAAGGCTTTGAAAGTGTGGGTAAGGTGGTAGAGGTAGGGGCCTTTTATAAGAGGAGAGGAGGGGCACTCTTGGAAAGTAAAGAAATGTTACTTTATTTTAGAATGAGTTTCGGATTTTAATGGTCCCACATTGATTTGTTTCGATAATAAGGTGATAAGGGTTCAAAATCCACCCATTCAATAGGTTTTTTACATGTGTAGGTCTTATATATTACATTATCTTTCCATTTTATTTAAATCGTTAAATAATGAGGTCATCACTGCATCATCATGATGTCATAAATAATTTAATTTATTTAATGTCTAAAAATTATAAAAAAAATACTATGATGTTGGAAATAGTTTTATCTTTCCAATTACTATTTATAGTACAAAAGATCATTTATTTAGACAAAATTAAAAATATTTTACTTAGGTGATACATTCTTTGTTACATTTAACATTCTTTAAAAATAAAAAGATAAAAAGTCACTTTCTCACAAAAGTGATTCCATGGGGCCCCCAAGTTTGGCACAAGTCATCCCATGGTCGGACATGAGACAACCCGTAGCCTTAGAACACATGTTGTGGTCATTGTTTATTATTATGATATTATCTTATTATTTTAACTACCCGATTACTTATTAATCAAGATAATTAAATATAATTACCGTCGTTACTATTCATAATGTCCAAAAACAAAAGAGTCTTAATTACATAATTTTTACCTTATGATTCCAAATATTTAATCCATTTTACCAAATTCCAAACACATAAATTGCAATAATTAATTTAAAAAAACTTCCCGTTGTCAAAACAAATAGCGGGTTTTTTAGAAACAATATTTATGAAAAGTTTGTCACTTGTTTATGCCCAATTACAAAGTGAAATTAATCAAAATGACCATAATTGTATTAAATGGTAAAAATATATTCCAATTACACTTTAAAACAAAATAAAATTATAATATAACCATATAATTAAATTATATGAAAAAGCAGTTTTGATGTAAAATGCAGTATTTTTCACTATTCATTGAAAAATGAACATTGTCAGAAAAATACCAAAAATTAACCCAAGGTAAATTTATATGTCCCAATCATAAATAATATTTTTATTTTGATAAATATATCTTATAAAATGTTAAAAAGTTTTATTTAAAAAATTGTTTTCCATCAAAAGGTAGTAAAACAATCTTTTAAAAATACTAGTGTATTCAATGCTTAAGATTGGATTCATTTGTATTTTAAGCCTCTAAAATTTATTGGATAAAAGTAAAAACATTTAACACACATATATAATCATAATTTAGTTATTTATATTCATTCTCTCCAATACAACGGCTATGTGTTAACTACTATTTAAAATAATATTATTTTATTATTAGAGTGCAACGTAAGATTTCAAAGGAACCCGTTGTTGCGTATTGGGTAAGTAATCGAGCATAGCATTACATTTAAATTAATATTGATATTTTTTCCACAAATAGGGATAAATATAAAAATTTCACATTCTTTATTTACCTGGGGTGTTACATACTTCCCCCCTTTTGGAAATTGCGTCCTCTCAATTATAAAACTGGGCTTGGAAACATCATTGAAAACCCCACATTGGAACAAGAGTCGGTAAAATAATCACTTTAAAATAAAGAAATAGAATTATAGAGGTCATCCGAGTTAACCCATACTCGTATTCCATGTAGGAAAACATGGACATGGAGGAGAAAACATAGGGTCATATTCTGATGGAGAGTGATAGAAAACATGTTTAGGAGAAAGTTAACCACAAGAAAATCACAAACTTGTGATGGGTTAAATGGTATTCGATTCCCCAGTAGGAAAAGTTAATAGAAAACATTTTTGTTTTAAGTTACTTTTTATTGAGGAATTTATTCATAAAGAAACATAAGTACTTATCATGTTGACTTTCAACTTTTATTAGATTTATTACACAAACTCATACTTTCCCCAAAAGACGAGTATTTAGGAAGACTTGTTCACATTAAGAGTACTATAATAAACTTCTAGAGAATCACCTAATCCACAAAATAGAACTATATACTTCCCGTATCTTTAGACTTTAACCAAAACCAAAACCAAAAAGGTTAGTACAAGATTACATAATACCTAAAAAGGATAATCCTTTTTTTTAAACAAATCTATTCTTAATCTCAAAAATTTATCAAACAATACCCAAAGTTCAACAAAGATCATTCAATAAACAAATTGTCCATAAAATACTTCAAAGTAAACCAAACTAAGATTGAAACCCAAATATTTGAAGGATTTAGTCACATAGTCTTCCAAGTTAAATCGTAACATTTATCTCCAAACAACATCAGTTGCTCCTAAAGTCTTGTATTGAAAATTAATTAACCTAATCACATATCCTCCATGATAGGATAATAAATTTTCATAGATAACCCAAAATCCGCTTACTCTTAATTCATAAAATCATATAACTAAGAAGAATTAGTCAAACTAACCAGGGACTTCATGTAGTCCAGTGGTAGGCGATAAATACTAGTCGCACTTTGGTTGTGGGTTCGATTCCCACAGCTTTGTCCGACGCAACGGGTTGTCACACGATCTGTGTGTTTTCCTTTTTCCAAAACTACATAATTCTTAAAACATTCCCCAAATCGAGATAAAATCTTCAAAAATGATCATAACATATTTTAACCTCAATTTTATCTCATTCCTTTGATTTTCCATCATATCATAGAGTAACCCATAATTACCTAAAAAGCAAGGATTATATAAACCCTAATGGTTACCTTAATAATTATTACCTGAACTTCCACATCGAGTTGGCCATCTCGTACATGATGCATTAGAGAACTCACCAAGGTTGAAGTGGTTGATCATGACTCCTTGATAGTTGGTTTAGAACAACCATGATATTCCTCATTGAATACCCCATTTCGTCTAGTCTCTTAATCCGAGAACCACCATAGTTTCCTTCAAACCTATTGTCACTTTGGTGCCTGCTAGATCCATCCATTCACTAAAAACAGAAATTTTAGTGTGAGTATATCAACAAAACCATCATGTACTAATGAGGAAGATAACCACTAAGATATACTTAATTATTCACTTTATCTAAAACTACGACTCTTTCTGAAATCCTAACCATTATGGTAATGTCACTTATGCTTAGAAGATACCCTAACCTCTAAAGTAATCTAAACCGACCTCTGATACCAACTATAAGTCCCCAACCTTAAACCTTACTTAATCTTGAGTTATTACAAGATTACACATTGACGATCTTTTCAGGTTTAGAGTTTTAGAGAATTAGATCATGAAACTTGCATTACATTCCACATTTAAACAAAGTGGTTCCATAAAAGACAGTATTCATTCTTCCCATCAATAGAAACATATTTAAAATAAAACACGGATTCTTTCTTGACACTTCCTTGACACTATCATCATATCATGTACCTTTCCCTTGACCTATGAAAAACATTTCAAAAAAACTTGGGATGAGCAGAAAAAGCTCAGTAAGGGATATAAAAATATATGGAATGGAAACATGAGTACATGTACACATAAGAATCAATGAAATCATACTTTACTCATAAAACATAAGCACTTTAACATACCTCATCAAATCATGAATAAATCATAGAAATAATAAGACATAGAAGGTAACTTGAGGAATTCATAACATTCTTATGTAGGGAGTAACACTCTTGGTTACGTTTGGAATACCCATCACAGTATATTCCCTAAATCTCTTCGGAGAATCCTTAACGTTTCACTCCTTCGTGTTACCCAATGCATTGGAGAGCTATATCTGGCTCACCCGCCCTTAGTTTATCACAGAACCACCCGTCTACATAACAATTCCCAAGAACCATAACATAATCATAGCACATAACTTAAGCATTACAGAAAGATAACATTCCCACATTTCAAAAACAATATAACATTTTAGGATTTTGATATAATGAATCCATTCAAAAAAACCATTTTCAAAACCATTTAAAACATTTAACAAAGTGATTTTTGAATCAAAGTGTCCCATACCACCTTGAATCTTTTAACATTTTAAACCATTAATATCCATATAAATAAATTCTTAAAACCATTTTGAAAACATGGATATTAATAAGAACAAATTATTAAAACATTTAAAGCGATGTTTTGGTTAAAGGGTTTTTACCAAAATTAGAGACACTTGAATACAATAATTGAGGAATAACATTTAATCGGAACATTATAATATCATGAGAATAAATGGATTCATGATATAATATTCCAAAGGAAATTATATACATCATATAAGAGTGAATTGGTGCATAATAACAGTGAAGTATCAATAGAAATGTAAAATGCGATGAAATCCCTTATAAAGAAGGTATCCTTAAAATAAGGATAAATCAATCTCAAAATTATGTGTGAAAAATATAAATACATCCAATTTAAGTGGATGTTAAGTTTAAAACAATAAAGGTTCATTCACACATATTCAAAGGATGACATATTCAATAACTACATGTTGAATCCAAAGAAATCAAAATTGGGTTAAAAAGTTCCCTTGGTAAAATTCGATAGCCTTACGGCGTCACTTCAAAATTTAAAAAATGAGTTGATGAGAGATAAAAAATGGTATATCATCACTTGGACATAAAATTTACATCAATAAGTATATAAAAGAACATATCCCAACATAATAGTATGTGAACTAAAAGACATAACAAAAGAAGTCTTTTAAAAGAGGAGGGTGAAAGGTTCCCTTACCGACATGGGTATCTTTCGAAACATACACCCCGTGAAAGAAGGAAAATACAACATTGATGTAAATACTCATAAAGGAAATTATATTACACAATGAGTAAAATAATGGGAAGTGCATACACCACTCAAAGTAATTTGTGGCAAATGAAGCCTAAATCTCACGGGAATAAAAGTGAGATGAAAAATCCCTTACGAAAACTCAGCAGCCTAACGGCGCCACTTAAAACTTCCAAAAATGGATTGATGAGATCAAATAGGGTCTCTCATCATATTAAAATAAAATGTACAGAAATAGGAATATAAAATAACATCCCCCATCATAACAAATAGAAGCTTAAAATAAGTGACATAAAGGAGAGTACTTAAAAATAAAGAGAGAGGATAGATCTCTTACGAAAATTCGGCAGCCTAACGGCGCCACTCAAAACTTCAAAAATGGATTGATGAGATAGAATAGGGTCTCTCCTCATATGAACATAAAAATTACATTAATAGTAATATAAAATAACATCCCAATAACAGGAAAAATGATCTTTAAAAGGGATGACATAAAAGAGTGTACTTAAAAAGAAAGAGAGGAGTAGGATCCCTTACCTTAGGTCCGACTTGACTCGATCGTTCATTATTCTCCTGAACAATAAACTTGATTTAATTTCTACTTCCTTAAGAAACTTTTTCAAGTTAATTAATCCTTTTATATCACTTATTACCATGTCATGAACACTATGTAATTATTTTCATTAATAACAGTCGTTTAAACGATCGTTGGTACTTGAGTCAAAAATTGAACTTGTTAGAAAATAATTTTCCACGTAGTTATAGGTAAATCATATCCAGAATAGTATTGATGTTTTAAATATCATATAGATCCAGTATATATTGATTTTATACTATTCCATAGCATTTGAAGATAAAAATTAAAAGCACCCTTCATGGAGACGGTAGGCCGTACGTACGCATGAACGCTACTTTCATTTTTTGTCATATTAATGGAATTAAAACAAAATGATACATATATATATATATATATATGTTATAATTCCAGAATGATATACATAATTTAGATGTAATATATTAAATATATATACATTATATATACGTACTTATAATAGTACATAACATTTTGATATAAGAAATGAAATGTACCGTTCATGGAGATGGTAAGTCGTACGTACGCATGAACGCTACTTCCATTTCTATTTCATATTTAATTGAATTAAAACATAATGATACATAATAGTATTTTAATTCCAGTATGGTATCATTTATAATATCATTAAATATATCCTTTATACGTACCACATATGGTATTAACGAATCAAATCACTTTGAGGGGGCGGTAGTCCGCACTTCCTTAAATGAAGATATCGCGTATAACAATAATGGAAGCCATAAAGTTATGCCATAAATGAAAAATACAGAAGCTTGAGGAAAACATAAACATATTATATATCATATATAAATATAGTGACAACTTAATGGACACCATGAAAGGTGTTAAGAGAATATTGAACAATTATCGTTTCGTGAGGCAGTAATTCGCCATCCACAGAAACAGTATGTTCTTTAACCATTAGATGTAGGTGTGTGTAAGTGTAGATCGAATAATTATTATAAAAACATCATAATATATTTAATATACTGTATTTTTTACAAAATAAATGAATAAAAATAGTTTAGGGGGTTGGAGAAGCAAAATAAAACAAAAGGACACAAGTGAAGACATTACCTTAAAATCGGGTAACTTCCTTTGGTTTGAGCTCAAAGGCTTCCTTGGGAATGCTTCTGCCCAAAGTGAGGCTTCAAGGAGTTAGAGAGGGATTAGGAGAGACAAAATGGTCAGGGGTTGGCTGATCAAAGGCTTTGGAAGTGTGGGTAAGGTGGTAGAGGTGGGGGCCTTTTATAAGAGGAGAGGAGGGGCACTCTTGGAAAGTAAAGAAATGTTACTTTATTTTAGAATGAGTTTCATATTTTAATGGTCCCACATTGATGTGTTTCGAGAATAAGGTGATAAGGGTTCTAAATCCACCCATATAATAGGTTTTGGACATGTGTAGGTCTTAGATATTACATTATCATTCCATTTTATTTAAATTGTTAAATAATGAGGTCATCGCTGCATCATCATGATGTCATAAATAATTTAATTTATTTAATGTCTAAAAATTATAAAAAAAATACTATGATGTATGAAATATTTTTATATTTCCAATGACTATTTATAGTCCAAAATATCATTTATGTAGAAAAAATTTAAAATATGTTACTTGGGTGATACATTCTTTGTTACATTTAACATTCTTTAAAAATAAAAAGATAAAAAGTCACTTTCTCACAAAAGTGATTCCATGGGGCCCCCAAGTTTGGCACAAGGAATCCCATGGTTGGAAATGAGACAACCAATATCATTAGGACACATGTGGTGGTCATTTGTTATTATTATGATATTATCTTATTATCTTTAACTACCCGATTACTCATTAATCAAGATAATTAAAGATAATTACCGTCGTTACTATTCATAATGTCCAAAAACCAGAGTCTTAATTACATAATTTGGACCTTCTGATTCCAAATATTTAATCCATTTTACCAAATTCCAAACACATCAATTGAAATAATTAATTTAAAAAAACTTCTCGTTGTCAAAACAAATAGCGGGTTTTTTAGAAACAATATTTATGAAAAGATTGGCACTTGTTTATGCCCAATTCCAAAGTGAAATTAATCCCAATGACCATCATTGGATTAAATGGTAAAAATATATTTCAATTATACTTTAAATCAAATTAAAAAGATAATATATCCATATAATTAAATTATATGAAAAAGAAGTTCTGATGTAAAATGCAGTATTTTTCACTATTCATTGAAAAATGAACATTGTTAGAAAAATACCAAAAATTAGCCCAAGGTAAATTTATATTTTCCAATCATAAATAATATGTTTATTTTGAGAAATAGAGATTATAAAATTGTCAAAAGTTTGATTTAAAAAAATGTTTTGCCATCAAAAGGTAGTAAAACAATCTTTTAAAAATACTAGTGTTTTCAATGCTTAAGATTGGATTCATTTGTATTTTAAGCCTATAAAATTTATTGGATAAAAGTAAAAACATTTAACACACATATATAATCGTAATTTAGTTATTTATATTCATTCCTGCCAATACAACAACTATGTGTTAACTACTATTTAAAATAATAATATTTTATTATTAGAGTGCAACGTAAGATTTCAAAGGAACTCGTTGTTGCGTATTGGGTAAGCCATCGAGCATAGCATTCCATTTAAATTAATATTGACATTTTTTCCACAAATATGGATAAATATAAAAATTTCATATTCTTTATTTACCTGGGGTGTTACAATGTGTTTGATTAATATAGATAGAAAATGAATTATGGATCATTATCTTATGTTTTTAGGGAAATTTGAAAAATCAATCTTGGATTTGACCCATTTTAGGTGAATTTTAACTTTTAATTAGAATGTGAAGGTCATATAGGACTTTTAGTCATAACAAGAAATTAGGGTATTAGATTGATGTGATATGGGTTCATATAAAAAATAAATTACTCTTACATTATTTTTCTAGGTTTTTTTCTTAATATGGTCTCATTTGATCTATTTTGACCCATAAATGGGTGATTTTTCATTTATTTATGAGCAATAAAATTATGAAATCATTGTTCCGATCATACCTTGAAATATGTACATAAATTTTAAGAACAGATGATTCCTATATATCAAAAATTACATAAGGACTATTGTCTTAAGTTTTTATGTCAATATATAGTCATCCACTTGGTTTTGACCCCTTGATGGTTGATATTTCATTTTAATAGAAATGTCAAGTTGAAATAATAATATGGATAATACTGACTAATCTAGTCATTGGATTGACACACTATTGAAACATACTGATAAAAAATTATTTTATGATCACCCACCTATATTTTCATGATAATAAAAAAATTCTAGTTTTGGACCCATTTTAAATAACTTATCACTTTAATAAGAATTTGAAGGTCAAACAAAAAATTGATCATACTGAGCAATTCGTGTATTATATTAACATGTGGTTGGTTTATATAGATTTTATATGACTCCAAATCGGTGATGCGATGGGGGGATGAGCAAGAGGTGGTGGCTTTAGAGCCGGAGGATCCAGAATGGAACCCTATCATGGAACCTACCTCAGCTCGGGACCCTTACGCGGCGCGCCTCGGGACGGGATGGGGGGACCAGCAGAAGACCACAACTTCGGAGCATAACCCTACTGCCCATTCTTTTGGAAGTCGGCACTCGGGAAACTTGCCAAATCTCGTCAACGGAGGAGGCGCCACTGAGTTCATGGAGGTCAGACCAATGATTCCCCTGATTTCATTCGAATCTGATCTGTTGCGAACTCTTCCCGATGTAGTCTCTCCACTGGTCCTCCCAATGATTCCCCCAATTTATTTTTCTCAGAAGGAACGATCTACATTTATGGGCTCCCCGATAGATTTTCTTTCTTCTTCAGAGTTTCGGAATGCTGCAGCATTTGATTCACGGATGCTTTTGGAAAGATTTGGTGCAGATCGAGCTTCGTCAGAGGTGTTTGAGGGCTTCATCAACTCAACATGGAATATTCATTCCCGAGCATTGGTTGGGATCTTGGATTTCTGACACCTGAGTATTCATATGTTTTATGATGAAGATTTCTCTTGTGCTTGGTCCTCAGAATCGCACTTGTGTGATAATAGAAGTTTCTTTCTCTTCCGTTGGATAGTTGATTTCGATCACGGACGTGACTGTAAGCATGCGGTGGTGTGGATTCGACTTCTATGTCTTCCACTCCCCTTTTAGAACCCATATGTTCTAAAAGGTATTGGTGAAAGAATCGTTTTTTTTTCTTCGGATTGATGATCATATTCTTCACATGAAGAAACGTGTATTTTCTCTCTTGTGTTTCGAGATGGAACTTTTAGAGCCTCACTTAAAACGTCTTCATCTCCAGGTGGAAGGTATATCTGGTTTTTGGAAGCACATTCATTATGAAGAAACCTTTGTATTTTGTTCGCTTTGCTGTCGACAAGGTCACTGGACATCGTTTTGCTCTCAATGTGGGAGGAGAGGTCTCAAGGGATCAGTGGCCCAAACAACTGAAACTCTTTCCCCCACATTCCCACCGGTCGTTGTAACCCCTCCATCTGGTGGTGGTATGAGTCCACGTCCAGGTGATCATCACTCCCCAAGGCGTCCAATGGGATTAAACAATTCCAAGCCCTGTCAAACCCCCCTCATCTTCTGGTCTACCTGGTTCAGCTGCTCTTGCTCCTTCATTTGTTCTTAAGGCACCGAGTGGTGACAGTAAAGGTAATGGCCTTGCTTTTGTTTCTGGGGGTGTTGGACCTTCCTATGCCAATGTTGTGCGTGGTGCGATGGCTAAACCTACCACCAAAGGTAATTTCGTTGTTGTTGTCGGTTATCCTGGGGAAATTGTTGCAGCTGTTTTCACTTTACCCCTATCCACATCTGGTGTCCTGGAGGCTCAGACTGAATCAGATGCACCTGTGGTTGCCCATAATAATCATGACGCCCTTTAGGATGACATTCAGCCGATATGAAAGCCAAAAAATCAAGGACAAGCAAGAGAGATATATAATCTTGATGTTTCCTCGAAGGAATTTGGTAGACAGGGGGTGACAGGCAGGTTGGGTAGGATGTTCACCCACTCCTTTAGCCGCCAATCTAGTTTCGTGCCTGAGGATTTAGCCCTCAACTCTGAGAGGGAGTAGGATGCTTCTGAAGGTATATATTTGGAGGATTTTTGGGTGTAACTTCTTTTGGTTTCTCACTTTTTCCATAAAAGTATTTATATAATAAAAAAGTTAATTTACAGTAAAGAAAATGACTCCAAAATATTTTTCCTAAATTTTATTGCTAATTATAGCTCACTTTCTTAATTTTTAACGCTATATGGTTTATTTTTAATTTATTAATGAGCGTTGAGGTTATAAAATCATTGTTTCCATTAAAACGAGAAATCTATGAATTATATTGATGTTTGGGTGATTCTTACAAATCTAAAATAGCATGGGGATCATTTTCATATGGTTTAATTCCAATATGATAGCATGTTCTTGGTTTTTACCACTTGATAGGTTATATTCCATCTTAAATTAAATTTCATGGTGAAAAGATACTTTGGATCATACTGATTAATTTTTGAATCATATGAGGACACTATTGATTACCACTAATTAAAAATGATTTGAAGATCATTCGGTTATCTTATCAGATAAATTCAAACTTGTATTCTCATTTTTGACCCCCTTTAGGTGACATTCCACTTTAATAATAATGTGAATATAAAATGACACTTTGGATCGTGCTGATTAATTTGGGTGTCAAATTAAAATGTAAATGTTATTATGGATTGGAATTTAATTGAAGATTATTTTCTTATGTTACCATAGAAATCCAATATCTTTTTCACATTTTTGACCACTACATATGAGATCTTTTTAAAAAACCACAATCAAATAAAACCATGATCACATTAAAATAAATTCCTTTAATTAATTTAAATAAACATATTTAAATAAAAAATTACAATCACCTAAAACCATTATTCTCTCAAGGTGATAATTTATATATCAGGACATTAGTGATAACAAGAAGAAATTGTAGAATTAAAAAACTAAATTTAAATAAATAAAGGCAATAAAGTTTCAAGGAATGAAAATTGAAATTAAATTTGAGATATAGTTTCTGGGAAATGTAGTAGATGATGAAAATGATAATATTTAAGAGTAAAAAATGAATAAATAAATAATATTTGTTCCTAAAAATTGAAAATTCATATATATATATATATATAAGTATAATATAAAATAGATTAAAATGTGGTTTACAACGATTGAGTAGGAACAATAGTATAATTAGTAAGTAATGTTTGAAAGAAGAAGTGGTAGTCAAAAGTGAACTCTAAGAAGACAAAAAACATTTAAAAAATATTAGTCAACAATATAAGTAAAAAAAAGACACATACATATTCACAATTATAGGTAGAAGAAAAAAATAACATCAAAAAATATTGAAGAAAAATAAAAAACTCATAACATAGATATCATAAATCAAAATTTAAAGAAACAATCATAGATGAAGATAAAATGTGAAATCTAGAAGTGATGATAAAATGTGAAAGTGGTGGAAAAGTGTAAATAGAAGAAGAATTAGAATCCAAAATCTATAAATAATAATATGGTTCTATAAAATGTTGGATTGATTAAAAATATATAAAAAACAAAAAAATGTAAACAAAAAATAGGAATGTATGTGAATAAAAAATAAAAAGTGGGCATAAATAGAAAATTCATAATACATGATCAAAAATAAAAGAATAATTTGAAGTAGAGACAAAAAAAACTAGAAGTATTATTTATAATAGAAAAATAAGAACTAGAATCAATTTTCAAATTAGAAAACCATAATCCACAATTATATTATGATGGAATAATTCAAAACCAATTGTGAATATATCAGTAAAATAGGAAATGGAATATGAAGAGGAATCCAAAGTCCAAAATTCAGAAGGAGAAGCTCAAAAGAGGATTGGATTTATAAGAAAGAATTTATTGGTTGGATATAAAAATAAAAATAAAAGAATTAAAAAAATGAAGAAAATAGAAGTATAATAAAAAGAAAAGTTGAATACATTGAGTAGAATAATTTTAGAGGAAAAAATGAATAACTATAGTTATAAATTGAATCATAATCTAAAAGATTAAATATTGAATATAGAAGAAGAATTAGATGTAGGATTAAATGAAAAATTTAGAAGAATAAATTATAAATGAAAAGATAAATAAAATATTTGAAGATGAAATAAAAAATATAATCCAATATAAACAATTTTAAAATAATTTTGAAGAAAAAATAAAACAAAACTAGAAGAAAAAGAAAATCCTAGAATTAAAAATTCCAAAATAGAGATATGGAAGAATAATGAAGAAATAAAAATAAAAAGAAAAGTTCAAAATGATTGAAAAATAAAAAATCAAAGCCAGAGGCTAGAAGAATCAGATGAAAAAATATTAAACAGAAGCATAACTAGAATTGAAAGATGAACATATGGGAAGAGGCGAGAGCAGGGAAAAATATTCATAAGAAATATAAATAGAATTACTGGGAGAAAAAAAATCAGATGAAAAAGTAAAATCAATATTACAAAATCAAGTATAAACATAAGGCAAATCAAAATAAGTAAAATCATAAAAAAAATTAAAATCTCAAATTCATATTATATAAATGAAAGTCGATGCACAATTAAGAGAAGAAATAGTTTAAACAAAATAAGAGAAAAAAATAAGACCATTTGCAAATATAAATAGAAATAAAGATAAAAACAAAAATAAAAATAAGAACAAAAATCAAAAATAAAAAAAAGGTAAGAAGACAAAAGTAATAGCTAAATTTTAAGTACACAAGGAGAATGATGTAGTATTTAAATTTAAAGTAGTACTGGAATCTAGAAACTATTGTCATAAAAAATTGAAAGTCTATGTTTGGGAAAATGTAATGTTAGATATAGAATCTAATGTTGAATTTTAACCTAAAAGTGGGATAATAAGATATAAACCTGAGCATATTAATAGAAGGCATAAGTTGAATCCAAATATGTAAATATAGAGGTCATAAGAAGTAGATATAAATAGAAGAAAATTCCACAAGGTCAAAACCTAACAATCATTCTTATATAATCCTAAAATTATTCATTAATTATTTTTGAATAATTTTTTACATGTAAGAATAGATGGATCATCAATATGACATGTGTTGAGATGATAACTTGAGGTTTTTTGTTAGGACCTCACTCTTTGATAAATGTTTTTAAAGACTTTTAAGTCTAATAAAACTATTTTTTGGTTCATTTTTACCACAATACATGTTGGGTTGATTTTAGGTCAACTTACTAATTTTAAAAATTAATTAGTGATCAATGTCTTGCAATTTTACAATTATTTTAGATTGTTTTCTATGTTTTAACCCATTAAATAATGTTCATTTCCTTATTATTTAACTAAAATACAAGGTATTTTTCTAGTTTTACACACATTGATGTGTGTTTTTTCACATGAAATAAAAATTATTTTTTTAATTTTTAACAAACCACAAGTCATACTAACATGTGGTCAATTTCTACATGTAAAAAATTAAACAACAATCATTTTACATTGATTTAAAGAAAATTAGGGGTTTTCTCCAGGTAATAACCCTCAAAAACATGTTTTTAAAGGCTTTTAATTCTAATAAAACTATATATATGGTCATTATGATGAAACCACACATCACATTGACATGCTGTCTTTTCCTATATGTCATAAATTTTCATGTAAATTCAAACTCATTTTCTCGGTTTTGACCCCCTTTAATAAAAATGTGAAGGCCAAATGACAATTGTGATCATATTGAGTAATTAAAGAGTCAAATTGGAATTTAGTTGATTTATACATATAAAAAATGACTTAAATGTCATTTTCATAAGTTTTTATGCCAATATGAGATCATTTCTTTTATTTTTTACCCCCTTTTTCATGGAGTATTCTATGTAAAAGAATAGTGTTAGAAAAATGGAAGGTGATCATTTAATATTAACGAAGACAAACTCATGTTTTCACAATAAATAAAAGTTTGATTTAAACTCATTCCAAAATCCAGGAGTGTGTACTGAATCAATAATAATTCAGTGTAATAACTTCCAACTACTACAATCATATTTAGTAATGGAACATTTAATAGATTTATGCTTCTTGATGGAAGAAGAAACTAAGGAATCACTAAGTAAGTGAAAAGTTATGAAAGTAAATTTCATATCTATTCTATAACCAATTAAATCTATATCATAATAACTCTTAAGAATAAACTAAGATCTATAACAATAGAAACGTTTAATTTAGAAGATAGGATATTTTATAGATATAATTTTATATTGCATGGGTAGGATAAATGTATTTCACCCATCCCCCTAATATGCCTCTAGCCTAATAGTGGTGAAAACATTATCAAGTGGAATAGATAGTATAGATCACTAAATGAGGATTCATCTAATTTTTGGGTGTTGACCTATGAAAAACTAATCACCAAAATAATCTTCCTCCATTAAATGAAACCACCAGATCTATGCACATCAGTCCACTATATGTCACACAAATGAAACTCTATATATTGGAAAACCAAACCTCGAATGTTAACATCCCCTTGGACTAGGTGTACCATAATTATGTAGTTATTCCACCCTACTCACCACACAAAAATATCTTATATCGTGCATACACCTTAGTAAAAATAGAAAAAATACTGGAAACACATTCAACAGTAAAACATGCAACATAAATACAAAACATAGTGAAAGACCATAAATTTTTAATTTGCTTCAAACTATATCCTATGTGCATAGGGGAAACACAATGCTACTAGATTTTATTATAACCAGAATATTATATATGTGATATAAACATATTATAAAGGGAAGTGATCCTCACCAATTTATAATCTTTATAATAAATTCTCTATTTAACCACCATTTTCAAACACTTTGCAATGAAGGCACCACATACTTTTATACTGAATGCAATCAGTCAACTAATTTAATCCGAATCTCCTGAAAAATGAGATCAAGATAAATAACCATATGATATAGTTAACCAACATGGTGACCCATCTGTTTATTGAGCAACTAGACCTTCTATTTATCCTTCACAGAACCATTGGTAGATTAAAATTTTAGATGAACCTATTTTCATTGGATAAGAAAAACTTTTGCTTCCTTCACATTGACCCCCACCACCTACCAGTGACCAAAATCCTAGTGAACAAAATTTTGAAGCTCAAACTGTTATATATTTGAACATCCATTGATCTAAACATGGATTCACATCCCAATATTCTCTTACTTCAAGACTCATTCTATGGAAAACCATAGCAACCTTCCAACACTAATAATTCAATAACATTTCCCTTTTCCTATCATACTTCACCCAAGTCCTACTATGGATCGATGTTATCTCAAGATTTATTGAACAAACTCTTTAGTAAATATATCCATGGAATTTTAGATTCTTACTAACTTCTATTTATCCATCACTTTTTCCTCCAACAAGTTCCTAATGAAATGATTCTTTAGGATAATATTCTTCATCTAATCATGGAATGCTATATTATTAACAAATTGAATATCATTTTGTCTATCCAAGTAAATAAGTTCTTCCAATTTAACCCTACATAGCTCCTTAAATAACTATTTCATCCATACCATTTCTTTCCTAGCTTCCATTGTAGATAAATTCTCCAGTTCCATTGAATCAATAGTAATATTATTTTGTAACTTTTAATACAAGATGAAATCCATTCTTCTAAAAGTAAACATGAAACATGTTTTACCTTATATTTATATCACCCAAAAATTTCAATTCCCTGATTCCTAGAAATTATTCATCAATTCAATAAAATAGATATTGAACTTATAATCCATTAAATATTGAAGAATATACTTTACATTCTCCCACTATAATTTTTATAGCCACAATCCATATTTTTATACACTCAAATGACACTTTTAAAGGTAATTATAAAGCCAACACAAATCCAAGCAGATACAAGAAGATACAAAATCATAACCCGCCCGCCAATGTAAAAACCAAAGAACCGCGCCCATTTTTTTCAGATTTAAAATTCCAAATTTTAAACTGAAACACCACCAATCTCGGGCAACGTGACGGCCCGTATCACGCACCCTGTCACATCCTACCCCCATCCATCATAGTCACCGTCACTTCCTATGACCATCCATCATCGTCACCGTCGAAACTACACCACGACAGAACAAGTACACAACCAACCAGTCAAAGGAAGTCCAACATTACCTCCACCAATACCACAAGGATCAACCGCAGTAGGAATCCAATGTCAGAGATGAAGCCACCGCTAGCGGCGATTTCTGAAACATAGACGATCGCTCGAACTACACATCCCAAACACCATCAAAACCACCACTCAAATCCGACTGGGAGAAGAGTGTTGGGATCTTGATGCCAGAGCAGAGTAAAAGCATCGACACCCTATAGAAATCGTCTCTGTGACCAGCAAACTCTGCCATCGGAACCACCGTGGGCATCGCTGTTAATGACTTTATCTCATCATCTAAGCGAAGGATTGGGAAACCATCATGAAGCAGATCCAGACATCTCGAACCACCGCATCCCTTAGACTCCAAGAGACACCGCCGTGAGAGTCGAACCACCACAATTTACCACCGAACAGCCACTAAAAACATGAAGAAAAACCAGAACAAAACAACCAGCAACCAAATGAACAAAAATCATAAGCACTCACACCAACTTTTCCTTCTTAAAGCAACAATCACAACAAATAATCTGATCAACGCACAGGCCAGGGGACCATACCAATGCCGATACGGGCTGGAAGGACCGGAACCCAGACATGAACGGACCACCAGAAACGTCACCTAAAATGTCTAGAAATGAGGTCGCCAGCAAGCGATTTCCTTCAGATCTAGAACGGGACAGGAAGAACAAAGCCAGTCGATGCAGGAAGGTTGAATCGCATAGTCGGGAGGGAACAGAGGAACAAGAACACATGGGGATCGAGTCAAAATGGAAAGGGGGAAGGAATCGGGCGATGAAAAGGACTCAAAAAGAAAGGAAACCAGAAACAAAGCAATGATCCAGGGTCAAAGAATAATCCAACAAATCAAAATGAATGAAATGAAACCATTGTCGCTTATAGATTATCCATATACCAACTCACAAACCCCACTACATGAGTAATGTATGGATGATTGAAAACCATTTCATACATCAAAATTTTGGCCATTGGTGCATATAGTACATTCTCTATGTACTTGGAATCAACTTAAATTTTTGGAACCAATGACTTCAATAACTTGATGTGGGATATAATAGGGGTTGATACTAGCTTAGTTATATTAATCCAAAATAATTAAATGATCTTATGGATATAATATTTCTACAGTAGAACCAAATTACAAGATTTATTATCTCTGTAGATCTTTATCCCCGAAATATTTCTTTCTTTTCTAAGATAATTCATCTTGAATCATCTAAAAAATCACATTCAACTTCTATATTTTGAAATCATTTATTCTAGTAACCGATAAATAATCCATATACAAAATAAATATGATCAAAATCTCATTGTTCCATTTCTTATGATAATAAAAATTATTTTTATTTCACATGTTGAACCATTTCTCTAACATTAATGAATATAAAATCTTATTCCACTCTAATGGAGATTGGTTCATCCCATAGTGTCCTTTCTTCAGTTTGAATAACATGTTCTGGTTATTAACTTTTTATATACCTATTGATTTTTTATTTAAATATCCTCATCCAAATCACCATGAAGAAAAGTTTTCTTGACATCCAACTACTCTAAATATAAATATTCCTATTCATATATTCTTAGAAATGGTCATATAGTGGAATGATTAACTACTAGTAAGAAATTTTCTATGAAATCCAATCCATACTTATATTGAAACCCCTACCAACCATAAATTGTATATTTTCTTTCTATCAAATAATTCCTCAATCTAGTAAACCATCTTATTATCAAGTTAATTTTTACTCTCTAGTTTTTCAACCATCTCCCACCATATATTTAACCTTAGTGAATCCATTTCCTCTTACATGTCTTACTCTCACTGTATATTCTCACTATACTAGGCAACCTACTTTGGATTTTCAGGTTCTCCTACATCCATTAGGAGTAAAAATCTCATATTAGATCCATAAATTTGGATTGGTGTCCTACTTATAACTATTATCCACAACATAGTTATCTAATCTTAACTACTTGGATATAATCTTTATGTCCATACCATAACACCAGGTACTTTTATTTTCAAGTCATATAAATTATGAAAACACATATTCTAATGCAACTTATTTCGTGATTTATTACATAAAGGTACACTAAATATATCCTTATAAGATCATGAGGCCTAATTTATTTGGGTAATTAGGTACATATCAAAACAAATTAAAATATAAATAGAAATACATAGACTAAAACCCCATAACATGCCCTTAAATTTCTTTGATCTTGTAAAACTGTATGGGATAATCTAGGGACATATAAAGAAAGAGGTGAGATATAAATACCAATAAGGGAATATTGAATAATGAAATTATGAAATTAATATATGTGAATCAATAGTAATGTCAAGAAAATATAATATGTGTGAGATTTATAAACTTGAACATCAATTCATGATAAAAAATAATAATATAAAGGCAATATATTAATGTGGAAACAACATAATACATGACATCATAAGAATAATTCAAGGATAACTACTAAGAAATAATAACTTAGTTTTATTAGGATAACTTCTTATGCACCATACATGGAATATCAGGAGATAAAATAATTACCCAATCCGTTGGAGGGATATATAATAATAGATCTACTCATCCCATTCTTATCATGTATATCCATAAGTGTTACACAAAGATCATAATAAATAAGTATACCATTATTAACTTATAATGCCATGATAAAGGAGTGTGGGTTACATAAAAAAAGTATCCAAAAAAATAAGGGTGGATATATATAGGTGAATACCCTTGAGTGTACATGGGGATGAGTATTCACTATAAAAATGTTTGGCATCGAAAAATTACAGACTAATTTAGGCAACATAATGGGTGTACATAATGATTCATAAAAGGGTTTAATGAGAGTGAAAGGGGTATCTAAAAACATTAAAATAATAAGTACTATAATATGTATGTTTAAAAACATATACCATCACGAGTAGTTTGGAATCAAAAATGCATAATACAAAGAAGGTGCTTGAATAAAGAGGAGAATGAGAGGATACCTTACCTTGAGAGGGAGCTTCAAAAATCTTGGGAGAAGATTCTATATAGATTGGGAAATATGGGGAGGGATCTAGAGATATAAGGGTATAATAACATCATGATCCATGGATTTTTAGTAAATGTTAATGGGAGGTTGGGTGGGTTTTATAGAAAAAGAGAGGATAATTATTTATTAATTTCTAAATTTAGGTATCAGACTTACATGATAAATTAATTCAAACCACAAACAATCCAATTGTTTTTTCAAATGGTTTCTACAAAATAGGAGTGTATTTTACTATTTTATTGTTCTATTAAAGAATAATTAAGATAATACCCTTGGTGATGTGGATGTGAGTCATGCTTATAATGAATTGATTTTAAAACATTAAAATATAATATAGGTTTCAGAGGATTAATTAAGGATTTTTCAAGTTTATTAAATAACATAAAAACAAATTATTTTAAATTTTAAACAAATTTTTTTTCATGGATTAGCTTTATATTACTTACTACATCACTTTTGTTCTTTAATGATGTCATAATACATACTGTATAATTATACTGTATTTAATTTTTACAAAAAAAAATCGACTATCTAAAAAAAACCTGAAAAATTAACTGTCGGATAATTTAAATGTGTTGATTTAAAAAATAATCTTTATTTTTTCAAAATCATTATCTAAATATTATATTTTACACTTTTAAATAAAAATTCCCATTTATTGATAAATACTGGGATTTTTCCATAACTATTTTTGAACCCTTATAAAAATTGCATTTGACATCATAAAATTATATTATCATTTATATTTAATAAATATTATTTAATAATAATATTTTATTAAAATATAATTTATTTCAAAAAAAATAATTCATTAAAAAGTGTGTCTTGATTGAAACTATATATTTCCCAAAAATACAATTTGTGTTTCATCATATCAAAATCTAATTTTATCAATATTATAATGTAACCACTATAAAGTAATAATAAAGGATAAATATATTCATTAATTTATATAAAAAATTTAAAAATTTATACTATGAGGGTATGCATATATATATCTTTATTACACTAGTGAATGCCCTATGGGTAATTTCTCTGATAGTGATATTTTCTTGGGGTGGTTCAGTGAACATGTTTTGGGTTGTGATCTTAATAATCATGAACTTCTCCCATAAATGGTTTTGATCATGCTTTAGTTTTTAAATATAAAATTATGATTGTTCATGGTCAAATATTATTGATATTATCTCACTTGGAATCTCTAACATATGGGCTTTATAGGGTATGATTCTACTGGTTGAGGTCATCGCTTCTGTTCTCTCTGTTATTTGGATTTATCATAACCCTATATATATACTAATTATAGTATCACTATATAGTATCTATATAATCAACAGATATTATTTTTAATGTTCTTTTAAATATGATAGTATTTAACTTATAATGGTCCAAAAACCAATGTGGTGCATTTTTTTCTATAATTTTATTTCATAATACGTAATTTACTAATTTAAAAAGTGAATTTCATTAATAAATGTTCAGGTCACTACATTCTTCCTCCATTCTGTAATTTTATCCTCATAATTTCATTCATGCACTAAAATAGATGAGGGTACTTCGTTTCATTTCCAGTTTTAGTTCCCAAGTCTCTTCCTCAAACTTGTAGTCCCACCATAGCACTTTGACCAGGTGAGTTTTCTTGTTTGGTAGAACATTGTCTCTATAATATGAGATCTTCAGTGGTTTATCCTCATACTAAAGGTCATTATACAACAATATCACCTTTTGATATAGTACATGGGATGGGTTTGATATTTACTTCTTTAAGAGGGATACATGGAACACATCATGTACTTGAGATAGGTTAGGTGGGAGTGGTAGTAGATAGGCCACCACTCTAATGTGACCAAGGATAAAAAATGGTTGATGTATCTAGGACTAATCTTTCCCTTCTTCGCAAACCTCATGAAATTATTCCACAGTGATATATAAAGGAATACCATATCTCTGACCTCAAACGCTTGCTCTCATTTATGATTTTATATATAGATTTTCTATCAAAATTTCATAGATTTCATATGATTCTAAATAGTTTGAACATTCACTTTTATTTCATGGATAATATCAGGTACCATAAGATTCATCTCTCCAACTTCACCAAAAAAAATTTAGAGTATGAAACTTCTTCCTATACAGAGCCTCATAAGGTTCCATTTAATTGCTAGAATGGAAAGTGTTATTATATGAGAACTCCACTATGTTAAGGTGTTAATCCCAACATCCATAGAAATATATTGAACATGATATCTTCATATCCTATATATTTTTAATGGTTCCTTCAGGCTAACCATCCATATTTGGGTGATAATCTCTATTGAAGCTCAATTCTGTATCCAATTTTTGCTACTGGTTTCTCCAAAACAATGAGGCAAACCTTGAATCTCGATCATATCTAGTGGAGGGTATCACTTTATTTAGGCTTACCACTTCTCTTATGTATATCATAGAAAGTTGATCAAGAGAGAAATCATCCTTGATAGTAATGAAATTCGATGACTTTGTAAGGTGATCAACTACCACCCAGATGGCATGTTTTCCTTTAGTTGACCTAGGGAGTCCTATGATGAAATACATGGTTATGTTTTTCCATATTTATACTGGTATAGGAAATAGTTTCATTATACCCAAAGAATTATACCATTCTTCCTTGAATTGTTGGCATACCTAGCATCAGGATATAAATTTTAAAATCTACCTCTCCATGTTATCCCACTATAACTCTCTCCTCAAATATATATATATACATCTTAGTGATTCAAAGATGAATATAGAAGGATGAGATATGCACATTATCCAAAATTTCCCTCTTTAATTCAAAATTTTAGGGGACACATATACTGGTTCCAAATCTTTTAACTCATTCCTTATAAAATTTAAAATCTAGAATATTTCCTACCTTTTTCTTTAGCACCTCATCATCCTTTTATCTCTCCTTTATCCTCTTAAGAATGGATGATTTAGTAGTTACTTTAGTATGGTAAGATGAATATCCTTTTATTATTCCCATGTCCATCCTCTACATGTCCAATAATATTGGATCCCTTTAAATCATCATCATGGATAGGGTAGTAGGATCCTTTCTACGCAAAGAATCTCCAAATTCGTTCACCTTCTTGGGATGGTAATGGATTGAATAATAAAAATACTTGATCAGCTCTAACCACATTCATTAGAGCATATTGAGATCATTTTTTGAATATATACATGAGGATTTTATGATCTATATATATGTAACACTTCTCCCTATAGACGTATTGTTTCCAAATATTTATTGTGAAGATCACTACAGAAAATTCTAGATCATGTGTTGGATAGTCCAACTCATGGATATTTAATTAGTAGGAGGCACATGCTATCACTTTTTCATCTTGCATGAGTATACAACATAAGTATTTTTTAGATTTGTCACAATAGAGCACAAATAATTCCACACTTATGGGTGATGTGAGTATATGTGTAGTGATTATCCTATTCTTCATCTCTTTCAATATTTATTCACATTAATCATTCCAAAAAAAACATTTACCCTTTTTTTAGTTATCTTGGTTATATGTATTTAAAATCATGAGAAATTTATCACAAATCAATGATAGTACCTAGATAATATAAGGAAACTATGAAATTCTACCATATATGTTGGTCTATTCCATAATAAAATTGCATATGTTTTTAAAGGATCTATAGACATCCCTTTTTTATTGATAACATACCCTATTAAAGTTAATTTTTCCTTCCAAAACTCCCATTTAATACACTTTGTATACATATTTTCTTTCTGCAAGGTCTTCAGTACAGCATCAAAGTTCCTCTCATGCTCCTCCTTACTTTTTGAGTAGATAAAAATATCATCTATAAAGTTTACAACAAATTTGTGGAGGTAATCCATAAATACAATATTCTTTAAGAACATGAAGATAGCTAAAGAATTAGTGTGTCCAAAGGGCATCACTATAGACTCATAGTTCCTATACCTTATATGAAAAATATTCTTGGGGATATCATCCTTCTTTACCTTTACTTGATAATATATCAATCGAGGTTCTACCTTTGAGAATTACTAGGCTCTACATAACTGATTGAACAAGTCATCAATACATGGAATAGGATACTTGTTCTTTATTATGATTTTTTTAGATCCTGATAACCAATTCATAATCACATTGAACCATTATTCATCTCAACTAAGAGGACTGGTGCACCCCACACTAAATCACTTGGATGTATAAACCCTTTATCTAGATTATCTTAAAGTTTCTTCTTCAAATCCTTAAGTTAAACAATGGACATTCCAAATAGAGTATTGAATATTATAAAATATCTAGTTATATGTTTTATTGAGAACTTAACCTCTCAGCTAGGATGAAGACTAATAAATTCTTCAGGAAACACATTAGTGAATTACCTTATAATGGGAATGTCATCAAGGATTCTCTTTTCCATAGTCTCAATCATTTGAAGTAGACGCACTTTCTCATAATGAATTAATATTAATGCTTTAGATGATGATATTAAAAGAGGTTCATCCTCCTCATGCACTTGTATAAAATCAGAGGGGATTTTTTGAAATGGATGGTGATTTATTTCTTTGGGAAATTTATATTGACTCTATACAAGGAAATCCAATACATGCCAAGAATAGAATCAAATTCAATTAAAGGGAGTATCACTATGTTTTCTAGAAAATTCATCCCAGAAATTTTGATAGGGGAGGATTTATATACTTGGGATGCAATAATTTCCCCACTTTTCATTTTCATTGATATCTATACATCCATTTTTTTAGTTTTATTTGAATAGTTATGCTACACTTGCTTGATATGAAAGAATTCATAGAACTATAGTCACATAGAACATTTGAAGTTTATCAATGGATGATAATCCTACCTTACACTATTTGATTCTGGTTCTAATCATTTACTTCATCTAAAATAGACATATAGATGAGAATATTCAAACTATTAAACACATAAAATGGATACTCTAAACATTTATGGGATAACACATAGATGAAATAAATTCCTTAACTTGTGAATTTATAGTTTAAATCTATGTTATCCATGGACTATTTCTTAATATAAAATTTTATGGGAATTTTTTCCCCTTAATAAAGGTTTATAATGAGCTTGTGAATTAACTAAAGCATATCCCTTGGGAGTTTCAAACCAAGTATGATGTAAGGCCACTTTTTTATGCACTAGTTGATGATCGATCCTATCTCAATAAACCCTTTTTAGTTTATTTCCCCTAGGTACAACTATGCCATATCCACATTTACTTATAGTATCCAGATAGGGATTTATTTTCTTAGGAACCACTTAATCTATACATTACCAAAATTTAGGGATGTTTTCATATGATTAGTTTTATCTCTAAAGATTTAACTAGTGTATTATAATACTAATCCCCAAAAATAACTATAAATTGATTTCATACCAACTATGAAAACACATATTTTAATACACTTTATTTCTTTATTTACTACATAGATATAGACTTAATACAAGCCTAGAAGGTCATGAGGATAAGTGTATTTTAGTAAATAGGTAAATAGAATAATAACTTGAAACATAAATACAAATAAATAGAATAAAAATCTTTAACTTTCCCTTAATTTTCATCGATCTTCTAAAACTGCATAAGATATCCTTGGGACGTACGTATGAAAGGGGTGTGATATAAAGCCTATTAATTTAATAATCAAAGCCTAACATGATTAAATTGTAGAATTTGATTCAAAAGAAATATCATGATAAAATAATAGGTGTAGAATCATAAACTTTAACATTTAATCATGATAAAATTCAATAACATAAAGGCAACATGGGATTATGGATACAACATAAAATATTAAGAAATAATAATAATAATTTAATGATAACCATTGATACATTATAATATATTTTTCTTAGGATAAACTCTTTTTTACCATAATTTTAATGTAAATAAATAAATAAAATTACCCAATTCATTAGAGGGATATATAATTTTGGGTCCAATGGTCACGTTCATATCATGTACATGTATAAGTGTGCCACATAGATCATACAACATAAGGATGTATTTCATCACTTGTAAACCCATGATAAATTAGTTTTGATTATATACATGGTAGTCCTCGATTAATTATGTATAGTTTCATCTACTTGAATACTATTTTTTGGAAATGGGGATGGTTATTGACTACATAAATGTTTGTCATGGAAAATAAAAAGATACATTTGATAGTATAAATAGGTTATATAATGATTCATGGAATAGTATAATGAGATTGAAAGGGGTATATCATCACTCTTAAATCATAATTTTAGTACGATTTATTTTTAAAAACATATGAAATCATGAATAATTGGAATTAAAAATTCATAATACAAAGAAGATGCTTGAATAAGCTGGAGAAGGAGGGGATCGTTTACCTTAAGAGGGTGCTTCTAAAAGCTTGGGTGGAGCATATTAAGATCTTATGGGAACATTTGTATGGATATAGAGAGGTAAGGGTAGAGTAAATTTGTGATAAATGGGTTTTTTGAAGAGGAATGGGAGGTTAGGTGGTTTTTTATAGATAAATACAGGATAATTCTTTTTTAATGTCTAAACATAGGTTTTGGAATCTCTATGACTAATTAATCCAAACTTCAAAACATCACATAGTTTTTTCAAAAAAATTCTACCAAATAGGGGGTGTATTTTCTTATTTTATAAGTATAAGAACCTAAATTTTTAAAATAATACCCTTGGTGATGTGGAAGTGAGTCTTGTTTATAAATATTTGATTTTAAAATATAAAAATATAATATAGGTTTTTGAGTATTCATAAAGGGTTTATAAAATTAATAAAATAACTTCAAGAACATATTATTTTAAATGGAAACCTAGTTTTGGTCTTGGATACTCTTTATAGTATTTATTACATCACTTTTGGTCTTCTATGATGTCATAATACACACCATATAATTATACTGTATTAAATTTTTAGCCAATAAATCAACTATCTCGGAAATTTATGAAAAATCACTATTGGATAATTTCAACATCCTGGCTTCAAAAATAATATTTATTTTTTCAAAATAATTTGATATATATGATAATTTACACTTTTAAATAAAGAATTCTTATTTATTGTGAAATGATGTATTTTTTATGTTAATTATTTTCAAACCCTTATAAAAATTACATTTGACTTTGTAAAATTATATTATCATTTATATTTAATTAATATTATTTTATAATAATATTTTATTAACATATTTTTTATTTCATAAATTAAAAAATTCATCAAAAATGGTGTCTTGTTTGAAACTGTATATTTTCTAAAAATAAAATATGTGTTTCATCAAATCTGTTGGAAAAAAATACCTCCTGATAGTTTCTTTGGGTTCACTGTGCTTTTTGAAAAGGTTTGACATTGTTGATGAATCGTAGTTTTCAAAGGATGCATGAAGAATTGGCATGAATGTTTGAACTAATCATTTAGAGAGTAAATTTTTTAACTAATAACGTGGGAAAAATGTATAAACTGGTCATGTGGAGCGTGAATATTTGAACTGATCACATGAAGCATGAATATCAGAACTAATCACACAAAGGATTCATGAAAAGCACTGCATGATTTTCAAAAGGTCTTGCATTGAGATGATGGGAAGAACTTGAAGACATTTCATGATTTCCAATTCAAATCGTGAAGAGATCATGGGAATCACATGAATATAAAATTTCTAGAAATGATGAAGTCTTCTTGTGATAATTTGAAATCATGCGACTATATGATTATCCTTAGATCTACTGATGGGATCATGAAAAGTGATGAAAGATAATGGAACTTGCTACATGATTTTATTTGGATATTGTGATGATATCATGTTATGCACACATGATTTTCAATTGATATGGAAATGGGATCATGTTACAAACTCAAATATAATACAGGTGATCACATGAAGCGATTCTGACATGAAATAGGTGATCATGTGAAATGCATAAGGCCAATTTTTAAGATGGTGGAACATGTGGATAACCATGATTTACAAAGTCAAGAAAGTATATTTATGTTTATAAATACCCCCTAACCCATTCTTAATAATCATAGAAGTTTTGAGAAATGGTTTGATCTCAAGTTAATTATTTTCTATGGGCGGAGGAAGGAATTTTGTTGGAATCAAACGATTTGAATAATTAGAAGAAGGTCTCACATAGGATTCTGATTAACATATCTCGTGAAGGAATAATTATATGTGAAGTATACTCATAGTTTTAGAAAATATAGGTAGACCCATTGATATATAACAAACTATGTAACCATAAAAGGCTCTTGTGTCGGAGTTATTTGATCAACATGAATAGAAAAATATCTCATAAAGGATCTCATGAAGGGATCTTTTAGAGGGATCTCCCATAGTGCCTTCACAAAGGGGTATCACGTAGGGGTATCATAGAGGGGTCTTACAAAGGGATCTCATGGAGGAGTCTCATGAAGAGGTATCACTGAGAAATATTGTGGAGAGGTCTTACGAAGGTATCTTGTGTATGGTATATTCACTTCTAGAAGAAAAGCGTTACACAAAGGTGTTTGTTATCCCTTTGATGAATTAAGATCATAAAGACACAGATAGGTGTGAATCAACTCAGAATTGATTTTCAGAAGATTCTATTAGAGGAGGTGTGTGTTCAATTTATAAGATAGAGGAGTGAGATTTCAAATTTTGAATGATTGTAAACCAAGAGGGACAGTGAATCCAACCCAAACCTTGTAAGAGTGGTTCACTTTAGTGAATTTTTTACATCATTACATTTCTTTTGTGTGATCATTATGCATATCCCGATGAGGTTAAACCAAGTAAAATTATTGTTTTGAGTCATGTTTTAATTAACATTTATTTTTTTCTATGGGAATGAGAGAAGATAATGTTTTTTAACAATGAAACAAGATCTGAGGAGACAATTATTTTATTCGTTTATACCCCGATCTCTCCCCCCCCTCCCTTAAGGTATTTGCCTATTTGGGATAAAAATTGGTATCAGAGGAAAGGGATAATGTTATATATTATCTCTAAGTAGAATCAATTTCTATTTTTAATCAAAAATGATATTTGATCTTTGATGGAATAAATTTTCAACTATGGAAAAATTGGATGCAACACTACATCTGATAATTAGTAATGGATGTCTGTATAGCTGTGATGCATGGTATATCTACCTATGTGGATAGTGTAGTTTTATCAGAAGTAGATCAAAGATAATTGTATATTGATATCAAAGTAATAAATTCCTTGGGAGGATGTTTATAAAATAAGATCTAAAAAAGGTTAATGCCATGTAAATCATTGTACACCATGTGGGAAAAGTTTCTAAATATCTATAAAGGAAATTCAAAAGTATGATAAGATAAATTAATGGTTCTATAGAGAAAATATGGGGAACTAATAATACACCCCAATTTTCCTATAGATTCATTATTTGACTATGTGGTTGTTTTATTGGAATGCATGGATAGTCTTAGAGAAATTATCAAATATGTAAAGATAATTAAATGAAACTTAAGAGACTTTCACCTTGGTTCAATTTAAAAGTTTTTTTATTGGAAGATAAAGATCCAAAGGATCTAACACTAGATAGCTTATGGAGTTATCATTTCACATATGAGATGAGAAATGATGATAATGAGTTTGTAGAATATGGGGAGTCTAAAGAGGTTGAACTCAAAGCTATGAATAATATCACTATAGAATATGTTCAAAAAAAGATGTTGTGGATGAAGTTGTGTCATGTAATTCCTCAAAACTACAAAGGGGGGAGGAATGTTTAAAGGGAAGCTTCCTCTTTCATGATTTTTTTATAGAAAGGTTAGATATCTTGAAGCAACATGTCCCAAGAAGCTTCAATATGATAGTTAGAATGATGATAAATATTCCAATAATTCTTCATCTAGTGTGAAAGTTATGAAAAATACTAAAAAAAGTTTCTTTAGAAAAAAGTATATGGTTTCACAAGAAAATGACAGTTCATAAGAATATAATGCAGAAGAGATGGAAGACTATAAATATCATGAAGAACATTTTATGGTTGCTTTTGTGGATAATTCTCTATCAAGGGAAGAAATAGACAATGATTAAGGAGAAGTCAAAGAACAGTTAAAATTCATGTTGAATTATAAGATGATCCTGAGGAGATAGATGTTTTTAGATCCAAGACAATGAAATCCTAAAGGGTAGTTCATGATTAAAAACTCAATAAGTAGTAGTATGTAGAAGAGAAGTTTGAGCTGAAGGATGAAATTGAAAATATCATATCTGAAAAGTTAGATAACTCTAAGAATGTCATCGAGTTAAAACTCCAAGTTGAATAATGAACCAAGGTTATCAATGGCCTAAATAACCCAATAAATGATCAATTCGAACATATTGAAGAACTTGAGGAGGAAGTATTCAACCTATGAAGAAATTTAAAATAATGATAAAAACTCTTGAACCCTGATATGATTCCCAAAAAGAAGGTTTCATATGTAATAAAAAAATGGAAATTAAAATTTAGTGGTCCAAAAAAATAGTCCAAGGAATTTCTAGATAGGAAAATGCCATAGCGAGTACAGTTACTGATCAAAAATAGAAAGTAATTATATTTGATTTCAGAGCACAAGAACCCACCCTGAGGTAGAATATTAAATTGGCTATGAATAAAAATCATAAGAATTAGATATCCCAAGAGGAAATAAGTGGTGCAGTAATGCTTCACACCGATACACCTCTTATTAGGTGTTATTGTTATGGAAAGATGGGGAATTCTCAAAAAACATTATTATATATACAAGAGGTTTTTATGGTAAAAAGAGAAACTAAGGTAGCCAAACATAGTTCATTATTTTATGAATGATTTTTATGGTCATTATTTTTTATATGGAGGATTCTGACACATGGCCAAATATTTCCCATCAACAATATAGAGGAATGTACCAAATAAGATCTAAAGTGGTTAAATATAGTAGATCAAAGTATTTTTAAATGAGATTAAAATGATGAATCTGTTTGGAACTTTATAAGATATGGTTGGACTATTATACTCTATGGATGGTCAAGAATATCAGTCATTATAAAGTATGAATTCAAAGACATGGGTTTGAAAGAAAAGAGATGAGTAGGAAATGGTTTTGAATATTTTATTCAAAGCATTACATCACACTAGAATATGGATTATTGGTAGTGTATTCACCTCTAATTTGATAGGAAATAAAAACATGGTGATAGATTTTAGGTATGACAAGGATGGTGTCATAATATTTGGCAATGATGAAGTCATGATGAATACTGGGTCATGAAAATAAAATTTTGGGTGAAAAGACATGGGACGTGCATATTTCTCGGTTATTGAAGATTTTAGTGACAACTTTCTAACTGTCAATCAGCTGTGTGACTCGGGAAATGATATAATATTTTCCGAGAATTAATGTATAATCAATGGAAAATATGGTTCAATTGTTATGAAAGTAAAGAGTGTGAAGGAATATCTTTATGTTGTTAGTAAAAAATAAGACTTGTGATTTTTCAAAATAATAATAGAAATGTTTATTGAAAAAAAAATATTAATCATATGAGTTAAATATCCTTGGAATATTTAGTGAAATGTAATTTTTCGCTTGATCACCCTAACTTATCATGTGATCATACTCATATATTTGATTCTTTCCAACAAGGGAAGATTACTCAAAAGATGTATAAGGAAAAATATAAAAGGTCAAAAACAGTACATGAACTTGTGAATAATGATGTATGTGGACCTATTTCACCAAGATATATTACTATAAAGAGAAACTATATCCTTTTAATTGATCGTTTTATCAAAATAACATGGGTTTCAATTATTACCTACAAGTTTTAGGTGTTTAGTTGCGTAACACATTATCAGAGGCTAGTTGAAAAGATTTTAGATCAATAAATATAGAAGTTTCTAACTGATAATGGAATAGAGTTTAAAAATATACAAGTGGAGGATTATCTTGATAAAAAGGGGATAATGCATGAAGCTTCATCAGTAAGAACTACATAATAAAATGGAGTGGTTGAGGGAAGAAACCAAGTTATCAACAACATGGACAGAACAATTCATATAGAGAAATACTTTCTAGAGAAGTTATGGAAAGAAATAGTATAAACATAGGACTATTTTTTTAATAGATCCTTATTGTGTAAAAAGGAAGATAAGTCTCTATACGATCTGTGGTATGGAAAGAAGATGACATTGAATTTTTTTTGAGTCATTGGAATTAAATGTTTCATTTAGAATAATGAAAGATATATTAAGTTTTAATCCCATGGAGATTAAGGGATATTTCTTAGTTACCTAGGAATAAGAAAATAATCTAAACTCTTCAATAAGTTGTTGGGAAAATTAATTGAGAGAAATGATGTTTTGTGGTGGAAAAATGAGCATAATCATCAAAAACTCGTGAACAGTCTTAGGAGGATAGTGATAAATAGGTGAGCAGATTAGGGGGAGTAAAAATATCAAAGGCAGACTCAAAAAATGATTTAGATGATGAGTAGAATAAACCTTTTCAGAAACCAAATATCCAACCAGAAATCAATAGGAAGAATATCATCAAGGATCAGGCATTACCAGTACATACAATGAGGATGAAGACTCCACAACATGAATCTTTTTTATCATAAGTAGAGAAAAAAGCTTTTGAATAAGCTTCTAGAGATGAGAATTGGGTTCATTTAATAAATGAGGATCTTGAAAAAATAAAAAAGAATAAAATGTGAGATATTGTTTTATGAACAATAGACAAGAATATTATCAAGACCAAGTGGGTTTGTTATATCAATTTGAATCAATACTGTATAATAATTTTAACCAAATAATGACTTCTGTTCATGAGATACTTCTATATTGAGGGTATTGGTTTTGATGAAACATTTTCACATGTTTTAAGGTTAGAGAAAATTCGATTATTCTTGGACATAATAGTGTAAAGGATATTCAATGTTTTCCAGATGGATGTGAAGTTGGAATTTCTAAATAGGGTTCTTGAAGAATAAGTATATATTGAAAAGTAAGATGGTTTTTTCATTCATGAAGATAATAAAAAATATTTTTTGTTAAAGAAGGCTCTATACTAGTTGATGTAGGCACCAAGAGCATGGTAGTCACATCTTGATCAACATTTTAAGATTCTCAGTTTCAAATGTGGGGGAGTTTATTATAATACTTATGTCAATAACTAGAGAAATTAAATGATGGATGTATCGGTATATGTTAATGACATAATATTTGGTGGATTGAAAAAAGTGTTGTGTAAATAGTTTCCATAATTCATGAAGAGAGATTTCAAAATGTCAATGATTGGAGAGTTAGTATTTTTCCATGGTTTACTAGTAACAAAATTAAGAAATGGAACATTTATTTCCATAAATATTCCAAGGTGGTTATAATAATTTTTTAAATGGAAAATTAAAAATATATGAAAACTCTAGATTCCACTCAACTGAAATTTTCAAGGGATTATGAATGAGAAGTAGTTAATATCACAGAATATAGATGGATCATTGGTAGTATGTTTTACTTAACATAGACACAACTTGATACTGTTTTTTACACATTCTAGGAAGCACGATATTAAATTAATCCCAAAGAAATCCACATATATGCAATAAAAATAATACTTCAATATATCAAAATCATGATGGATTTCTATTTACTATATAATGAAATATCTAAGCAATATTTTTTGGGTTTTACAAATGTAGATCTAGATGGTTCAGTAGATAATCAAAATTTAACCTCATGTGGTACCTTCTATCTTGGTGGGCTATGTATTTATTGGCTAATCAGAAAAAAAATATTTCCTTTCTTTGAGCACTGAATAAGCTAAATATATCATTGCTACTCCAGATTGCATGTAGTTACTATGGATTAAGTAGAATATTGAAGATATGGTAGTTGAAGTGAAGTCTACAATTAGAATTTATTGTGATAATTAAAGTGTTATAAACATTAGAAAAATCAAATCCATAATTAAAGTACAAATCACATTGAAATTAAATATAAATTTATCAAAGATAAAGTGGATCCTGGCCTTATTAAGTTAGATTATGTGCCTATTAAACTACATGTTGTTGACATCATGATTAATTCCTTATGCAAAGAATCATTTGAATGGAATCAACTGGCTCTTGGAGTTCAATTGACTCCCAAAACATGAATAGTATAGATGTAGACCTCCAAGGTATGGTGTTTTTCCTCTATGTACTGATATGTGTTCATTACCATGTTGTAGACCATAGAGGTGTGACCTTTGGGTTCATTGAAAAAGGGGGTAAAATGTCTTAATCGATATAAGGTAGAAGCTAATTGGGGGAGTAGTGAATCAAGGAGATTTTTAAATATGATGATGCTAAAAATGTTCTATTAGTGAAGATGAATCATGAACAGGAGTTATAAGTTAATAATACCTATAGTTTTCATAAGAATTGATCTTGAGGGATGAGCTTGTACTATCTTTTGGTGTTGATAAGGTTTTCGGTGCATGGTTAGAGAACAAAGTGATTCATCGATAAAATTTTCATTCTACTCTTGTTTATCACCAAGATCTTATCTCATGTGGTCTTATAGTATGTGTTAAGGAATTCCTTGATCACTATCTAAGGTTGAAAAAGGTGAATGGGTTTTCATGTGCATGTTGTGTCAACAAGTTGGTTTTCGAAAGTTTTGATGTATTGTTAAAAACCCCGAAGGGGGGATTTTTGGAAAAAATAGCTCCTTATGACGATTTTGGGTTGATTTTTTTATTGATAAGGTTTTATATTGTTTAATAAGGATACTTTTCAAAGGGGGTGAATTTTTTGTGCTAATTTTTGAATTGATCATGCCTAACGTGAATGTAGAAACTAATCACATGGATTATAAATGATTTAACTGATCATGCAGAGTGAGAATGTATAAATAGGTCACATGGAGTGTGAATTTTAGAACTGATCATGTGAAGGATTTATGTGAACTATCGCTTTATTTTCAAAGGTTCTCATTTTGAGATCATGTGAAGAACTTGAATACACTACATGATTGGAAATTTATTTCGCAAAGAGATCATACGAATCAAATTAAGACAAAAATGTTGAAAATGGTGGAGTCTTATTATGGTCATTTCAAATCATGAAACAGTATGATTTCCTTTTGATATTTTAATGGGATTACATTAATCACTAAAGGACAGTGGATTTAGATGTTTTATTGACTTTGTATCTCATGATGGGATCAGACAAAGAACACGTGATTTCCAATTGATCATTCGATGGGATCATTTGACATGATCAAATACAATTCAAGTAATCACCCGAACTGCTTGCGACATGCAGTAGGTGATCACATGAAGCATGTAGGGATAATTATTAATTTTGTGGAATGGATTACTATCCATGATTTTTATATTTATGGTGGTAGATTTATGCCTATAATAACCCCTAATCGATTATTAAGAATACAAGAAATTTTCTTAAATGGTTTGATCTAATGAAAAGTATTTCAGATGAGTTGAAGAGGTTTATGTTCCAGAATCATGCAATCCATATCATCAAAAGAAATTATTGAGAATGACTCTTGTTAAGAGATATCATGAAGGAATCAAAAGAAGTGAAGTGTAGGGTTTTTTCACATATTAGAAGACCCATTAATATCACAAAAACCCTGTAACCTTAAAAGGGTCTCACACCAGAGTCATGCAATGTACATGAATAGAAGAAAGAATCACAAAGGAATCTTATAAAGGGATCTCATATAGGGGCATCATAGAGGTATTTCATATAGGGATCTCATGGAGGGGTATGAGAATAAAGACACACACAAGTGTGAATCAATTCAGAACTGATTTTTATAAAATTATACTACAGGAGCAGTGTTTTAAATTCTATGGAGAGAGCAGTGAACATTCAAATTATGAATGGTTATAAACCAATAGGGATAGTGAGTCCACTACAAACCTTATAACATATATAAACTTTAGTGTATTTTTTTCATCATCGCATTACCTTTGTATTATCCTAAGACGTAGCCAAATAAGGTTAAACCAAGTAAAATTTTGTGTCATGTGCATGTTTTAATTACCATTTATTATGTTCTATGGGAAGAAGAGATAGGAGAGATTTTTTTACAGTGAAAAAATATTTGAGGAGACTGTTGTTTTAATCCATCATACCATGATTCACCCTCCCCCTAGGTTATTTAACCTAGTTGGGCTAATAGTATCAAAATCTAATTTTTATCAGAATTATTATTTAACCATTATAAAGTAATAATAAAAGATAAATATGAAAGTTAATTTAGATAAAAAAAATATATAAAAATTTATATAATTAGGGTATAGATTCATATCCCTTTATTACACTAGTGAATTCCCTAAGGATAAGGTGTGTGATGGTTAGATTTTCATGGGGTGATTCAGAGAACATTGATTGATTTATGATATTGATGAGATTAATCTTTTATTATAAATGGTTTTCTCATTCTTTAGTTATTGAATCATGTCTTGGGATAGTTCAAGGGAAAATCTCAGTGATGTTATCTCCATAAAAACTCTAATAAATGGGATTCATGTGATATGATCATACTAGTCTAGGTCACCAATTAATTTTTCTTTTTCAATTGTATTTTTCATTACACTATATTTATTATAATAATAAAATCACATTTTAATGTCTATAAAATCAATGGTTATGATGTTTAATGGTATTTAAATATGATAGAATGTGACTTATAATGGTCCAAAAACCAAATTAATTCATGTTTTTTCAATAATTTCATTTAATAAAAAGGTATTTACTCATTAAAAATTGGAATTTCATTTATAAATGTTCAGTCCATTGAATAAATTCATGATACCACTCTATATTCTTCTTCTGTATATCTTTTTTCTATTTCTGATGGTCTTAATTTTGGATATCTAGTGCCTTTAGCGCACACATCTGAGTTCTCTTATTTTTGTGAGCTAATATTAATCTGATTAAATTGGATTTTAATAGATGATTCTCTTTCAACGTCTTTATCCAACAACTTTTGGTCCTTCCACAAAACCATTTCCTCATCAATAGAATCTCTACTTTAGATTATTTTTTAATTTCACTATACCCAAGTAAATATACAAAATTTTCATCTCCATAACCAAGGGGAAAATATTTTGGGTTTAGAATCAATCTTTTCCATATCCATAGTATTTTTATGCACATATTCTAAACTAAAATAGACTCTGAGAGGATGAAATTCCTATCATTTTACAAACCACAACTCCTCCAGAATCCACTTCCTAACTATCGATATAGAACTAATATTGGTAAGATAAGTTTTCATGTAGAGTACATATACCCAAATTTATTTAATAGTTCCTTAGTTCCTGCTTAAACTCCTAGATTTCTCTATTAGATACATGTTCATATCTTCTTCCCCTCTGTAAGATTTTGTGTTTGTATGACCATTCAAAATTTAGGATTTTTAATTTTTTATTTAGTGGCATATTAGTTTCAAGGAACGAGATTCAAAAACCATGTTCTTAGGAATGAAACACCTCAAAAGTGGTTTTTGGGACATGAAAATGAGAACGAGAGATATACTAGTGTCTTAGTAGGGCCCCAAGAGTGTCTAGGGTATTGTTTCAGACAAGAAAGTATCTAGTCACCGACCAACCAATAATTACAGATAATATCCTCGTGAGATATTTTCAACACTAGCACATCATTGGATTGTATTGTCTTTACAATGGGCGAATTAGAGGTTCATAATTAACCTTTTTACCCCTTCTATTTTTGATAGGGTACCCCTTTTTCCTCTTATTTTTCACATGCATGGATAGGGGTTTCACCCCTTTGCCTTCTCACTTCCTCCCGTTATGAAGGGGTGTTTTGGGGATGTTTCTTGGGGATTTAAGGTACATTTTCCCCTCTGGATACCTACATTGTCACCCCCCCTCCTCTTATTATAATTTTTGTATCTTTAGTTATATTTTTTTATTCTAACTCCACCAAATCATGGTGGAATCAGACACCGATGATGGGGATTCCACTCAGGTTTGGAAGAGGGAATCCAAAGTTGTCATACAAACATCATTGGATTTTGAATAATTAAGGTATGCCACTATAATGTTTTTTCTAGGATTTTTATATTAAATTAAATTAAATTAATATTCATTTTTCCACTATTGGTTTTGAATTTTACCAGAAATGAGGATGTGGGTATGCTATGTGCTTCTATAAATTGTTTGGTCATGGTTTAGAAGGGGTGATATAACCTAGTGAGTTAAAAAACATTATTCCATGTATAAATTGAATTAATTAGTTAATTATAAATGTTATAATAAATTAATTATTAATGATTGGTGTGATATAGGAGAACAGGTGGTTGATGTGGGTCTATATTATTATGGAAAAGATTGAATAATCTTGGATAGGCATTGAAAGCTACTTCCAACCCTTGGGAAATTAATTGGGAAAGATTTGATAATATGTAGGTGGTCACATGTACATTACCTCTAGAATTTATATTAATTTATGTTGAATGTGGGTGATTCGTAATGCCACTGAGGGTGATTCATTGGGATAACTTAACTAAAAGGAGTTATCAAATTAAATTAAATATCATAATTAAAATTTTTGAACTCTGAGGGTCAAGAACAACCTTTTTGCTCTAGATTTTCACCTCGGACTCAAATGGATGAGACTAAGACTTTGAAAAATCAGTTGGCCTCCAGACCTCATAATAGGTTAATATAGACATGATAATACACTTTCTCTTATGAATATGGGATCAATACGCCTCCAAGATATATCTTAAGTTTTTCTTATAGATCATAGGTTTTGTTGTCCATAAAATATCCCTTTTATGGAGTTTGAGACATTTGAGCTCATCTGGATGAGGATAGGATGAGTGACCATCTTCCATCTGATTTCACCAAGCCTAGGTGGATAGACAATAGGTAAAATGAGACTAGGTTGGGTAAGAAAACTAATCCAGAGTAATCTTGAGGATCGATATAGGTCATGGGATATCTCTTGTCTATTTCCTTTGTAATGAGACCATGTATAGAGGGTGAGTAAATGCTACCCTGTTGATGATGTTGTGGGACACGATGTTCATGTGTGTTAGGTGTTGACCAAATACCATGATTGATACCATGGAACCATGCATAGTTTCCATTATTATAATGAGAACAAGGGGAACTATTGGGTACCCTATTGAAAAACTGTCCCTGAGTGGGTGTACGTGAGATTGTGGGGGGGGTCATCATGGAACCTACACTAGACTTGTGAGCCTGATAGGCTATGGATACTGGTGTTGGGAATGAGAATTCATCCACCCCTTTTGTTTTCATTTATAATTTTAGCTTAGGAAAAAAATTTATGTCTTTGGGATACCTCTATTGAGGATCTAAGTTCATGGGTGGGATTCCATGATTGGATCTAGTATGGCTAGGCTACCATGTTCTAGAGCCTGATATTGTTGTAGTTTCTACATACATGGAGCTCGATGATTATATTTTCCATGGATTTAGAGCTCAGTATATTATAGGATCCTCTATATATTTTGGGCTTGGATAATGATAGGGGATATATTATACCAGGATCCCAGATGATTGGACTATTATGGTCCTTTTCCCCAAAGATTTGGAAATATGTCATGTACTTCATTGGATTATAATCCCAGATGATAGGATTTTTTGGGACTCATCTCTAGATTCATGAGGATTATATAGGGGTTGCCTTGGATTAGGATCTTAGATAATAGGACTACCACGGTCCTCATCCCTAGAGTCATGAGTAAATTATATGGTTTTCTAGGGGTTTAGAGCTCTGAAGATAGAATTATAATGGTATGGGTCCCCATATTCATGAGGTTTGGTTATAGATTCCATGAAATTGGATCCCACGTGATAAATGGGATGCACAGTCTTCAAGATGTCCTCATATACATCCCAAAACTAGCTGAAGAAGTCATGGTCGATCAGAGTTATGGATCTAAGGTTTTACATAATTTAATTATTTTTAGTTGTTATTTATTTATTTAGGATAAGTAGATCATATGAACTTATCATGATTTATGCTGGTTAATATGGGACCACATTGGTTGTTCCCTAATAAGTTTTTCACTAACACCCTTCTTAGGTCACAACTGTAGTTAGGTACCTGAAATGACATTATCATGGTTTTAGGTACAGGTTGGGCTGACGCTCATGATTGATCAAGAGAGATGTCTTGGATGTGTAATAAGAGCCTAGGATGTGGTATGGAAGGGGGTTTTCATTAATCTAGGTTTTATTTCTTTTATTTCCTTTTCATTGTACATGTAAAAAACCTTGTGGGTGGTTTTTTTATATATTACATGGCTACATGGGCCCTTAATTTATTTTATGTATTATTGTTTGATATTTATTTTATTCTATATACATTAATTATTTACTATTGTGTATGTTGTTTTTTATTTTATATATTATTTTGAATTATAATATGTGGGGTATAGTCTCCCCAAAGTACCACCTTAGACTACCACTACTAGTCAGTTGCCTCTAGTGTATGGGGAGGCATGCTTGTCATGTTGCAAACTAGTCTGGATACTATTCCTAGAGTGAAATAGGAAGGGATGTTACAATGTGGTGTTAGAGATATTTTATTTTCTCCCTATAGTTCCAAAATTTATTAAACCATCATTCTAGGAATATGTCAAAGCTTCTGATAGATACCTTGTAGGTGCATTGAGAACACCTATTTCAGTAAGAATTCTAGGTTTCCAAGGGTGTTAGATTTCTATTTTGGTTTTCAATGTTATGATTATATATGATTTTTCACTTGAGTGGCACATATGAGCGTTTGAGGATTTATTATTTGTTATGGATATATAGATCTTGTAACATCATTAAGAGGCTAGTAATTTGGATTTGACTCTTTTTCAATAAAAGAAATAGGAATCTCATGAATCATATCAGTCACATAGGATTCACATTACATATAATCCTACTAGTGAGTGATTTCACTGATGATGGAGGATTAGTTGTTTAAAGTGATATGAAATTTTTTGGTATGAGTACTTGGAGGCATTCAAATCTACTTAGACAAGTTGGATATGTATTTTCTTTTAATTTCGAGTCTTTTGTATCAATATTGATATGCTCATTGAAGATGAGTATGGTGATTTATACCTCATTAATATGAGGTGTAGGGACCCTGGTGGGTTAGTGTAGAAATTAATGACTTTGTAGTAAACCCCCTGGTGGTTTTTCATTTTTAGGTTTAGTTACTTAATGTTATAGTAACAACCTATATATCATTTTCTCGTATATCTTGTAATGACTTTATACTTAACTAAACCATGAATTTGTGTTTCCCATTATATAGATCATCTAGGGAAATGTCATTGGTTTTGGAAGGAATCAACTAGTGAGATGTGATCCTATAGGGAGTGGTCTAATTTACAGATTCTTAGAGTGGATGTGTTCCCTAGTTATGAGTGGTGGTCACATATGATTTCCATCGTATGTGGGACCCTTTTAATGGATTCATTTCTTTTCTATGTCCTGGGTTTATATAGTGGTGTGGATGATGCCTTGTGAGTTGTCACCTAGTGAGACCTGATGGGTTGGGATAGGTGGTCTAAACTTTAATCCCTTGTAAGAATTGACTAGTTGGGATAGGTGGGAGCCCTAGAGACCCATAGTTATAACCCATACCTTAATTACCTTGTGGTTAGTATGATCAAGGGTGACTTGTAAAAGGGGTTATCCTATGATGGTCATTTTATCATAGATGGAAGAACATGTAGGTTCTTTGGGATGAGACTGATTCATGGGTTGTGCTTCAAGGTTTAATATCAGTGCATGTGGGTTGCTACCAGGTTTTGACTTAATCATTATAATGTTGTTGGTTTTAGAGGAATATCATAGAGTACATAGGTATCAAACTGTGGTTTTGAGGATAGGACTAGGGTGAAATATCGACCTATGTGTTTGCATGTGTTTTAGTGGAACAGAAACAATAGTGGGTAAATGTTTGTGACTATAATGGAACCAAATTTTTGAAATATTTGTAGATGAGGTTGATAAACCTCAGACTTAAGAGAAACACATGTAGTGATAGAATGTTAACTATGAGTGGGTGGTCCTATGATGAATCATGGAACATGTGGGATACCTAATTTTTAAGATGAATTCTTTGGTATATTCTGATGGGATTGGGACTAACATGATATGGATTATAGTCATCCTTGTTTTGATAATTTATGACACTCGAGAGCTTGATTTATGTGTTGGGATTAGTGGGCAACTGGGTGTGGGACAAGGGACGATGGTAACTGGTGAAATTCTTTTGTGAAAGGAAATAGGTATTTTTAAGTGACAATTTGATATGTACCTCTAGGGTAGAGGGGACATTGGCACATATTTGGTGTCATGGAATCGTTGAGCTGAGGGTGGATCTTTACATGCATTGTTGGGGATACATGGTGTTGGGGGTTGGTAGTAGGAGAGCATGAATTAGAAAGGATCGACACTCATGTTTGGAAATGGTACAAATTGAGGTGGTGATCAAGTAATGGTATAAGGTGATCAATATGGTGGGAATCGCACCATTGCAAATTTGAGGTTGGAGACCCTGGTTATGAATATGGTTTCACTGGTTACAATCAATGTCATTACCTTGGGTCGGAGAGGGGCGGTAATTTTGGTTTTCATGTTAGCACACAGAAATATATGGTTTTTTCCATGATAGTGGCTATGTTCAGTGAAGGATGGGATATAGGACATGGTGATCATGATCTTTTTTAGTAGTGTGATAATAGGGATACCCCTAAGGTGGGTAGTGGGATGTCGGTTGTGAGCATGTAACCCTTACGTGAGAAGGGTCAGGGGTATATGGGATAGTTCATTGGGTGGTCTTTATGGATTTATGATTCTAGTGGATAAAATAATTTATTACTACTAGATTCTTCAATGAATTATACGAATTTATTCGGTTGTATAATCAAGGGGAGTCAGTACGTTAGCATCAGGATTGGTGCGGTTTTTGTGTGACCAGAGTGTGTTTTGGATCGGAGGTGCGTCAATATGTATAGAAAGAAATGATGATGAGTTTATTGGATTTCTAGTATAAATGTGGAGCTACATCAAGATCTAGGTGTGTATTTTAGTGAGTTTTCATGGATGATCATGAGGATGCCTCTATAGGTAAGGTCATCATGATCATGTTTTGGTGATGTATCAGTGGCTAGTGCTGAACATTTTTTAAGAAAGTCTACAAGAGTTGGTTCTTCTTGTGTCTTCAATTTTAATTTGATGCAGTTGGTTGAAAATTTTATTTATCACACTTTTTTGTACATTACATGAGTGGTTGGACTATTGGTCGGGACTTTTCAAGGAAAATTTAGAGAAATGGGTAATGGGGAATGTTCGATTGGGATTCGACTGGTTGATATTGGAATTGAGGTCTAGGAGTGAATTTCTGATTTTTGATAGAGTATGGGGAGTTGGATACCATTTTGGGCACATAGTTTGAAGGTGATATGTATTTGGTAGAAAATTCCAATGGAAAAAAATCACTAAATATTCAGAATTAGTTTTTACAGCCTATGTCCTACGGTGGGGAGATCCATGGACTAGAGGATAAATAATACAAAAAAGTGATCATGTTTTAGGATAGACGTGATTTGTTTAGAATATTCTTAGTGTTTTTGTGTTTGTTTTCATTTTTGTCTTGGGTTTTAGTGGCTTGAGCACCTCAAGTTGGTGTTTGTGCCTTGGATGGGCCTTGCATGTTAAGGATAAAACACATCCTTTTGAGTAGGAGTTGATAACAGGGGTAGGTTGGGATATTTGGTTATATTACCACATAAAATTTTTTAGGTTGAGAAGTAAAAACTATAGAGGTTGTAAGATGTTGTGTATGTATGACTATTTGAAATTTGGAAGGGGTTTGAATTTTTTATTTAGTGGTCAGGTCATTTTGAGGGATGTGACTCAAAATGGAGATAAGAGGCATGAAAAACCTAAAAAGAGTTTATTGATACATTATTGGGTACTCAAGATATGTACAAGGGTCTCTATAGGGTTTTGGAAGTGTCTGGGGTGGCTTTCTCAGCCTAGGATGTAGTAGACCATTGGCAATCTGGTGTCTACAGACAACATCTTGGTGGGATTATATCACCACTGGCTAACCAATGGGGGAATTAATTAGTCAAAATGTACCTTTTCCCCTTTAGTTTTTTAGAGGGGTAATCCACCCTTATTACCCCTATTTTGTCTTGCCCATCTAGGGTCAGATCCCCCTTCCCTTCTCCATTCTTCCCTTGATCAAGGGGATGTTCTAGGGTTATTTCTTATCAATTTAAGTTGGGTTTCCCCTTCAGTGACCTATATTATATCCCTCCACCAATAATTCTAATTTTTACTTCTTTGGATAGGGATTTTTATTTTGATTCCATCATAGAATCATTGAATTAGGCATTAATGATGGGGCTTCCACTCACCTTTGGAATGGGGTTCCCTGAGATGTTGTGCGCATGTCACTGCACATTGTTTCATTAATGTATGTCACCACAGTGTTTTTTCAAATAATTTTTGACTAATTTTAATTAAATTAATATAATTTTTATTGTATTTGGTCAGGTGTTTTTTCAAAAATGAGTACATGAGTTCTCCATAGGTTGTTCGAAATAGTTGGTTATGGTTCCAGAGTGGCACGACATACTGGTGAGTTATCCGACATTATTCCATGTCTAAATTGATTTAATAAATGTTACAATTAATTAATTATTGATGTTTGCTGTTATATAGGATATCAAGTGGTTGATGTGGTTTTTGTTTATTGAGTATGAGTATTGATGAGCTTAGATGGGTCATGACATCTACGGTTGTCCCTTGGGAAATAAATTGGGAAAGATTTGGTAAAAGTTAGGTGCTCACACGTAATTTACCTTTTTCATTTATATCTATTTATATTGCATGTGGGTTATTGGGAATTCCATTAAGGGTGATACCTCATGTTAAATTAATTAAATGGAATTATTTAATTTAGTTAAATTTCATAATTAAAATGGATGGGCGCCAAGGGTTATGAAAAATCCTTGTGATCTAGCTTGTCGCCTCAATCATCGATGACCAAGGCCGATACTTTGAGATATTAGTTCGCATCCATACCATCTAAGAGGTGAGGATAGACCTGATGATCCCCTTTAAACCATCAATAAGTTATTAATAAATCTCTAACCTATAGGTTATGGTATACCTAGACATCATCGGTCATGTGGGACATATAGGATTCCTTTTATGGACTTCGATCCATTCAGGCTCATCGAGACAATAATAGGATAGTGAACCTATTATGTCTAATGTGGATAGGGATGGGTGGATAGACCATAGGTTGAGAGGTGCCGAGTAAGGTAAGGGTACTGACCCAAAGTGATCATTAGGATCAAGATGGATCATGGTCCATTTTTCAATAATGCCTATAGATTGAGACCCTTTGTAGGTGATGGGGTTGTACCATCCTATTGTTGATGTCATGGGGTGTGACATATTACTAAATATGATGTTGGACCATGAACTTTACTAAGATCAAGGACCCATTTGAAGATACCTATGCTATTTTGATACTGAGAAGACCTAGTGGGTACCCCAATGACTAACTGACCCTGATAGAGTGTGCCTGAGATTGTGACGGGTGTCATCATCAAACCTGCACTAGACTGGTATGCCTAATGGGTTGTAGACAATTTTTTTTGGAATGGTAATTTAGATTGACATTACATTTTCTTTACTTATGACATATTATGGATTTCACCCATGTGTAAGTCATTATAGGTTTTGATTTCCTCATTCAAGGAGAGAAGTACATGGTTGGAATGTTATTATTAGAGATGGTATGGTTTGGTTTCCATGTTCTAGAGTCAGATAAGGTTGGAAGATCCATTAATATGGAGCTCGGTGGTTGGAGCCAACTTTGATTAGGAACTTAGTATATGATAGGAATCTACATGGATTTAGGGATTGGATATTGATAGGGGAATATATAGATTAGGGGACTGGATAAAAGTATTGTTGTGAGCCTCATCCCTAGAGCCATGAGGATATAATAGGGGTATTCTTGGACTAGGAGCATGGAAAAAAGTACTATCAATGGCCTCATCCATATATTTGTGAGGATCATATAAGTGATGCCTTATATTAGGAAAATTGGTGATATAAATATCATGGGACTCATCTGTGGAGTCATGAAAACATGATAGGTCTACATTGGATTTAAATCTTAGATGATAGGGATGTTAAGGGATGGGTACCTAAATTCATCAGAATTGGTTGGTCCTTATCTAGACTTGGAGCTTTCATATTACTTGGGATGAATTGTATTCAAGATATTTTTAGATAAAACTTAACACTGGCTAAATCATGTATGGTCAATCAATGTCATGGACCTAACGATCAATAATATTTTATTTATTTTTTAAATTATTTTATTTATTTCAGATGAGTGCATCACATACAAATATAATAGAATATTATGGTTAGTATGAGACTACATTGTTTGCTCTTTACTAAGTTTTATACCAACACCCTACTCGAGCCATTGTAGAGATTAGGTACCCAAGAATCCTTCACTTTTTTTCAAGAACAGGTTGGCTTGAAGCGTGATATTTATCGAGTGGGATGGATCAACTTTGTACCAGGAGCCTGGGATGAGATATCACTTGGGGATGTCATGGAGATAGAATTTTTATTTATTTTATTTATTTATTTATATATATATCGTTATCCCATTGGGAAGTTTATTGTATGTATGACTTGACTATTTGAGACATCATGTATTATTGTTAGATATTTATTTTATTTTTTGCACTCTAATTATTTACTACTATGGATTATGTTTTGTTAATTTATCTATTATTTCAAACTCTAATATAGAGGCTATAGACTCTACATAGTACATCCTTAGACATTAATTTCTAGTCAATAAACACTAGCATATACGGAGGCACACCTAAGGTCACATAGAGAATCGGTCCAACTATTATTCATAGAGTGAGATGGGGTGGGTCGTTACACACTCTATTCTTCTATAGAGTACCAAGAACAATTATTTAATTAAATATTCCTTATTAAAAAAAATCCTCAACTTATTTTTGGTGTACTCAATACTATTTTATATTTATATGCACATTAATATCCAACCACACTCCCTTTTTCCAATGATTTCCATTGAATAAACACTTGAAATACATCGGACTTTTTCATTATGAAGTCAATACGTACATTCATTATACCACCATCAATTAATATAAGAAATTAAATATAACCACCATAGGACTGAACAAGGGTAGGTCCCTAAACATCTGAGTGTACAATCTCTAACTTCATGTCACTAGGCTTCAGAACATCTAAGTTGAATGACTCATTTTTCTGCTTACCCTTCACACAACTTACTCACTTTCTTATTTCTATGTGATCAAGATTTAGTATTCCCTTTTACTTTTGAACCTTCACATTCTTCTCACTAAGGTGACCAAAACTATAGTGTCATAAATCTATAAAAATAAAAGTTAAACTTCTAATCATTATAGTTTTGTCTAAATTTCTAGTAATGTAAAGGGTCACATCCTTTACTCTTGCAATCACTATAGATCCCAAAGTCACTTTCAAGATTCCATTTTAGAAGGTAGTTAAAAAACCTTAACAATAAAATTATATAATGGAAATAATATTCTTCCATATATAAGAAATTTTTAAAACTTATGATAGCTTCAATAATCCTATATTACTCATCTTGATGTTGACCTCTCCTTTTACAACAACTTTTAAGTCTTCACTATCTGTCATATAGAAATTCCTAAACTTTCTTGATACATAATTAAATGTGTATCATTGAAAACTAGTTGAATAATTGGAGTATCTAGAGTCAATCTATGAAGATTCTACCAAAGTATCAATGCATAACAAGTAAGTCTAGTTATATTTTGTTATATTAACATAATATGAACTAAAGATCATTGATTTTTTTCTAGTTTCCTCACTGCAACTTTTGTAATATTTCTTGATATGACCTTTCTTCCTACATTTTTAGTAGGTTGGACCAGGACCATCTGACTTAACTTATCTCTTCTCCTATTTCATTTCTTGAGACCTGTATAGTGATAGATTCTACCTATATATTTTCTTCCATTGAGTTGAATTCCCTATTTCATCAGTATTAAGGGAATTGTTGGTTGGAACCTGAACTTCCCTTCACCGAAGAACCACATTAAGTATTATATTCCTAATATCATCAAAAACCAAAAAAATCCATTGAATTTACTAACAATAGTAACCATTACATCCCAAACTTTTGGGTGTGAAGATAACTATATTAATACCCATATTTCATCATAAAAAAGTTACATTTACTAATTAGTGGTTCCCTCAAATCATGTTGATGTCATTAACATGATATTCACTGGTCTTCCTTAAATAGACCTTAACCAGAAAAACCTTTGAAGCATAAAGACTTTGTTAAGGGCCATCACTTTTCATACATGACTATGAATGCCTTAATAACTTCCAATGTAGTCTTCCTGTCACAAATATTGAAATTAATATTCCTTGAAAGAGACATTCTTATAGGATCTAGTGTATTTATATCCAAGATCAACCATTCATATTTCTCCATTTAAAATGTCTTAACATCTAAAAAGGTAACCATAAAGTCTTTATAACTTAGATATTATTTAATCTTCATTCTCCAAAATCCAAAATTCCATCCACTGAATTTATAGATCTAGATATTTCCTTAATATAATGTAATGTCTAAACTTCTAACAGTGTAAAAACCATGATCTCCAAACAAATCCCTATGATACCACTTATTTAGGAGTAGACCCATGAAATATTGATTGTAAAACTGGTTTATTTTCTTTTTATAAGACCATCGGATCTATGCATGTCAATCCACTAGAAGATCACACATAATAAACTCTAAATAGAAAAAAACTAACCTATAGAATTTTTCTTCCCCTTTAACTATGTATACAAAAAATAGGTAGTCAATGAACACTAATCACCAGAAAAATTCATCCCCATACACACACCTTAGAAAAAATAGAAAATTACCAAATATAAATTCAATGGTAAATCATGAAACATAAATATAGAAATAATTTAAATAACACAAATGTTTAATGTGATTTGGATTATGTCTTATGAACATGGGGGAAAACATTGTTTCTTTATTTTATTTTAACCAAAATATTATTGGTGATACAAATAGATCATAATGAAAATTAATCCTCACCAACTTCTCTACTTTCAAGTAAATGCTCCATTGAACAAAAATTTTACCTTACTTTACACTAAATGACCCACACACTGATCCCAATAAATCAAATCAGTTAAACCTACTCTCTTTAAAACCTAGATTAAGATACATTATCATTTGATCTAGGTTACCAACCCAATGACACATCTAATTTTCCAAACTTACAACCTCCCAACACTCCATCATAGAACCATAGGCAAATGAGAACTTCTGATGGACCAACATCCATTAGAGAATAAGAAATTCTTTTACCTTCTGAATTATCTTAGCTTCCTACTTCTCAATGATATTTTGGTGAATGCAATTCTGATTCTCAAGATTCTGATGCTCTAAAAACTGATGATCCAAATAGGGATACACATCCAAACATCTATGTGGATCCAATTAGGATTATTAGTCCCACTGGACCTCCCCATAATAGGCAGAATTTTGTTTCCCCCAACACTTGAACTTGATTTCATTGGTAAGATATATTGACCCTGCCCCCCACTAACTGGGAGGATATTGTAAAGATGAATTAAAAACAAACTTCTAGTTGACTTAAATAAAATATAAAGTGTATTGTGATTCATCAAAATGAGGATCCATAAGATACCATTTTTCTAAATGACTATATACCTCCTTCTAATAGTGGTGGTGGTTGTCTTTCCATTATCAATGTAACCAATAATAGATCATGTCCTTGTAGCTTATAGGGGTGAGAGTAAGTCTTCGACAATCCATCCTCCTTCAAAAATATTAAATTTAATATTAATTTGGTTAAATTTAATTTAATTTAAATTAAATACCTAATTAAAATTAAAATTAAAATCTAAAATATAATATTAAAATTCAATATAAAAAAAGGAAATTATGAGGTTTTGTACTCATATTCTATATCTTTTCTTATTGTAGTGCTCTGTGAACCACCTCACCATATGTGGGTCTCCAAAGGGTCTAAAACTAAAAAATTCTAAATATCATTAAAAAGGAAACACTTTTCTCTCAGAAATACTACACTGAATATTTTCAAATATTATATCTCATTTTCAGTATATTTTCATTTTTCTTTGAAAATATATTGTTAATTATATTTTCAATTATTAAAATAAATTATTTTTAATAATTTAAAAAACAATTATTTAAATAAAAAATAACATTAACCAAAAACCACTCTTCTCTCAAGGTGATCATTTATATATTTAGACATTATTGATAATATGTAGAAAATTTAAATGTAAAAAATAAAAGGAAAAAAATAAAAGTAATAGAACATGCAAGGAACACGAATGGAAAGGGACATATAGATATATTTAGAACAAAATAAAATAGATGTGTTAAATGATAAGATATGGAAGGGAAAAAGTAGAAGAAATAAATAATAGTTGGAATAAGAATTGAAAAAAAAACATATATATTTATATATATATAATTATAAGATGAACAATATGTAAATGAATTTACCAAATATAGAGTACGATAAAGAGAATATGAAGTAAGAAAAGTTTGAAAAAAATGTGCAAGTGTAAAGGGAAGTCGAAATAAAAACATAAAAATAGAAAAATACAAAGTAATAACATAAGAAAAATTGAAATTCTGAAATATATTCACCAGTACAGGTAAAAAATTAATAAAACTATAAAAAAGTTGAAGAAAAAGTGAAACTAAATACCTGGATATCATAAATCAAATGTCAAAGTACCAATTAGAGGTGAATCTAAAATGTAAAATGTTAAAATAATGATTGAATGTAAAATTGGAGACAAAAATTTAAAGTAGAATAAAAAATATATAGATAAGAATGAGGTAGTAGAAGGAAATAGAGAGATTGAAAATAAAATAAAAAATAATATAAAAATATAAAAATAAACTCAAAAAGGTGTAATATAATAGAAAAATTAAAAGTAGGAATATATAAATAATTCATAATACATTAAATAAAATAGAATAAGAAATTAAATTAGAAAAGAAAAATATATTAGAAGAAGGATTTCATGTAAAAATAAAAGGAAGATGTGAATCAATGTTCAAATAAAAAATACATAATCCAGAAGTAGAGGAAGGAGGAATAAAATAGAATTTTGGTATTTAGGAAAAGATTAATACATTAGGTAGAATAATTATAGAAGGAAAATTCACGTTTTAGTTGGTGGGAAAAAGCCTCTGAGTGGTGGCATCTTCCCCCTCTCTCGAGGCTAGGGTTTCCCTGAGGTTTTCTCCCTCTTCCATCCTTCGGTCGGACTCATTCTCCGGCGCTGCTCCCGTATTGGTTACGATGGCCTCATCCTTAGTTCAACGACATCCTGGCATGGATCGTATGGGCGTTGGGTGTCTCGACCTTGGATTGACGTCAGATATGGCATATTTCCTACTCAGTGGGCTCCTACATTCTTATCTCGGCGTCAGATCTAGGGAACATCGGCTTCCAAGTGGTGGCCCCAGATAATGGTTCATGTTTAATGCGATGGATCTATCCTTCTGGGGGCTCTATGTCATCTTTTTCTGGGTCGGTGTCAGTGTGGACCGGCATTAGTTCTAGTGCAGTTCGTCTTCCTTGGGTGGCGCGGTGTCAGCTTTGGAGGGGCTTGGAGGAGAGAGAATATGGCTCCTTGGATCCTAATCTTGTTTTGATGCAGCATGATATTGTTTGATGATTTTTTTTGGCTGGTTCCCAATGTGGTTTTTGGAATTATGATGTGTGGGTAGTTTCTGCAGGAGAGTCAGGGTGCAGGTGTGGGAGCTGTCTACTCCTGGATGGCTTCAATATGGTCTTAGAGTAATAGGGTTGGTGTGCATCTGGACTTGACCGCATGGAACAGCCTCAGAGAGGATTCAAAGATAACTTTTCAAAATTTCAGGTCTTTTCAAATTTGGTTATTTGAGAGCGTATGGCGTCATCCATCGGATCGGGCATGTGCTTTGACACAGGACACTATCTTGTTGATCTGTCATGCAAAGGTGGAGGGTTCTTCATGATCATTTGTTGGGGTGGTGTTGTTCCATGTTATTATGTGGTTTTTATCTCTTTGAACTTTGAGTCGTTGATGTCTAATGTATATGATGTCTGGGTTCCCCCCTAATTCCCTTAAAATGGGGCTTATCTTTTAATAAAATAAAAATTTGAAGGCCTTTGGGCCATTGGATGGTGATGTAATCTTGAAAATAAAAGATAGAAGACAGAAGTATAATCAGAAACATAATTAAATGAAAAATATTGAAGACTCAAAAGTAAAAGAAAAAAACTATAATAAAAATTAAAATAAAAAATCCCATATAAAAATAAAAAAAGTGTAAAAAAATTCAAGATAAAATAAAACTATACTAGAAGAAAAATAAATAAATCCTGAATTTAAAATCCAAAATTGAGAAGAAAAGAAGAAGCAACAAGTCCAAAAAAATATAAACTTAATGAAAATGAAAAACTTAAAGGTATAAGATAGAATTATTAGATAAAAATACATTTAAAGGAAGCATTACTAGAAGTGAAAACTAAACAAAAGAGTAGACGTGAAATCTAGGAGAATAATTCATAAGAAATAGATATAGAAGTAAAATGAGAAATAAATGTTAGAATAAAAAATATAATTAATAACATAAAATCATTTATATACATAAGAAAAATAAAAAAAATAAAATAAAAATAAAAATTTCAGAAGCTCAAAGTTATAATCTAGAAATGGAATTAGATCTATATATAAGAGAAGAAATAGTTGGTATAAAATAATATTTATCTGAAATTGATTCCTATATATCAAAAATTATTTTTGGATTATTATCCTTTATTAAAAGATAAATGTGAATTAATTTATCAGTTTTGGACAATTTTATGTGACTTTTCACTTTAATAATAATTTTATAGTCAGAAAAATTGTTATATCATACTGAGAAATTTGGGTTTCAAATTGATGTGAGGTCGGTTCATACAGATCAGAAATGACTCAAAGATGTTTTTTTCTTTACATGCTAATCCATGTTTATTTTCATAATTTTTACAACAATAAAGATGATTTTTTATTTATTAAAAAGTTTCAAAACAATATAAAATCATAATTTCAATAATACTAAGAAAAAAAGGAATAAGATTCATACACGGATAGTTCCTTCATATCAAAAATGACTCTATTATCATTCTATTAAGATTCCATATCAATATGAAGTTGTCCTATTGTTTTTTATACCTTGAGAGTTGATATCTCATTTTAATAAATATATCAAGTTGAAAAAATACTTTGGATAATATTGAGAAATTAGATCATCAGATTGATGTGTGGTTGATTGCTATATATCCAAAATTATTTATATAACATTATCTAAATTTTTCATTGTAATATGAACTCAATTTCTTAGTTTTGATGACTTCTAGGTAACTTTTCAATTTAATAAGAATATAATAGTCAAATGTAACATTTGATCATACTGGGAATTACAAGTTTTAGATAGATGTTTGGTTGGTTTGTACATATCATAAATGAATCAAAGATCATTTTCATATGTTTTCATACCAATTTGAGCATGTTTTCTCAATTTTGACACCTACATGGATGACATATCATTTATTAATAAGTGATGAAAATATAAAATCATATTTTTTATCATAATAAGAAAGAAATTGGTTCATGAATAGCTAATTCCTATAAATCCAAAATGAAATGGGTATTGTTTTCCTATATTTTCTTATCAATATGAACTAATATTCTTGGTTTTGACCTTTTGATGGGTGATATAAATTATTAATAAAAATATCAATGGGAAATGAAGGTTTGGATCATACCAAGATACTGAAGAATTTCATTAACATATAGTGGATTACTACATATCTAAAAGAATTTTTTGATTGTATTCCTAAGTTTTTAGGGAAATCTAAACCTGTATTATTGGATTTGGCCCCTTTTCTTGACTTATCAGTTTAATAAGAATGTGATATTCAGGAGACTCTTTCAATAATAAAAATTAATTTAGTTTTTAGATAATTATCATCTTAGTTCATAAAGATAAAAAATGAAATAAATCCCCCCTTTCAAAGTTTTCAGGTTAATATAAGCCTGACTTCTCATCTTTGACCCATACACGGGTGATTTTTCATTTAATAATAAGAATTATAAATATGAAATATAATTTTGAATAACATATAAGAATAAACTCAGATTTTAGATAATATAAATGTCCAGTTAATAGGACAAGATTCTATAGAGACTTTATTTTACATTATATAGAAAGGATCAACTAATTTCACCCCACCCTAAAGGATACCTCTGAACTGATAATTTCAATAACACCCTGAGGTGGACTAGCCTTGACTGATCACTAAAAGTAGCTTTATATATGTGGGTACTATTAGGATCAGTAGGCCCACCATCCCTCCTCATATTAGGCTGAATCATGTTTCCCCTAGCACATGAACTTGTGTTAATTGGGAATGCATATACAATCCCCACCAATTATCATATAGGTTATTGGAATGTTAACTTAAAAACACTTCAAGTTAACTTAAGTAAAATATAAAGTTCATTCTAGTTCATAAATATAAGGATCTGGAAGATATTATTTAAGAAAAGAAATATCAATAACCCTCCAATGGCAATGGTGGTTGTCTCTCCATGATCAGTGTACCCAAGAATCAATCTTGTCATCATAGTCGTGAGGGGGAATTTTAAAGCTTCAACAATCCATCCTCCTTCGAATATATAAAATTTAATTTAATTTATGATAAATTTAATTAAATTTAAATTTAAAATATAATGAAACATTATATTTTGCTCTCAAATAAAATATTAAATTTTATAAGAAAAATAAAAAAATAATAGGTTTCATAATCATATCATTGATGATTCATTGTTGATTCATGAACTTCTTAGGAAACCTCTTACCCATGAAAAAGATCTCCTAAGGGTTTGAAACAAAAAAAATTATAAATTTATTTAAATAAAAAACATTACTTGAAGTAATAATCTAGTCATGATCAGTTCCTACAAATCAAAAATGACTCTGTGATCAATGTACTAAGTTTCCATGTCAATCTAAAGTCATCCAATTGGTTTTAATCCCTTGATGGGTGATATGTAAATTTAATAAAAATATACAAGTGAAATCATACTCTGGATAATACTGAGAATTCCAAACAATGGATGGACACATGGTTGATTCCTACATATCAAAAATGATTTTAGGATCATTTTACTATGTTTTCATGGAAATCCAAACTCATTTTCTCATTTTTGACACCATATGATAAGAATATAAATGCTAAATAGAAATTTTAACCATACCAAGAAATTCATGCTTCATATTAAAATTTTGTTGTTTCTTATATATCATAAATGACATAAAGATGATTTTCCAAATTTCTCATGATAATCATAGAACATTTTCTCAGTTTTAACCCCATTTTCTAAAAAAAATCAATGTATGAAGACTAATGTTAGAAATGTGGAATTTCCTCATTTGATGTTGATGAAATAGAATCAATGTTAATAAAAATAATAGAGGTTTGTGTAAAAATAAGTCCAAAATTAGTGAATGTATGTTTAGTCATCAATAATTGGGCCTAATATCTTCTAAATATTGTGATATTCAGCTTCAATAGTGGAAATTTACATAGAACGATGCTTATTATTGGACCAAGAAACTAAAGCTTCACCTAGAAAGTGAAAAGTTTTGGAGGAACTTTTTCAATACATTCTATAAAATTTAAAATATATATCTTAAAAATCGTAAGAAGATATTAAAATCCAAATGAATAGAGAATAAAATGATAGAAAATGGGATTTTTCACATACATAATTTTACATCACATAGTGGCGATCAATGTATTTCACCCCTCCCCCCAAGATGCCTATGAACTGGTAGTTTTGATAAAACCCCCAGTTAACTCATGGAGTAAAAATCACCAGAAGAGGCTTCATATTTTTGGTTCCTATCATGATTATTAGGCCTTCCATGTTTTCCATTAATATGTGGAATTGTTTTTCCCCAAGCACTCGAAGCCAAGTTCTCTAGGAACACACCCTCAATGCCTAAAAACTAACCTATAAGATATTTGAATGTTACCTTAAAACACAATGAATGTTAAATTAACTAGAATATAAATTTTATTATAGTTCATAAAAACAATGATCTATAAGATATCATTTTTTTAAAAATGAATAGAAATTTTCCTCTAAAGGATGTGGTGGTTTCCCTTCTGTCATGAGAATAAGAAAGAATCATTTGTCTCATCATAGTGGAGAGGGTTGTGTAAATCTTCGACAATTAATCCCACATTAACTTTATTAAATTTAATATTATCTAAGATAAATTAAATTACTATTAAATTAACATCATAATTAAAATTTATATTATGATCTAAAAAAATTAAAATTCTTGAGAAAAAGATAATTTAAGAGGTTTAGTAATCATATCTCAGATGATTTGTCTTTTCTCTCTATAGGGGTACACAAATTTTTATTACCAAACTCTTTATCAGTTGTGTTTTTATTCTCTTTACTATTTCAATGTTACATAATTTAAAATTGATCCACATACTTCTATAAATTCAATTAAAAAATTTCTATTCATAAATTACTTTGAAATTTTATTTATAAACTCGGATTTAATTTATCAACTATCCTGTAATAAATTTATCTCTTCATTATTTCAAAATCATTTAATTTTGAATTATCCTTTACCTTCCACATTAATTTTTTCAAATATCAATTAACCCACCTATTACCATATATATCCAAGAAACAACTGTTATCAAGGGATCTATTTTCTTTTTAATCAGAAATATCTTTTTTTAATTCTTTGAATTTTTTTTTCAAATTCTAAAATATTTCAATGATAAATTTTACTATGGAGTCTAATTCCAATTCACATACTTCGGTATTTTATAGCACTGACTATTAATATTAGAAGAATCATATATAAATTTTTTTTGATAGTATTAGTTATCATGTATGGAAAATTGTAATCCGTGATTTTGTTCCCATAAGAATCTAAAAAAATAGACTCCCAAGGATTTTAAGAATTTTGGACATAATAAAAAATATATGAATGCATCACATTGAAATATTTATAAAAATTATTTCAATCATGTTTCTTCATAAAAAAATATCTATGAAATGTTGAATTTATTAGAATCCACACATAAAGGGGCAAATAATGGACACTAGATTTGATATGTTCTATAAAGATTTTGATTGTTTCACTATGCATTCTAATGAATTTATTACAAGTTGGTTGACAAGATTTACTGACATATGAAATGGTAGAAAATCCCTAGATGATGAATTATCAATAAAAACTCAAAAGAATAAAATATTATGGGATTTACTTTTATTTTGGGATCCCAATGTCATATCCTTTCAAGAATTGAATAATGTGCAAAGGATGGTATTTAAGGAGCTCATCATCTCCCTAATGACATGATAAATCATGATGAAACAAAAATTAGATAAGGATGAAAATAAATCCAAATAATCCATAAAAATAGTCTCCTTATAATATGTCAATGATGAAAAAACAATAGGTGAGGTTCGATACCGTTATCTTTTATCCAAGAACATGCTTAGTTTATTCCAAAATAATAAATTTCCTAAGAAATCCAAAAATTCAAAACAAAAGGCGTAATAAAAAGTGAAATTTTATGAGTGTAAAAAAGGAAACATGAATATATATTGTATTCTTTATAATAATAGGTTCAAAGAAAAAAATAGGGTAAAAAGGATTTCATTTTCACAACATGGAGTGAAAGTGGTGACTCCATTAATTCAACATCACCATCCACTTCATGTGACTCTAGACCCAAGTTCCTTATGGAACATGTTTATGTAGATGACATGGTTAATACCCCTCTTTCTATTTCCCCCCTCTTCTTATTCTTCTCCAACATCTTCTCATATCTATTATTCCTCTTTCTCCTCTATTCACCTAAATTAAGAAGACCTAAAATATTATTGAATTCAACTTGAAAATGGTTTTCATAAACTCTCATCTTTATAATTAGAACATAAAAAACATAATCAAATGGGTCAAGAAAAATATAATCTTAAAAGATAAACGGTTATTATCCCCAAGGAAAATAAAGATCTCATCATGAAAATTAAAAAACAAACATATTTTAGTAAACTCAAATCCACCATTAAATACCTCAATAATTCCATTACCAAATTCACCCATGGATAAAATAATTTGAATAAAAAATAAAACTCTCAAAAACATGGAAAATACCGTTTTAGTATTGGTTTCTACAATCTTGAAAGAAATTCTAAAAATAAATAAAAAATATTTTTGCCAAAGGCTTATCATTAAATAAATATTATAATTATTTTAAAATAATGAAACTTTTAATTTATCCATTAAATTAGAAAAATACAAGATATGGGAGACTAAATTTAATCCATATTCTATCCAATTTTTCAAATCAAAAAACGCATGCCAAAGAAATAACAATTATGAAATATTTTTTATATAACATAAGAAGATACAAGATTATGTGGGTACCAAAACCTTAAATCATTTAATTTCATAGGAAAAGTGTCTTTTGAGAAAAACTCACGAAGCTTTTTGGTATCTAAATAGTGTTTTCTTGAGACACGTGTGTCAAAACCTCTCCAAATTTAATCAAATAGACAAACTAGAAGGAGGTCACAACACATTCAGTGATGATTCTAAGGGTAATATAATTAGTAAATGTATCATTAGTTTTTCGAAATCATGATTAATAAAAAATATTTTATTTATAAAAGGATTAAATCAAAATTCACTATGGATTATTCAATTGTGTGATTAGTGTTTTAAAATATCTTTATAAAAAAAAAATTTAAAACAAATTAACTCAAAAGGAAAACTTTTATTTATTGATTTAGGATTTAAAATTATTTATATAATTAATTTAAAATATCTTGTTAGCCAAAAAATAAAATTTTTTAATAAAAAAATTAATGAGATTTGGATTTTTCATAGACACATTTTTCATTGAAATTCACAATCTCTAATTAAAATAAATGGTTATTAACTAGTATGAGATCTTTATAAATTACATTTAAATGATGACATGGTTTTTTAAGTATGATAATATGGTAAGCAAAAAAAATATTTTTTTAAATAAAAAAAATGTATTTCCTCTTGAAAAACTCTTGTACTAATTCATCTTGACCTTTTTGTTCCATCTCAAATTTAATTTCATGGAGTAAAATATGATACTCTTATAATTGTTGAAAATTATATAATATTAACATGGTATTATTTCATATCTCAAAAAATTAAATCTTTTAAATCCTTCATCAAGTTTTCTAAAAGGTTTAAAATGAAAAATATTATAAATTTTTTCAATTCATAGTGATCATGGAAGAGAATTCAATAAAATGGAATTTAAGGATTGTTTTTCTTATAAAGGCTATAATCATTTATTTTTCTTCTCCTTGAACCACTCAATAAAACAACATAGTAGAGTGGAAAAAATGAATAATCCAAGAAATCACATGAACTATTTTACAAGAATTTTACCTTTCAACCTTTTTTGGTTTGAGGCCATTAATACTTCATAATATATCATTAATCACGTTCTTATAAGATATTTTCATATAAAGAACCCTTATAGACTATAAATTAATAAAAAACACAAAGTCGTATTTTTTAATTTGTTTTGTTGAAAATGTTTTATTTTAAACACAAAAGAAAAAATTATAAAATTTGATTCTAAATATGGTGAAGATAACATTCTTAAGTACTCTAATACAAGAAAATATTATTATGTCTTTAAAAAAGGAATAAAATGGATAGTATTCAATCCATGTTGTTTTATGAATGTTTTCCAAAATATTCTTCTTGAAATGTTTTAAAAAATAGTGTTTTAAATGAACCATTTCAAACAAATTAACTTATAGAATAACAATAATCTAAATAAAATTATATTCCTAAATTTAAAAAAAAAATACCATCCCATTTTCATTGGAGATTTTCAAGAAGAGACTCAGACTCATAGATCGATCATAAATGAGGTTGAACATCCTTCCTTTGTCTCTCAACTTGAACCCAAAAACCTTAATGATTCCATCAATGGTGAAAATTGGTCACATTCCATACAAGATGAATTAAATTAATTAAATCAAAAAAATTTATAGAATCTTGGGGAAAGACCTAGTAATAATTAAGTTATAGGATCTAAATGGGTTTTCAAAAATAAACTAGAGGAATCTAGTAATATCACTAAAAATTAATCTCTTCTAGTTTCCAAATTTTATAACCAAGAATAAGGGATCATCTATGGTAAATATTTTTCACCAATCATGTGGTTATAATCCAATATAATCTTATTAGAATTCACTTATCATCTAAATTTTAAAATATTTTAAATGGATGTCAAAAGAAATTTTTTAAATTGTCTAATTTCCAAAACAATTTTTGTGGTACAAAAAAGAGGTTTTGAAAATACTATTTTCCTAAATTATATTTTTAATCCTTTTAATCATTTTTATGGTTTATAAAAATCCCCAATAGCCTAATAGGAATTTATTTTAAATTATCTCAATTCAAATAGTTTTAAAATGGGAATAACTAATTCAACTCTATTTTGAAAACACATATCAAATTATTTATTACTCCTTAAAATTTATGTTGATGATGTAATTTTAGACTCTACCAATGAAAATATTTGTATTTAATTTTCTGATTTAACGAAAGAAGAAATTTGAGATGAGCTTTATGGTTGAACTCAAATTATTTCTTGGTTTTTAAATTTCCCAATAATATGATGGTATCTTTTTTAAAAAATTCAAATACATCAATGAACTCTAAAAATTATTCAGAATTGATCATGACAAAAAAATTGGTATACCCATGATTATGACATTTAAATTATTGTTGGATTAAATCTATAAAATTTTTGACAATAAACATTATATATGTATGATTGTTAGTCTTCTTTACCTTACCATGACCCACCCTAATGTCATGTTCAGTGTTTTTATTTGTTTATATTTCAATCAAATCCAAAATAATCTCATTTTAATTCCACCAAAAGGATTATTTTTTTAAAAGGAACAAAATATCTTAGTTATCTTTATCCAAAAGGAACTTATTTTTAATTGAATTCTTTTTAAGATGCTGATTTCAGTGGATGCTAACTAGAAAACAAAATCACTAGTTTAACTTTCCATATTCTTAGAAAACTCCCTGTCTCATTAAGTAATAATAAGTAGAACTCCATTTCTACTTATATAGTTGAAGAGGAATATATATCCATTTGAAGTTGTTCCACAAAAATTATTTTTCTGAATCACATTCTCTTGGATTTTAGGATTACATTTGATCATATCCCTATCAATTATGATAATACCAATTTCATAAATATCTATAAAAATAAAATCCAGCACTATCACATAAAGAAAATTGACCTTAAACACTATTTCTTAAGATATTACATAAAAAAAGTGATATCTTATTAGATTTATTTCCCAATGGAATATCCACTTGATAATATTTTTACAAAACCTCAAGCCCTTAATCATTTCTAATTCATTGAAGTTCAATTATGAGTTATTATCTTGTAACATAATTCATTTTAACTATGGATATCTTGAGTTATCAATTTAAAAGATATTTTTTTAAAGATGAATTTCATGTTTTATATTTTTATTTTATCTTGTAAATTATCCCATTATCTCACTTAGTTTATCATTTTAGGGGGATCCTTATCTATTTTTATTTTTAAAATTTCCTTAAGAGAGATATTTTTTCCCAAATTAATTATTTTCAAAATGTTTTCCATATTTAATATTTTCAAAGTCTCATTTCCAAAAAAATAATTACATTATATAATATTAGTATTTATATTAAAAAATACCTCTATTACCTTTGATTTTAGATCTATTTTAAAAAAATGGGTTTTAAATGTCATATAAAAAACATTATATATACTCTTTTACTTTTAAAAGTAATTTTTATCTCTCTTAAAGAAGATTAATAAGGAGTGTATTTATATCATATATTTATCCCTATAACATTACTGTTAAGTTTTTTCCCAAAAAATATAAATATAAGAATGTATCTCAAGTATTATTTAATTTGAAATAATTTATTTATCAAGATATTTTTAGTGAAGAGATCAATTAATATAGGTAAAGTGATTTCTTCATGAAAAGTGATGTTGTGGAAAATATATGTAAAGTCTTGATTTCTTTTTCTAATCTTTCTCTATTATTTTTCTCTTATAATTTCACTTTATTTATTATTAATTTATTTCCCTTTTATAGTTTTACTCTTATACTCCATTTTTCTTTCTAATTTTTAATTTTTTTTCTCTCTATAATAAACATATAATTTTGTTAATTTAAAAATTAAAAAGTGTTATAAAAATAATCTATTATTTTCAAATTATTTATCTTTCATAATATTCATTTTCAAAATTCTTAGTGATTTTTAAAATCTCCCTTGATTATTTCTCTAAAAAAATTTATGTTTATTTTTCTTAAACTTGTTTTTCTATTTTTTATAATAACATAGTACGATAAATTCCCTATAAAGGAGATGTTTTTATAGTTTTTCCAATAGAAATTTTTTAAAAAAAAAATTTAAAAAGGTATAGTAGTTATTTATTTTACTCTTCATTAGTTTTTAGTTGTTTTAAAAAGAGGGAGATATTAAAATTATTATTGTTAATAACATTCTTGATGTATTTACTTCTTTATCTCATTTGATGTCTTATTAAAATTCAAAATTGCATTTTTCTCTCCATTACTATTAATATAAGGTTTATATATCTTATTATTTAATGGTTTGGTGGTCATGAAAAAGGGTTATATTGTCATAACACACTCTCTCATTGTGTTTTTATGTCAAAAATAGTCACTTATGTTTCTAAAATTTCCATTTAATTGAATTTTAGGGGTTTCTTTGAATATCAAGTACTAGTTTTCAGGGAATCTTCAAGACCTTGGAAACAATTTATAAGAATAAAAGATGAAAATAAATCAAATTAAAGGTTGTTATGGTTAAATTTGGTGATGTGGACATCACATTGGAAAGACAATATAGGGAACTGACTTGCTGGTTCCATGGTGGCTGAATTATGTTCTCTCCAGAACTCCCTTCGGCAAGTCGGTGCCTCATTCAGAGAATTTTTTTACTGTTCAATAGAAATTGATTAGCCTCTAGATAATATCGACTAGTTGGTTGTGATATTCTAGAATTCCAATGTTCTAGGAATATTTCCTACTACCTAATGGAGGCTAATGGGTGTCTAATAATGTCATAGAATCTAGTTCATAAAAGAATTTATTATGGTCAAAAAGACCATAATGGGGTTATTATATAACTTCATGACTCCCATATAATTATAGAACCTTATTTATAATCCTAGTTCCTATAAAAGGACTCATTTTTTCCTTTAATAAAACTATCAGATACCAATAATTTTTTTATAATGAAATCAATGACGAAGTTCTAGAATTCTCAAATCCTCTTAAGAGCCAACATCAAATTCTCTATTATTTCAAAGGCTCTTATCCATTATATGAAACTTATAATTTACCATTTTATTAATATATTCAATATATTTTTGAGTGTAATTGTAATGGGTTTTCCTAAATCAATCCACTCTCTTCTCATCGACTATTCGTAAACTTTTCTCACTCTTCAAAAGTGAGGGATGAGTTTCTTGGCTACCAGTAAAGCTCAATACGGTTCTCACAGACCAAAATTATAAGGGCTGAGTTTCTTGAAAACCTATAAGATAAATATATTTATGGTATTTACCTCTTTATTCATGGGTTGGATATATAGGGGAACACATCATGCTACTTCCAAACTCCTAATTAATTATATTTTTATTATCTTTTCTATTTATTCATTGCGTCAGTTAACATCAATTTAAATACTTTAATAAATTTGGTTCAATCATTTCTATACAAAAATTACATTGACATTATATTTATAAAATAGTAATGAATTTATATACAATCATGTAATAAATTTATATCTTAATTATTTAAAAAATCATTTAATTTTGAAGTATACTTTTACTTATAATTTAATTTTTTCAAAGGGTAGTTCACCCCTACTTCCATATATCTCTAACCAACATTTCCTTGATTTAATGACAACCTAAGGTATTTTATAGGTTATGAACTTCATACAAATGTTTATAAATACTTTTAAATATAATAAAATTTTATGTCTGATTATTATGACAACGTCACATATCATATTGATAGGAAGTTTGTTAAAAATGTGACAATTTTTCATTGTAATCTGAACTCATTTGCTCTATTTTGATCTCCTTTAATTAAAATATGATGTTATAATGACACTCTTGATCATAATGAGAAATTAATGTTTAAAATTGATGTTTGGTTGGATTGAAAAAAGAATAAAGGACTTGAATATAATTTTCCTAATTTTGTGCACCAATATGAACATGTATGCTTTGTGTTTTACCCCTTTTTATAGTTTTTTTAATGTATGAAGAATAATGTTTGAAAAGTGGAAGATATGCATTTAAAGTTAAATAAATGGCATACGTGTTATCTTATTGAATCATATTTTGAGTAAAACTCATTCCAAAATTGTAAAGACCCGTAAAATTCAAGGAAAATTTTTTTTTTCTTAATTTTCTTTAGAATTTTACAAGAGCGCGGTTTCAGACGGCACCTGATTCCGAGGCCCGGAGTGCCCGGAATTAATTTCCGAAGTTTGGCTCGGGTACGTTCAGTGAACGAACGAGCGGGAATTCCTAACTTTTGATCCGGTGCTCGGAATTGAAATCCGAGGGCACCGATGAACTCACAGCGCCGATATTCGCTTAAAGAGACCTTTTCGGGAGTTGCGTTTGTTGCGAGTTGAAAGTTAGTTTTTGGGTTTTTAATTTAAGTTAAATAAAATTTGTGAGGAACAAATTTTATTTTTAACTAGTTAAGTCCTACCAAAGGGAGTTGGGAGTGGGACCCACATCCATTTAACCTCCCTTGGGAGGATTAAGTGAGGTGGGGTCCACACGAACCCCAACTCCTCAATTTCTCTCAAAACCTCCCCTTTAACTCATTTCATTAAATGTTGTCAACTTGAGTTACTTAATTAATTATGGGAGTTTAACCTTTTTGAATTTCAAACTTTTGAAATTCTAATGTGTATTGTAATAATAAAATAAGAAGTTGTCTTATTTTATTTTGGGTTGTTTTGTTTGTCTCCTTGGGAGCTTTTGGAGAGCCTCTTCTTCTTCTTCAAACTCAACGAAGAACGCGAAGAACGTCGTTCTTCAACGAAGAACTTCTCCGCTGAAGAACACGATCCATCCGCGACGTGACATTCTTCTTCCGCATCATCTCTTCCGCGACGGTTTTCTGCGACGAACGCCATCGACAACGACTCTTCCTCCGACGTCAAAGGAATCGACACCGATATTCCACGACTCCGTCAACGTGCGACTATCAAGGTAGGGGTTCTTGAGTTCGTTGTTTCCTTTTTATTTGACTTTCCTCAAGACTTGACGTAGAACGCTCAAGTTTCCGACGAAGAACGCCGCTCCGCTCTTCTTCGTCTTCGGTGTCAACGAGAGAGAACACCGCACCTTCCTCGGACGACCTTCGTCGGCGTACAAGGATTCGCCAACGACGTGCCTCTTCGGACGCGCCTCTTCGTCGTTGAATTTGACGAACGACGACCGCGTCGCCCGACCTCCGCGACGTCATCTTCTGCGGAACGTAGAACGATCTTCGAACCTTATACCAAGGTAGGGGATGTTGATTTAATATTTAATTATCTCATTCTTGCTCGTGGATCGTATAACTAACGTGGGGATGTTGATTAATTTTAAGATGCGTTATTGCTTAACGTGAGGGGGCCGGACCGCATGAACACGACCGAACCCCCTCCATCGTTCATGTTGTTTAATCTTGCGGAGGGAAGCAAGGTGGCGTGGTGCCGTCGCACCACGCGGATAATTGTACGTTCAACTTACGCGATGCCGTCGCGCGCGCACCTTGGAAGAAACAACAAGAACGCGACGTCGTCGCGCCGCGTTGAGTGAACTTCAAAGCACGGCAAAAGGGGGCGCGGTGCCGTCGCACCGCGCCGGATGATGAACGCCGCGGCCGGTTCCGGGCCGCGGCGGAAGAGAAGACCGGCGGCCGGGCCGCCGGCGTCGGAAGTCGAAGGCGGGACCGGAATTTCCGGTCCCGTTGGTAAAAACCGGCCGGCCAGCTGGCCGGCCGGATGACATAAAACCGGGGGATTAAATCCCCCGGCCGGTTCAATAAAACCCCCCTCTTTAAGAGAGGGGGGCGGTTCTTTGAAGGAGGGGGGCAGCCGGCCCCCTCGGATCCGCACAAGCAGGCCCCCTCATGTGAGGGGGCGGTTTTTCTTAAAACCGGCGCGGCACGTGCCGCGCCGCCAAGGGAAATCGGGGAGGCGGGGGTCTCGCCCAGCGCACCGCCGCGCCGCCCAGCGCACCGCCGCGCCGCCCCAGCGCGCCGCCGGGCCGCCTCCGCGCGCCGCCGCGCCGCCTCAGCGTGCCACCGCCGGCCGCCGCGCCGCCGCCGCGCCGCCCCAGGGGGGGGGGGGGGGTCGGGCCGGGTCGGCCCGGACCCGGACCCCCCCGTTTCGAACCAGAATTAGTTTTTGGCCCATAACTTGAGCCCCGGACCTCTGAATGGCGAACCGTCTGCGGAAACGCGATCCTTGGATCGAGACGGTCGTTTCGGTATATCGCACTCAAGGTTTCGGATTACTTTGAGTTCGGCCGGGTTAGTTCGTTCACAAAACCAACCGGGCCTTCGGAGCGGAAACGCTCATATCTTGAGCTACGGGCGTCCGATTGACGTGACGTCAGCTGTGTTGTGTTCCTCTTAGTGTGAAGGATCTTTTGGCATACTCCGCCTGAGGTTTGGACGCAGGTGGAGTACGGTCGGGTTGGTTTTGCCTTAAAAACAAACCGGGCCTCGGGGACGAAAATGCCAATAACTCTCAGACCGGGCGTCCGATCGACGCACCGTCTGTTGCGTTGAGTTCCTATTTACGATACGGAACTTTTGGTATCCTTCGCCCGAGTTTTGGTTACAGATAGTAGTGGCCGGGTTGGATCGCACCCGAAATCCAACCGGGCCCTTGGAACGGAAAAGCTGATATCTTACAGACAGGACGTCCGCTTGACGAGCCGTCAGCAGCGTTGGTGGTTACGTTGAGTAACGGTCCCTTTGAGTATACCCTATGGGAGTTCGGGGTACAGTTGAGATACGGCCGGGATTGGTTTCGCTCACGAAACCAACCGGGCCCCTAGGACGAATAGGCTAATAACTCACAGACCGGGCGTCCGATCGACGCGCCGTCTGTTGCGTTGAGACCCCTGTGACGAGACGGACCTTTGAGACACTTCTTCGTGGGACTTTGAGATACTTGGCGTATTGACCTGTAGCTCGTGGAGCGGACCCTCCCAGTGACGAGCGTGCGAAGTACGGAGACTGTGTAGCTGGCTGAGACCTGACGACTGCTTGACCGACTCGACTTGGAGTGAGTCGACTAGCCCAGTGGACGGAGCACTACTTACTGAGGTGCAGACCCATGGAGGACGGAGCACTACCTGTGTGACAGTGCAGACCCGCGGTGCTCGTCCGGAGAGTACCTCAGCAGGCTACTAGGGGGTGTGCACTACGGTGTTTGGGTGACATACCTCGGCGGGAAGCACTACTGTGTTTGGGTGGCTGGCCCGCAGTACTCGACAGGAGGAGTACTTCAGCAGTCTTAGGTTAGTGAGCAGTACCTCGGAGTCGTGACAGGACCACTGTACACTCTAGAGACGGAGCTCTTCAGCAGTTACGGTTTCGTTAATGAAAATCCTGGTTTGAGCTGAGACTTTTGACCTTGTGTTTACCTCATGATTGAGATGGGTCACCTGCTAACTTTGGTATATGTATGGGCATATACCCGGGTAGTGGTTATCCGTCGTTTTCACAATCCTTGTGTTTCCTCATGCTTGAGATGGGTTACTTGATAACTTAGGTATATGCATGGGCATATACCTAAGTAGAGTTTATCTGTTGAGATCTTCTTATGGTTATCCTTGTTGGTTTTAGTGAGACCTTGAGGGTCTCGGGGTCCCTACTGAGTATCGTTATACTCACCCCTGCACGGGCTATGCCCGCACCTCGTTGTGTTGGTTGCAGACGACGGCCAGTACTGACAGAGGCCGAGTGTTCAAGGACTGGACGGTACCTGGAGGTGGACTATACGACGAGGCGGTACCCAGAGGCAGACCACTGGGCGGGACATACTCGGAGCAGACGGCGGAACCCGAGGAGCAGAGGAGCTATCTGTACCCACCCTTCAGGTGGGATTTCCAGTGGTCAGCTCTGCGTAGCAGCTTTACTTTTCAGTTGCTGTTTTTCCTTTCGAGTTGTACTTTACAGTTGGGCTTGTATTTCCGGCCCCTTTTTACTTTCCGCACTTTTAGTTGTACTCTGTTTTTGCTTAGTGTTACTTTCCGCTTGCTTACTCTGTGGTGTTTGTTTTCTTTACAAAGGCAATGCCTTCCCTTTTTACCGGGATTTACGCCTTGGTGCTAGTCGCCAGCCCCTGGCCTATGGAAGGCGGGCTTGGGGTAGTCACGGCACGGACCCCGAGGGCGGGTCGTGACAAAAATCAATAAGTGTGTGTCTCATCCAAAATAATTGGGCATAATAACCTTCAACTACTACACTCAGCTTTAGTAATGGAACATTTTATAGAATTGTGCTACTTACATGACAAAGAAACTAAAGTTTCACCTAGGAAGTGAAAATTTCTAGATGTAATTTTCCTATAAATTCTATAAACTCTGAATATAAAGCTGAATAATTCTTATGAATCAACTTAGGTCCAGAGGAATAGAAGATTCAAATTCTGAATATGGGATTTTTCACATATATAATTTTATAATGCATAGTGAGGGTTAATGGATGTCACCCTTATCCCGTAAGATTCCTTTATCCTAGTAGTTATGATAAATATACCAAGTGTCCAAGAAAATATAGATCACCAAAATCCACTTCATCAATGTGGTTCCTATCAGGTTCATAAGGCCTACTCATTTGATACCTATAAATCAAAAATTATTCAAGGATCATTCTACAATGTTTCCATATCAATCTAAACTTGTAACACCCTAAGATTTTATAATATAAACATCATATTTGATAGTGTGTATGACATAAAAAACCAATAGTAGAAGGTAATATAATATCCCAAGACTATATAATATATTTAATTTAAATAAATTCAATCTCTTCGATAACTTTAAATGTAAAAAACATTGTGTTTGAAAGAAACTCGATACTCTTTTAAAATGTTATTATTTGAACATTTCTATGATAACATAGTCGTTAAATTTATGAATGTTAATAGTAATAAAAATTTTAATAAAATTATATGTTTTACACATGTATAAAATAAATAAAATATATATCTATTTATTAGAGATAAAATTGGAATAATTTGAAAGAAAAATAAATATTTTCTGAAAAAACTATATTTTTTCAAAAGGCGCTTTAGTCACACTTTGCACACATAATTTATAATTAATTTATACCAATTTTATAAAATAAATTTGAGAAAATAATATTAATATTTAAATTATCATATTAAAATTATCATAGGGTTAATTTTTTAGTTTTTTCTGAAAAGTTTCTTTTTTTATGAATAGTGAAGAATACTGAAGTTTAATTGAAAACTGCATTTTTGTTTAAATTATTTATAATGTTAAATTATATTTTTAATTGGTTTTAAAATATAATTAGTTAAATTATATATATATTAATATAATTTAGTTCATTTCAATCAATTTAATTTTTAATTTTGATATAAAAACTTAGTAAACGTTTGAACATTTTCTATTAAAAAACTCGCTTTCTCGTTGCGTCTATAGGAAAAATTCTAAATTAAATTTTACAACTCATAGGAATTGAATTTGTAAAAATGGAATTAATATTTTTAATAATAATAATTTATATTATCTAATAATTTCAACAAAATTATTTACCATAATGAATAGTAAATATATTAAAATTATTTACCATGGTTAAGGAAAACATTGATTTATCGGGGAGTTGAACTTAAAATATAAGGAATAAAATGACCTAAAAATTGTATAAAATATATTTTATGGAAATATTTATACTCAACAATTTATAATACTCTATAATAATACATTTTGGAACCATTTGGAATGTGAAGAACGTGGGTACACCTTTTTCTTTTCAAACAATACAAATATGCCACTCACTTAACTTATAAAAGGTCACCCCCTATCCTCTATTATTCACACCATAAAAACAATTTGGATCAAAAAATATATACCCAAATAAATCTCTAAAATCAATACACTTATACTATAATCCTTATTTTGGGAAAAAATTAATCTATGATGGTTTCTAGTGCAAACCTAAAGAGGATACCTAAAACAGAGGTAATATTCTTCAACAAGAACTTTTATTTTTTTCTTCTTCCTCAAACTAATTAAATTATTATTAAACTATTATGATATAATAAAATAAGTATCTTATATATAAATATATGTTTTTATGTTAATAAAATTACCTATAACCATCCTCACTTCCATCAAATGGGTTATGGCACCATCATTCAAGTGTACAATGGGTTACCACCTCGCGAAGCGATGTCATTCATTTCTCCATTACCACCTCTCATGGTTGGGTATGATGATAGATGTGAATTATATATATTATATTTATCACAATATTATATGTTTTTATTTATTATATCATATATACCTTTTAACTTTCCATTCCATAGGGGATATGATAACGTCGCTTGTGTGTACGGCGGACTATCACATCGTGAAGTGATATGATTCTTTGTTCACTAACACATTAAATGGAAGGTAATAAAGATATATTTAATGATTATTTACTAAATAAATGAAATAATTATTATATTAATTACATATTTATATTCTAAAAATATTATATATCATTTTATTTCTTACCTTTTCACTCACCTAAAAATGATAACATCATTTATGTGCATGTGGGATACCGACTTCACAAAGTGATATGACTCTCTTTTCATCACCAAACCATATGAATCATATATATATATATAAGTATATTTAAATAAATAAAATGGTATATATGATAATATTATCAATATATAAAGATATTACTTACCTTATTTCCATAATTATCATTGAAAAATAGAAACATTACTCATGCGTATGTATGGCCTACCATCTCCATGATTGTAATAAAGTTAATTTCTCAAAACAGCCATTCATGATTGGTTTTAAAATTATAATTTATGTATAAATATGATAAATATTTCATGATTAATATTTTGGATATTTTTAAATAATGACATATTTAACCATAGCCAACCTACCAAAGTCATTTTTGACACATAATCTGAATATCATCGAAATATCCAACATAAACATAATTGATTAAGTAACCATATATAACATGGTAATAAGTGAAATAAAAGAAATAATAAAATTTAAAAATGTTATTAATCAGGTAATTAAGTAACATAAGTTTATTATTGAGTAATATAAATAATGTATATGATGAGTCAGACTCAAGGTAAAGGTTTCTCATCTCCTTTTTACTTTCATGCAACATATGCCATATTCACCACTTATATATTTTCTTGTGGTGTATATATTTACGTTTTTGTATGTTATATATTGATTTAATTTATATTAATGGTATTTTAAGTTTTATTTAAAGTTATTTAATTCATGGGGTTTATGGTTCAAATGTTTCTAAAGTGGTAAGAGTTTATTAAAAAATGTTTTTAATAAAATATAAATTTATCTTCATCTTTGGTTGGAAATCCTTTTTCATCAAAATCCATGTTTTCTAAAAAAAATTAAAAATGTTTTTAACATTATCAAGATTATTTTTGAAATAAATTTTTACACATTTTTACTTTTTAAAATGTATTTTTAAAGGAATATTCATGTTATTTTCAAAAAAAACTTATTTTAATTTTACTAAAAATGTGAAAGGAATCTCTATTTTAACATACTCGGCATGTATGTGATTTATTTTTTCCATAACCACTCAATTTTTTAAATATTCCTTTAAATGTTTTAATGTTTATTTTCAATGAAAATTATATTCAAAGAAAATTATTTTTAAAATTTTTTGGTAGATTTTATTCCTAAAAATTGATTTTCAAAAGGAAAAAGATATTTTCCTCAGGAAAATTTTAAATGATATTTTTACTTTGTTCCAATTCACTGATGACAAAAACCCATTACTCTTAATATAATGGATATATGTTGAAATGATACCATCCATATTATTTATCCAGATGTTTTATGAACAATTTTAGTAGGGATGTACTATATTTATATCATTCACATTAATCTAGATGGTTTATGATTGTGATTATTCATTGGGGAAAGTACTTACATTTTGTATTAAAATTTCAATAAAAATTTTAATGCTCAGTATGTTTCACCCCTTTTATATGAGGAATGAATTAGACTTTTTATGTGACGGGAAAGTCCCACTATAACCCCTTAATGCATTAGTATGTTTCATGATATAGACTATAAATGGTTTTGGTTGATTCCTTACCCATTTATATAGATGTCTTGGAGTAAAACCTCAATAGTTTAAGATTTCTTATCATAAGGCATCAATGGTATTAAATGTCTTGGAAAATATCCTTGATGGTAAATTTTATATTTTTATCATTATGAATTCATTTATTAAAATTGCATGTAATTTTTTGATTAGGTAGAATATTCATGGTTAGGTCTCATGCTCATGTGATTATTTATATGGAATTATTTATTCATCATTTATTCTTACTATATTATTCTCATGTTATTGATTACATGGAATGTGTTTGAGTTATTTACATAGCCATATTGATTATTCATTATTTATTTATAGCTTTTGTTGTACGCTTACCCTTACTGAGAAACTAATATCACCCCTATCTTATGTTTTATTTTCCCTAGGATACAAGGAAGTGTTTTTTGATTGATATGAATGGATACACTAAGGGAAATGGTGTAATTATCAAATAAAATTCTTTTCGTATTTTATGTTCTAAGATTTAATTTGAATTTCAAGTATGTATCTATTTTACTAAGACTATTAAACTATTAAGTCCTTAACGATGTGATGTCATATATCTTATTATAATTTAATAAGACATACATGGGCTTAGGCTATTGGGGTTGGGTCTTTACAGTTGGTTTCAGAGGAATTTTAGTAGAAACCTTGAGAACTATATTTAAGAAAACATAGATTATTGAACATAAACATAGGATATATTTTGAGGATAAGTATATAATAACAAACTAAAGTTTTGGTAAGGAAGTGATTATGTGGTTTTCCTAGAAAATACATATCTTTCTTGGTACTACAAGTGGACATAGTTTTGGACAAGATGTACCTAGGGGTAATAAAACTAAAAAGGTTTCATTAGGCTTAACCCAATCGTCACCTAGTGCATGAAAATAGGACCAACTGCACATCTATTTTGACACTCGAGGGGGATATTCTTAGGATAATTAAAATTTTCATTATAAAACATTATGAATGATTTGAAAATAAAGATATCCCCAAAGAAACCATGTTTATGATTATGATATTTTCTATGTATAAATTTTTCAATTTATGTTTAGCGTTTCACTAGTTTTGGGATTATACAATATGTTTCATAATGTTATGATCTAATATAGTATATTCCATTATTTATAAATGGAGCCTAGATGAAAGAATAGGATTCGTATTAATGCACGTAATCCAAATAGTAATAATGATATTTTATTTGATGGACTTAAGCCAATATTTCTAAGGGAAATAGCCTCACAAACATTATCATCATATGAGGATATTGTATCATGTGCTAACAGGATAGATAAATAATTATCTTCAGTATTATGGATTTGAAGGGAAGCAAAAGAATTATAGAATAGTGGATAAAAATATTGATAAATGGAATAAAGGAAACAAGGATGTTTCAACATGTGATAATTGTGGAATAAAATACCCTAGTACTTGCATAAAGGGAAGGTAATTTTTCTACAAGATTGCAGAGAAATTAAACTGTGCTCATCATTTCAAGGGAAATAAAAATCATTACAATGTTTAATAGTTCAACTGTAAGTATATGGGGAACTATACAAACCAATTCCTCAAGAATCAAAGGAATATACCTCAAAATTAGTTAATGGATTATGGTTAAGATTATTATATTTCTACAGATGAAGTGGAATGATTAATGTTCTTATGCTTGGATTCAAGAATTATGTCATTTTTATTATTTTATCAATGACATCCTTGAAATAACAATTATAAAATGTATAAGGATTGTATGACAATACTTTTTCATTAAGTATTTGAAAGTGTAAGTTAAACGGTACCAATAAACAAGAAAAATGATTCAATATAAAATTGAACAAATTTGAAACACAAGATTTAAGGAAAAAATAACCCTTAATATGTGCATATTATTGAAATAATGATGTTGGGGTTAAGATATGGTTGATATGGATATATTAAATTAGATAGTACTGAATAACTTGGAAATGATTAATTATTTGATGAAAAATTGGTTTATGTTGTCATTAACGGAGTTAATAGAATTTTTTGATTTAATGAATATATCCAATAATCTTTTTTTATTTAAAGAATAAGGAATCATGCATGTTTTCAATATATTTTAATGGTTATTCAGGTTATTTTCAAGTTTCAAGAGAATTCTTGATGAAGGTATTCAGATGTTTGATATGTGATTATTAAGATCTACTTCATGTGGTTTAGGGTATTAATGATAAGTTCATTTTGGAAATTTTGTGACCTTATTTATAAGGTTTTGGATCTTAATATTTGGTAAGGGTCATAAGTTAAACCATTTATGCAATGTTTTATATTGAACTTTGGATGAGGTTTTAGATATTAATGTATTACTTCACCGTATGAAGTTTTATGCATATTGGATAGCATGTATTAACCATTTTTTCAAAATAATAACTATATATCAAAGGAATTACTTATTATTCTATTATGGATCTTACGATCCAAGTGTTGTTTAGCACTTTAGGCATAAAATTTTCATTTTTGGATATTTATTTCATAGATTAAGAGATTAATTAAAAATTTATTTAAGCGCAACCAAAAATATGATAGTGTGCCTATGAAATAAAAATATATAAATTAGGTATATTTTCATATTTTCTTACTCTATATGGTAAAGGAATTACTTATCTCTAGGAAAAGGATATTAAAAAAATTTATCATGAAACCTTTGTTTATGTTGAACTGATGGTATTTTAAATCAGCACATATTTATGGTTTTTATGTCCTTAAATTTCAATTGATCATTCACTTTATTGTGATAAATTACCTCTATCACTCTCTATAATTATTTAGGCTTTTCTTCCATGTCCATATCATCTCTTTCCACCAATGTTATCCTATAAGGAAACATAGTTATGTGTTATTCCATATGATGTTTGTACTCATCTTTATCTCTTATAAAGAGGATTTTTTATTAACCATTCAAATGATGTGGAATTTTAAGAATGATATTTTCAAATGGAAAACCCTTGATTACTGAGATCAAGATTAAATTGGGAGGACGAAATTTATTTAATGGGGTAGAATATAACACCCTGAGATTTAAAAATATAAACATCATATTTGATAGAATGTATGACACAAAACACCAAGATTATAAGGTAATATACCATCCTAATACTTTACAGTATGTTTTTTAAAGTAAATTCAATCACTTTGATAGCTTAAAATTCACACAACATCGGGTTAGAATGAAGATATTCTATTAAAATATTATTCTTTGAACATTACCATTATAACCTAGCAATTAAATTGGAGAGCATGAATAGAACTAAATAAATTATGTAAATAATTTGGTTTAAAAATTAATAAAATAAATAGAATAGATATATATTTATTCTAGATAAAATTAGAACCATTTGAAAAAAAAGAAATGTTTTCTGAAAAACTATATTTTTCTAAAATGGTGGTTTAGTCGCACTTTATGGACATAATTTATAATTAATTTTTAAACATTTAAGAAAATTTATTTTAAAAAATAAACATAATTTTTAAATCATCGTATCAAAATTATCTTAGGGTTATTTTTTGGTATTTTTCTAAAAATGATCATTTTTTGATGAATAGTGAAAAATACAGAATTTTAATTGAAAACTGCCTTTTAGTATAAATTATTTATAATTTTAAATTATATTTTGAATTGGTTTTTATGTAAAATTAGTTCAATTATATATTTATTAATCCAATTTATTTAATTTTAATCAATTTCATTTTGAATTTTGATATAAAAACATTTTAAGCTTTTGAATATTTTCTATTTAAAACCTGCTTTCTTGTCATGTTTGTGGGATTAATTTAAAATTAAATTTCTCCAATTATATGAATGGAATTTTTAAAAATGGATTCAATTTTTGAAATAATAATAATTTATATTATATAATAATTTAAAATTAATTTTTTACCATAATGAATAGTAAAAGCGGTAAAAAATATTTACCATGGCTAAAGTAAAAATGGATTTACTAGAGGGTTAAACTAAAGATAAGGGTTAAAATGACCTAGAAACTTGTATAAAATATATTTAATATAATTATTTCTACCCTATAATTTCTAAATCTCAATAATAATCTATTTAGACCCTTTTTCATGTGAAAAACGTGGGTACAACTTTTGATTGTCAAAAATTACAAGGCCCCCACTCACCTCACTTATAAAAGTTCACCCCCTTTCCACTCTTATTAAAACCTAAAAACCCTTTTGTTTTAGCCCATAACTACCCAAATAACTTCCTAAATTCCATAAACTCATCCTAGAATCTTTATTTTGGGTATAAATTCAACTTAGGAAGGTTTTTTTTGTAAACCTAAGGAGGATGCCTAAAGAAGAGGAAACCTTCTTCAATGAGCATTTTTATATTTTTCTTCCTACACCCACTTCAATTATTATTAAACCATGAATATATAAAAACATAATAATATTCCATATACTAATATATTTTTATTTTTATTTCATGAACTATAATCATCCCCACTTCCATCAAATGCGTTATAAAATCACTATTCATGTGTATGGAGAACTATTGCTTCGCGAACGGCTGTCATTTGTTTTTCCATTAACAACTCTCACGGTTGGGTATGATGATGGATATACAGTATATATATGATATTTATAACATAATTATACCTCTATAGAAATTATATCATATATAAAATTTTTTACTTTCCATTCTGTATTGGATAAGATAATGTCACTCGTGTGTACGCCGGACTGCCACCACACAAAGCGATGTGATTCATTTTTCACTAAAAAATTACATAGAAGGTAATAAGGATAATTTTAATTATTATATTTTATATACATTAAATAATTATGATATTAATAACTTATTTATCATTCTGAGAAGATAATATATCATTTTCCATCTAACCATTTCACTCACTTAAAGATGATAACATTGTTCGTGTACGGGTGGACTACCATCTTCACGAAGCAATGTGACTTTATTTTCACCACCAAACCACGTGGATGATATATATATATATAAGTATATTTAAATAAATAATATGTTATATATTATATTATGATAATAATTTTAAGGTAAAATATTACTTACCTTCTTTCTATAATTATCATAGAAAAATGGAAATGTTACTCATGCATACGTACGGCCTACAGTATCCATGATTGTAATGTGGTTCATTTTTCCTAAAAATAATTAATTATTTATTTTAAAAGAATAATTTATTTATAAATATTATAATTATTTCATGATTATTATTCTTTATATGTTTAAATAATAACCTCTTTGACCATAGTCAACAAACCAAAGTTATGTTTGACACATAAGCTGAATATCATCAAAACATCCAATATAAACATAATTGATTAATTAATCATATATAATATGGAAATATGTTAAATTAAAGGATTAATAAACTTGAAAATGTTCTTAATAAATTAAATAATTAACATAATTTTATTATTCAAGAAGATAAAGAACGTGTGTGACAAACCGGACTCAAGGTAAGATTTTCTCATTTCACTTTTACTTCTGTGAGACATACGCTATATTCACCACTTATTTCATATGTGTCATGTTTATAATACACTTTTTGTATGTTATATCATGAATTATTTTATCTTCATGTTATTTAAGGTTTCATTTAAATTTATTTCTTTCATGGGGATTATGATTCAAAAGTTAGCAAAGTGGTCAGGGTTTGATTCACAATCTCATCATTATTCAGGATTGTTTATGTTTATGTCTCCCATGGGAGAATTATTTGATATTTATATCATTAAATCAATATATTTTATTATAATGTGGTTATTCATGAACTTTTAAAGTAATAGTACCATTTTTCCTCTCATTGGTTTTTAAAATGATTAATAATTTTTTTAAAGAAAATCAGACTTTATTTCTCTCTTCAGTTGGAAATCCTATTTCATCAAAAGCCCTATTTTATAAAAAATTATTCAAAATTTTTTTTTACCCTTTCAAAGTGATTTATTAAATAAATGTTTTCCCATTTTTAATTTTTAAAAAATTTATTTAAATTAATATTCATTTAATTTTCAATAATTCATATTTTTCTTTTACCAAAAATGTGAAATGAATCTTTATTTTAACATACTCTCCATGTATGAAATTTCCTATAGTCATGACCACTTAATGTTTCAAATATTAATTTATATATTCCAAATACTATTTTCAAATAAATTTATTTTCAAAATTGTTCACGAACTTTTAATCTTAAAAGTTTATTTTCAAAATGAAAGGTATATTTTTCTCAGCAATGTTTTTAAATATATTTTTATGAAATTTTAATTCATCAATGAAAAAAACCCTTTACTATTACTAGAATTGGTATATATTAGAATGATACCATATTTATTATTTATTTGGATGATTAATTATTTTCTTGAATGGAGATTTAATATTTTGATTCCATTCACTTTACTCTAGATATTTTATGATTATATTTATTGATTGGGTAAAGTATTTAAATTTTATAAACTCATTTAAAAATGAATGTTTTTGTGCATTGTGTTTCACCCCTTCAATATAAGGAATGAATTGGAATTTATAAGTAATAGGTGTGTACCTCTATATCCAATTAATGAATCGGTGGGTTTCGTGAGGAAAACTAGATATATCTTTGGTCAATTTCTTATCTATTAATATAGATGTCTTGTCATAAGTCCTCGATGGTATTAGATGTCTTGGCACAAGGCCTCGACGGTTTTTGATGTATTGGAAAAAAAATCCTTGAAGGTATGTTTTAGATGTCCAAAAAAATATATTACATCATTCTAAATTCAGTTATTGATATTCCATGTGATTATTATTTTAGTTAGAGAATACATGGTTAAGTTTCAGTCTCATGTGATTATTTATATGGCATTATTGGATCATCATATATTTCTTCTATATTATTCTCAAGCTATTAATTTAATGGAATGTGTTTTGTTTATATATCTAGACATATTGATTATGACTTAATTATTCATAGATTTCATTTTATTCCTACCCATACTAAGTTTCTAATTTCACCCCATTCTTATGTTTTATTTTCCCTAGGATACAAGGAGGTATTTTTTACTGATATATAGGGATGCACTAAGGGGAATAATGGCATTATCAAAGAAAATTATTTGTGTATTTTATGTTATAAAATTTAATGTTAATTTCAAATATGTATCAAGTTTATAAAAACTAATAAACTATATATTCCATTGGGATGTGATTCCTTGTATCTTATTCCAATGTAATAAAGAAAACACCAGCTCCAGACTACTGGGGTCAGGTCACTATAGAACACATCTACTTGGTTTTGACTAATTTATTGTGTCTTGTCAATTTAATAAGAATGTGAATTCCAAACCATAATTTGGATAATACCTATCAGTTCATATTTTATATTCATGTGAGGTTGATTCTTATAGATTAAAAATGGCTCAAATATTGTTTTTAAAAGTTTTCGCTCAAATCTAAGATCATTTTCTCAATTTTGACCCCTAGACAAGTGATTTTACACTTATTAATAATAGTTATTAATAAAAAATCATATTATCCATTAGATTGAGAAATTCAAGAATCATATTGATTTTATAATTGTTTCTATATATCACAAATAAATTTGGAATAATTTTAATAAGTTTACATATTAATATAAATTCATCTTATCGTTTTTGACCCCTTTACAAGTGATATGTATTTTAAATAAAAAATAAATTTGAATTTATAATTTGGATCATAAAAATAAATATAGGAATAATATTGAAATTTTGTTGATTTTAATAGATAAAAAAAGATGTGTGAATTATTCTACTAAGATTTCAGTGAAATGAAAAATCATTTTCTCAGTTTTGACCTTTTCTACAAGACTTTTCAGTTTAATAAGAATGTGATTGATAGACTACAATTTCAATCATATCAAGAAATTATAGTGTTTGATTTATATGAGGATGGTTCGTACAACATGAAAATGGTTCAAAAAATATTTTTCCATGTTTTCATGCACATTAGAGATCCTTTTCTAGGTTTTGACCCAAAAAGGTGATTTTTCATTTATTAATATGAATTAACAATATAAAATCATAATTTTCATCATACCTAGAAATATGGGCATTAGATTCCTGCACATTTGATTCCTACAGATCAAAAATGACTTAAATATTTATGTCCAAAGTTTCCATGTTTATCCAATTTTATATACTCTATCACAGTATTGATTCACAATTTATTCCTAAATATCACAAGTTATATAAGCTTCATTCACTTAAATTTTCATGGAAATAAAACCTTGATCCATCATTTTGGACCCCTTTTAATTGAATTTCCACTTTAATAATAATTCTATGGTCAAATGGTACTTTTGAGCATATAGATAAATTCAAGGGTTGGATTTACTTGTGGTTGTTTGTATATATCTTAAATGAATTGAAGATCAATTTCCTATGTTTTCATGCCAATCCAAGCTCATTTCCTTTTTTTTACCCCTATATGGTTGATTTTTCATTTATTAATAACCATTTATGATATAAAATTAGTGTATCCATTAAACAAAGCAATTCAAGCATTAGATTGATTCTCAATTGATTCCTACATATCAAAAATAACTATGGGATCATTATCTTATGTTTCCATTTCAATTTGTAGATTTCTTCTTAGTTTTGACCCCTTAACAAGGAATATTTCATTTTAATAAAAAAATCATTGTGAAATTATACTTTTGATCATATGAGAAATTTGATCTTCTTTTTGATGGATAATTGATTCCTATAGATTAAAAATGTTTTTATGATCATCCTCCTATGTTATCATTCTAATTCAAACTTTTTTTCTATATTTTGACTCCTTTTATGTGACTTGTCTCTTTAAAAAGATTATGAATTCCAAACAAAAGATTCAATCATAATGAGAAATTAGGGTGTTATATTGATGTTTGTTTGGTTTGTATAGATCTAAAATGACTCAAATATATTTTTTATATATTTTCATTTCAATCCAAGATCTTTTTCTCAGTTTTGGCCCTTATATGGGAGATATATAATTTATTAATAGAAGTTAACAATATGAAACAATATCTTCCATAATATTGAGAAATTTGGGAATTTAATCGAATTACTGATAACAAATTTAAATCAAAAATGAATTAGGTATTATTGTCACAAGTTTCCATGTCAATCTAAATCTATCTACTTGATTTTGACCCCCTCAAATAGTGATATGTCTTTTTAATAAAAATATCAATGTAGAAAGATATTTTGGATTATACCAAACATCTTATTGATGCATGGTTCACAACTATAAATAAAAAATAATTTGAGACCATTTTATAAATTTTCATGTCAATCCAAACTCTTCTACTCAGTTTTGACTTGTTTTAGAGGACATGTAACTTTAATAAAAATGTGAAGGATAGAATGAAATTTTGATCATACCAAGAAGTTCAAGTGGAAAATTCATGTTAGGTTAGTTCTTATGGATTAAAAATGACTCAAAATATTTTTTCAATGTTTTTGTACTAATCCCAGATTTTTTTTCTCAATTTTGACCCCTACATAAGTGATTTTTCATTTATTTATAATCATTAACAATTTGATATCATAGTTTTCATAATATAGATAAATATGGGCATTAAATTGATGTCTGGATGATTTATACTAGCCAAAAATTAATTATGGATCATTTTCCTAAGTACCCAAATCAATCTAAAGTCATATTCTTTGTTCTAACATTATTACTAGTTACATTTAATTTTAATAGAAATATTAAGGTTAAATGATACTTTGAATCATACTAATAAATCAAGGATCATATTGATGTTTGGTTGATTTATATAGATCAAAAATGATTTAATGATTATTATCATATGTTTTTAGGGTACTTGGAACTTATTTTTTAGGTTTTTAACCCTTATAGTTGACCTGTCACTTTAAAAATAATAAGATGGCCAGATAAAACTTTCAATCATTTAGAGAAATTCATGTGTCATATTTATTTTTGGTTGGTTCTTATAGATCAAAAATGATTCAAAGATACTTTTTCTATGTTTTAATGCTAATATTATATATTTTTCTTAGTTTTGAAACCGACAATGATGATTTTTCATTTATTAATATGGTTTAACAATATGAAATCATAGTTTTCAGAATACTTAGTAATCCATGAATCCGATTGAGGTTCTATTTATTCCTTAAAATAAAAAATGACTTAGGGACCGATGTCTTAAGTTTCAATGTCTACAAAAATTCATATTCCTATTTTTTACAACTTGATAGGTAATACGTATATTTTAATAAAAATATCAAGGTGAAAATATACTTTAGATCATAATTTCCATCATATAAAGATACCTAGGAATTGGATTGATGCATGGCTAATTTATATAGGCCACAAATGACCTAGAAATATTTTAACTATGCCCCAATGTCAATACAAATTCATGTTCTCAGTTTTTACCCCTTGATGAGTGATATGTAATTTTAACAAAAATTTCAAGGTAAAATGATACTTTCGATCATACTATGAAATCTGGGTTTCATATTGATGGGTAATTGATAACTATAGATCAAAAATATTTCTTAGATCATTCTACCGTGTTTTTAGGGAAATATAAACACATTTTATCAGTTTTGACCCCTTTTGGGTGACTTTTCACTTTAATAAGAACTAGATGTTAAGACAAAACTTTCAATCATACCGAGCTAATCGAGCATTGGATTGATGTGAGTTTGGTTCATACAAATAATAAATGACACAAAAAAATTCTATGCCTTTACACCAATGTAAGATCATTTTATCAATTTTGACACATACATGGGTGATTTTAAATTTATTAATAAGCATTAACACTATGAAATCATAGTTTCTAACATACCTAGAAATATGGGCATTAGTTTCATGAAAAAAATATTCCTAAAGATCAAAAATGACTTGAGGATAGTTGTACTAAGTTTCTATGTCAATCTAAATAAATTTAATTTTTTTAGTCTCCCTAATAGGTGATATTCAAATTTAATAGAAATATTAAGGTAAAATAATACTTTGGATAATACTGAGTAATCTGGTCATAATACTGAAACATTGTTGATTACTACATATCAAAAATTATTTTAGGACAACTCACTTATATTTTCATAATAATACAAAATTGTTTTATTAATTTTAAATGATTTTAAGTTACTTGTCACTATAATTAGAATTTGAAGGTCAAAACTAACTTCCAATAATACTAAGAAATTTGAGTGTAATATTGATGTGTGGTTAGTTTAGATAGATCAAGAATGACTAAAATATTTTTTTCCAAAGTTTTCCTATGAATCCAAGATGTTTTTCTTGTTTTTGGCCCCTAAATGGTTGATTTTTCATTTATTAATAAGCATTGATGATATGAAATCAAAGTTTCCATCAAACAGAGTAACTTGGGAATTATATTAATACTAGAATAACTCCTATAAATCAAAAATAGTTCATGTATTAATATCATATGGTTCTAAGTAAATATGAAGTCATATTACTGGTTTTGACCCTTTTATGGGTGATATTTCATCTTAATAAAAATATCAGGTTGAAATGATACTTTTTATAATATTAAGAAATAAGAGCATCAGATTAGAACATGGTTAATTCCTAAAAATTAAAAATGATTTGAGGATTATTATCCTAAGTTATCATAAAAATTCAAACTCATTTTCCCTTTTTTGATCCCTTTTAGGTGACTTTAAACTTTAATAAGAATGTGAAGTTAAAATGACACATTAAATCATATAGATAAATGTTTTAGTTGGATTTAAAAGTGGTTGGTTCATACAAATCATAAATTATTAAAAGATCATTTTCCTAAGTTTTCATTCCAATTTAATATATTTTTCACATTTTTTACCCCTCTATGTTTCATCATTTATAAAAAACACAATCCCTTAAAACTATTATTTAAATAAAGACGCACAACCTAGCGCTAGAAGAAGATTCATCAGATAGAGTTGGGGAAGAGTATCTCAAATCAAGTGCTAGAAAATGGAAAACCCGATGGTGGATGCAGATGGATACATTACACTAACCCCCAAGAAGAATAGGAAATGTATAGACTATTCTGGTTTAGAAAGAACAATAGTTACAAGATCCCTTCAAGATTCTAAGAAAGATGTTGAGCCTCTATAACAACAGGTTAAAGTTGTTGAAATATCTGATAAGGAGGATTATTGTAAATATCCTATGTATAGAGATGCATATCAGATTGGGGAGAATGATGATGTGAGTGATGAAGTTTTTGCATGGATGGAGGAGAAAGATGAAATAACAGACCATAAATATCTCTATTTTCATATTTCAGCTGACGTATATCTTGAAATAAGAAAATGAATGTACACAAGGTTGGTTGATGAATACAAGAAGGATCCTATCTTTAACATAAAATACATATAATGGGTTTGATCTTATTTAGGATCTGCTTTATGGTCCCTGGATTAATGGTCTGTTGTTGTCTTTCCTTGATTCTCTCAAGATGGAATATTATCTATACGGAATCTTATTATGAGATGATCCAAGATTAAAGAAATCGGTTTTTTGTCTTGAGGCCTAATGCTCGGGTGTGTTGGGGAATATACCTGGTTCCATTTTCACTCTTCCGTCTTTTAATTTTTTAATGTGACCTTTTACTGTTTATGCTAGCTAAGGCCACTAGACCAGTCAGTTGTGGGTGGTTGTGGTCTAACCTACCTTCTCATGTAGTTTACAGTTGTACCGTTATTCTGTACTTTGACATTGCACTACCTATGGTGAATATTGCATGTTGTTGATGGTGATGCTTCTAAAGATACTTTTCAGTGTAGTCCAGTGAAGAAAATTGATGTTGTACTACCTCGGGTGCAATCACAAGTCATGTTGTATGATGTTTCTCAGTGTAGGACATAGTTTCTGCACTTTGGCATGAAGTGTTTTTTGAAGGAAGGTTGTTTTTGTTGATTGATTTATTGTGGGTTGTTGTTTGAGACATATTGATATAACTTCATGTATGCTCTCAATTTGTGTTAGTGTAAACACATTATACCTCGAGCATGATTTGTAACACTTTTTATTTAATAAAGTTCCTGGGGTCATGAATTGGGAAAATAATTCATGTCTCTATTTGTCTCAAAAAAAATTCACAAATATATTCAAAAGTAGAGGTAGAAGAAAAAAATTACACTATAAAAAGTGGAACCAAAAGTGATACTAAAAACATAGATATCATAAATCAAAATTCAAAGCACCAAAATGATATGAAGATAAAATGTTAAATATGAAATTTCTGATCAATTTTTTAAGTGGGGGAAAAGGTGGGAGTAGAAGAAGAACCAGAATCTAAAATTTATAAACAATAAACGGGTGCTAGAAGGCAGTATAAAGATTTAAAATATAAGAAAACACAAATAAATAAATAAAACAATTTAGAAGGAATAATATAAAATAAAAACTAGAAGAAGACATAAATTCAAAATTCATAATACAAGATCTAAATTATAAGAATAATTGTATGTAGAAACAAAAAATATAGAAGAAATATTTGGTGTAAAAGTAAAAGGACAAAAAGAATCAAATTTTAAATTAAAAAACATGATCTATAAGTAGAAGAAAAAGGAATAAGTCAAAAATATTTATGAATGTTGCGCTAAATGAGGATGTATAAGGTGAAGTATAATATAAAATTCAAAGAAGCTCAAAAGTATATTGGAGTTTGAAGAAAATTATATTAGTGGAATATAATAATAAAAATAAAATACTTACACAAAAAGAATAAAATAAAAGTCTAAAAATAACTAAATGATAAAGACATTATATAGAACAACACTATTGTAAAAATGAATAAATAAATATGGAAATAAAAATATAATCTATAATAGAGAAGAAAAAATAAACAAGTTGAATTAGAAGTATAAGTAAATGCAAAATATAGAAGACCCAAAATTAAAAAAAACCCAAAAATAGAAGCAAAATTATAAGAAGAATCAAAAAATAATATATAAAAATGGAAATAATTGATGAAAATAATTTGAAGAAAAAAGAAATCAAAAATAGAAGTATAATTAAAGGCTAGAATTCAAAATCCAAAATTGAGAAGTGAAATATGAAGTAAGAGTTCAAAAGAAAAATAAAATGAGAAAATGAATGAAAAGGTAAAATTTAATGGTTGAAGATGGAAGCATCAGATAGAAAGCATTAAATGGAATTATAACTAGAATAAAAAGTTAAACCAATGAGCAAAGGTGTAAGCTATGAGATGAATTCATAATAAATAGAAATATAAGTAATATGATAAATAAAAGATAAAAGTAAAAAACATAAGTAATAACATTAACCCAAGTATTAGCATAAGAAAAATCAGAAGAGGTGAAATAAAAATAAAAAATCCTAAAGTTGGAAGTCAAAATTTTGAAATGAAATTAAATTAATAAGTAAGAGAAGAAATAGCTGAAATAAAATACATGTAAAAAACAAAATAATAATCATAAATAAAAGCATAAATTTTAATGATTTGGATTTTCCATGTATTATTTTTGGATATTGTATGGATTATTTTCAAGACTAGGCGTAGAGACAGTGTGTGATTTCGAGGTCCGGTGTGCCCAGAATAAATGTTTAAATTTTATTAAATATATTAAATAGAATGAATATATATTTTTCCTAAAAAATTGGAATGACATCTAAAAGGGGTCCCTCATCAGAAATCTGAGGATACCATTGAGTTCAGAATGCAAGGTTTACCCTTGGTGAAACATAACCTTGGTCGGCGTGGTCATTTTTGGAAAAGTCATTGTGGGCATAAAATAAATAATATTATATTATTTAACAGTTGACACAGTGAACTAAATTTTTCTTTAAATGCAGTCTTATGGAAAATTTATAGGGTTAGAGTCATGGCATTTCAAAATCATTGGAGAGTCATTGGAGATCATGGAATGGGGTTCTTTTGATAGACGATGACCAAATCGAAGATCGAAGATTGGTGTGAGATGGAATCAAAGGATCTCAACAACAATCACAGTGAAGCTCTGTTAATTATCATTGATCGATCCAAATTAAGGCAGGCTATTTTTATGATTGGATTATTTCCCCATTTATGGTTTTATGATGAACATGAATCAATCGACAAATGGATTGATTCACAGATCAGTAGTTTTTCAAGATGGGAATTATTACTAGGATTTTATTTGAATAATTTTTTTATGATAATCGATTCTTCACTTTTAATTCTAATGATGATGGATCAAGTCCAACATAAACATTGTACAGGTTTTTTCCCTCATGTTTTTAGATGTGAATTTCTCTCATATTTATTTTTTCATTACATGTATTCTTCGTTTGGATTTTTGTTTTACATCCACTAGAAAATCGATTTTTTTTACACTTTTTCTTGGTGAAATGATTTTATATTTTAGATTTTGTCTCATCACGATGTTACATTGGTTTCAAAATGTAAGTGATGAAGAGTGGGATAGTTTTGGATACCCAATTTTTTGTTCTTAGGCATGAAATAAAGAACACCATTCAAAGGAATTTTCCGAATGAATTGAAGTCCCGGAATGTGTTAATCGATGATGGAGTGACTCATTAGTACATGGATCTCAATTTTTTGGTGAGAATCTATGCTATAATGAAGGCCAAAGGAATGGATGAATACACGGTATCCAAATCTAAGAATATTTAAAATTCCATAGTATATGGTTTGTAAGTCAGAGCGACACATCATATGGGACCCTTCTGGTTGTGGAAAGTGCTTCAAGATGGAGTTAAGTATCACACAGTGTGTGGTCCCCATTTGATAGCTTGGTGTGTACCTTGGAGGGTACATTGACAAGTGATAGCATACATGAGAATGAGCATGTTGCGTACTCCCACACCGAAATGACCAGGCTGGGAATACATGGGATAAACTATGTACTAGGACATGGGGTGGGATACATAGAAAATATCATGTTTTTTTACTTTCACACAGACATAGAAACAAACACAGACATGGGACGTTTACACAGGTAGGAACTGAGGACAAAGGGACATGGTATGTATCCCTACTACATGCATAGTACTCCCTTAAATTTAACTTTGATCTCTTGTCCTATATATCTTGGAAACATTTCCTTAGGAAGTGTTATTTATATCCATTCTTGGAGGGTTAGTATGGAATCACCTCCTACACATAGGATAACAACCCCTTCAGTGGGACTTCTTGGATATAGTTATTGGAATCCCTCTGTGAGGCCCATTGTGAGATATTCTATTCATCTTCATTCCATGGGTGGAGTTCTTGGCATCTTTGTGACTAAAACTATATCGGTGTCGATCCTTTACTTAGTGGGTTAATCTAGATTTAGTTATTAGTATACCCCATGGCCTTGGGAGTGATCCTCATATGTGTATCATATCTCTCTGAAATTTCATCATGTACTTCAAATGGAGAGACCCTATGAGAATTACCTCTTGGATGGACATCATCAATGTTATCAAACTCATGAAGTGTGTTCTCCTAGACAATTCTTTTTTGGAACCTTCGACATGGAATCCTAGGATGATATTATGGTTGTGACTTACCTTTATATTGTGTGTCTTGTTGACTATATCTGGATATTCTTGTTATATTTGTTGTATATATATACCTATTTAGAGATGATTGTATTCTTTTATTGTATACTTTTTGGTCTGTGGGTGTCCTACTTGGTATTGTTACACTCAATCATGGGATTTTCCCACACGTGACATGTCTTGTATAAACGATCGACCTTTTGACAGAGTCCTAGATAGACCAGGACAAGACAGTGCTTAGTAAGACCAGACAGACTGAGGTGTGTTCCTATGGTATCTTGATAGTAGTCCCTAGTTTTACTTTCAATTTGGACTAGTTTTCAGACATTTTTTGGTGATCTTTTATTTGGCTCTGTTTACTTTCCTTTACATCTTTTTGTTCTCTAGTTTTGGGAATTAGATGTATGCAAGCATGGTTATTTAGTTGTCTTTACATTTTAGAATTTTATAGGCTTGGAGATGTGTGCATATATACAGGGACATAGGATAAGTCCTCCCATGTTAGTGTTATGCCTACTCGGCACTAGTATCTATCCCCAAGCCTATTGAAGGTGGACATAGGAATTCGTGGCTTGGGCCTCACTGGGATGAGTCATGAAAGTGTGGTATCAAAGCAGTCAACTCTACCTTAGGACCAGAGTCTATAAGGTTGTTTTGGGGAAATATTGTTAAGTATTTAAAGTTCATTTTTTAGTCCAGAGACACCAATGTTGGTGTGAAGGCTAGTGTATCCATACATACATACGTTATAAGAAAAATAGCCCAGGGACTCGACCTCATGATCTGAACCCCACACCCCATCCCTCCTGCCACCCCAGCTACCTGTGGGGGGCACTGATGCATCCATACACTAGGACTCTAACCACTATCTTTTCGACTTGGTACATTAGAACATTGGTTTTAATGAAACAAATGGTACATGTATCATATAGTAATGGGTTTTGGTTTTCATTTCATTCTTGAGTTAGCTCTCCAGATATACTCATTGATCGTGGTTTATCCTATTTACTTTTAGGATGCCTCTATATTATATACTATCAAGGGTTCATCATTAATATCATGAGTATGGTCCCATAAATGATGAGACATTGATAAAGTGACTAGTTCCATAGGTTCTACCTCCAGGTGGTGCACTAGTTATACCACCACTTCAAGAGAAGCAGATGGTACCTATAGTACCAGCGGATGAGGTGCACAGACTAAGTGCACTTCATAATTTTCTATGATAGAGACCCCTCAGCTTCCAAGGTGAGCCTGACCCATAGGCTGTTAAGGACTGGATTGAGGAAATAACCTGAGTTTTCCATCTGTTCAAGATTCCAACAGATCATATGGTGGACTTTGCAAAAAGCCTTCTCCATGGATCAGGAAGAAAGTGGTGGGGGTTAGTGACCCAGTCTTATGACGAGGTGAATCTAGAATAGTAACAGTTTGAGCACCTTTTCATAAAGTATTTCTCTCTACCTATTGTGAGGTTTGATCATATCCATGAGCTTCTGCAGCTCCGGAAAGGAATCAAGATAGTATATGAGTATTCATTTATGTTTACCATCCTCTTTAGGTACTCAATAAATATGGTTCAAGATCATTCATTCCAGGATTAGACCTTTTAGAAAGGACTATATAGATACATATAATCTATTTTTATCCCTCTATGCATTCTACTTGTGCTAGTGTGAAAGAGTCATCTTTGGTGGTAGAGAGTTTCTTGGTTGAGAAGACGTAGCCAGTGGTTGCTGGTAGTGGGAAAGTAAGAGCAGAGACCTCGATAGCAGGGATAAAACATCAATATCAAGGACTTGGACGTCTAATATATTTTAGTAGGATTTCCCAAGATAGTGGATCTATGGTTCAAGGCTCACTAGATAGGTCTAGTCATCCTAGGGAGAGGTGGTACTACTCATGTGATGGCAGGGGACATCTTGTTTGAGATTATTCGACCCATTGTACGGCTAACTAGAAGATCATGGATAGACACTAAGGTAGATACAATGAACAAATTAAATATATCTATAGGGTATAGAACATGTCATGGGATATTGGAGAGAATCAAGAAGTGGTAGATGCTTTGACTTGTTACCTCCAACACCCCCAAGTGGTCCATTCTAGGCTAAAGGAGTTGGAGGAGAGGGTTGGGAATAGGTGTGGGTGGTTGAGGCATAAGACCCAGAGGCTCTATGAATGATACAAGGTAAAATATGTGTATTTTATACCTTATTTGTAGTAATGATAGACATAGGTGCTAGTTATTTCTTACCACATATCTTGTTTGAGACTTAGAGATTCTGGTTGAGCACTTGGATCGACCTTTCCACTTAGAGACTCATACTGGATATGACTCAGTGATCACACACTTATGCTGATAATGTGACCTGAATCTTGGTGGTGAGATTTTCTATTGGGATCTATTCATAGCAGCAATGTGGCATTATGATGTCATCTAAGGTATGAAGTGGTTATCCACAATTTATGCTCAGATTGATTGTTTTAGGTGGAGGATGTAGTGTGCCCGCAATTATAAGACTTGTTTATCCTTTGTGGGAGAAAAGGAAACTCCAGTGGAATAGTATGGACTCATGTATAGGAGGGTGTGTCTAATTACTCACCAGTTTTTCAGCATGACCCTTGTTGCAGTAGTTTTTATGAGTTCCTTGTTTCCTATAGTGGTGATGTAGAATAAGGAAATATTCCCTAAGGATGTTCGAGGTTTACCTACCCACCAATATATAGACTTATGTATTGATCTACAAACCAAGATGACACCAATATTTTTACCATAAAATTGTATGGCTCCTATAGAGATTCACGACATAAGGGGGTAATTGGAGAACTTATAGAGGAAGGGATTTGTTAGACCTAGCATTTCACCCTAGGCAGCCCCAGTTTTGTTCACCAAGAAATTAGATGGAAGCTTGAGGTTATGCGTAGACTATTTTCACTTAAACGAGGTGATCCTTAAGAATAAGTATCCACTACTAAGGATTTATGACCTCTTTGATCAGTTGATAGGGTCACATGGTTCTCTAAGGTTGACCTTAGGCCAAGATATCACTATATGTAATTATGATATTAGGATCTAATAAAGATGAAATTAAAATGTTGATACATTCACTATGAGTACCTGGGGATGCTGTTTTTTTATGAAAAATTCCACAGTAGTGTTCATTGGACTCATGAACCAAATTCTTCATCCTTTCTTAGACCGGTTTTTTAGTCTTCATCGATGATATCCTTATGTATTCATCATCTAGGGTGGTGTATGTGAGACACTTGAGGATGGTTCTAGATGTATCATGAGAGAACCATATTTATAGAAATCTCTTGGAGTGCCAGTTTTGGATTCAACTGGTCCACTTTCTGGGATACATTATCTCAGTCGATGGATTGGCAGTGGACCAAACCAAGGTCAAGGTATTATTAGCTTGGGATCCAACAAAGAGTGTGATGGAGGTTTGGAGCTTCCTTGGGTTGGTAGGGTATTACTGGATATTCATACCTGATTTCCCCAGGATATCATCACCCATGAAGTATTTGACCTAAAAAGGGAAACCTTTCATGTGGATAGAGAGGTGTTAGTGGGTTTTTCAGCAGATGAGGTAGAGTTTGATGGGAACTCCCATCTTGATATTGCTAAAGGAGGGTGTTGAGTACTTAGTGTTCTATGATGCATTAGGAACTAGGCTTGTTATTATTCTAATGGAGTGGAAGACAGTGATTACCCATGTTTCATGTAATTTGAGACCACATGAGTAGAACTATGTGACCCATGATCTTGAGTTATTAGAGGTAGTCTTCACATTAAAAATATGGAGACACTACCTAATGGGTGAGCAGTTTATCATCTATTCTAATCATAAGAGTATCAATTATATATTCTCTTAGAAGGATCTTAAATTGAGATAGAGTTGATGGCTAGAGTTCCTCCAAGATTATGAATTTCATATTCTCTATACTCTTAGGAGAGGGAATGTAGTAGAAAATTCTCTTAGCATGAGATCTTTTTTGCAGTTACTGAATGGTGTTTTGGAGTAGTTTCCCTCATTTCAGTTATCCTTTGTGGATAGAGATATAGAATCTTACCTCTAGTCGATGGTTCTTACCCCACCACTTTTACAGTGATTCAACCAGGCCCAACTTGGGGATGTCGACTGTGATACCCTACATACATAGATATCCACTGGACATGCTCCTGATAGATTTTATGAAGGTGTGGAGTAATTATTTCTTTTTAGAGGATGAATGATGGTACCAATGATGTTTTAGGAGTATATTCTAAGAGAAATTCATACATATCCTTTTTCAATACATTTAGGTGTGGTAATAATGTACTAGGACCTCCGATGTATGTTTTGGTGGCTAGTGATGAAGAAAGGAGTTGCAGAGTTTATCTCTTAATGCCTTAATTATCAGCAAGTAAAGGTTGAGCACCAAGTTCTAGTGAGTTTAGCTCAACACCTTTAGGTTTCATAGTGGACTTGAGATGGGATATCCATTCACTTTGTGACGATCATACCATGAACATCCAGGGGATACAATTTCATCAAGGTGATCATAGAACAACTCACCAAGTTTTCACACTTCTTATTTATTCTAGAGAAGAGTTATCTAGAGAGCATGAGATGCCTCTATGTGCAGGAGATAGTGCAACTTCATTTAGTTCCCTTGAATATTGTTTCTAACCATGACACACATTTCACATCCGAGTTGTGGAAGGGATTACATGAGGCTTTAGGGACTCAGTTATGCTTGAGTATAGAATTTCACTCCCAAATTGATGGCCAGAATGAACAAACCATTCAAGTTCTATAGGAAATTTTGAGAGCTTTTATGTTGTACTTTGGCCATAATAGTGAGGATCACCTACCATTGGTGGAGTTTGTGTACAAAAACAGCTATCATTCCACCATCATTATTGAACCATTAAAGGATTTTTATGAGAGACCATACATGTCACCACATTACTGGACTAAACTAGGAGAGTCAGGACCTATGGGTCCATATTTGGCGAGAGAAACCACTGGGTAGGGGAAGATCATCTAGGATCATATAAAGATAGCATAGATCCATCATAAGTCTTATGCAGATAAGTTATATAGGCCTTTGGAGTTCGAAGAGAGAGACCATGTGTTCCTATTGGTTTCACCTAGATGTGAATTACAAATATTTAGCTAGGAGAAAATATATCTATGATATTTATTTTTCATTTCTAGATACTACATAGAGTTGGTGAGGTGGTGTTCTGTTTAGCTCTACCCCCACAGTTTGAACAGATGCATAATGTCTTCCATGTATCACAACTGATGAACTAAGTTTATGACCCATTGAATGTTATCGACTTGGGAGAGTTGGATATCAAGGATGGAGATACTTTTGCAGAGTACCCAATAGAGATCAAGGATCAGTAGGATAGGATCCTTCATGGGTGATATATTCCTTTAGTGTGTGTTTTTTGGAAGCATGAGAATCTCTAGGTGAAAAAATGGGAATGGTAGGATTAGAATCGTGCTCAATAACTAAATCTCTTTGTGTAGCCCTTATTTTGGATTTTTGGGATATAAATCCCAAAGTTGGGTATAAAGTAATGAATCATATTTTCCATCTATTATTTTTGGATATTATATGGATTATATTTCACACTAGGAGATAATACAACATGTGATTCCAAGGCCTGGAGTATCTGAAATAAATGTTTGAAATATATTAAATATATTAAATAGAATGTATGCATAATTTTCTTGAAAAAGTGGGATAACTTATGAATGGGGTCTCAGATAAAAAAATTTAGGGAACCGTTGAGTTCAAAATGTGGGTTTTACCCAAGGTGTGATATAACTTTGGTTGATGCATGTATTTTGTAGAAAAGCCAGCACAGGCGTAAAATAAAATAAATTATTTTATTTAACCATTGATGCAATGACCTATTTTTTTCATTAAATAAACGTTTATAGAAAATTTTAAAGTTTATAATCATAACCATGTAAATCACTAGAGATTCATTGGGGAGCATGGAATTGAATCTCTTTGACAGACAACAACCGGATTGAGGATTGATAACCGTTGTGAGAAAGAATCAAAGGATCTCTCCAACGATCACAGCACAACTCTGTTCTTTGTTAGTGATTGATCCAAATTGAGGTTGAAATATATTTTTATTAGATCCATTCCCCATTTATGGTTTCTATAATGAACAAGAATCAATAAACCAACAGATTGATTCATGGATCGGTCATTTTGTGGGATGGGATTTATTATATGGATTTGGTTGGGATAATTTCATTATGATTATTGATTCTTTTCTTGTTGTTATAATGGAGATAGATTGAGTCCAATATGAACATTGTCCAAGTTTCATTCCTCATGTTTTTTGTTTTTCATTTCACCAATATTTCATCATTTATCATGGACGTTCTACATTTGACCCATGGTTTGACAACCATTAAGAAATTGATTATTTCACACCCATTTCTCATCACAATGATTCAATATTGTAGATATGATCTTTTCACAACATGATGATGGTACGATAATGGAATTAGTGATTAATCAAATGATTTTGGATACTCAATTTCACGTTCTTCATCGCGTAATTAATAACACCATTTGAAGGTGTTTTCTAAATGAATTAAATGGATGGAAAATATTAATCGATGATGGAGTGACTCATTGGGACATGGTTCTCAATTTTATGGTGAGAATATTTTCCTGAACAAAGGTTATAGGAATAGTAAAAGACACAGGATCGAGATCTAGGAATCTATAAAATTCCACATTACATGGCGTGTAAGTCGGAGTGACACACCATGTGGGACCCTTCCAGCAGTTCCTAGGGTTTTGGGAGGGAGTTAAGTATCACATGGAGTGTGACCATGTCACATGACATGTGCTCCCACTTCGATATTTCAACATGTACCTTTGAGGGTACACAGACACAAGTTAGAGTACACGGGCATGAGTACACCATGGACTACCACACAGACACGGCCAAACCGAGAACACATGTTCTACTCCATGTACTAATACATGGGGTGAGGTAAATGGGTAGAAGCACCCCATTTACTTTCACATGGACACGGACATGGACATGGAAATGGTTTGTTTACACATGCAGAGCTTGGGGTCTAAGGGACACGTCGTGTACACCTATTACATGTTGTATACTCCCTTAAAGTTGTTTTGAAGCCATTTTCCTTTATATCTTGAAAATTTTTGTTCAAGTGTGTTTCCCAAATCCATTTCATGAGGGTTAGTATGGAATCACCTCCTACACATAGAACAACAATCCCTTTGGGTGGACTTATTGTATAGAGTTATTATAATCCCTCTAGGAGGCCCAGATTGCGATCCTCTATTCATATTTGTTCCCTAGGAGGAGTTCTTGGTATCATCTTGACAAACACTATGTGGGCACTGATCCTCTAATTAGTGAGTTAATCCAAATTGAGTTATTGCAATACCCCATGTCCTTGGGAGTGATCCTCATCTGTGTATCACATCTCTTCAAACAATAAATGTGTACTTATAATGGAGAAAACTAATGACAATAACCTCTCATATGGACGCCATCGGTGCTATCATACTCACGGAGTGTGTTCTACCAGATGAGTGTTTTGTGAAACCTTTAAGTTGAAATACTAGGCTAGAATTATGGTTATGACTTACCTTTAGACTGTCTGTCTTGTTGAGTATATATATATATTCATGTTATATGTGATATAGATATATACCTATATAGAGCTAACTATATTCTTTTGTTGTATGCTTTTTGGTTTCAGGGTGTCCTACTGGGTATTGTTATACTCACCACTACACGGGACTTTCCCGCATGTGTCATGTCTTGTGTAGATGATTGACCTTTCAATAGATTCCTAGACGGAAAATGACCAGATGGAACTTAGTGAGATCGTACAGACCGAGGTGTGTTCCTATGGTCTCTTAAGATCAGCCCCTAGTTTTACATTTAGATTGGACTTTTTTTCAGACTCTTTATGGTGGTATTTTAATTGGACCTTTTTACTTTCCTTTACTTTCTATCATACTCTGGTTGTGTAATTTAGATGTATGCATGCTAGGTTCTTAATTTTTTTTACATTTCGGTATTTTATCGGCTTAGATATATATATCTGTGTGTGTTTGTGTGTGTATGGACTTGTCCTAAGGCCTCCCATGTTAGTGATATGTCTACTCAGCACTAGTCACTATGCCTAATATTATTAGAGGCAGACCTTGGGAGTTTTGGAATGGGCGCTGTTGGGAAGGGTCGGGATAGAAATAAAGCTACAAAAAATAAGAATAAAAATAATGACAAAAATCCAAAATCCAAAATATGAAAGGGTAAGAATCTAAATGTAGTAGTTTAATCTGAAGTAGAAAAGAAGCTAGATATAGTATTTGAATCTGAAGTAGAAGTGGAAGCTAGAAATTGAAGTAATAAAAAAGTTAAAATCTATGTTGGGGAATAAATAAAGGAAGATATAGAAAAAAATATAAAATTTTAAGCAAAAATTAAAAACATAATCCATAAACAAGATAATATTATCATAAGGCATAAAAATTAAAATTTTTACTCATGATAAATACCTAAAAATGGAAGGAAATGATAAAGGTTCAAAACCTGACAAAAAATATTATATTATCATGAAATCATTATAGAATGACCGTTAAATAATTTCTTACATGTAGGAACATATGTACCATTAATCTGACATGTGTTGAGCTCATGATTTGAAGTTTTTTGATAGGTCTTAACTCTTTGATGTATGTTTTTAAAGACTTTTAAGACTAATAAAACTATTTTCTAAGTCATTTCGACCACTCTTCATGTTAGATAGATATGAGGTATATTAATTCATGTGAAAATTTAATCAATGATCAATTTCCTATTATTTTATAATAATTAAAGGTCATTTTCAATGTTTTAACCAATCAACATATGTTTTTGGACTTTTAAATCAATAAAAATGTGTTTTTGTTCATTTTAGGAAAATTGACTGTTGAGTTGACATGGGTTCTATTAAAACAAGTTTAAAATTAAGTGACCATCATTCTTATATGATTTAACTAAAATACAAGGTATTTTTCTACGTTTTCACCCATTGATGCATGTTTGTTCACTTTTAAATCATTAAAAACACACTTTTGTCATTTCAAACAAAGCATAATTCATACTAGACTTTAGTCTATTTATACATGTAAAATAGTAAACAAAAAATGTTTTATATTGATTTAATGTGAATATGTAGAAATTTTCTAGGTTAGGAACCTTGTATACATGTTTTTAAAGGATTTTAAATATAATAAATTTGTATGTATAATCATTATGACCACATAGAATGTTGAATTTCCATGCAGTTTATTCGTACATGTCATAAATTATCATGGAAATTTGAACTCATTTTCTTTGTTTTTCTTCCCTTTAATAATAATGTGAAGGAAAATGATAATTTTGATCATTCATATCAATTTAGCATTCATATTTTTATATAATTGGTTCATATAGATTGGAAATGACTTGAATGTCATTTTCCTATGATTTCACACCAATCCAAGCTTGTTTTCTCAGTTTTGGAGGCCTTTTTTCTAAGAGTTTCTCAATTTATAATAAATGAAATCACAAAATAGTAAGATTGATATTTAATGATGATAAATTAGAACTGGTGTTATTATAAAGAAATGAATTTTGAGTGAAACTATTTTCAAAATCAGTTAGTGTGTGTTTCATCCAAATCAATTCAGTTCAATAACTTCTAAGTACTGTAATCATATTTAGTAGTGGAATGTTTTACATAATGATTCTTCTTATTAGACAAAGAAACTAAATCTTATCCTATTAATTGAAAATTTCTTGAAATAATTTTCCTATCTATTATACAACTTATGAAATACATATTTGATTAACTTTTAATAATAAACTCAAATATTAAAGAATATAAAACTTTAAGTAAGAAGATAATATTTTTCACAGACATAATTTTAAATTACATAGTGAGGATCAATAGATTTCACCCCTCCCCCCCACCCACCAAGAAACCTCTAACCTAGTAGTTTTGATAATTCCCCCAGGTGACCCATCTAGTATAGATCACCAAAAGCAGCTTCATCTATGTGGGTCCTATCTGGATCAATCATCCCATGTACCATCCCCATAATAGTCATAATTACATTTCCCCCAGCACTTAAACTCAATTTCACTGGTAAGGGATCTATAACCCCCACCAACTGAAAAATATTGTATTTTCAAGTTAAACTAAAAAAATATTCAATATAACTTAACTAAAATTTAAAGTGTATTATGATTCATCAAAATATAGATCTAAAAGATATAATTTTTTAAAATGAATAGAAACATTCCCTCCAATGGTGAATGTAGTTATCCCACCATCAATAACATGACCAAAAATCAATCATGTATTCATATCCAAGAGGGGGTAGAGTAAATCCTTTACAATTCAACCTACATCATCATTATTAAATTTAATTTCAATTGAGATAAAAGAAATTAAAATTTTAATTAAAAACATAATTAAACTATATATCATGATCTCAAATAAAATATTAAAATTAATGAGAAAAATATAAATTAAAATTTTTAGCAATCATATCTTAGAATATTGATTGCTACAGTACTTTGGGAACCAACTCCCTATGCTAGGGTCTCTAAAGGGATTGAAATTAAAAAATTCTTAAATTTCATTCCATAAAAAACATAATTATTTAATTAATACTACACTAATGATTTTGAAATATGATATCACATTTGTAAGATATTTTAATTTTTATTTCAAAATAAATTTTTCATTATAATTTTCATTACTAAAATAAATTAATTTTATTAATTTAAAGAACCATGTTTTAAATAAAAAACTACAATAACCTAAAACCACTCTTCTCTCATTGTGATCATTTATATATCTAAACATTAAACTAACTAGAATAAAATGTAGAAGTAAAAAATAAAATAAAATAATAAAATCAATGGAATATATTGGGCATTTAAATATGAATGGATATTGAGATAGAGTTAGAAGAAAATGTATTAGATGAGGAAAATGATAAGAGTTGGAAGGAAAAAATTATAATAAATAAATAAGAGTTAGAAACAAAACAAAGAAAATGTGTATATATACCTAAGAATATAATGAATTAGAAAAAAATGAATTTTCCAAATCATGAGTAAGAGTGTGAGAAAAATAAGAATGAAATGTTTTATGGAATAACTGGAAGTGGATGAAGAAGATAAATTAGGCACAAAAACATCAGAAAATGATTAAGAAATATGATAAGAAAAAATTAAATTCACAAATATATTCAAAAGTATAGGTAGATAAAAAAATAACAGTTGAAAAAGTTGAAGAAAAATTGAAACTCAAAACATAGATATCATAAATCAAATGTCAAATCACCAACTAGAGATAAATCTGAAATGTGAAATCATAAATTGTTTATTGAATATAAAAATGGGGGAAATTGAGAGAAGAAAATGATGTAGAATCACAAATCTATAAACAATAAGGTGGTTCTAGAAGGTAGTAGAGAGACTAAAAATATAAAAAAACAAAAAAAATGTAAAAACAAAATTAAATGGTAACATATAAGAAATAAGAAGTTGTAATAAATGAATAAGTTCAAATAAATAAACAAATATGGAAGAATAATATAATATACAAATAAACAAATAAGTAAGAGAAACATTTGAAGTGAATGTAAAAGGAAAATTAGAATTGATGTTTGAATTAAAAACTAATAATTATTTTGTAGAGTTAAAATGAATAAATCAAAACAAAATTTGATTATAGTACAAAAATTATAAATATAAGGTAATGAAGAATTGAAAATAAAAAATTCAGAAGGAGAAGCTCAAAAGTGGATTAAAAGTAGAATAAAAAAATTTATTAGTTTGGTATAATAATAAAAGAGAAAATACTTATCAATAAAAAGAATGTATAAGTATAAAAACAAGAAAATTTTAAATACATTTGGTTAAAGAACAATAGAGGCCAAAAGAAAGAAATAGAGATAAAAGTATTACCACAATCTAGAAGATAGATGATAGAATATAGAAGCAGAATTGGAAGTATGAGTAAATGAAAAATCTATAAGACTCAAAAGTAAATGAAAAACAAAAAAACTATAAGAAAATTTAAAAGAATAAACAAAAATATAATCTAATAAAAATAAAATGAATATAAAAAAATTATGAAGAAAAAGGGAAATAAAACTAGAAGAAAAACCAGAGGTTAAAAGAAAAACACCATAATCAACAAGTATAATAATAACTAATAAGTCAAAAGAAAAACCAAATGACAAATTTTATAAAAAAGAAAACATCAATTGTATAATCTTGAATCATCATATGAAAAAACATTAAATATAATAATAACTATAGGTTAAAGTTGAGCCAATGAGAAGAGGTGCAAGCCAGAGGAATAATTCATAAGAAATAGAAATATAAGTAATTTTATAATGAAAATTTCGAAGAAAAAAACATAAGTAATGACATGAAAATAAGTATAAACATTAGAAAAATAAAAATAAGTAAAATCAAAATAAAAAATCCATAGGCTCAATGTCAAAATCTATAATCAGAAGTAGATTCATAAGTAAGCGAATAAATATTTAAAGGAAAATAATATTGATTTGTGGCTAATTCATAAATATTGTAAATTAATTGAGGGTCATTTTCCTATATTCTTACTGAAATATGAAATTTGTTTCTTAGTTTTGACCCCTTTTATGTAACTTATCACTATAAAAATAATGTGATAGCCAAAAATAACTTTTGATTATATCATGAAATTTATCTTTTGGATTGATGTGAGGATAGTTCATATATAAAAAATGACTTGAAGATTATTTTTTGTTTTCTTTGACACCAATCCAATTTCATTCTCTAGATTTTTAACCTTCCAAGGATGATATTCCATTTATTAAAAAGTGTTAAAATGATATAAAATCGTAGTTTTAATCATAGTGACTAATAAAGGAACCATATTCATTTGTTTATGGTTTATATAAATCAAAAATGACTTGAGGATCATTATCCTAAGTTTCCATGTCAATCTAAAGACATCTGCTCAATTTTGAAACCATGAAGGGTGATATCTCATATTAATAAAAAAATAATGATGAAAGGATACATTATATAATACTGACAAATCTAGTCATTAGATTAACACATAGTGGATTCCTAAAGTTTTAAATTTATTTAAGGGATATTCTCCTCATTTTTCATAGTGATCTGAGATCATTTTCTTGATTTTCATTCAGGTAACTTGTCACTTTAGTAGGAATATAAAGGTCAAATAGAACATTCAATTTAAATAACAATTTAGGGTTTCATATTAATATATGGTTGTTTCATACAAATTAGAAATTACACAAAGATTGTTTAAATCTATTTTCATGTAAATATGATCTCGTGTTCTTGGTTTTGACCACCACACAAATGATTTTACATTTATTAATAAGTGTTAACAATATAAAATCACAATTTTTATCATACTAAGAAATATGGGAATTGGATTCATGTAAAACTAATTCCTATATATTAAAAATTAAATAGGGATCATTTTTTTATGTTTCCATTTCTATTTAAAGTTTTCATCTTAGATTTTACCCCTTGATGGGTGATGTGTAATTTTAATAAAAATATCGAGGTGAAATGATTAATTGGATAATACCAGGAATTATAGGATTAATATTTATATGTGGTGTATTCCTATAGATCAAAAATGATATTTGGGTCATTCTCCTAAGTTATAAAGGAAATATTATCTCATTTTCTTGTTTTTGACCCCTTTTAGGTGACTTATCACTTTAATATGAATGTGATATTTAGTTGGTTATTTCAATCATAATAAGAAATTCAATTTTTAGATTGATATGAGGTTGTTTCATACAAATAATAAATTTCTATAAAATAAATTTTCTATTTTTTCACACAAATCCAAGCATTTTTTCTCATTTTTTACCCAAACAAGAGTAATATGTCATTAATTATTAATTGTGAAAAATATAAAATCATAGTTTCCCTCATATAGAGAAATACATGAATAAAATTTTAGTACGGATAATTCCTACAGGTCAAAAATTACTCAGGGATAATTTCGTATATTTTCATTTCAATCCAAAGTCTTCCTCTCATTTTTGACCTCTTGATGGTTGATTTTTCATTTTAATAAAAATATTCAACTGATAAGATAATTTTGATCATACCAAGAAATTCATGAATAAAATCGAGGTGTGGTTGATTTCTATCTATTTAAAATCATTATTGGATTATTATTCTATGTTTTAATATAAATCCAAACTCATTATCTTGGTTTTAAATCCCTTTTATAATAAAGTGAAATCCAAACTGAAATTTTTATCAAACTGATAAATTAAAGAGTTAGATTGAATTTTGTTTAGTTTTTACATATCAAAAATTACTTGAAGATCATTTTTATAAGATTTTTCACTTATCCAAACTAATTTTCTCTATTTTGACCACTATTTTATAAGATTTATTTAATATAAGTTGAATAATATTAGAAAAGGGTAATATAATCATTTAATATTGAAGAAATGGAACTAGTGTTATCAAAAAGTATAATAGTTTGAGTGAAAATAATTCCAAAATTAGTCAGTATGTGTTGAATGAAAATATATTAGGTGTAATAAATTCTAAATGTAACATTATACAATTTTAGTAGTGTAAAGTTCTATGGAATGATGCTTCTTACTAGACCAAGAAACTAAAGCTTCCTATAGTATGTGAAACATTTCGGAAGTACATGTCCTATCAATTCAATAAATAAAATATAAATTTGAATAAATATTAAGAATAAACATTGATCCATATGAATATAATAATTCACGTTAGAAGATAAGATTCTACATGGTTATAATTTTACATTTCATAGTTAGGATCAATGGATTTCAACACTTTAACGCGTGTTTTTAAGGACTTTTAAGTCTAATAAAACTTTTTTTCCATCATTCTGACCACGCTAAAAGTTATATTGACATGAATTTTATTCATTCACGTAAAAAATTAATCAATGATCAATTTCTTATGATTTTATGAAAATTGAAGGAATTTTCTATGTTTTAAACCTCTGGCATTTTTTTTGAATTTTATATCAAAAAAAAGGTTCTTTTGATAATTTTAAGAAAACCACCTATAAAAATGAAATAGTGTCTATTAAAACATGAAAAAATTTATAAAATGAAATTTCCTAATTATTTAAATAAAATATAATGTAATTTTCTAGGTTTACACCCTTTCACACATGTTTTTTGACTTTTAAATGAATAAAAACACACTTTTTGTTATTTTGAACAAACCATAAGTTAGATTGATGTGTGGTATATTACTATATATCAAAAAATAAAAGGACATTTTCCTTTGATTTAATGAAAATATAAGGTCTTTTTATATGTTATGACCCTCATATGCATGTTTTTAAAGACTTTTAAATCTAATAAAATTGTATGTTTGGTTATTATGACCACAGCGCATGTCATATTAACATGTTTTCAATTTATATATTTCATAAATTTGTATTTATATCCAAACTCATTTTCTTGGTTTTGACCCCCTATAATAGGAATGTAAATTTCAAACAACACTTATGATCACACAGAACAATGTAGGTGTCAGATTGATGTGTGGTTAGTTTTTATGGATCAGAATTGACTTGAATATCATTTTATTATGTTTTGTGCTAATTTGAGCATTATTTCTTAGTTTTATCCCCCTTTTTACAAGATTTTTTAGTATTAGAATATTAATGTTGAAAATAAGAATATACACATTTAAATTTGAGTAAATGGCACTTGTGTTGTCATAAAAAATCAGAGTTTGAGTGAAACTCATTCCAAAAATCATTGAGTGTGTGTTGTATCCACAAATATTGGCCATAATAACTACCCATTAATATAATCAACTTCATTAGTGGAATGTTTTATCGAATTATTCTTCTTATTAGACTAGGAAAATAATTCTTCACCTAGTAAGTATAAGTTTTGGATGTACTTTTCATATCCATTCAACAACCTATCAAATTTGCATCTTGATAATTATTAAAAATAAACTTGGATATAAAAGATTAAAAAATTCAACATCAAAAGATAGGATTTTTCACATACTTAGTTTCACATTTCATAGTGATGATCAGTATATATCACCTCTCCCCCCAAGATGCCTCTGACCCGATAGTTATGATAACACCCCCACATAGCCCAGCTAATATAGATCACTGAAAGAGGATTTATCAGTATGGGGATTATTAAGATCAAAAAACCCATTAAGTTGATTATTATATATTACAAATAATTTAAGGATCATTATTCTATGTTTCCATGTTAATAGAAACTCGTTTTCTAGGTTTTGGCCCATTTTAGGTGAATTTTTTATTTAATAATAATATAAAGATAAAATCATACATTCGATCATACAAAGTAATAAATTCACATGATGATGACACATAAATATTATATTTAACATATCTGATTTTCTTGTATTATTTTTCAATATTATATGTATTTATTTTTGACTATAGATTGAGATGGTGTGTGATTATGAGGCCCAGTGTTCCCAAAACAAATGTTTGAAAAATATTAAAATATTTAATAACATGTGTGTGTAGTGTTCATGAAAATGTGGAATAACTCTCAAATGAGTGCCTAGATCCGAAATATGAGGTCTACATTGAATTTAGAATATAGGCTTTACCCTAGGTATGACCTAACTTTTGTCAGAGTGGGTTATCTATAGAAAAAGTTCCCAAGGATGTAACAATAAATAAAATATTTAAATAAAATTATTTTATTTTTTTAATTTCTAATAACTCGTGAACAGAGACTCAAATTAGAAATCAGAGACCATCATTGATTTCTTAATGCAATTTTTTACCTAGGTAAGACATAAGCTTTGGTGGTGTGGGCCATTTTTAAAAAGTTGGTGTGGGTGTGGAAATGAATAAAATTATTTTATAAAATTATTTTATTTTCTTTTGCTGATGAAGTGATTTTTAAAATATTTAAATATATTGTTATATTAGAAATCCTATGTTATACCATAACCCTAGATATGCTGGAGGACCACCAGAGAGAACATTGGAGAATCCTCTCAAGAAAATGGTGGTTGATCATGGATCGATCAATCGATGCAACCTCAGATTCGACAGATCAAGGATTGAAGAACGATTACGACATATATTTGTTCTTCATCAACGATCAATCCAACTTGAGGTAGGGATTTTCTTCCAATTTTTTAATTCCCCATTATTAATTTCTAAAATTAATTCGAATCAATTAATGAATATATTGATTCACAGATCAAGTGTTCTATATGAAGGGATCTATTTTGTAGGGATTTTTATTGAGAGAAGTTTCAATGGTTTAATATGGTGATGGATTTATTACATGTTCTAATGGAAACGAATCAAGATCAACACAAACATTAGTCTAGGTTCATTCTTCTTGATTTATTGTGATTTTATCTCCAAATACTAGTTTCACCAAGGGCGTTATTCATTGGATTGGGGTTCGACACATCTCGATAAATCGATCTTTGTGAAACTAATTCTTGGAACAATGATCCAATATCATAGATCTGGGATCAACATGGTAGAACGAAGGTGTGATAATGTAGATAGAGTGATTCAGATGATGGATAATTCCTAAATTCTTATTCTTTGGCACACAACAAAGAACAATGATTTGATCTATTTTTGCGAGAAAATATAATGATGAGATGCATTGTTAGATGACGGAAAGGATTGGGTGAGCCTTGATCTATGATCATTTTAAGGTTTTATGCATCAGAGGAGACATGGAAGATCACTAAAGAGGAGGCCTCAGTGGCCGGTGCAATTGGTGATGCACAGCGGTGCACAGAGAGTTTGGCAGAGGTAGCCAATGTCATGGGTGGCGGACTGCGGCAATGGATGCAGGACGATAGCGATGTCATATGTGGAGTGGTCCAGGAAATCCAAGTCGGTCCATTTGGATATTTTGGGCCTAGTGTTCAGAGTTAGGTTGGGTGGTTTGGACCAAGACAGGTGGTCTGGGCCAAGCTAGGTGGGTTGGGTCAAGCCAGTTGGGCTGGGTCGAGTTAGGATGGTGGGGCGGGCTGGACCCGAGTAAGACTCAGATCGGATCCAGGGCAACCAGGCGGAGCCAGTTACGGTCGACCACATTGATCAACCATGGTGGTTGACCATGGTGTTGTTGAAGCTCAAATTATTATGGGCACAGTGATCGTGCAGTATAATCGACCGCAACGGTCGACCATGAGCAGCGACAACTCAATCTACTGTAGGGTGTAGGGCCACACGGATGGACTGTGTGCAGTCAACTGCGATAGTCGGTCCATAGGTGCAGTGACCCCAATATTTTTTAAATGATTATAAATCCTAGATGGAGTACCCAATCGATGAGTCATCTATGGCATTGAGACCCTAATATTGAGATGGTATTTTGAGACTAATGGTGGGTTTTTAGTTTGGAATATTATAGGTTGTGAGTGTTGCCTTGGTCCTTTCCTTGAGGGTTCGGTGTGGTATTACATCCACATCACTAGATTGTAATCCCCTTTAGAGGCCAAGTCTCATATAGAGTATGGTATCCCTCCCTAATACTAGAGTTTGATCCTCTATCACACCTAGTATATTTGTGGAATTGATATAACCTCTGAGAGCAGGGTTTTAGTCCTCCATCTTATGGGACACATCAGTGGGGTCTATGGTATCCTCTTGTGTGTCTAGGCATGATCCCCTATATAGCAGGTTGATCCATATTGGGTACGTGTTATCCCCTAGTTAGTTCTGGAAGTGATTCGTGGTATCCCCTAGTGTGTCTAGGAATGATCCCCTCTCATTGTATCATATTCTTGACCAATGTTTTATCTTTGGGTGAGGGAAAACTTAGGTAGACCTTTTTGTTGAGTGTCTCTGATTATATCATGGATTGAGGAGTAAGTTCTCCCGAAACGATCATGCTTCAAGCAGAATCTTCTGGCTAGAAGTTGGTTATGACCGCCTGATAGTGTGGTGTCTCTCTTGAGTATATCTGGATGTTCTTGTAATATGTGTTGTAGACGTATATCTGTGTAGAGATAATTGTACTTTCCCTTGTTGTATAGATTTTGGGTTTTGGGGTGTCCTACTGAGTATTGATATACTCACTCATGCACAGGATTTTCCAGCACATGTCATGTCTTGTGTATACGATCAACCTTTTGACAAAGTCCTTGGCGGAGTAGGACTAGATGGTGCTTAGTGAGACCAGACAGACAAAGGTGTGTTCCTATGACTTTCAGATATCAGTCCTAGTACCCTTTACTTTATGGTTGGACTTGTGATTACCGAAACTTTGTGGTGGGCTTGTATTTGTCTCTATTTACTTTTTATTCTTTTATTATCGTACTCTATTATGGGATATTATAGGTATGAATGAATCCTTTTAGTTATTTTACATTTCATCATTTTGTGGATTGGATGTGTGTGTGTGTGTGTGTAGGTACTTTAGGATAATTCCTCCCATTTGTGGGACATTCCTACTTGGTTCTAGTCACCATCCCCTAGCCAAATGGAAGCATGCATGGGGTAGTCACAACATAGACCCCTCTAGGATGGGTCATGATATAGTGGTATTAGATCTAGGTTGGGTTGGTTCTACTTTAGGACATGGATTCTATGGGATTTTTTTGGGGAAATAGTGTTAAGTTTTTGAAGTTCGGCTTTTAAGACAGGGACTCCTATGTTGGTGTGGTGCCTAATGTATCCATACACCAGGACTCTGATCACTTTCTTTTCGAATTGGTAAATGAAAACATTGGTTACTATGAAAAACACTCGTACATGCATCATATAGGAATGGTTGTGTCTTCCATGTCCTTCTTGAGTCAGTTCCCTAGATATACTCAGTTGACTGTGGTATGTGGTGTTTTATTTTAGGATGTCTCTACATAGACAACCATATAAAATTCTACCATGTGATCATGAGGATGATCTTATAGGTGACAATACATCGGTACTAATATTTTTACCAAAGATATCACCTCCAGGTGTTCACCAGCCATACCACCACCTTTAGAGAAACACATGGTACCTACAGAACCAGCAGATGAGGTGTACATGCTGAGCGCACCTTATAAGTTTTAACAGTACAGACCCCTCATGTTTTGAGGTGATCCCAACACATAGGCAGCTGATGACTATCTTGAGGAGGTGACATGAGTTTTATACCTAGTCAAGACATCAGCAGACTAGATGGTGGTCCTAGAAGTGATCCTTCTACACTGATTAGGTGGAAGATGTTGGGGTTTAGTTACCCTATCTTATGATGAGGTGACTCTTCCATGGACATAGTTTGAGAAACCTTTCAGAGAGGAGTTCTCAACTTTTAAGCTAATTGTTATGCATATTCATTAGCTTCTATAGCTACGATAGGATGACATGTCAGTATTTGTGTATTCCTTGAGACATACCAACCTATCATGGTACTCGATGGATATGATACACGATCATTACTTTAGGACTCGAACCTTTGATCAAGGTCTTCATAGGGACATCTGAGCTTGTGTTTTCCCTCTGAGAATTCCTAATTATGCTAGGGTGCTTGAACAAGATTTGGTGGTTGAATATTTCTTGTTTAAGAAGATACATCTAGTGATTTTTAGCAGTGGGAAAGAAGGAGTAGAGACCTCGGAAGCAGGGATCCAATTTTAGTATCAGGGACTTGGATGTGTGATACATTTCAAGAGTAGGTCCAAAGATAGAGGATATGAATTTAAAGGCTCACAGGGTGGGTCCAGTCATCCTAGAGGGAGGTGGTTCTATTTACGTGATGGTTGGGGATATCTCGATCGAGATTTTCCAACCCGCTATGTTGTTGACAAGGAGACTATGGATGGAACATCGAGTTAGAGACAGTAACAGGAGTAGATAGATCCATAGTGAGGGGGATATACTATTAGATCTAAGAGAGAATTAGGTGGTGGTCGATTTTTTGACATTTTACCACCACCACCCCCAAGTGGTCCACACCAGGCTTAGGGAGATAGAGGAAATGGGAGGAGAAAGCTGCATGTAATCAAGGAATGTGACCCAGGGGTTCCAGGAATGATTATCAATAAGATCTGTGTCTCTTATATTTTTATAGACACAAGTGTTATTCATTATTTTCTTTATAGGAATCTTGTTCGAGACTCGTGTATTCTAGTTGAACCATTGACTCAACCCTCACGCTTGGATACTCCTACTAGAGGAGACCCAATGATCATGCACTAGTGAAGATATTCTAACCTGGCTCTTGGAGGTAAGAGTTTCGATTGGTATCTATTGGTATCAGCATTAGGGCCTCGTGAAATAATTCTTAGTATGGACTATTTATCCATAGTTCATGCTCAGATTGACTATTTTAGGTGAATATTGCGGTGTTTCTATGGTGTTGTAATGAAGTTTTCCTTGTTGGTGAAATGGAAACCTAGGAAGAATAGGATAGACTCAAACATAAAAAGAGTGTACCTAATTACTCATAAGTTTTCTACCCTCACCCTCAGTGTAGTTTATGATATGATTCCTCAGTTTCCTGTAGTGGTGGCAGAGTATGAGGATGTCTTTCCTAAAGATTCTTTGGGTTTACCTCCCCAATGAGAGAAAAATTATGAATTGTTTTACACCCCCAAGATAGAACCGATATCTACACCACCATATCAGATGTCTTCCATAGAGCTTCATGAGCTAAGGGTATAGTTTTAGGACTTATAGAGTAATATCTTTGCAAGACCCAATGTTTCACCCTTGGTAGCCCATGTTTTGTTTTCCAAAAAGGTAGACAGTAGCATGAGGTTGTATATATAGTACTAGCACTAGAACCAGGAAACTATGAAGAACAAATATCAAATATCAAGGATTGATTACCCCCCTTTGATTAGTTGAATGGGGGACCTTTCAGGTAGATTGAAAAGTGTTAGTAGTGCTTTCAAGAGATGAGGCAGAGTTTGAAAAGTACCCCCATATTAAGGTTACTAGAGGAAGGGGTTGAGTACGTAGTATTCTAAGATGCATTAGGAACTAAGATTGGTTGTGTCTTGATGCATAGAAAAGTAGTTATTTCCTATGGTTCATGCTAGTTGATACCACATGAGTATAATTATGCAACCCATGACCTTGAGTTAGGAGTCATAGTCTTCTCTTTGAAGATGTGGAAACACTGCCTGATGGGTGAGCAATGTTTCATCTACTATGACCATAAGAGTCTCAAGTATATCTTCCCCTATATGGATCTAAACATGAGATAGAGGTGGTGTCTATAGTTTCTCTAAAACTGTGACTTTGAGATTTTCTATACTCTTGGGAAAGGGAATGTGGTGGCAGATGCTCTCAATAGGATATCCAGTTCATAGTTGTTGAACAAGGCGTCAGAGGAGTTGGCCTAATTCCATTTATCCCATATGGATGGAGATGGAGCAGCTTACCTCTAGCTAATGGTTTTAACTCCTCCACTCTTACATCGAGTTAAGGAGGCATAACTTTGGGATACCGACTGCAAGACCATACATGCTTGGTTGTCCATACGGAATGATCCTAATGGATATTTGAAAGTTGGGGAGCATGTATCTCTTCTAAAAGGATGAAAAGTGGTAACAGTGGTGTTGTAGAAGTCTTTTATGAGGTAGTTTCATACAACCCCTTTGGCGGTACATCCAGGTGTGTTGATAATGTGTTAGGACCTCCGAAGTTAGTGTTGGTGTCCAGGAATGAGGAAGGAAGTCACAAAGTTTGTTTCTCCATAACATACTTGTCAGTAAGTGAAGGCTGGCCACCAAGTTCTTGCAGTTTTAGATCAACCCCTTGAGGTGCCAGGATGGATGTGGGATGGAATATAGATGGACATTGTGATAGGTTTACCTTGTACATCTAGGGGACATGATACCATTTGGTTGATTGTTGACCTAGTTACCAAGTTTTCCCACTTCCTAACTATCTGAGAGTAAATTTTAGTAGAAATCTTGGTCACCTCTACATGTAGGAGATAGTTCAACTCCATGGATTCCAATCTATGATAACTTCAAATCATGATGTTCTCTTTACATCTTGATTGTGGAAGGGATTACAAGAGGAGTTTGAGACCCAGTAATGCTTGAGCACAGAGTTTCACCCACAAGTGGATGGCTAGTCTAAGCAAACCATTCAGGTTTGGGAGAACATCCTTTGATCTTGTATGTTAGAATTAGTTTGTAGTTCGTAGGATCACCTACCACTGTTGGAGTTTTCATATAATAATAGATAATATTCCATCATTGGTATGGAACCATTTGAGGCTTTTTATGGGTGACCCTTTAGGTCTCCACTTTGCTAGACTAACCTAGGAGAGTCATCACACCTGGGCCTGAATTTGGTGTGAGATACTGCCGAGAAGGTGCAGATCATTCAGTAGTGGATGAGGACTGTACAGATATATAAGAAGTATTAAGATGATAGACGTTGAAGGCCTTTGGAGTACGTGTAAGGAAACAATGTGTTCCTACAGGTTTCACCTTGATGGGGATTACAGAGATTTGGCCAGGGTGGCAAGATATCTTTGAGGTTCATCAACCCTTTCCAGATACTACATAGAGTTGGTGAGGTGGCATACCCCTTAGATCTACCTCTGTAGCCAGAGCGGGTACACTTCGTATTCCATGTGTTGTAATTGAGGAGGTACGTGCCTGACCCATCGCATGCCATCGACTAGGTTGAGCTGAAAATCAAATGGAGAAACTTTTGTTAAGTACCCAATGAAGATTGAAGATCATCAAGATAGGATCCTTCATGGGTGATCAATTCCTTTAGTGCATGTTCGGTGGTGACATGGGAATCTCCATGTGATCACATGGAAGCGGGAGGTTTAAATTCATTCTCAGTTCCCTCAGTTGTTTGAGTAGCCATTTTTTTGGATTTTTAGGGATGTAAAGACCCAAGGTTGGGAGAATGTAACATCTCTGATTTTCCATTTATTATTTTCTGATATTATATGGATTGATTTCAACACAAGGCACTGAGATGACGTGCGATTCTAAGTCTCGGTTTGCATGAAAAAAAATGTTTGAAAATTATTAAAATATTTATAAGAACACACACATATTATTTTTGAAAAATTGGAATATCTCCCAAAAAGGTTCTTGGATCAGAAATCCTAGCGAATAGTTAAATTCTGAACAATGGATTTACTCTAGGCATGACTTAACATTTGACGGCATGGGTCATCTGTAGAAAACTTCACCAAGGGTGTAATCATAAATAAAATAATTAAATAAGATTATTTTATTTTTAAATTATAATAGCTCATGAATGAGTACGCGGATTTAAAATATGAGACCACCATTAAGTTCTTAATGAAAAATTTTACCTAGGCGCGATATACCCATGGGGGGCATGGGCCGTTTGTGAAAATTTTTAGTAGGTGCGAAAATGAATAAAATTATTTTATAAAATTATTTTATTTCATTTCTTTTGACATAGTTATTTTTACAATATTTAAATTGATTGTTATGGTTGAAATCCTAGGTTATCTGTACAACCCTAGAGAATCCAGAGGACCTCCATAGAGAACCTTGGATAATCCTCACAAGCGAACGATGGTGGATTGTGGATCAATAAATTTATGAAACCTTAGATTTGATAGATCAAGGATTGATGAACGACGACGACACAGCTTTGCTCTTCATCAACAATCAATCCAACTCTAGTTAGATCATGTGTTTCAATTGTTTAATTCCTCATTTTAATTTCTAAAATTAATATGAATTAATCGGTTAGTGGATTGATTTGAGAATCATGTTTATTGTGAAAAATGATTTATTTTATAGGGATTCTTATCAGAGAAGTTTCAATGTTTTAATTTGGTGATGGATTTGTTTCTCATTCTAATGGAATTGAACCAATATCGACACAAACATTGATTGAGGTTTTCTTCTCTTGATTTATTGTGATTTTATACCCTAATTATTGTTTCACCGTGGGTGTTATTCATTGGCATGGGGTTCAACACATCTTTATCGATCATTACATGCCCGATTCTTGGTGCAACGATCCAATATCGTTGATCTGGGATCGACACAACATGAAGGAGATGAGATGATGGATAAGGAGTGATTAAAATGATGGATGATTACTGAATTATTTATCTTTAGAGCACAACAAACAAACAATTATTTGATACATTTTGTGAGAAGATCTGCTGATGAAACACATTGTTCAATGATGAAAAGGGTTGGATAAGCCTAGATCTATGACCGTTTAAGGTTTTGAACATTGAAGGAGACATGATGGCTTGAGAAAGTGGAGGCGGCAGTGGCCAGTGCATGAAGAGGGTATGGCGGCGAGCGGTGGTGTGGTGAGGTCGGCAGAGGCAGCCAGTGCCATGGGCGGTGGAGCTGTGTGTAGCAACAGACGTGTGGTGATGGAAGTGGTGGCGATAGATATGAAGAGATGGCGGCGGTGTCAGTGGTGTTGAATGTAGAGTGAGCTAAGTAGGTCAGGATGGAATAATGGGCTGAGTCAATCTAGTGGTCCAAGTTGAGCCAGGTGGGTTGAGCCAAGCCATGTGGTTCGGGTCGGGTCAGGTTGGTGGGTCAAGCTAGACCCGAGTTAGACCTGGGTCAGATTCGGGGAAACTTGGTGGAGTCGGTTGTGGTCGACTATGGTGTCACAAAAACTTGAGCTACTAGAGGCACAATGACCACATGATATGATCGACTATAGTGGTCGAATGTGAGCCGCAGCAACTCGAGCTACCATGGGGTGTCGCGATCGCATGGTCAGAATACATGAAGTCAACTATGGTCGGCCAGTCAGTGCAGTAGGTAGACCAACCATGGATGTTGGTCTATAGGTGTAGTGACCCCTACAGTTTTTAAATAAGCATAACTCCTAGAAGGATCATCCAATCGACGATCCATATGTGGTGTTAAGACCCGAACGTTTTTTAGACCAATGGTGGGTTTTTAGTTTGGAATAGTATAGGTTGAGGGTGTTCCCTTGGTCCATTCCCCAAGGATTTAGTATGGTATTACATCCACATCACTAGATTGCAATCTCATCTACAGGTCGATTCTCTAATAGAGTATGGTATCCCTCCCCAAGATAGGGGTGTGATCCTCAATCACCCCTAGTGGAGTTTTGGAATCAGTGTACCCTCTGAGAGAATGGAGTTGGTCCTCCATCTATCAGGCCACATTGGTGGGGTCATGGTATCCCTCAGTGTGTCTGGGTATGATCCCTTATATAGAGGGTTGATACATATTGGGTATGTGGTATCCCCCGATCAGTTCTGGTCATGATCCATGGTATCCCCTAGTGTGTCTGGGCATGATCCCCTCTCTGTGTAACAAAGTCTTCCTTGAACAATGTGTTATCTTTGGGCAGGTCACAAATGAGTTATACCTCTTTATTGAGTTTCTCTAATGATATCATGTCTTGAGGAGTATGTTCTCCTAGAATGAGTGTGCTTCAAGTAGAATCATTTGGCTGGCAGTTGGTTATGACCTCATGATGGAATAGTGTCTCTCTTCAGTATATCTGGATGTTCTTGTTATATGTTTTTGAGACATATAACTATGTAGAGATGACTATATTTTACCTTATTGTGTATTTTTTTATTTTGGGGTGTCCTACTAAGTATTGTTATACTCACTCATGCATGGTCATTTCCCACACATGTCATTTCTTGTGTAGACGATCGACCTTTTGAAAGAGTCCTAGGTGAACTAGGACAAGATAATTCTTAGTGAGACCGGATAGACTGAGGTGTGTTCTTGATTCTTTCATACAGTAGTCCCAGTACCCTTTATATTTAGTTTGGACTTATGGTTACAGACTCTTTTTGGTGGTCTTGTTTTTAGACCTTTTTACTTTCAAGTACTTTCACTGTCATACTCGGTTGTGGGATCTTAGAAGTATGCATGCATCCTTTCAATTATTTTAAATTTCACTATTTTGTGGCATGGATATTTTTTTCATGTGTATAGGTACTTTAGGATAATGGCTCCCATTTTTGGGATATGCCTACTAGATCCTAGTCACCAGCCCCATACCTATTGGAGGCGGGCTTGGGGTAGTTACTGTACGGGCCCTTCTCAGGTGGTTTGTGACATTATAAATGACTCAAAGATAATTTTTTATTATTTTTCACACCGATTAAAGATCATTTACTTGATTTTGACCCCTAAACAGGTGATTTTTCACTTATTCATATGAGTTATAAATACAAAATCATACTACCATATCGAGAAACAGGGAATTAGATTGATGCACATCATATTTATACATATCAAAAGTGACTGAGGAATTTTTTTTCCAAAGTTATCATTTCAATCCAAATATGTATTCTTGGATTTGACCAATTTATGGTAGATGTATAATTTTAATAAAAAATCAAGGTAAAAAGATACATTAGATCATACCAAGAAATCCAATATTTATTTTGACATGTGGTTGATTCCTTTAGATAAAAATTTATTTATAGAACTTCATACTATGTTTTTAGGAAAATGAGAACTAATTTTCTCAGTTTTAACCACTTTTAGATGAGTTTTCACTTTAATAAGAATGTGATGGTCAAATGACACTTTCAATCACACTTTGCAATTCATGTGTTAAATTTATGTGAGGTTGGTTCGCATAGATTTGAAATTACTTGGATATTATTTCTCTATCTTTCCACACCAATGAAAGCTAATTTTCTAAACATTGACCCATACACGAGTGATTTTTTTATTAATAATCATTAATAATATAAAATCATAGTTTCCATCATACCTAGAAATAAGGGCATCTGATTATTTTGTAGCAAATTTCTCTTGATCAAAAATAACTCGAGAATTATTTTCCTATGTTTTCATGTCAATATAATGTCATATACTTGGTTATAAGATTGATTAATGTTTGATTCCTATGGATCAAAAAATATTTTAGGATTATTCACCTATATTTTCATGGGAATTGAACCTCATTTTCTCATTTATAACCCCTTTTAAGTGACATGTCACTTTAATAAGAATGTGAATTTCAGATGAAAATTTTGATCATACTGAGAAATTCAAGTGTTGGATTGACAATTTGTTGTTTTATACATATCAAAAATGACTCAAATATAATTTTCCTAATTTTTTACACTAGTAAAAGCTTTTTTTATTGATGTTGACCCATACAAAGAAGATTTTTCATTTATTAATAAGTGTTGATGATATGAAATCATATTTTCCATCAAACTAAGAAATCCAAGCATTGGATTGATACTCCTCTGATTCTTATAGATCAAAAATGACATGAGGATTGTTTTTCTAATATTACATTTCCATTTGAATTTTTCTTCCATGTTTTATCCCCTTGATTTGTGATATGTCAATTTAATAAAAATTTCAAGATAAAATAATACTATGGGTCATACATAGAAATTAAAGCATCATATTTCAACATGATTGATTACTTTATATCACAAATGATATGATGATAATTATTCAAAGTTATCATGTCAAGTCAAACTTGTTTACTCAGTTTTGAATTTTAAGTAACTTGTAGCTTTAATAATAATGTGAAGACCAAATGACACTTCCAATCTTATCGAGATATTTGGGTGTTAGATTGATGTGTGGTTGTTTTTTACAGATTAGAAATGACTTGAAGATCATTTTTATATAAATTCACACTAATTCAAGATCTTTTACTCAGTTTTGACACCTACACATGCTATATGTCATTTATTAAAAGGCATCGATAATACGAAATCGTAGATTCCATCATACCAGGAAATTCACGCATCATATTGTTGCATGGATAATTACTTAAAATCACAAATAAATTAGGGATTAATTTCCTAACTTTCCATGTCAATGTGAAGTCATATTCTTATTTTTGACCCCTTGACAATTGATTATTCTACTTAATAAGAATATTAAGGTGAAAAAATACTTTGGATCATATCAAGAAATCCGAGCATTAGATTGATGCACTACTTATTTCTATAGGTCACGCATAATATGAGGATCATTAAAATAAGTTTTTATGTAAATTAAAACACTTATTCCTAGTTTTGAGTTAATTTATGTAACTTTTCACTTTAATAATAATGTGAAAGACAAACGACAATTTCGATTATACGAAGTATTTCAGGTGTCAGATTCATGTGATGTTGGTTCTTACAGATCATAAATGACTCAAAAATTGTTTTTCTATGTTTTTTCACCAATCCATGTTTCTTTTCTTTATTTTGAATCCTAAACTATTTATTTTTCATTTATTAATATGGATTGACAATATGAAATAATAATTTCAATCATATTGATCAATTTTTGAATCAAATTGATGCATGACTCGTTCCTACATATCAAAATTTACTTAAGGGTCATTTGCATATGTTTCCATCTGAATATTATTATTTCTTATTTTTCTAACCCTTGACAGGTGATATATAATATTAATAAAATTAATAATATTAAATGATATTTTTCATCATATCAAGTAATATATGAATTAGATTGATGCGTCGTTGATTCTTATAGATCAAAAATAATTTGAGGATCATTATCCTATATTTTTAGGGTAATATGAAATCATTTTTTTGATTTTATCCTCTTTTAGGTGACTTTTAAATTTAATAAGAATGTGATGGCTAGATGAAACTTTTAATCATATTAATCACGTCAGGTGTCTGATTAATGTGTGCTTTATTTTTATAGATAAAAAATGACTCGAAAGTTATTTTACGAAGTTTTCACACAAATTCAATATCCTTTTATTAGTTTTGACACCAATATATATGGTTTTTCATTTATTAATTATCATTAAAAATATTAAATCGTAGTTTACATTATCTTGAGAAATCTAAGAATCGAATTAAGGTAAAGATGATTAGTTCAAATACAAAATGAATTAATGATTTATTTATTAAGTTTCAATGTCAACCAAAAGTTATCTTCGTGGTTTTGGCCCCTTGACAGTTGATAGATATTTTTTAATAAAAATAGCAAGGTGAAAAGATAATATGGATCATATATTCCATTGTATCAAAAATTATAGACATTAGATTAATTCATAGAAGATTTATATAGATCATAAATGACTAAAGGATCATTGAAAAAAGTTTCCATGTCAATAAAAATTTATGTTCTTTGTTTTGAACCATTGATATTTGATATGTAATTGTAATAAAAATATCAAGGTGAAATGATACTTTGGGTCATACCAATAAATCTAGGCATCATATTGATTATTAGTTGATTCCTATATACCAAAAAAAACTTTGGGATTATTATCCAAAAAATTGAGGGAAATCCAAACTTGTTTTCTTGGTTTTGACCCCATTTAGGTGACTTTTCACTTTAATAAGAATTTTATGGTCAGAATACACTTTCAATCATACTAAGAAATTTGGGTGTTAGATTAACCCAAGATTGGTTCATACATATCATAAATGAATTGAATATTGTTTTTTTTCACCAATGAGAGATAATTTTCTTGGTTTTGACCCATACATGGGTGGTTTTTCATTTATTAATTAGCATTAACAATATGAAGTTATATTTTCTATTGTAGCTAGAAATCTGGCCATCATATTCATTTCAAGATAATTCATACAGGTCAAAAATGACTAAAGGATTTTTTTCCAATATTTCCATGTCAACATAAAGTCAACTGCTTGTTTTTGGACTCTTGAAGAGGGATATTTCATTTTAATAGAAATATCCAAGTGGTTTAATGCTTTGGATAATTTATAGTAATATGGTTATTAGATTAATGTGTAGTTTCTTCCTATAGATCAAAAATTTGTTTAAGATCATTTTCCTATCATTTCATGATAATCTGAACTTTTTTTTGTTTTTCAACCCTTTTATGTAAATTTTAATTTTAATAAGAATTTGAAGGTAAAACAACACTTCCAATAATACCAAGAAAGTTGAGTGTCAGATTGATGTTTGGTTGGTTTGTACAGATAAAAAATTAATTAAAGATCATTTTACTAAGATTTCACACAAATACTAGCTCATTTATTTTGTTTTTTGACACATAAATGGTTTATTTTTAATTTATTAATATGCATTGAGAACATGAAATCCAAGTTTTCATCATACCAAGAAATATGGGCATTAGATTATTTCTCAACTGATTCCTAAATATCAAAAATAGATCTCACGGATCATTTTCATATAGTTATATGTAAATACAAGGTCATATTCTTGGTTCTTACCCTTTAAATGTGATATTTAATTTTAATAAAAATATCTATATGAAATGAAAATTTAGATCATACCAAACAATCCAGGCATTAGATTCATGTGTGGTTTATTCCTATAGATTAAAAATGATTTGATGATTATTCTCCTCATTTATCATGTAAATTTAAACTATTTTTCTTTTTTTTAACCATTTTATACGACTTTAAAATTTGATAAAAATGTGAAGGTCAAATGTAGTTTTCATCATACTAAGAAATTTGGGTGTCATATTCACTTTTGATTGGTTTGTACAGATCAAAAATTAATCAAAGTCTGTTTTTATAAGTTTTCATAACAATATGAATTCTTTTTATAATTTTTAACCCTAAAACATGTGTATATTTATAAAAAACACAATCAACTAAAAAAATTATTTAAATAAAGATACCACAATCACCTAAAACTGTTATCTTATTAATATAAATTACTTTTATAAATTTAAGTAACCATGATTTAAATAAAAAATCACAATCACCTAAAACCACTCCTCTCTCGAGATGATAATTTATATATTAGGACGTTAGATCTAACAATAAGAAAATATAGAAGTAAAAAAGGAAACAAAGAAACATAATATGAGATGCACATAAATGGAATTGGATAGAGAAAAAGTTTGTATAAAATAAAATAGATGAAGAAAATGTTAAGAGTTAAAAGGAAAAAATAAAATAAATAAATAATATTTGGAAACAAAAAATAAAAAATAATATATACACGAAAGTATAAAATGAACTAGATACAAATAATTATCCAAATACAAATGAATTAGAAATAGAATAAGTAGTAAGTGATTTTTTAGAGAAGAAGTGGAAGTGGAATGGGAATTTGACGTAGACCCAGAATCATTTGTAAATGATGAAGTAAGAACATGAGAAAAAAAAATAAACAAACATATTCAAAATTAGAGGTAGAAGAAAAAAACACTATAAAATTTTAAAGAAAAATTGAAACTCAAAAATTTTATATCATAAAAATAAGTCAAATCATAAACAAGATATGAAGTTAAAATGTAAAATATGAAATTTTTTATCAAATCTAAAAGTGGGTGAAAAATTTTAAGTAGAAGATAAATAAGAATACGAAATTTTTAATCAAGAAGGAGGTTTTATAAGGAAGTAGAGAGATTTAAAATATTAAAAATTTAAAAAATATATAATTAAGAATATAAAAAGAAAAATCATAATAATGCATAAATTTATAAGTCATAATACATGATCAAAAATTAAAGAAAAATTTGATGTAGAAACAAAAATAAAATAATAATAAGTATTTCATATAAAATTAAATAGATAACGAGGATCAAATTTCAATTAAAAAACATAACCCAAAAGCAGAATAAGTAATAAGTTAAAACCAATTGTGAATGTAGTTCCAAAAGTGGAAATAAAAGGTGAAGTAGAATCCAAAATCAAAAATTTAGAAGGAGAATCTAATATAAGTATTTTAAGTATAATAAAAATGTATTAGTTTGATATAACAACAAAAAGAAAAGACATTCATAAAGGGAATAAAATAGAAGTATAATAACAGGGAAAAATATTAAAAATTAGGTAGAGTAATTATAGAGAAAAAAATAAGAACTAGAGGTTGAAATATAAGAGTAATATAGAAGAGGTACGACATAAGATAAAAGAAGAATCAGAAGAAGGAGTAAATGAAAAATATAAAAGAATTAAAAGGTAAAGTGAAAACATAAACTATAATAAGAAGTAGAATAAGAAACAAAAAAATCCAATATAAAGTAAATTTAAAAATATAAAAATAATTTAAAGAAAATATAAAAAAACTAGATGTAAAAGAAATGGCTATAAGTCAAAATCCAAAATCAAGAATCAGAGGAAGAGGATAGAAGTCAAAAGATAAAATGAAAAGATAAAATGATTGAAAAAATAAAAAATTAGAAGTGGAATCTAAAATTATCATATGAAAATCATAAAATGGAATCATAACTAGATGTGAAAGTATAACCAATGAGCAGAGGCATAACCTAGGAGAATAATTCATAAGAAATAACAGTAATGGATGAAATAAAAATTAGTATAAAAATAATTATTATTGAAATAAAATCTAATATAAACATAACACAAATAAAAATAATAAAAAATATAGACTCTTTGAGTTAGAATATAAAAATAGAAGTAGATTCATAAGTAAGAGAGGAAATATTTGAAATAAAATAGGTAGAATAAAAAACATAAGAATAATTAGAAATATAAGTATAAATAAAGATAAAAGAAATGAAAAAATAAAATAATGACAAAAAACTAAAATCCAGAGGAAGAAAATGTAAGTAGCTTAAAGTAGTAGTAAAATATAAATTTGATAACAAGCCATGGGTAGTTTTTGAATTGAAATAGAAGTGGAATCTTGAAACTATAGTCATAAAAAAGTAAAAGTTCATACTAGGGAAGAAGTAATGGTAGATAAAAAATAAAATATTGAAGTTTAATCCAAAATTAGAATCCTAATCCATAAGCATGATCATTTTAGAAGAAGAAATAAGCCAAGCCAAATAATAAAAAGTTTAAGTCATAGGAAGTACCTAGAAATAAAAGCGAACTCCAAAGGCTCAAAACCTAAAAAATGATCTCACATTACCATGAAATCAGTAGAAAATTATTGTTAAATAAATTTTGAAATATAAGAATAGATGGATCATTAGTATGATGTGAATTGAACTCAAAATATGAGTTCTTTTTTGGAGTTGACTCTTTGATGCGTGTTTTTAAAGACTTTTAAGTATAATAATACTATTTTATTAGTTATTTTGACCAAACTACTTGTTATATTGATGTGATATATATTTATTAATGTGAAAAATTAATTAATGATCAATGATATGGTATTTCATGACAATTCAATATCATTTTATATGTTCTAATGATTTTATGCATGCATTTTTACTTTTGAATCATTAAAAACATGCTTTTGATTCTTTTAGGAATACTGCATGTTAAATTGACATGAGGTCTTTAGAACTATGCTAAAAATTAAATGAATATGACTTTACTAAGATTTTAATATAATATAAGGTGTTTTTCTAGGTTTAAACCCATTGACCAATGTTTTTTGACTTTTAAATCAATAAAAAATCACTTGTGGTCTTTTTAAACAATCTATAAGTAAGATTGACATGTGGTCTATTACTTTATGTCAAAAATTAAATTATATACATTTTACTCTGATTTAACAATTATTCAAGATCATTTTATAGGAAATGACCCTTATAAACTTGTTTTTAAAGGATTTTAAATCAAATGAAACAATATATATTCCATTATGACTACATCGAAAGTCGAATTATCATGAGTTCTATTCAAACATGTCATAAAGTTTCATGGAAATCCATACTCATTTACTCAGTTTTGACCACCATTAATATGAATGTGAAGAAAAAATAACATTTTTGATCATACTGATCAATTGAATAGTAGTATTGACGTGTGGTTGGTTTTTATAGATCTATAATTGCTCAAATTTCATTTTTATACATTTTCATTCTAATCTGACATCATTTGCTCAGTCTTCAACCCCCTTTTTATTGGGGTTTTCCAATCTAAGAATAATAATGTTCAAAGGGAAAGATGAAAATTTAATGTTGAAGAAATGAAATTGGTGTTATCATAAAGAATCATTTTATGAGATAATCTCATTCCAAAATTAGTTATTGTGTATTACATCTACAATTACTCAATGCAATAACATCTAGATGCTACAATAATCTTTATTAATGGAAAGTTATATAGAATGATGCTTCTTGATGGCCCAAGAAACTAAGGATTCACCAAGGAAGTGATAATTTTGGGAATCACTTTTCCTATCCATTATACAACCTATGATATCTACATCTAAATAAATTTTAATAATAAACCCATATCCAAATTAATATAAAATTATATGTTAGGGAAATGGATTCTAAACAATACTAATTTTACATTGTATAGTGAGGATTATGGGTTTTCACCCCCCCCCCCCCACCAAGATTCCACTGACTTGGTTGTTGTGATAATTCCTCCCGGTTTCCCATCTGGTACATATTACTGAAAGTGAATTCATCTATGTGGGTCCTATCAGGATTAGCTAGCTCATCAACCCTCCTCATGATAGGCATAATTGTGTTTACCCCGACACCTGAACCCGAGTTCAATATGAATATATCTGAAACCCCCACCATTTGACTTATAGACTATTGTCAAGTTAACTTATCCTAAAATATAAAACATATTATGATTCATCAAATTAATGATATGAAAGATATCATATTGGAAAGGGAATAGAAATCAATCTCCAATGGTGATGGAGGTTTTCCCTCCATTATCAACATAACCAAAAAGTAATCTTTTCATCATAACTGAGAGTGGCCAAAGTAAATCTTTGAAAATCCATCCTACTTCATAATTATTAAATTAAATTTTAATTAAAATGAATTAAATTAAAATTATATTTAAAACATAATTAAACTTTATATTATGGAATCATATCAAATATTAAAATATATGAGAAAAATATAAATTAAGAGGATTAATAATCATATCTCAGATCATTTCTTGTTATAGTGAACTAGGAACCACCTACCCACGTAAGGGTATTTAAAGGGTCCGAAACTAAAAATTGTAAATTTATTTCCATAAAAACACATTTCTCTAATAAATACTACTCTAATGATTTTCAAATATGATATCTCATTTAAAATATATTTTCATTTTTATTTTAAAATAAATTATTAATTATTACATTAATTATTAAACGTAATTAATTTTACTAAATTAAATAAATGTAACTAAAAAAGACAACCCCTAAAACCACACTTCTCTCAGGGTGATCATTTATATATTTTCACATTAGTTCTAATAAGAAGAAAATATATAAGTAAACATTAAAGGAAAAAAATAAAACCATTAGAACATATTGGACCTAAAAATGGAAATATGTATTGAGGTTTAGTTATAAGAAAATACAGTATATATGGAAAATGATAAGATTTCGAAGGAAAAATGGTAAAAGAAATAATGAAGAGTTTGAAACAAAATTTGAAAAATTATATACATTTGAAAAAGTATATGATGAACTAGTTTCAAATACAGTTTTCAAAGTTGGAGTAAGATCAAGAAAATAAACATAAATAAATGTTTGGAATAAGAAGTGGAGTTTGAAGGGGAATTCAAAGTTAAAATAGAAACATTATCCAAATATGAAGCCAAAACATGAGAAAAAATAAAATCCATAAAAAATTAAAAATTAGAAGTATAAGAAAAAAATAACACTATAAAAGTTTGAAGAAAAACCGTAACTCTAAACATATATATCATAAATCAAATGTTGAATAACATACATGAGATGAATCTAAAATATGAAATATTAAATTGATGATTGAATTTGAAGTGGTAAAAATGTAGAAATAGAATATGAAGAAGATGATAAAGTATAATCCAAAATATATAAAAAAGAATCAGGTTTTAGAAGGTAGTAGGTAGTAGGTAGATTGAAATTAAAATAAAAAATAAAAAATATAAAAACACAATAAAAAATGTATAATATAAAAGAGAAGTCAGAATTAAGAATAAATTCATAATTCAAAATACATGATCAAAAATTGAATAATAATTTTTAGTAGGAAAAAACAAAAAAATAATAAGTATTTTATGTAAAAGTAAAAGGAAAACAAGAATAAATGTTCAAGCCAATAAAAAATTAATATAGAAGTAGAGGGGGAAAAATAAGTTAATAATAGTTGTTAATATAGCACAAAAAGTGAAAATAGAAGGTTAAGGGGAATAAAAAATCCAAAAAATCATAAGTAGAAGATCAAAAAATTGAAATTAGGATAAAAATGAATTACTTAGATGTAATAAAAAATCAAAGACTTATGCAAAAGGTAGAAAATATAAGTACAAGGATAAGGAAAATATGAATAGATTAGGTATAGAAATGTTGTATGAAAAAAGGAAGAAACATAGTTAGTATTATAAGAATAATCTATAAGAGATAGTATATAAGAAAAAAGAAGAATAAAAAGTATGAGTAAATGAAGAATATATAAGAATAGAAAGTAAATAAAAACAAAAAAATATAAGAAAGAGTTGAAGAAAAAAAGTGTCCAATATAAAAATAAAAAATAAAAGTGTAAAAATAATGTGAATAAAAAAAGAACTAGAAGAAAATGTAATGGCTAGAAGTCAAAATCCAAAATTGAGAAGCAGAAGAAGAATTAAGAATTCGAAAGAAAAAGAAAAAGTGAAAATGAAAGAAAAATCAAAATTCAAAGGTGGAATCTGGAAGCATACAATGAAAAAAATGAATCATAACTAGAAGTAAAAGATGATAAAGTGCTTAGAGGTGAAATAAAAGAGAATAATTCATAATAAATAAGAATATAATTAATAAGATATAGAAAATTTAGAAGAAAAAAATAATTAATAACATAAACTCAAGTATTAAAATAAGATAAATCAAAACAATTAAAGTCAAAATAAAAAATCCAAAATCTCGAATTTAGAATTTAAAAATTAATGTAGATTCATAAGTAAGATAATAAATAGTTGAAACAAAATAATATTGATGAAAAATTGATTCCTATAGAACAAAAATTATTTTAGGATCAATTTCCTATGTTTTTTGAGAAATATAAGCTCAGTTTTTTAGTTTTTACCACTTTTATTTTACATTTCACTTTAATAATAATATGAAATATATATTGTACTTTCAATCATATCTAGAAATTTAGGTGTTAAACTGATGTGAGTTTCGTTTTTCCTGATCATATATGTCTCAAAGATCATCTTTGTTTATCTTCACACCAATCTGAGTTCCTTTTCACAATTTCGACCCCTACAAGGATTATTTTTCATTTATTAAAAAGCATGAAAACAATACCAAATCATAGTTTCAGTCATGTCGAGAAATACAAGAATCATATTCATGAAAAAATGGTTCATATAGATAAAAATTGACTCTATAATTGTTATCATAAGTTTCTATGTCAGTATGAAGTTCTTTAATCAATTTGACCCCTTAACATGTGATATCTCATTTTCATAAGAATATCACGATGGCATTATACTTTCAATAACATAGAGTAATCCAGTCATCATATTGATGCATGGATAATTCCAGTATGTCACAAATTATTTGAGGTACATTATACTATTTTTCATAATAATCCAAAATCAATTACTCAACATTGATGTGTAATGACCCATAATTTCATCAATGAAATTTCATATATTATAACTGTTTCATATTTTGTGATGTAATATACATAACATACAACACAAGATGAAACAAAAAACAATTTATTATATTAATTTGAACATTAAATTTAGGGAATAAATATGTCCATAATAATTAAAAGTATTAAAATGGGAAAAAATAGAAAATAAGAAAATAATAATAGGAAAATATGGATCTATTCGATCCCCCAAAATAATCACACTCATGAACAACACTGTAAAAATGAAGCAAAATACTAGTAATGAAATATTCATATTTAATATTAAAATATATATAACCTTGAGAAGAAAATATAAGTTAATGAATAATTAATAAAACATTAGGTATTTATAGAAAGTAGGAAACCCATCTGACAATTATAAATCAAACCATTGAAATAGTAATCAGACCATTGAAATAGTAACCTGACCATTGGAATATTAATCTAACCATTAAGAATAGTAACATGGCCATTAGAATAGTAACATCACATATGTAAATTTATAATTATATTTAGGTATCTTATAAAATAAAAATATTATATATTCAAGTCATGATACAAGTAAATAAATGTTTTAAAAAAAATAAATTAAGTGTTTTTATTTTTATAAAATATAAATGTTCTAATTGAATTTTTATAATAAATATAACTATTAAAATGAAATTTTATTTTCATAATATTTATATATAAATTATTATTAATTTTAATTATAATTAGGTGATAATTTTATGATACTAGAAGTAATTTTTCAAAGGGTTGAAAAATCAATCATAATATTAAAATTGATATTTTTAAAATAAATGTAGAGTTTTTTATAAAAATTTAATATATCATATCTAGAAAATTATTTTCATAAAATGGATTTCATTTTTATAATATATGCATCAAAAAATGGTTAGGGTTAATTTTTTCTATTTTTCTAAAATAGTAGAATTTTTTGGTGAATAATGAAATATGGTAAAATACGTTATTTAACATTATAAGCTAAATACATAAATTTTAGATTCATGGTTGATATAATAACATAATATTTTGAACTCACATGAATCATTTACTATATATAGTCATAATAATCAATACTATTCATATTCTTGAGCCAAAATAATAAAGTAATTAATATAATATTCCAAAACACCCCTCTCCTCCCATTATAAATACCACTCATCACAAATCCTTATCCTCACCCATTCTAATCCTTGGATTTTGAATCAATTATACCTAATTTTCTTACCAATACTCTACCTCATGTACTAGTTCTTTTTTTATCATCCAAATAACATTTCAAGGAGCTTTATGGGATAGCCTAAGAAGAGGTTACCAATGAAATAGGTAAAAATCTCGACTAACCTCTTTCATTTTATGCTTCTTATACCACACCATATAATCCCCATACACCTAAATATAGTAACATAAATATACTATATATATTGATTTATTATTATTTTTTATTCATATTAATCTACTACCCCCCCCCCTCCTACTTTTTTTCTAAAACAAAGTATTGTTTACTACATGATTGGGTCCCCACCTCCATGAACAACACACTTCTTCTTCCTCTACTTACTTCATGGATGATCATAAAATAATTATTGTGGTTATATAAAAAAATAAGTATATTATAAATTATTTCATGTTTTATAATGAATATATTTCTATAATATTAATTAAGATTAATCTAGTTCGCGACGGTTGATAAAACCACCTAAATAAACTAACCACGAAACGCTAACATTTTTACTCAATGATTTGGACCTATGTTAGAAAATATATGGATAATTGGGACCACTTAAATTTTTGTAAGGTCATGAATACCATTTCATCCCACATATGGTTATGTATTCCCATTTTATATGAACTTCAATAATTATCCACAAGGTATTTGACCTTGGAACCATGAAACGAACGTTCTCATAATAACAAAATTAAACATTATGTCTCATTAAAATTGTTATAAATGAACATAATAAGATTATAGTAAATAAAATATATATAGAAAATGTTTTTAATTAATTAATGAATGAATAAAATTTTATTATCTAGGACATTAAGTATAAGTATAGAACAATTATGGAGTATAAGCTAAGAGATCTCTTTGAACCACCATTTTTATTTGAGTTACAAACTTTCTCTCTCTAACTTAATTTCTATATCTATTTAATGTTCTGTAATTCCTCTAAATTTTATATATATATATCTCACATATATAATTATCTTATTATCCCTTCCTTTTATCAGTTAATAACTTCAATAAGTTCTTTTCTCAAATACAACCCATTTATTTCCATGGATAATTTTTATGTTGATGCCTTGATATTGTTTTCCATTTTTGGAACACATAAGCATGTACATGTTATTATAGATACACCAAAATATTGATCCAATTCATTGGATAATGTTCTTTTCTTATGAAATTTTATGTATGGTATTAGGGAGTAAACTTAATCCATCATGGGACTCTGTCCACCATGTGATTTTGTCTTGGTAGTTAGCCTTGAGTTATGTTTATATCATGTTATATGTTTCTTCCACATTCCAATGTTCCCATTATCATATGATACCATGTTGATAATATTGTGATCCCATTTTATTTTTAATTAGCCTTCCATTTTATTAAATCATTTTATGACATTTGAATCACATGTTATGATTCATTATCATGTTGATTTCCTTACTGGGATTTTTAGCTCACCCATTTGTTTATATATTTCCCTAGTTTTCCCTATACAATTTTAGTAGCTCAATGGGATGTAGGATCTCATTATATATAATAAAATAAATATTTCATGTTTTAGTTTTTTTCATGTATTATGATCCTATACATCCAAAGACACTAGGGTTTTTTATCCTTTGGTTGTATTTAATGGATATTTATGTTATAAATATTGTAATAATATGTGATAAACTCTTGGGTATATATAGTTGGTATTAGAGGATTTTCTAGTTATTTTTTGGTACTAGGAATAGAATAATTTATTAAAACCCTAGGGATATATAGAAACTATGCTCTTTATTACACATTTAAACATGATTTATTACATAAAATATTCACTTGATACAACATAGAATATCGAGAGTTATAGTGTATTTGGGGCTTAGTAACATTACATAATGACATAAAACATGAAACACAACATCTTTATTTAAAAATTTCTTTACATGACCACAACATTCCCTCATACTTAGCATTGCATGGGATAACCTGAGGATATGCATAAAAAAAAGGTGACCTATAAATCCCAGTAAGGGAGTAAAAAAGTAATAACATGAAGAATACAATACATGTTAGGCAATAGGAATATCAATGGAGTATAAAAGAAACATTAACATAAACTCGTGATATAGAATGATTATCATAACATGGAAATGTGGCGACAACACTTAACATGGTATTAGAATAAGCCAAGGATCATTGCACATAGATAAAGAGTAAACACTCATTTCACTTGAATTTTCATGATTAAACCCTAATTTCACTTAATGTATCATGATAATAATATTTACCCAATGTATTTGAATGCTATTAGGGCACACCCTTCTTAAACATTTTATTTCATGCATAAGTGTGTCATGTGGATCATACAACATGGAATCATTAAACATCATCATTTATTCCACGATAAAATAATATTGAATACAAACATGAAACTCTTTAAACAATAAGTAAATGTGCATAATGGTGAATACCCTTGATAGTGAAATGGGCAAGGTATTCACTACACAATGACTTTGGCTTGGAAAATTGCAATGCAATTTCGACAACATAACAGCATGACATAAAAATTCATAAAAATGGTTGATGAGAGAGAAACGGGTGTACCATCATATTTAAATGAAATGTACAGTAAGTGGATCATATATATACATGTCCCAAAAATTTTATTTGAATTTAGATTCATGATACAAAATAATTTCTTGAATGTAAATGAGAAGAGAGAAATCCCTTACAGAATTCCAGCATGTTAACGGGTGTACATGGAAGGAATTAATGAGAGATAAAGGGGGTATCTAATTATTAAAAAATACATAGGGAATTATGGGGGAGGTTTGAAATCATACCCCAAAATTTTTAATTGAAAATAAAAGGGCATAACAATGTAAAGAAATTTGGAAAAAAATGAGAAAGGAAGAAATACCTTACATGGAAGTGTGATCCAAAAGGATTGGGAGGGGCCTAAGAGAGGCTTATTGGGAGATTGGGGTGACTTGGGAGGATTATAGAGAGGTTATGGTAGTGGTTGGACTAAATCCACAGTCTTTGAGTGAATATAAAGTGGTATCTTGGGTGGATTTGTATAGGAAAAGAGAGGGAATTCTTTATTATTTAGGTTTGGAACACCACAAATTAAACTACTAAAAACCACAAACCAAACCATGGTTTTTACCCATAGTTTTTTCCAAATGGTAGTGGAATCATTATTTTATATGTCCAATGTCCAAAAATCTTAAAATAATAGGGTTTCTTATGTGTTGTTGAGTCACACTCTCAAGGAAATCAATTTAAAAAATTAAAATGTTTTATAAGTCTTGGAGGGTCAACTATGGCTTTGTAAAATAAATCAAACAAAACTAAAATAAAATTATTTTAATGGTAAAACATATATTTTCCAAAAATAATTTTTATAGTATTTTATTACATCACTATTGGGTCATTATGATGTCATTAAACACATTATATATTTAAATGGTATTTAATTTTTACCCAAAAATTTGACTGTCTCAGAAAATTATGAAAAATTCACCATTGGATAATTTTGATGTCCTAATTCCAAATATAATATTAATTTTATCTAAGTAATTTTCTAAACATTTGAATTTTTACTTTTAAAATAAAAACTGACATTTATCAAAAATTCGTGGGTTTTGACAAAAATAGCTTTCAAACCGTAATAAAAATCACAATCATATTCAAAATAATTATACAATAATTTATATTATATAAAAAGTAATTTAGTAATAATATTTAATTAAAATGTTATTTAATTAAAAAATCCATTAATTCATCAAAATAGATTTCTTAATTAACGAAAAATGTTGTTTTTTCTTTAAGAACAATTTACAAAGTAACAATAATAAGATGAATGTATATTTTATATACAAAAATAATGTACATAATCATAGTAAAAGGGTCTCATTACATAACCCCTTATAACACCATCATAATACCGAAGGGTAAGGTGTGCAATGGTGACAGACTCTTGGGGTGGCTCAGATAACATCTCTCAGGTGGTAATCTCTATTAACTTCAACTTCTCATGTAGGTGGTTCCATCTAAGTTTAACGTGTTGAATCTCAGCTTGGACTTGGTCAAGGGAAAATTCCAATGATTCCACCTCATTTTTTAGCCCGAACAAATGGGCTTTATATAGAGAAACTCTACTAGATGAGGCCATTTCTTCCTTTTTCTGAGTAAATTGGATTTGTTAAAGCCTTATATTTATATTAATCATGTGATCATTATTCAACGGCTATATTAGAAACGGTAACAATTATTAATAGTATTTTGAAATACAAAAATATAAAACCAATGAAGTTTATACATTTTATATGATCATTATACATAATAATACATTTAATTAGATCAAGATGAATTTTCATTAATAAAATTTTTGGTCGTTACAGGACAAGTCTTTGTAAAATAAATATCTTTGAATTTTGGGGAAGTATAGAGCGAGTTGTCTCCAAGTAATTACATCCCTATCAGGATACTCCAAGTGGATGTCTCTCTAGTAGAGTTTTACCTAGGGGTAATAATCATGAAAAGGGTGTATTAGGATTTGACTCGATCATCACCTTGTACACAACAAAAAGTCCTTATTTCACACCTGGTTTGACACTCCCGAGGGATGTGTTTTGAAAAATTTAAAAAAACTTTATAAACCATTATGAAGGACCTGAATAGATTGTTAGGTTATAAAACCTAATTGTAAGAATTTCCATGGATAACATTGATTGAAACCTAAAGACTCATAAGTTAATTTGTATGTTTCATTTATAATTTATTCCTTCTAAGATCAATGTTTCCCTTTTTTATGATTTTTATTTTCAGTTTCTTCATCTCATTTTTCCTTTATTTTAGTTAATGGTGGAAAATATGAGAAACCATTCCAATAACCAAATGTGATAGGAAATGTGATAATTTCCATAATGATATTACTAACCTTATAGGATTGGTATCTGGGGACTTCATGGTATTACTAGCCCAACTGACTCATGAAATGCATAATTACTTGAATCTTGAAGAATTTCCTCCTCCTAAGAAAGATAAAGTTGTGGTAAAGTCCTTTATAAAAAAAGGCCTCCTAACTTTAGTAGATCTTTTGATCCCCTATTAGAGGAACAATGACTTAACTACATTGGGAATATATTCTATGTCCTATAATTCTTTGAACAAGATAAAGTCATTATGGATATCTATCTACATGATGGGGAAGCCAATCGGGGATAGAAATAGATCAAAAACATGAAGTCCGAAGAGGATATTGATTACATTGGATGGAAAGGATTCAATAAAATATTTTTCAATAAATATTTTCCCCTAACTCCCAAAAATAAAATGGAGAGGGAGTTCCTTATACTAAAGAAAAATTAATATGATTCTATTGGGGTGTATAAGGAAAACTTCACAAGGATTGGATGATATACCTTTGTATTTTTCATAAACACTAAAAGAAATGTGGATTGATTCTTTAGTGGATTAAATCTGAGCCTAGAAAACATTGTTGATTCAAGACTTTGATAGCTTTGAGGAGATTGTTTAGTGTTCCCTTAAGGTTAAGAAAGATATTGATGACTCTTAGTGGTCTTATGGGCTTAGAGATAAAAAGTGTAAAATAGAGTTTAATTCATTTGGATCAATGGATATATCTCCTATAGGAAAGAAACCACAACATCCCATGTGTCAAAAGTGTGGGAAGAATCATCCCAGAAAATATCTAAAGGGAATTGAAAGATATTTCAAATGTGAAAGAGTGGGGCATCAAGTTAATCTTTTTTTAAGGTAAATTAATAATCCCACTAAGATAAAAAAAATAAGGTTTATATCAACACTCAACCTACATTATAGTGTTCCAAATACAAGGATAATGAGAATTATACAAGACAATTCCCTAATGCAAGGGTTATTGGAGACAATCAATGAAAATAACCACTAAGGGATACATAGAAAGGAATGGAATATGGTATCATTATTACTGATGTGGATCCCAAAAATGATGTGGTGATAGGTACATTGATTGTTCATTCAAGGATAGCCAGCATATTCTTTGATTCGGGTTCTATTCATTCATTTGAATCTTGTAAGTTTAGTATAATTATTCAAATACCACCTGAAGTCAGGGGTGTTGAGCTATCTATGAGAATAGAAAATAGAACAATTATTACATCCCAAGTATATAACTCCTATGTGGACAATGTTTGTAGATTGAACCTTCCAAAAAATCTTATCTTATTATCCTCTAATTTAAGTATAATAAAAAGGATGAATCTTATTTTGAATATTATTATCAAGTGTGCATATTATTTCCTTATGAGAAAAAATATCTAGATAAAATGATTGATAAAAAGGAGAGATTCATTCTTGAATAAATACCCATTCTAAGATATTATAATGATGTATTCCCTAAAGAGTTTCCTTGTCTTTCTCCTAAGAGATAGTTTGAGTTCTTAATTGAACTTATACATAGATCTTTGTCTAAATCCTATAATTCCTAGATAATGGCCACCATTGAGTTGTAATAACTAAAGAATAAGTTATAATAGAATCTAGAAAAATGTTTTATACACCTGAGTGATTTACCATGGGTTGTGTCAATCCTCTTCATAAATAAGAATGATGGGTTAATGTTCCTCTGTATTGATCATATTAAGCTCAACAAAATAATGATAAATAAAAATCATCCCACTCAACATATAGATTAATTTTTCAATAAACTACATGGGGCCTGGTATTTCTCTAAGTTGGACCTTTGATCGGGATATCAATAAGTGAAGAAATAAAATATCCCCAAAACTACCTTTTGATCAAGGTACAAACACTTTGAGTTCATAGAGATTCCCTTCAGACTCACTAATGCTCCAATAATATTTATGTACTTAATGAATATAGTATTTATTGATTACCTTGAAAAAATTTTGGTAGTCATTGTAGATGATATTTTGGTATACTCTAAAATAATGGAGAAGCATGAGGATCATTTGAATATTGTGTTAAAGTCTTTATGAGAGGTGAATATTTACGCAAAGTATAGTAAATGTGAGATCTATATGGAGAAATTATAATTCTTAGGGGGTGTTATCACAATAAAAGGGATATATGTAGACCCTTCTAAGATAAAGGGGATTGAGGAGTGTCTTATAATAGTGTCTATAATAGAGACCCATAGTTTACTTGGTCTAGATGGGTATTACTATTGATTTATGAGGAACTTCACACAATTTTCAAAACTAATATCCAATATGACTCTAAATGGAGTATAGCTAATCTAGACTGATGAATGTGAAGATAGATTCATGAAATTGAAAAAAAGTCTTATCGCTACACCAGTCTTCACACTTTCATAATGTGGGAAATTTTTGTGTTATAAAATGATGCTTCAAAGAATGGATTAGATTTTTTACTGATGTAAAATGACAATGTCATAGCCTATGCCTCAAGGAAATTTAATTTTCATGAGAAGAACTATCCAAAACATGATCTGTAGTTTCCTTCAGTGATATTTTATTTTAAAATATAGCAGAATTATCTCTATAGGTATAAGTGTGAAATATACAAAGATCATAAGATCCTCAAATATATATTCCCACATAGGGGTATTAATATTTGTTAGGGAAGATAGTTAGAGATGATCAAGGACTATAACTTTTCAATCCATTGTTATCCTAGGAATAAAATAAAGTGGAATATGCTCTAAGTAGAAAGGATCCATTGACCATATAAATGATGATAATTGAGAAGGGTATAATGATCTTAGACTTTCAAATTATGGTCATGGGGATGATAATGTAAGGAACATAAATATTCCTTTCTCAAATGATTTCTTAATCATATATTCTAGAGAATATAAAGGGTTCTTAAATATGTTATGTGGAAATATATAAGAAGTGGGAAACTATAAGAAAATTTAAATCCATAGAATTAAAAAATTATGATGAAGGAGTTGTAAGATTTGGGTTATGACTATGTGTACCATCAAATACTAAGATAAATGAGTTTTTGAATGATGCACATAGCTCTGCCATCTCTATCCAACCAGGGAGAATGAAAATGTATCGAGATATCCAAGAGAACTATTAGTAAGAAAATATAAAGAAGGATATAATAGAATATACAAAAAAATTCTTGGTAAATTAGTTGGTGATGGTTTAAAGGAAAAATTATAAGGGGATAATGAAACTATTACCCATACCTAGATATAAATGGAAAAACATCACCATGGAATTTTTCACTGGTTTTATGAAGGGGAAATAATACTATATGGGTTGTGCTGGATCATATTACTAAGAATGCTAACCTCATTGAAATTTGATATGACCTCTCACTCGATCAGCTTGTAAAGATATACATCAAATAAGTGGTGAGGCTGTATGGAACACCACTGTCAATTGTACCTAACTGAGATCTTATATTTTCCTTTAAGTTCTATAAGATTCTCCAACATACTCTAAACACTAATTTGAACTTTAGTATGGTTTATCACCCCCAAAAATTAAGGAAAATATCAATGGAAAATTCATAAACTATAATACATGTTTAGATCATGCTTTATGGACTTCAAAGTAGGATGGGATCAACATATTCCTATAGTCGAGTTCTCATACAATAATAATTTCCAATCAAGTATCAAAATGGAACCATGTAAATCCCTTTATAAGAAGGTGTGAGGAATTCCTACATGTTGGGATGAAGTTGGTGAATACAACCTATTGGTACCTGAAATGGTTGAGGAAATGGTAGAAAAGTTCAATACCATTGAGCAGCATAATAGGGATTCTTAAGATAAATAGAATAGCTACATTGATAATCATTGATGAGACCTAGAATTTGTGGTTGGAGATAAAATATTCCTCCACATATATCCATGGGAGAGTCATGAGATTTGGGAAGAAGGAAAAGCTAAGTCTTGGGTACATCTGCCCCTTTGATATTCTCAATCGTACCAAAGTTATGGCCTATCAACTAACACACCCACCATCCATTTCTCAAGTACATGATGTATTTTATGTATCCCTATTCATGAATTATATACCAGATCCATCACATGTTTTTGAATTCATTGGTGGTACAGATGGAAAATGATCTCTCTTATGAGGAGAAACCAGTGAAGATCTTGGACTGTAGAGATAAAGTTCTACACAACAAGACAACTCACCTAGTAAAAGTACTATGGTGAGATCATAAGTATGAGGAGGCGATGTGGGAACCATAGGAAGCATTGAAGTAGAAGTACCTTTACCCGTTTTCACCTTAGTATGTAAAATGAAATTTTGAGATTGAAATTTCATGAGGAAGAATGTAACAACCCATAATTTTCATCAATGGAATTTACCTTCTTATAATTTTTTAATATTTACTAATTTAGTATAAAGTACATGAACCACATAATAAAACCAAAAAAATATTATATTAATTTTAATGTCACATTTATAAAAAAAATATAGCTATAATAATTGAAAGTATTACAATGGGGAAAATAGAAAATAAGAAATCATTAATAGGAAAATATGAATCTTATCTTCAATCAAAAGTTATGGTCATTTGATTATAAAGTTTTATTTTCAACCTTTATTAGAACATTAGTTATAGGGGATTTTTTCACCATGATATTAATATATGTGTGTGTGTGTTAATTATGAATTTATAATTAATAATAATAAAATTATAAATTATAAAAATTACTAATTATTAACTATTTATAACATATTTTTATAAATAAATTATTATTATCATTTATATTTTTTTTATTAAATTTTAATATAATTAGTAGTGGTTTTTATAAAAAAGCTACTAAAATTAAATTAAAATTTTTAAAAATATTTTCTTAGGGTTTAGTAGGGCTTTTTTTAAACACTACTATAATTAAATAGAAATAAAATTTGTTATTTATAGTTAGTTTAAACCATATTTAAATTATGGTATCTATTATAAAAAAGTGTCACCGACTAGTAGTGTTTTTATAAAATCACTACTAAAAAATAACAACATTTAGAAGTGGTTTGAAAACAACCACTAAATAGACATTTTGGTGTATTATGAGTGGAATTGCACTAGGACCCATAGGGGACATGTCACAGTGGTTCCTAGATGGAAGTTGTTCCAAGAACCATAGGGTTCATGTCGTGATAAAGGAAGGTCTATGTTCAAGCCCTCTACATGGGGTGGTCACACCGTAACCTAAGAGGGAGGCATGAAAATGGGGATATGCGTGGAGGCATCCACAATCAGGCCCCTAGAGTGTTTTTTAGCAGGTATAGACCCATCATTTTAGGTTCAGACCACTTAGTTTTTAGGTTATGTGGATTTAGGGGAGGTCCATTCAACCGAATCCTCCCCCTCTTCATCCTCTTATTCATTCACCCAATATGTGAGGTGGTTTTTGGAATTTTTGGTATCTTTAAGGTGAGTTCTTCCCACTATTGTCATTTATTTTTTTCTTTTATTGGACACTAATTTTAATGTATCAAGTATTGGGTTTAATTTATGATTCTACTAAAAAAGGTGGAATCATTCTATATTGATGGGTATTTTTCTTGGCATGGATATAGAAGATCCCTAAAGGATGAACACATGAGGTTTCATATGGTTTTGTTAATGTAGTGAATTTTAGTGATTTTTTTAGAAATTATTCCTCAATGGTTTAATTTTTATAATTTTTTATAATTTTTTATAATGATGTATTTGGATGTTGTGGTGTGATATAGGGGTTTGGTGGAGGTATGACCTTAGACAAGGCTTGGGTGGGTATGTCCAAGGGAAAGTGGAGATTTGTGAGGGAGGTAACTCCATGTTCGAGGTAGGTGGTAACTTGAATACAAATTCATATGATATTTTATACATTAGTGTGCATTTGTACATGTTTTCATGGGAATGGGTAAGGGATAGGGACTGAGGGCGCCTATAGAAAGAGATGGGATAAGTTCTTCTTAACACTTTGGATAGTTGGAAGGGGTGAGAGAATCTATTGATATTACAAGAATCTTGGGATAAGAAATGTGGTTGGGATGAGATGTGGGAATCCCAAGTTTGATTCTTTAGGTATTTGGGTAGGCATGAGATCATTATTACTAGCGATGATGGGTGAGATTGTTGTATATATCACACTTGGTAAGGATATCCCTATTGGGGGTGGATTAAGAATTAGTTTATTCCATGAATGGGATGAGTCCTTTGGGACTATACATTGTGTGATAGGGAGGGATTCTCCTTAGAGTGATTGGTAGAGAGATCTCTTAAGGGAGATGTGGGACAAGACCCAAATATGGGTTATGAGAAATGATTGTAATGACTTGGAATATGGTTTCCAAGGAGATGAGGGTGAGTTTCCTGGGATGGTTCCAGGTTAGGGGATAAGTGTGATGTAGGATTTTGATGATATTTTGGATAAATATATTGAGGCTAGGGTCAGATAAAGCCTATAGGCTGAGGTGACACCGTAGGGTGTTGGATGCAACTTGGTGCGGATAAAAAGATACCATAGAGGTTCTGAACGACCCTAATGGATTCCCTAATGGGAAAGATGAGAATATCAAGAGGAATTTCATGTTGCTTTTGTGGGACTAAGAGGTTCTTAAAAATATTGGTCTATGGGGATAGATGGAAAAAGATATGTGATTCAATTTTTAGGTCTAGGTCTTGAGTGACTGGAAACCTTTGGTAATATGGTGAGCTTATAAGATGGGTTATGTGCCCTAGTTGTTGTTACTTGTGTGATACTATTTGTCTGGATGTCAGATTATAGAATAGATATTGATACAACCTTGAGGAAGAGGGTTAGGTTCCATGAATTATGTGAACCCTCTCCTAAGAGGGGATGGGTTAGGTACTTGAAGGATGGCCTCCCTAATAGAATAAGGTATGGTTAATTACTTTTTTGTCCCCTTTCCTAAGGAGGATTGTTTTGGTATTATATTGTGCACCTTTCCCTACATCAGTAGGTAGTGGTTGGGTACTATGATGTAAACACTACCCTATATTAATGATTTGAAGTTGGGTGTTATGATGTGTTCCCTACCCTACATCAGTGGGTAATGGTTGGGTACATTTAGTGCACCATTCCTTAGTGATGGAATGGGTTGGGATCTATCAATGAACCATTCCTTATGGGGAATTAGGTTGGTCACTTTTCAATGAAACCCTCCTAGAGGATAATGAGCTCAGGTGTTATTTAGTGTGGCCTTCATTATGAGTTATTAGCATGGGTACTAGACACATTCCCTACTATGAGTCTTCATATATTGATCCGAATTAGTGACATGAGTTGACTGGATTCTGAGAATGGGAAAAGTATGTATGATTGAGTGTTATGGTGGCCTGGTTAGCATTGTATGACCTGAAATGTATCTGGGTGGTGGTAGAATGAGGTACACATCTAGTATAGGATGAATCAGGTTTAATCAGGTATCATGGTGCCTCGGTTAATACATGATGACCCATTATACATGTGTATTTATTTCATTTTTCTCCTGATGAATAGATATATATATATGATGGAGTATATTCGTTCACTTGGTGAGATCTTACTAAGATGTATCTCATACACCTTTTATGGAAAATCTTGTGCACATGTAGAACATATGTCTAATTTTAGGTCTGGGCATAGGTTTTGCGGTGGATCAGGCTGGAGTATCATGATTTGGTATTGGATATGGGATGAGATGAGGCTCTAGGATAACATTAGAGCCTCTTGTGTATTTTTTTCTTTTATTTATTTTTTATACATGATCATCTTGGTTGGAGATTGGTTCTATTGTATGATTGTATGCTTCCACATGATACATTTTTTATGGAATGTTTTTGATTGATTATTCATACTATAATGATTATTTGTGTATTTTTTTGGTAATTTCCATTTTTGTATGACTTTTATTTGAGGGAATAGTCCTCCCAATGTATAATTTAGGACCTTTCTAGTAATTGGAAACCTCTAGTGTATGAGGATTCACAATTTAGGCCATGTAATGTCACTGATTCGGGAATTGATGAGTGGTCTTGCGATAGGGTATCAAACCAATCAAGTTTAATTCACGATAACATATATCAAAGTGTGAGTGTTTTAGGATGGATTTTGGAGTTTTCATTGGTGAGGATTACATTGGTTGGTAAGGTTACCATACTACTTAAACTTTAGTTTGTGAAATAAATCGAAGAAACTAGCTAGGGATGTAGAGGGCCCCTATGATCCCAAGTATGGATTGTAATTGTCTATGAGTCACTAGAGGGATAATGTATTATTAGTATGGTGGTGATATAGGACTGGTATCACGAATCATATAGTATCATTTCATGATGATTTCATATGTTATGAATAGGAATTTGGTTTTTTATTGGTCTTTAAGTAGTATAAGTATAGACATACACCTAGTTTTTGGGTTAAGGCATTTATTTTCTTATATTTAAATCACTTTGACATAAAAATAATAGGGTGGGATAGAGGGTGTGGGAGGAACTAGTGGTTATTAAATAGAGGATGGACTCAGTAGTAACATAGTTAATGATATTTAATTTAGGATAATTTGATTTATAGAACTTACTAAAGTATAAATCATCTATTTTGAGTTAAGAAATTGAGCAATGTATAGAATAAGTAAAGATGGTGATTCAATTTATTAAATCATTTGAATAGAATTGTATTGTACTAAAGGTGGGTTTATTATGCAGAGTGGTGCGATAGTGGTGGAGCCTATATTTGGGAGATTTTAAAGTATCTTTAGTGAAATGAAACCAGATTTATGATCAATTATGAGGGGAATTATTGACTACTATAATTTATTTAGAGCTTAAATGGAAGATATTGTCAATTCATCAAGGGATATCCAATATTCATGATATTGGAGTGAATTTAATTAGTTTTTTGTGATATTCATATAACTTTCTAGATAATTAGGAGAGGAGAGATCTCTACACTGATATGGAAATAGAAGATAAAATTCAATAATTGGTTAGTTTTAAGACACACAAAAAGGTGCTCCTGAAGGTGTAGATTATTGAGAAGACCTTGGAATGGATTGGTAGAGTGGTACATAATTGTGGAAAATATAATTTGGTGTACAATGTAGTTATATAGATGAACTCATCAATCTTATGGTAGTTTTTACATTAGCATAGAACCCCTTATTCACCAATCTTACATATTCATAGTTCATGTCCCTCAGGTAGGGATGGGGACATGATTTTTCATTTATATGGAGATTTTGGACATCAATAGTTTATGTGAATATCTTATTAAGGAGGTAATCATGGATTAGATAACAATATGATGGTGGATAAGTCACCCCATCAACTGGGGCACCCACCTCATCAGTTTTAGTAGTAGTAGTAGTAGTAGTAGTAGTAGTAGAGACCAGATGGAGGATTATTGCAGGGTATGAGTGGTAGATGTCAAGATAGAAATATATGTTATCTTATATGATAGGGTTACGATTAGAGATAAGGATATAATAGACAAACACCATAGTGGGGTCGATAATTTAGTCATGGTTGTAGAAAAACATATGTTTTATATGTGATTTTTCTGCCCAAATCACCCATTCCAGACCAATATGACACCACATGACTTTATGTGTGCCTCCCTATATGCTAGAGGTTGTCAACTAGTAGTGAGCGACTAAGGGGAATTATGGAGAGACTATTCCCTTGATTATAGATAAATAATTATAGTAAAAAATGAAACTAAGATACATAAAAATAAAAATTATAAGATCTCATGCTATATCAAAATGACATACAATATCCCAGTAAAACAAGTCAAGAGATCCCCACATGCAGCAGATCAACATACAATAAATAAAAGGAAAAATAAATAAATAATGCATCTCTACAAACTAATCCCAGAGTCTGACCTGACATCACATTGACCAACCTATTGTTCTATACAATGTCCCTAAGTAGGGCCCATGACCTCATCTTAATCCCTGACCAAAAGAGTTTTCATGCTCACTGATATGTCCATACAGGGTGTGATTATAAACCTACTAGGACACCACCAATGCATCCCTAGCATAAATATAGTAGGTAATATAAAAGTTTATGTGATGATAGAAAGTAAATATATAAATAAACATATAATCCATCAGGACATCATGAGCCAAACTGACTACCACAAACCCCATCCCTACCTACTTCATATCATTGCTGGAAGAAATGTTTGATAATATCATGGCAAGACATACATTACACAAACTGCACCTATCACTCAAGTTATCCCTTTTCAAGCATCCAAACCCATACCTATATACTTAGGGAGGTATATCAAGTCACCTCAACCCATCCCCATAGACTCTATGGAGATCATCAAACACATCAACCCATCCTTACAGGTTTTAGAGAGGTCATAGTCAATCACATTGCCCCATCCTCACAAACCCTGTGGAGGCCACATATAATCATATCTACCTATCCTTTAAGGCTATAGGGAGTCCAAATCATCTAAAAAGCATCAATACGCACCAAAAGTTTCACAATCAAGGAAAACCCTCCCAACCAAACCCAACTCGACATCTCACTCACGATGACCATCATTACAATAGGGTCAAACCATCTCACACATAATCATCCTTACATCAAACATAAATCTAATTCATATCACTCAAGGTAATCCCAAATCACCATAATAACTCACACATAATCTTGTTTAAAAACTCATAGTGAGTAAGGTAAGATAATGACCAAGCTCTTACATCACTTACCCATGTTATTCTAGCCTTTCTCGAGCCCAAATGGTACTTTCCAAACCCGTTTACCTAAGAAGAAAATACTCCCATTATCACCTATAAGAGGATATATTTCCATAATTATATGGCACACACTCAAGTGGATTCACTACATAAACCCTTACATAATTTATCCCATACACGTTAGATCAACCAAGCCCAAATGGATCATTTCAAGCCCTGAATATTAAGTAGATAACCCTACACACTTTCCATATACAAGGATTTATTTCACCATTTGCAAGGAACACACATCAAAATATCCCTCTAAGGATAATACCACATTTTTAAATTCCTCACCCACTCAAATTAATTCCAAAACAAAGGTCTCATAGGGATATGCACACATGCACATACAAATCAAGGCATAACATTTTATATGAAAGTTGTAAAATGGTAAAGACTTCCTACCTTAATAATAACAAAGCTAAAACACTAAGAATCTCCACTCAAACCATGAAAAACATATCTAAGTGAAAAAATATTCCATGGAATTCATATATTAGGGTTTATACCAAAAAAAACAAGAAATAAATGAGAAAATAATGACTTAGTTCATCTATGAGTTTGGACATACTGAGAGGGACCAATCACAATGAACGGAGTTTCAAACACCCAATAAATGATGGAGAGTGAGAAAAAATCACCAAGAAGAACACCCCATGGAAACCTAGTTCACATCAGGGTTAAGTGAGAGGATAGAGGATTAAATAAGGGGGCCTGAAGGGGAAAAGAAATCCTTACCCCTAAAAATGTCCCATAAGTAATTAATGGTGTGAAACCTTACTTCACATTATGTAAGTTCAAGAAATCACAACCCTAAAACCCTAGCCCTAATATTTAATGGAATTCCATAGTGTGTCCCACCATGAATCCTTTTTTAGCTCTTTAATGACTTCATGTCACTCTTGATCCTCCCAAAATCACTCTCAAACTCTTTAGAGACCTTCATCGTCCAAAAAACACTAGATTTCATAAGTTTATGTCAAAAACCTAAATTTTATATACCTCTAAAATTAAGGTGTGTTAAAAACTCCCCCTATAATGGCCTATCATCCTCAAGAAGTGTTTTTTGTGGTATTTGTATATACCCAGACCCCATTAGTCTAAAGCCAGTGCCTTACTTAATTGCATTGGTACTATGAACAAGATATCACATCCCAAAGGAATAAATAGTTTAGTATATTTGTAAAAAATAGATACAAAAATAATTGTTAAATTAAAACTTTGAAATTAAATACAACATGTAAACTCAATTAGAAACACCCAAAAAATCAAATATTATCCCTTCAAGTCTTTCATAATATGCATCATCACATCCTGTGGGAAAATTAAACACAAGAAATGGGTGAGATCAGATTCTCAGTAAGGGTAACTAATATAGTGAAATATATCTTAAATAAAAATAAATAATAATGCATGGTGAATAAATAAAAACACATTCCATTAAAAAAGAATCATTATCATTATATGACAGGAATAAAATATTATTAAATAATTTAATAAATAATCACATGAGAAAAAAATTTAACCATGGATATTATACTAGTCAAATAATCACAAGAATTATAAATTATTAATATCATAATAATTGAATGAATAATGTTGAAAACCTAAAACATATCTCCAAGTCCTCATCCAAGACATCTGAAAATAAATGGTTTAGGCCTCAGCCAAAACCAAATTTGAAAATAATTGGGCAATGCCTCATCCAAGTCCATATTTTTTTGTCTCATGAGACCTAATGATGAATTGAGGAGCTATAGAAGGCCTCACCCATCACTTAATAAGTCCAATTAATTACTCATATGAATGGAGTGAAACATAAAAAACATACGTATACAAAATTTAATTATTTTTTTCCAATCAGTAAACATATTTACTAACCATTTTGAATAATATGGTCAATGGAATCAAGATAGCACATCCACAGTCAAAATGATCATAAAAAAAATTAATAAAATATGGTAGATGATATCATAAAATATCAATCCCAACTAAGAATAATATTAAATAGTGGTTTTTGAAAAATATGAAAATACTCTAATAAAATCATCGAGGAATTCCTGAGAGAAATACCCCTTTTTACTTTTCCAACAAGAGTTATTTTGGAAAAATCATTTGTATTTGACATAAAATCATATTGTAAACTTGTATATCCCAAAAAAGAAAATGGTAGGATAATGAAATTATTTTTTACTCATAAATGATATGAAACTGAAGTGAAAACATGTAAAAATATTTTTTTAATAAACTTTATAAATGGGCTACTTTAGTGCAGTTTAAGAAAAATATAAAATAATCTTTAAAGCTAATGAAGGCTTAATTGTTTTAATAAAACTAGAAAAGAACTAAGATTTTTTTTATGATAAAAAGAGTGATTTTATAAAAAAAATCTATTTATAATATATTATGGAGTGCCTTTGAAAATGGGTAAGAAATTGGGACATTCCCTTTAATCGAACATGCTTATCGAGAGGAATTTGAAAGAGAAACCTTATAAATCATGTACTTCCTATCAAATAAAGATAAACTGATCTATATACATGATTTTATAACATATAAAAAAATGTAGAATAATTATATAAAAATAAAGAAGAATTTAATTGAGGTAATGTGAGATAAAGCGTAACCCAAATCAAAATGGAGGTTCAGGAAGAAACCATTACCTTATGTCTGAAAGCATTATGCACTTGTACTTAACGTCCTGGATAATGAAATTATATTAATTAATAAATTATTTCAGAACCTATTAGACATTTTTTTTAATTATTATAATTTTATTATGTTTATTTAATGAATTTTTGATGATTTATAAAATTTAATTACATTATTTGAGATTGTTCTTTTCCTTGTTTTTCACGACTGGTTCACTTGTAAACATTTATGAAAGATCATGTGAAATGTAAAAAAAGTTATATAGAATTAAAATTATATGTTATTAATGATTTTTTATAAGATTTCATTTATTTATATATCATTTTGATTTTAGATATGTGGATGATTCATTATATAAAGCATTAATGATAACCATTTAGATTATTTTGGAGTTTTTTTATTATCACTGACTAGTTTTGTATTTTAAATTAAAATTATGTATATATACTAGTTCCAGAACATTAAATAATTTGTATCACATGTATTAAAGTTTTATTTAACCCTAAAAATTTTTTTATGACTAGTATTAAAGGTATAATTAAAAAATAAAAACTCATCATCCATAAATGCTTTAAATAAGCACCTCATGGGCGACATTATCATTTTCGGAACAAATAGGGGAAGGGAAAAAAAGTGATGGTGGATATCTCATAATCATAATGAAACTATATTATATATAAGATATTAGAGTTATAATTCATTTTTGGATATATGAGGTAATTAAAGTATATGAAAAGAAAAGAAATTGAAAGAAATTTTAAATAATGAAGGGGATTTACCTCTTGAATTCTTCACCTTGAGAACCTCCTAAAGGAATTTTTGAAATGATCTTTAGGTGTGACTATAAATGCCAAAACTTGGGGGATATTTTTGGGAGAGAAAATGGGAATAATATAAGTAGGATTAAAGGCTTTGGAGGTGTGAGTAGAAGGGGTGGTGAGGAGTTTTATTTAAAGTGGATGAGAGGGGTGTTTTTTGAATATTTTATTCATTTGATTATTATTTTAGATCAAGACTATGAATAGTTTGATAATTATCACTAAATATATTAAAATAATGAAGGATATTTTGAGATTATGGTGATTACATCAGCAATAACTCAAGGAATGTTTTATTTAACTTATATTGTATTTATACTGTAAAATACATTATTTTACTATTCACCGAAAATTCAAGTATTTTAGAAAAATACCAAAAAATCACCCTAACCATTTTTTGAAATGTAGTATTAAAAAATGAACTCCATTTTATATTTTTATAAATACAATAAATTTTATTTTTAATTAAAATCATCTTTTATTTGAAAAATACTAATTTTCAAATTATAACTCATTTTATAACACTTTGAAAAATTAATTAAGGTCTCATAAAATTATCTTATAATTATAAGAAAAAAATATTAATTTATGAAAATATTTTATTAAAATAATTTTCTTTTAAATCATTATATTAATTTTAAAATTGTTAATAAACGTTTTTTTTTAAATACCAACACTTAATTTATCATTTTTAAAATATTTAATTACTTTTACCAAGATATAAATATATCATATTTTCATTTATAAGATACCTAATTTTTATTTATACCTTCATAGGTAAAGTTACTATTATATTGTTCATATTACTATTCCTAATGGTTATATTACTATTCTAACATTTATACTTTATATTCTATTACAGTTTTAAACTCAATGTTATGTGAAGCATAAACTATTGAAGATATTAAATTTTAAAAGAGGCATACTATAAAATCATGGGGTGTTAAATTCCCATATTTTTTAAAAAAAATTGGCCCTCACAATGTCTATAATTTCACCTCATAAAAATATTTGGGTAGTTCTTCATCATAAATTCCTCTAGTTCCCACATAACTTCTTCAATTTTATGATTTTTCCAAAGTACCTTTACCATTTGAGCCATCTGATTCCTCAACACTTTCTTAAGTGTCCATAATTTGGATAGGCTCTTCATATTAAGATAAATCAGGTTCCAATTCTATTCCATTAGAAGTGAGAACATGCATTGGTTCTGGAATGTACTTCCTTAATAAAGATATGTGGAACACATTGTGTACTTTAGAAAGGCTATGTGGCATCACAAAACCATAAGCCACAGCTCCAATTCTCTCTAGGATTTAAAAAGTTCCAATGTACCTAGGGCTTAGTTTCCCTTTCTTTACAAATCATATAATACCCTTACATGGATATACATTCAAGAAAACAAAATCTCCCACATTAAATTCCAAATCCTTCCTTCAATTTTTAGCATAGCTCATTTCCTACCTTGAGATATTTTGATATGAGTTTGAATAGTCTTTACCTATTCTGTTGTTTTATAAAAAAGCTCTAGGACTAAAAGCTTCCTTTCACCAACTTCATCCCAGAAAGTTGGTGTATGACATCTCTTCCCACATAATGCTTCATATGATTCCATTTGAATACATGAATGGAATCTATTATTGTAAGAAAACAATAGTAAAGGTAAACAATTATTCCACATGACTTGAAATTCAAGTGATAATGACCAAAACATATCATATAAATTTTTAATGGTCCTTTCAGACTGGTCGTTGGTTTTAGGTAGATAAGTTTTACTTAAATGAAGCTCATTGTATACAGATTTTTGAATAATTTTCTAGAAATTTTCGATGTAAATCTTGGATCTTGATCGGAAAAAATTGAAATTGGTGCACCATGAAGTCTTAAAACTTCATTAATATAGATTCTTATAAGGTTCTACAATGGTAAATCCTCCCTTATAGTGAGGAAATGTGTATATTTGATAATTCAATCAACAATTACTCATATTGTATCATTCTTTCTTGGAGTTTTTGGTAATCTATTGAAAAAATACATAATAATGTCATCCCATTTCCATGTTGGAATATGTAGAGGTTTCATGACTCCTCTAGGATGTTTTCTTTTATCCTTTTCCTATTTATAGGATAAACATCTTGATATATAATCAGAAATTCTCCGCTTCATAGTATTCCACCAACAATGTTCCTTAAAATCTCTATAAATATTAGTTCTACTAGGGAGTATAAAAAAATTTAAGCTATGGGTGTCATCCAATAACTCCATTTTTAGCTCAGGTATAGAGGGAACACAAAGCCTTTCCCCAAACTTCATATTTTCATTCTCATACAATAAGTCTATCAACTTCCCATTATTCACAGCTTTAATTTTCCTTTGAAAATTCTCATCATAAGACTGGGAACTTTTAATCATTTCCAATAAATATGGTTAGGAAACCAACTGAAAAAGTAATGATGTTTCACCTTTCTTTACAATACCCATATCCATATTTTCTAAATCTATGTACACAACATCCTTTTCAATTCTCATTTTGTTCAGAACTTTATGATCCTTCCTACTCAATGAATTTTCTACCTTATTCTCCTTCCTGAGGGTAGTAGTGTATTGAACAATCATAATCCTTGAGTAGATCAAGTCATCACCTTTTCCTCATGTTGAGTTCTCTCTATGAGAATATATATATTTCAAAATATTATGATCTATATATATCTCACATACTTCAGCATATAGATAGTGTCTTCATATTTTCATAGCAAAGATTACAGTAGATAACTCATGATCACAAGTCAGATAATTTTGTTCATGTTTTTTAACCACCTTGAGGCATAGTAAATAACTCTATCATTCTTCATAAGGACATGTCTAAGTCTTTTCTTTGATGTATCACTATAAATCAAAAATACACCATTTCTTAGTGGTAGATTAAATATCATAGCATTCAATAATATCCTTTTTCATTCTTCAAAACATTCTTCACATTATTTTTTCATATTAATTTAACCTCTTTACGATTAATATTGGTTAATGGGTTAGCTAATCGAGAAAAATTCTGAATGAAATGCAAATAGTAACCTGCTAAACCTGTAAAACTATACACCTCAGTAATGTTCATTAGTGTAGGACATTCATGGACTACCTTTTTATTCATAGGATCAATTGAGATTCTATCCTTAGAGGCAATATGGATAATAAAAGAAACTATTTGAAGACAGAATTCACACTTGATAAACATCCCATATAACTCTTTTCTTTTAAGAGTATCTAGAACAACCTGAAAGTGGTCCTCATATCATTTGGAATATATCATGATATCATCAATAAATACCACAAAAAAATCATGAAAATATTCCTTGAGCACTTTGTTCAATAGATCTATAAAAAAAGAGGATGCATTACTCAGTCTAAATAGAATTATTGTAAACTTGTAATGTCCATACCTAGTTTGAAATGTTTTCTTTGGAATATCTTCCTTCCTCACATGAAATTAATGATATCCAGATCAAAGTTCAATCTTTGAAAAATATTGATCTCTATAAAGATGATAAAATAAATCATCAATGTGAGGAAAAGTATAATTATTCTTTATTATAATATCAATAATTTCTCTATAGTCAATGCACAACCTCATGGATCCATATTTCTTCTTAACAAAGGGAATAGGGGATCCCTGTGGAAAAACACTGGGGTGATTCAATCCCTTATCACTCAATTCCTCTTGTTGTTTCTTTAGCTCTATTAATTCCATAGTGGACATTCAATAATGAGTCTTTGATATATGTATTGTTCCAGGAATTAGATCAATGGAGAACTCAATTTCCTTCTCTAGAGGATGTCTAGGTAAATACTCAGGAAATACATCAATGTATTACTGTATAATAGGTACATCCATAATTTGGAGATTTATTTCCTCATACATAGATGATGTTTTATCTTCTTCTAAAATAATTTCATTTAGAAGGGCTATTGGAGGTGGATCTAAATATGACTCATATGATGAAGTATCTTCTCTAAAGATGATAAATTTCATACCTTCATCACAAATCATAATTCCCTTCTATTTATGATAAATGTTTTCATCATAATTCATAATCCAATCCATACCAAGAATTATATCAAAATTAACCATAGGTATGATAATAAAATCTTCAATTAGATCAAATTTATGTGTCATTATAGTAACTTATCAACACATATTTGTTGTAATAAGGTTTCCATTATGAGTATTTAAAGACAAATCCCTTGTTAAGGTGAATTGGAAATATCTAATTTTTAAAGAAAACTAAGAAGATATAAGGAAATTTGATGATACAAAATCAAATAAAACTCTAGCTAAATTTGAGGAGAAGATTAAAGTACCTTCCACCACATCATTTGGAACTTCAAACTTAGTTGTTGTGATTGCATAAGCTTATTCTTGATCTTATGGCCTTTTTGGGTCATGATTCCTTAATGCTTTGGAAAATCATTTGTAGAGTGTCACATATCTCTACAATTATAGCATTGAACATTGGTATCTTCTTTCTTTCCCTTTAAATCATGAGCATTATGGAATTTCTAACCACACTTTTAGAAAACTCTTTTTTCTCTTAATAAGGTACCAGGGTGTTTCCTTCCACAAATATTGAATATTGGAAAATTGCTTTTTTTATTCTTCTCTTTATCCATTCTTTTCTCTATCACTCTCTTCTTATCTTGTTTTCTCTTAATGTCATAAGACATAGAGAATTATTTCTCTATCTTTATAGAACATGAGGCTATAACTTCTTATGATGAGAAATTTTGAGAAACCAGTGCCCACCAAAGTAATGTTTTTAACCCATAAAATAATTAATCAATATTTCTCTTTGGATTGCGTACGTAATCCGTAACATGCCTTTATTACCTTGTAATGTTGTATTCATACTTAGTAATATTCTTATACTCCTTTTTCCATATATTCAAGAATTGTCTCTCCATATATGCTCACTGTTCACAAGGGATGTATTTTTTCATGAAAAATTCCTTAAAATCCTTCTATTCCATGTTTGATATTTCTTACTCCTCCTTCATATTTTGAATCAATGACCACCATTGATCTGCATCTCTAGATAGAAAATAAACTACCATGATAACCTTATCCTTTTAATTACTTCCCATAGTGAGAAATATCTTCTCTAAGGAACTTATCCATGGCTCTACTATAAATGGATTTCTAGTACCATTGAATGTTGGAAGTCGTTGTTTCATAATGTGGTATAAAATTGTTACATCACATGGTGGATCAGGATACTCTATGTGAGTAGGGTTATTTCCCATAACCTGATTCAGTTGTCTCAATATAGTTATAATATATTCAACTCTAGTTACAGCTCTAGCTCCATCATCATTATCTTGCATGAGAGGGAAATCCCTACAGGGGATATGCACATTGATATGGTTTCCATTCCTTCCACTAGGCACCATTTCTAAACAATGACATACACTAAATTTGGTTATGAATCATAATACATAATTTTCAAACTAGAAAAACACTTAACATAAATTGTAAATTTATGTATAGTTAATCTCATAATCATAACTATGGATTCTTTGGGGTCATGTTTACTTTTAAATCCTTCAAAATGGTTTGTAAAGAAAATTTGAATTATCTTAATCATGTCACCTAGGAGTGTCAAACCAAGTATAAAATAAGGATCATTTTCATGTACCAAGTTACATTGAGTCAGGCTCGACACACCTTTTCAGAGTTGTTACTCCTAGGTACATTTTTGCTAGAATGATGTCCACTTGGAGTATCCAAATAGGGATGTATTTATAGGAAGACACACATAATATCTACCTTTCCAAAATTATAGGTTTTTCTTTTATTCTTATTCTAAAATTCTATATTAGGGTTATATTCCTTGATCTATGTTTTCTAAATCTAGTTTCTAAAATTTCTACTAAACTGTCTCTGATACCAACTATAGAGACCTTGACCCCAATAGCCTGAAGCCAATGCCTTTCTTAATTACATTGGTACAATGAATAGGAGATTATATCCCAAAGGACAGAAGAGTTTAGTATATTTGGAAAAACAAAATATAAACATAATTTTTACATTACACCTTTTAAATGAAATGAAACATTGAAACTCTATTGTAAACACACATGAATTCCTAGATTATCCCTACAAGACATTCATAATATATATCTTCGCATCCTGGGGAAAAATAAAACACAAGAAAGGGGTGAGCTCAAATGCTCAGTAAGGATAATTAATACAGAGGAAGATATCTTAAATAAACATAAACTATAAGGAATAGTGAATAATTAAAAAAACATGTAATTAAAACATAATCTTTAGAATAATATGGAAAGAATAATATCTGATTAAATCACATGATAAATAAATTTAACAATGGATATTCTACTCGTCAGATAATCACATGAATTATCAATTACTAATATCATAATGATGGAATTCATAATGATGGACATCTAAAACATATCATTGAGGCCTCGGATAAGAAATATAAAAATAAATGGTTAAGGCCTCAGCCAAAACCATATGTAAAAATAAATAGGAAAGGCCTCGGCTAAGTCCATATATGTTTTGTCTCATAAGATGCACCGATGTATCAAGGGGCTATAGTAGGCCCCACCCATCACTTAAAAATTCCAATTCATTCCACATATGAATGGGTTGAGACATAATTAACATATACATACAAAATGTAAATAACTTTCCCCAATCAGTAAACATAATCACTAACCATTCTAAGTAATATGGAGAATGGTATAAAGATAGCACATCCATAGTCAAACTGATCATAATAAATTTAATAAAATATGGTAGATGATATCATAAAATATCAATCACAATTAAGCATAATATTCAATATTGGTTGTTGAAAAAGATGAAAATACTCTAATGAAATCATCAAGAAATTCCTGAGAGAAATGCCCTTTTTTACTTTGCTAACAAGAGTAATTTTTGGAAAAATCATTTGTATTTTAAATAAAATCAGATTGTAAACATTTATATCCCAGAAAAGAAAAGGATATGATAATGAAATTATTTTTTACTTATAAATGATATGAATATGAAGTGTAAACATGTAAAAATATTTTTTAAGAAATTTTAGAAATCATCCACTTCAGTGCAGTGTAAGGAAAATATAAAAGAATCCTTAAAGTGGATAAAGGATTAATTGTCTTCATAAAACTAAAAAATAACTAAGATTGTTTTTCATGATAAAAATAGTTATTTTAGAAAAATATTGTTTCCTTATAACATATTATGAAGTGTCCTGGAAAATGGGTAAGAAATTGGGAACTTTCCTTTAATCAAACTTGCTTATCAGGAGGAATTGGATAGGGAAACTTTATAAAATATATACATACCATCAAATAAAGATGAAATGATCTAGATACATGAGTTTAGAATATATAAAACGAATGTATAATTATTATATAAAAAAAAATAATTATATTGGGGTAATGAGAGAGAAATTGTAACCCGAATGAAAATGGTGGATCGGGAAAAAAACCCTTAACTTATGTCTGAAAGCATTCTTCACTTGTACTTAACATCCTGGATAATTAAATTATATTCATTAATAAATTATTTCATAACCTATTGAACATGTATTTGATTTATTATAATTTTATTATCTTCATTTATGGACTTTTTTATGAGTTATAATATTTAATTACGCCATTCAGGAGTGTTCTTTCTCTTGGTTTTGACAATTGGTTCACTTGTATACATGTATAAAAGATCATGTGAAATGGGACACGTTAAACCTAATTGAAATTATATGTTATTAATTAAATTAAAAAATATTTAATTCTCTTATATATCATTTTTTCCATATATTAGGATGATTCATTAGATAAAGTGTTAATGATAACCATTTAGATTATTTTGGTGTTTTTCAATCATCATGAACTAGTTTTGTCTTATAAATTAATATTATGTATATATACTGGTTCCAGAACATTAAATAAGTTTTATAACATATAATAAATTATTTTTTAACCATAAAATTTGTTTTATGTCCTGTATCGAAGGCTTAATTGAAAAACAAAAACTCATCTTCTACAAAGTCGGTAAATAGGCTCCTCACAGACGACCTTTTCATTTTTAGGATAAAAAGGGGAAGAGAAAAAAATTTATGGTGGATATACTATAATCATAATAAAATAATATTATAAATAATATACTAGATTTATCATGCATGTTTGTATAGATGAAGTAAGTAAATCATAGGAAAAAAAATAAATTAAAAGAAAATTAAAAGAACAAAGGGGATTTACCTCTTGAATTCTTTACCTAGAGAACCTCCTCAAAGAACATTGAAATGGTATTTTGGTAAGACCATAAATAAAAAAACGTGGGGGATATATTTGGGAGACTAAATGGGTAAAATATAAGCATGATTCATCTCTTTGGTGGTGTAAGGATAAGGGGTGGTATTTATAGTGGAGAATATGGGTGTTTTTTGAATATTTTATTCATTTTTTTATTATTTTGGATCAATATTATTAATAGTTTGATAATTATCAATAAATATATTAAAATAATTAAGTTTAGTTCAATATTATGGTTATTATATCATAAATGACTCAAGTAATATTGTATTTAACTTGTAATGTATTTATACCTTAAATTGTCGTATTAAACTATTCACAAAAAAATCAAGTATTTTAGAAAAATCCCAAAAATTCACCCTACCAATTTTTTGAAATCTATAACCAGAATTTGAACTTTATTTTATAATTTTATAAATTTAATAAATTTAAATTTTAATTAAAATCATCATTTATTCGAAAAATATCAATTTTAAAATTATAACTAATTTTATAACATTTTGAAAAATTAATTAAGGTATCATAAAATTATATTATAATTATAATACGGCATAATATTAATTTATGAATCTATTTTATGAAAATATTTTTCATTTAAATCATTATATTAATTATAAAATTGGAAAGAAGCATTTTTGTTTTACAAAAATACCAACACTTAATTTACCATTTTTATAACATTTAATTACTTTTACCAAGATATCAGTATATCATATTTTCATTTAAAAGATATAAAAATTTTATTTATACTTTCATAGGTGAAGTTACTATTTTATTGGTCATATTACTATTCTTAATAGTTAAATTACTATTCTTATGGTCATACTTAATCGTATATTACAGTTTTAAACTCAGTGTTGCGTGAAGCATAAACTATCGAAGATATTAAATTTTAAAAATGGAATACCATAAAATCTTGGGGTGTTATAGTCTCTCCCAAACGAATTAGTCAATAGTCCTGATTATCTCACCTATAAGCACAGAAATTAATTTTCTACTCTTATTCCTTCTCCCGAAGATCTCCATGCAACACAGCACTCGAGTGAGAGGCACTACCTTTCCACATATCCATCTCCTAGTTCCAATACCCAACATGTGTTGGATTTTATTCAAAATAAACACTTACCTATAACTTTAAATTCTAAATCACAACCTCATGCATCAAGTTAGACTCACACCTATGAGCCACAGTACCATCTTTCCTTGCTTCCCTGAGTGCGGGTACCCCAAAGAGACACTTTTTTACATTTAATCACATGATTTAACACATGAATCATGTCATGAATGGTTTTTAAAACCTGAATCAAGTCTCAAAACATGGTTCACCCACAAAAACATGTCACAAACTGTGGTTTACCACAATAAACATGTCAAAAGACATGACTCACCCCCTGTATCGTGTCACAAACTAGGGTTCACCCCCACAAAACACCCTAAACCACTCTAGATCCTAATAAAAGCATCCCTAATATCCCGATGATCACTCCCTTCTTGTCATCACCAATCAATGCCTGGAATCCTCAGATTAATATCCACACATGAGTATCTATCATATATAGGTAAAATTTAGTCATTTACATGCACGTACTACTACACCTTATCTTAATATACGGGTTAGTTTCACCTAAATGCTACTCCCAACATACACAAATAAATTCGCATCACTGTTGATCCATATGTATGAACTCACCTTGATACCAGCTGAACACTAGAATCCATGAGCATCAGCAATGCTTTCTTAAATAGGCCCACCTATTCCATCCAAAAACCTTCAACTTTTCTAGCACATCATGCATTATCTTTGGGAATTCCTCTATTTCTTAAACCATTACACCAAGATATAAACACAAAATTACTTTCCATCAATCCACTAGTCATCAGAATCACTAACCGCCTCTAAATATGTCACCAAACCATCAATTATGACACACCTTCTAGAATTAAATGACTAGAACCAACCTTTTATCCATCCTCAAAATCCCAAAAATTGATTTTAATCACTATCCATTTTATAAAAGGACCACCATTATTTCATTATGCCACTCTGATAAAACTACCAGACCTGGAAACCGCAACCCAAAGCACAAATCTTGTGGTATACAACACCAACAGCTTAACATCCCCCACTTAATTTGGTTGACCTCATTCTTTATCGCTTACTAACCGTATGGACCAACACCCAAGGCACAATAAACTCCATACATATAGCCATCTAAAATGACATAGTGGTCCCCAATTGATAATATTCACATCATAAGGTAGTTTACCAAAGCACTACCCATTAGAGGCACTTCCAACCATAGTTAATGATCATGGATAAAATGCCCACTTTCATTTAATACCAATTCAAAAATAATCACTCAAAGGCCATTTTCCAATGGCCCTTCCAAAAACCCAAGGTTCCTCGAACCATTCAACCCTGATCCTCAAAGGCATTTTCAACACTCATCTCTAATAATGCCACCTCTTATCACATTTCATGAAAACAAAGTATCATGTGGTCTCTAACAATATAAGGAACAATAAAGTCCTCATATAACTCTACTTTCTATCTTTTATTTCTTTGAAAAATCTAGAATCTAAACCTTATACCTCACTCATACTAACCCTATAAATATGGTTTTCTTAGGATCCCTTTCATGGATTGAACACATGGTTAATGCTATGAACCATTACAGTTAGCATCACTTTAGCTACTAATCACTCCAATTTCCTAAAACTTACTCATGTAATTCTCCCAAGTCCCTGAAACTCTCACTAAGCTCATACTATACAAAACTGATACATCACTTAGCATATTTAGATTCTCAATCCCACACTGATCAAGAATAGCCACCTATGGTATCCATAACCTAGGTCACACACTACTATACACATAACACCATAACATCCTACTAACTTTCCACTCAAGGTAATGAGAACAACCTACTTGTATGCCCACTAAGGCCCACGAATCCTATCAATGCCACTAATTGGTATATAACCAATGGCTGACAAGCATAACCATTGTCTTATGTCTCTATTAACCTGACTCTTACACCAAGATCAATATATCAACATCCCACATCTCACCCCACTATCTTAACCACCACAGGGCTCACATATAGCTTAGGTCTCACACAACCACCTTTATTCCATAAAAACTATCTACTCGCTCTAAATATATACACATAGCTATAATGAGGAAACCTCACAAACCAACCTCCCCTTTCGAGGGTCCATCACTAACCAACCTCCAAGCTAAACTAGAAACTATCTTTAAGATCATAACATCATGTAGGATATTCAAAAAACAATGAAACTAATATAAATTATTCCCCTAAATCCAGAATCCAATTCAAACATATTAAACAAGATTCACCCAAAGGGTCTCACGCACACATCATAAAAATACATTGAATAAAGTTACAAACAATCCAAACTAAAATCCTGGCTCATTAAATTGTTCTAATTATACCTTTTGAAACCCCATTTCAAACCTAATATTCAACCAAAAAAATTACAAAACCAATTTCAAACCATTTAAATAAAAATCCCCCTTTTAATCCATAAATAATTTGAGAAAATCAACCATTTATCCCATTTAAAACCATTCCATAAAAACCAAAAAAAATTCCCAATTCATAGCCCAAACGAGGTGAAATACCTTTCAAAATCGTAATTGCATTCAAAATAATACATTAATACTATTTCAAAAATGCTTGGAATTCAAAAACCCTTATAGAAAACAAAATTCTTTGAAACCCAATTTAACACCTTTTATGCCAAGTGAATTTTCCCCTTTTAAAAACATTTTCTAAAACTCAATAAATCGACAACATAGTAAGGGTAGAAACAAACAAAATTACTTAACACCTACTCAAGGATTGATTCAATGTCATCAATTCCTTCATTTTATTCATGGTCACATATTCATGACCGAATGTAACATGCTTAAAATAAATTAATTAAATGTAACCAATAATGTATTTAATAAAACACTAAATTTATTTTTAACATTTAATTAATTTAAGACTCTATCAATCACAAGAAACAAGATTGTGACATGTGTACCTATGTTTCTATCCATGATGCATTAATTCAAACACCCTTTCCAATTGGCCCAAGAGAAAATACAATAAATCATTAATACTGAAATCATGTGCATCACTCAAGATGAAATTGGTCAACAGTAATAACAAAAACCAAAATAGTAATCCCACCCCTAAAAATGTGGACTTCTTATTTATGTGGGTCATTTAATACCATGCATATGTTTTATACCAAGTCCAAACATTATTCTATATCCTTTATACCATGTTCTAAATTTTAATACAAAATAAAAAAGAGTTGTGATACCATTTTTTGATGCCCCATCCTGAATAACCTGATCCATGCTAAGGGGATTCCATATGTCCTTATGTGTACCTCTAGATATGTAAGAGTTTGTTAACTAGTGTTGAAGACCTAAGTGGAACTGTGGGGAGAATATGCCATTGGTAAAAGATAAAAAATATGTGTATATAATAATGGAAGCAATAATCAGAGTAAACAGAGGATCTAAAATGCAGAAGCAATAAAAATAATAACATCTCATTCTATATGAAAATTACATACAATACCTCAATACAATAATTAAATAGATCCCCACATGCAACATATATACATACAATAAACAAAAGGAAAAATAAATGAAAGATTCATCCCCACAAACTGATCTCAGAGTCTAACCCAACACCACCTTGACTAGTCTACTTATCCTATGTAATGTCTCAAAGCATATCTTATGACCTCATATAAATCCCTAGACAAAAGAGTCGACATGTGCACTGGGAAGCCCATGTAGGGTGTGAGTATAAAACTAGTAGTATACCACTAATTCATCCTTATCATAAATGCATCATGTCATATAAAAGTGTATGTGATGATGTAAATAAAATACATAAACCAGAATACAATCTATTGGGTCATCTTGAACTAACCAGACCTCCATGAAACCCAACCCTACCTACTTTAGATCATTTCTAGAAGAAACATCTATCGTCACTATTATAGAACATATATCACATGGCCTATTCCTTCCACTTAGTTCATGAAATTTTCAAGCACCCTAATCTATACATGCATACCCATGGAGGTCTATCAAGTCAGCTTGATCCATCCCCATGGACTCTAGGGAGGTCATAAAACACACTGAACCAACTCTGAGGGTTCTAGAGAGGTCAAATTCAGTCCCATAATCCCATCCTAGTAGACTCTGGGGAGGCCAAATACAATCACATTGACCTATTCACATATGATCTAGGGAGTCTACATCATTAGTCATAAACAAAAGATGCATAAATTGTAACAAAAGAAAGGGTAAACTCTAATAACTACATCCTAGACTAACATCTCACTCATGATGGCCATCATCACAATAGGACCAACCCATCTCTCTTATGGTATTCCTCACATCACATGTCTAGATAATCTATATCACACAAGTTCATCCTACATCACCATAATAACTCATGCATCATCTTGCATCAAAACTCCAAGAGAACTGGGGAAGACACCACCTAAGAACCTACGTAACTTACCCAAGTTATTCTAACCCTTATTAATCCCAAACTTCACTTTCTAAACTCATTAAACTAAGAGTAAATACCTATATTTATCACCTATAAAAAGATATAATTCATAGATTATAAGGCGTACACTCAAGGGGATTGACTACCTAACCCCTTATGTCATTATTCTAGCCACACTAGCCTCAAACAAGCCTGAATGGATAATTACAAGCATAATATATTAAGCATATAACTCAATTCACATACACAATAAAAGGCTCACTTTCACCATTTTCAAGGAAACACATCAAACTCCCCCTCTAAGGAGCCTACCACATCGATATAGACCTCACCCTATCAATTTGATACTAAAAGAATAGGTCTCATTGGTCTACACACACTTTCATAAAAATCATGGAATACCTTTTTATATGAAATCCATAAAATGGTCAGGATATCCTACATCAATCATAATGTTGATAAATCACAAAGAATCGCCACCTGAACCAATCCAAAAATACTAAATTCCTAAAAATAATCCATGACTTTCAGACATTAGGTTTTACATCTAGAAAAACATGAAACATGAGAAGAAATAAGGAATTATGGCATATATGGGATTATAAATACCTATAGGGACCAATCAGAATGAATGGATCTTAAAACAAACAATAAATGAGGGGGAGGGAGCCAAAATATTTAATAAGTACACCCTATGGATACCTAGTTCATGTAAGGTTTGGGGAGAGGATAAGGTAGAAAATAAGGGGGGCTAAGGGGAAAATATATCCTTTCATATTAAATAAAAACCCATAATCAATTAATTTCATGAAACCTTGTATCACACTATGTATGTTTGAGACAACCCCCCCCCCCCCCCCTTGAAACCTTGGCCTTGATATCTCATGGAATAAAACACTATCTCACACTTTTAATCCTTCTTGCATCTCTCAAATAGCTACAGTTTCCTTCTGATCCTCCCGAACTTGTTCTCGAACTCTCTTGAGACCTCCATTATCCAAATAATACCAAATTACACATTACTATGATAAAAAATCATAAAATTCCTTAGAAATATATGGGTGTTACAATAGAGGATGATGATCAAGGAGGACCTAAGGTTGTGAGAGGTATAATATGTTTCTTATATACTTTTTCCTTTTTTATTTAACTTTATACCATCAAATTATTATATTACACTTGTCTTAATGAGTGGGTTGGAGATATCCATCAAGAGTATTTTTCAACCACTATAGTTATCTACTCTAATGGGGGAATGATCAAAGTTATTTGAGGTTATTCATGGGTATTAATTGGTGATTATAGGAAAACCTATAGAGTGGGACCTAATTTTATTAAACATGAAACCATATCATGCCATACTCTTCAGGGATTTGTTTCATGTAGTGTGATCCCACATTGATTTTTATAAAATGAGGCTGAAAAACATTAGTGTAGTTTGATATCATGTGGTTTTTTTTGGTTAAAGAGATATAAATAATGTTTTAAGGTGTGTTAAACCAAAAATCATTACATCTCAATTTATGAGTTTAGTGGTTTCTGCATCTGAGGTGAAAGTGAAGGGGTTTTCCAGAGTAGTGAGATATTTTTTCCATGTATTCCATAAAGATATTATGAGTTTTTTATAAATTTATACCTAGTTATATCTATAATATTAATGGATACCTATCATATGGTTCCCTCTAAGATTTGGTAATTTCAAATTCAGATAAATGGAATACTACATAGGTGTTTCATCTACCCTAGTGTGTCTCCAATAGGATCCTTGGTGATATTATATGAGAAATAATGATGGAAACCTGTAGTTGTGCATCGATTATCGATGGATGGATCAATTTAGGGTGAAGAATATATATATTTTATTGGGAATTAATGGGTTTTTTTATCAGTTGAAGATTACTATTTGGTTTTAAAAGATAAATTTATGGTCAAGGAACCATCATATGTATAGCATCCCGCCTTTTTATCACATAAACTTTCATTACATTTTACAAAACCGAGGATCTTTAAGGTTTAGTGTCTTGGAAACCAGGAACTTAAAACATGAAACAAAAAAACATTCTCCTTAAACACTTGAAAGGCTTCTCCTTATGTTCATCCTAGGTTCATTTCTGCATCTCATAACCTGGGGACATACATCAAAAGAAAGGGTGAGCAAAAGGCCCAGTAAGGGAAACAAGATGAACATTTTACATGTGAACTTGAGATACTTCAATAAGGACATGAAAAGAACTTTAAGGCATGAGAAAGAAATCATGAGGCATTTCATAATAAAAATAACATTTTTCATAACTTGAAGATGTGGCTACATCATTTAACAAAGACAATCATGAACATATCACCAAGGTCCATCCCCAAGGTGTCATTTGAAAATTACCAAGGTTATTCACCAAGGTATCATGAAAATTGTAATCTCTAGTGGTTACATCATTACCCAATGCATTGGAGCGCTATCAGGGCGCACCCTTAAATTTGCCTTTATTATCATGTGAGCCACATATATCATCATCAAACATTTCATAAATAACCCACATAGCATAAAACAAATGGGTTTCATTTCATAATCATAACGTTTTAAAAACTGCTTTAAAGACATGATCTTTACGTCACTTTTAAACCCACAGAAAAGGAAGGTGGGTCTCATGTATGTAAATCCCAGAATTTAAAATAGAACATTTTGGTATATATGTGAATAACCCTTTAGAAGAAAGATCTTTGAGTATTCACTTAATAATATAAAAGAACTTTAGAAAAAGAGAGAGACATTTTGAGATGGAAATTCTGCAGCATAACGGCTATGTTATGAGGTTTTAGAAGACATTAAAAAGAGAGGGAAAATGAGTCAAACATTCATAAATGACCCATAAAATAGTACATGGACAGAATAAGAAGGATACATGATCATGGTAATGAAATTTCAAGGACATACCATTTGAAATGAAAAACATGGAAGGAAGAAAAAAAAATAGATTTCTCTTATGAAAGTTCGGCAGCCTAACGGCGTTACTTAAACATCAACAAAAATGATTTGAAAAGATCAAATAGGGTCTCTCATCATGTGAACATAAGAGTTCAGTGTGATAGATATAGAGAAAATTTCCCAACATAACAAAAGGAACTTGAAAGAATTGACATGAAAGTAGAACTTCAAAACGAGAAGGGTGAAGAACCACTTAAAAATTTGGCAGCCTAACGGCGCCACTTAAAACATCAAAATACTGAATTGAAGAGATCAAATGGGGTCTCTCATCATATGAACATAAGAGTCCAGTATGATATATATAGAGATCATACCCCAATATTACAAAAAGGAACTTGAAATAATTGACATGAAAGTAGAACTTCAAAACGAGAAGGGTGAAGAACCACTTAAAAATTCGGCAGCCTAACGGCGCCACTTAAAACATCAAAATACTGAATTGAAGAGATCAAATGGGGTCTCTCATCATATGAACATAAGAGTCCAGTATGATATATATAGAGATCATACCCCAATATAACAAAAAGGAACATGAAAGACTTGAATGAAAATAGAACTTGAAAACGAGGAAGGTGAAAGAATCCCTTAAAAATTCGGCAGCCTAACGACGCCACTTAAACATTCTTAAAACGAATTGATGAGAGCAAGGGGGGTATCTCATCATATGAACATGAAATAGGCAGTAGGATGAATATAAAAGAACATCCTCCAACATAAGAACATGGAGTATAAAAGAAAAGACATAAAAGAGATTACTTGAAAAGAAAGAGAGAGGTCGGATCCCTTACCTTAAAATGTGACTCTTGAAACTCAAAGGATTGGACCTTGAGGGCTTGGGGGCACCTTGGGAGGACTCTTTGGAAGGTAAGAAGACCAGAACTTCGTTGGGGGAGAGTTGGGAGTCGAATGGATGAGAGGAGGGCTTGGAATTTATAGGGAAAGTGAGGGGACAAGGCATTAATGGCCAATGGACACCTCACATGTGCTTTTCTCAAACCCATGTGCTCTCCCTTGTCATTTATCATGGAGTTAGGCCACATGGGGCCCCCAAAACAATAATTCATCACCCTTGGCCGGACAACCCTCAAAAGATCTCATGACATCATCATGACACCGTTATGATGTCATTAAACATACCGAAACCCTAAAACTGTATTTTTACTATTCACTGAAAATTCAACTTTCTTAGAAAAATCCCAAAATTTTACATTAACCAAATATCAATGCTCTGATTTCAAAAATGAAATCCATTTTATAAAAATAATTTTCTAAATATTTTTAATTTAATTTTTAAATAAAAAAACTATTCATCGAAAATTCATTTTTTTCAGAAAAAACCCCAAAAATTACCATAACATAATATCGATGCTCTGAGTTCAAAAATAAAGTCATTTTTATAAAAATAATTTTCTAATTATTTTGAATTAAATTTTTAATTAAAAAACACTATTCACCCGAAAAAACTAATACTTGAATAATAATTAATGAAACCGTTATTTAACTATTTTATTGAATCACATTACTTAATCAAGGTGCCTAGATTATTTTAAAACTTTCTTTAAGTGAGATTACTAATCCATTTGGTCATATTACTAATCCTAATCATAAAATCACTATTCATAATTTACTATTCATCAAAAATCAAGTTGATCTTATTAGACTCTAAATTTAGTACTAAACATAATTGCAGAAGACCATTTTTTGAAAATCATTACACATTTTTAATTATTTAGGGTTTACATAAACATATTTAAAATATCCTTTTTCTAAAATTCATCAAAAATATGCATACTATATTTATCCGGTCATTTCAAAATTCATAAACTTCATCATAAGAAGAAATCCCAATTTTTATTTAAAACAAGGATTATACAAGGTAGTTACGGTCTCGATACATAACCCCTTATAATACCAGCATATGACCTAAGAGTAAGGTGTGCTAGGGTGATAGAAGCTTGGGGCGGCTCAGTCAACATTGCCCGAGTAGTAATTTCTATCAGTTTGAACTTCTCACGAAGGCAATTTCGTTCCAGCTTCGCATGATGAAGTTCGGCTTGGATTTGATCCAGAGCAAAGCCCAGTGGTGCTACCTCCTTCCCAAGCTCTGTTAGATGGGCTTCGATCGGCCCAAGGCTACTAGGTGAGGCCATCAAATCTTCTTTCTATAATAATTAACCAAGATTACTTAAATTTAGAGACAATAATCAAAACATTTTGTTCACGGTGGTCATATTGACCGATGGTCATATAACACTCAAAAACCAATGGTCTCATTTTATTTATAATCATGTTTATAAAATAAAACATTTTTTTGAGTATAAAAAAATAACACATGAAATTAGGAAACAAGATTTATTCAAAATTTCGGGTCGTTACAATCTTCCCCCCTTAAGAAATTGCGTCCTCGCAATTTTTTTTTAAATTGGGTTTTGAAATTTCATTGAAAGTCCCACATCGGAAAAAGAGTCAGTAACACCATTACTTTAAAAGAAAGAAAAGGAAGTACAAAGGCCACCCGAGTTAACCCACACTCGGGTTCCATGTAGGAAAACATGGACATGGAGGAAAAAACAAAGGGTCAGTTCTGAGAGAGTGTGATAGAGAACATGATTAGGAGAAAGTTAACCATGAGAAAATCCCAAACTTATGACGTGTGTAAACGGTCTTTGATTACCTAGTAGGAAACGTAAACCAACAACATTTTTGTTTTATGTTTCTTTTCATAATTTTGAGGATTTCATTTACTACATAGAACAAAAACATAAGAAAATATACCTACCTTCAAGTAGAGTTTCATCCTTTAACAAGTCCCTACCAACACTAATCTTTTCGCCAAATGATGAGAATTCAAAAACACTTGGTCTCATAAAAGCACAAGAATCATCTTCTATAGAATCACATAATCTAAAAAAGATTAACTATCTATTTCTTTTATCTTTAAACATTATCCCAAAAACAGAAAGGTTAAGGTAAAACAACTCTTCAAAAAGAAAGAATCCCATAGGAATAGAACCTACTTTTAAATCTTCAAAGTTCCATGGTACTACCCAACGTTCATCATAGACCACTCCATAAATAACGGTCCTTAAAATTCCTCAAAATAAACCAAACTAAGATTGAAACCCAAATACAAGAATGATTTGATAACATAGTCTTCCAAAACAACTTCATTGTACATCTCCAGACAACACCAACCACTCCTAACATCTTATAACAAAAGTAGCTAACCTAAACATATTTTACCCAAGATAGGTTAATCATTCCCAAAAGTAACCTAAATTACTATAAGTCCACCTTAAATTCATCAATTATTCAAAATATAAGTCAACCTTACTCCTCAATGAAAATACCGTAGTAATCTATTTACCTCGATCAAATATGGTTCCCAAAATAATGAACGTCTTCCAAAATAATAATCATATTTTAATCCCCTAATCATCCCTGTCATATTAATACGAAAATCATCGCATTTCCTATCACATTGGTTGTCGGAACATGTTCTTCCATTTCCCACCATTAACTAAGAAGAGAAAGCATAATTAGGGGCTTAAGTACTTAGCTAATAATCATGAAAAGGAACTGAAAGCATATAAGGATAACTTGTATATGAAAGGTATACCCTAACTTGTGATCTCCTAGGTTCCCATCTAGGTTATGAATGATCATATATTCTTATGTGAACCTTTATTTTATTTTATCTTTGTTCCTTTAATAATGGTTCATACCAAGCTTATGAATTTACCAAAGCATATCCCCCGGGAGTGTCGTAACCAAGAGTGCAGCAAGGCCCGTTGTCGTGTACCAGTTCCCGTTCGAGTCTAGCTCAAAGCGGTGTTTTCGGGTTTTACCCCTATGTACATCTGTGCCAGAGCCACCTCTACCTGCTCGTATCCAGACAGGGATGTATTTGCTTGGCAACCCCTTACTCAATACTCACCAAAATACCAGAAAGATTTCCTATATTAAACTTTTCTATAGGGTTCCTCCTAGAGTTTTCATATCCTAATTTCCACAAATAACTAAACCATCCTTTGATACCAACTATAGCATCCCGCCTTTTTATCACATAAACTTTCATTACATTTTACAAAACCGAGGATCTTTAAGGTTTAGTGTCTTGGAAACCAGGAACTTAAAACATGAAACAAAAAAACATTCTCCTTAAACACTTGAAAGGCTTCTCCTTATGTTCATCCTAGGTTCATTTCTGCATCTCATAACCTGGGGACATACATCAAAAGAAAGGGTGAGCAAAAGGCCCAGTAAGGGAAACAAGATGAACATTTTACATGTGAACTTGAGATACTTCAATAAGGACATGAAAAGAACTTTAAGGCATGAGAAAGAAATCATGAGGCATTTCATAATAAAAATAACATTTTTCATAACTTGAAGATGTGGCTACATCATTTAACATAGACAATCATGAACATATCACCAAGGTCCATCCCCAAGGTGTCATTTGAAAATTACCAAGGTTATTCACCAAGGTATCATGAAAATTGTAATCTCTAGTGGTTACATCATTACCCAATGCATTGGAGCGCTATCAGGGCGCACCCTTAAATTTGCCTTTATTATCATGGGAGCCACATATATCATCATCAAACATTTCATAAATAACCCACATAGCATAAAACAAATGGGTTTCATTTCATAATCATAACGTTTTAAAAACTGCTTTAAAGACATGATCTTTACGTCACTTTTAAACCCACAGAAAAGGAAGGTGGGTCTCATGTATGTAAATCCCAGAATTTAAAATAGAACATTTTGGTATATATGTGAATACCCCTTTAGAAGAAAGAGCTTTGAGTATTCACTTAATAATATAAAAGAACTTTAGAAAAAGAGAGAGACATTTTGAGATGGAAATTCTGCAGCATAACGGCTATGTTATGAGGTTTTAGAAGACATTAAAAAGAGAGGGAAAATGAGTCAAACATTCATAAATGACCCATAAAATAGTACATGGACAGAATAAGAAGGATACATGATCATGGTAATGAAATTTCAAGGACATACCATTTGAAATGAAAAACATGGAAGGAAGAAAAAAAAATAGATTTCTCTTATGAAAGTTCGGCAGCCTAACGGTGTTACTTAAACATCAACAAAAATGATTTGAAAAGATCAAATAGGGTCTCTCATCATGTGAACATAAGAGTTCAGTGTGATAGATATAGAGAAAATTTCCCAACATAACAAAAGGAACTTGAAAGAATTGACATGAAAGTAGAACTTCAAAACGAGAAGGGTGAAGAACCACTTAAAAATTCGGCAGCCTAACGGCGCCACTTAAAACATCAAAATACTGAATTGAAGAGATCAAATGGGGTCTCTCATCATATGAACATAAGAGTCCAGTATGATATATATAGAGATCATACCCCAATATTACAAAAAGGAACTTGAAATAATTGACATGAAAGTAGAACTTCAAAACGAGAAGGGTGAAGAACCACTTAAAAATTCGGCAGCCTAACGGCGCCACTTAAAACATCAAAATACTGAATTGAAGAGATCAAATGGGGTCTCTCATCATATGAACATAAGAGTCCAGTATGATATATATAGAGATCATACCCCAATATAACAAAAAGGAACATGAAAGACTTGAATGAAAATAGAACTTGAAAACGAGGAAGGTGAAAGAATCCCTTAAAAATTCGGCAGCCTAACGACGCCACTTAAACATTCTTAAAACGAATTGATGAGAGCAAGGGGGGTATCTCATCATATGAACATGAAATAGGCAGTAGGATGAATATAAAAGAACATCCTCCAACATAAGAACATGGAGTATAAAAGAAAAGACATAAAAGAGATTACTTGAAAAGAAAGAGAGAGGTCGGATCCCTTACCTTAAAATGTGACTCTTGAAACTCAAAGGATTGGACCTTGAGGGCTTGGGGGCACCTTGGGAGGACTCTTTGGAAGGTAAGAAGACCAGAACTTCGTTGGGGGAGAGTTGGGAGTCGAATGGATGAGAGGAGGGCTTGGAATTTATAGGGAAAGTGAGGGGACAAGGCATTAATGGCCAATGGACACCTCACATGTGCTTTTCTCAAACCCATGTGCTCTCCCTTGTCATTTATCATGGAGTTAGGCCACATGGGGCCCCCAAAACAATAATTCATCACCCTTGGCCGGACAACCCTCAAAAGATCTCATGACATCATCATGACACCGTTATGATGTCATTAAACATACCGAAACCCTAAAACTGTATTTTTACTATTCACTGAAAATTCAACTTTCTTAGAAAAATCCCAAAATTTTACATTAACCAAATATCAATGCTCTGATTTCAAAAATGAAATCCATTTTATAAAAATAATTTTCTAAATATTTTTAATTTAATTTTTAAATAAAAAAACTATTCATCGAAAATTCATTTTTTTCAGAAAAAACCCCAAAAATTACCATAACATAATATCGATGCTCTGAGTTCAAAAATAAAGTCATTTTTATAAAAATAATTTTCTAATTATTTTGAATTAAATTTTTAATTAAAAAACACTATTCACCCGAAAAAACTAATACTTGAATAATAATTAATGAAACCGTTATTTAACTATTTTATTGAATCACATTACTTAATCAAGGTGCCTAGATTATTTTAAAACTTTCTTTAAGTGAGATTACTAATCCATTTGGTCATATTACTAATCCTAATCATAAAATCACTATTCATAATTTACTATTCATCAAAAATCAAGTTGATCTTATTAGACTCTAAATTTAGTACTAAACATAATTGCAGAAGACCATTTTTTGAAAATCATTACACATTTTTAATTATTTAGGGTTTACATAAACATATTTGAAATATCCTTTTTCTAAAATTCATCAAAAATATGCATACTATATTTATCCGGTCATTTCAAAATTCATAAACTTCATCATAAGAAGAAATCCCAATTTTTATTTAAAACAAGGATTATACAAGGTAGTTACGGTCTCGATACATAACCCCTTATAATACCAGCATATGACCTAAGAGTAAGGTGTGCTAGGGTGATAGAAGCTTGGGGCGGCTCAGTCAACATTGCCCGAGTAGTAATTTCTATCAGTTTGAACTTCTCACGAAGGCAATTTCGTTCCAGCTTCGCATGATGAAGTTCGGCTTGGATTTGATCCAGAGCAAAGCCCAGTGGTGCTACCTCCTTCCCAAGCTCTGTTAGATGGGCTTCGATCGGCCCAAGGCTACTAGGTGAGGCCATCAAATCTTCTTTCTATAATAATTAACCAAGATTACTTAAATTTAGAGACAATAATCAAAACATTTTGTTCACGGTGGTCATATTGACCGATGGTCATATAACACTCAAAAACCAATGGTCTCATTTTATTTATAATCATGTTTATAAAATAAAACATTTTTTTGAGTATAAAAAAATAACACATGAAATTAGGAAACAAGATTTATTCAAAATTTCGGGTCGTTACAATATGAGACTAAAATATTGGAACATTTTTATTTTATCGTAATTCCCTTTAAGTTTCACCAATGCACTAGTTATTTTTATAGTATTGATGTATTCAGTGTTTAAGCTATACCTTAATCACTTTTTCACGGTATTTACCAATGACATATTGATTTACTTGTAGAATAAAGAGGAGCACACTATGCATTTATCGATTTTTTTTAACATAGTTTCTAGCATCATCTGTCACATAATATGTAAATGTAACCCCAAAATATTTTTTATGTATTTTCTTTGAAATAAAACATGAATTATTTGATATACTTCCTTACATGCAACCATAAGTCTATATGAACCATGATATAGGAAACCATTATAACTTAACTTTTAAATTGATAGGTATGAATAATAAAAATCACTTTATAAAAAATATGTATAATTTTTTTATTAATTTAATTTTATTGATTAATTTATTATAAATAAGTACTAAATTTTTAGTAAAGTCATTTTACGCTTTAAAAAAATGATTTTTCAAAAATTGTTTTTAACACATTTTTTGCATACGAACGTTATAATTAATTTTAAAAAAAATAAAAATTATATTTCAGTAAATGAATATCATTTTTAAAATCATAATTTCAAAATTATATTAGGGTTAAATATTAGGATTTTTTCTAAAAAAATTATTTTTTTATTAAATAGTGAAAAATACCGATTTTTGTAAGAAAATGTCATTTATTTTCAATTAAATGTACCATTATGTTATGAATTTAATATTAAATTAAAATAATTCTCCTTAAATTATAAATAATCTAATTAATTAAATATTAATCATCATTATAATTTATTTTGGTATAAGTTAATTTTTTGGCATAAAACACATTTTTATAAAAAAAATGTATTTATGTGTGCACTGTGTTTTTATATTAATAAGTTAATTTAATATATTTTTTTAATTATTTTAATTAAATTTAAAGATTATATATTCAATGTATTATTTTAAAATTCATTTTATGGTTTCTAAGATGAAAAAAGTTGAAGTAAATTATGTTTTATGCTTAAAATTTGATTTTTCAAAAATGGGTTTTCGTTGCAGTTTGAGAGTTTAATTAAAATTAAATTATACTAATTATAGAAATATAATCTAGTAAAATGGATTAAATATTTTTAATCATCATAATTAATATAATTTAATAGGTTAAACTTAAATTTTTATCATATTGAATACTAAAAATAGTAAAATTTTATTACTATAGTTAAGGTTAAAATGAGTTTACCAAGGGGTTAAACCATGAGATAAGGGTAGTATAGACACAAAAACCAATAAATTTAAAAAAAATTTAAGATTATTAAAACTTATATTATCTTTACTTTAAATAACTATCCATTTGGAGCCACTTTTCTATGATATTGACCTTAAATCATTGAAATCTTTCAAGAAATTCCATGTGTGTCTCTCCCCTCACTTATAAAAGGGAAGCCCTTCTCCTCAATTATTCACACAATTTGATCCTTATATCTCATAAAATCACTAATAAAAAATTACTAAAATACTTCCCTTCATCCTAGAGATTATGTCCTTCTTCTAAAACCAATCCTTCAAGGCTTAAGGTGTAAGACAAAGGAGGTCTCTCATTGAAGAAGTATAGATATTAACCAAGATCTTTCAATTTTATTTCTTCTCCTATATCATCTAATTTTTTTTTATAAATAATAACATGATGAATAAAGTGTCATAAATATAACTATATTATATTATGATTATTTAAAAACCATTTACCACTTCCACTCAATCTAATGGGAGATGAAAGTATCATTCATGCGTACGTATGGATTACTTCCTCCACATAGCGACACGACTCATTTTCCACCACCGTCATTCATTAATGGTAATTTTGATAGATTATTTATTTATATATTATATTTATTTTATAATAAATATTTTTTAAAGGTGAATTAATATTTATCTTTCTTTGATTCCATCCATTAAAAATGGAAACATCACTCGCGTGTATGTATAGACTAACGTCTTCATCTATTGATATAATTCATTTTTCATCACTAATTTATATGAATGGTTATAATTATGTGTATAATGAATATATATAATATTTATATAATTATTATAATTATAAATATGAATGAACCATGATCAAATTTCAAGGACCATAACCACCAAACCAAAACATGCATGAAAAACAAAGCAATTAACACCTGAAATAATGATGATAAGGAATAATTGTTAATGAAAAGGTGATAAGATGTTATAAGTAAACCATGTATGGTATTATAGGTATTATTATGGTTTTTTTATATAATTTTAATTAATTTTAATTTTTTATATATGATGTTATAGTATTTCAAAGAAAGATGAACTTGAGGTGAGGGTTCTTCGTCTCAATTATGTTTCGTTGAGACCTATTTGATATTATACACCAATATTCTTTTATGATGTTTATGTAATACTAATTTGATATGTTTTATTATTAATATAATTATATTCATGGTATTAAAAGTTTCATTTTATTTTATTCCTTTCAATGGAATTATGACTCAAATGTTACCAAAGCGGAAAGGGTTTTATGTTATAATCTCATTTTTATCGGTATTTTTTATGATTAAATTTTCAATGAAGAAATTATATATTATATCTCTCAAAATAATTATGTCTTCTATTTTCCTCTATTTATTTATGGACACTTCATATTTTAATTTCATTTTTCTCTCTTTAAGTACTCAAGACACCAAAATAATGTTTTTAAGGAAAATCAACAATGGTTTACCCTTCGGTAGAGAATATTTTCTTCTATGGAAATATTTTCTTTAAAATTATTTCAATAATATTTTTACTACTATACAAGGAATTTTTAAATTAATTTTTTACAATATTGAACTTTCTTTACCATGGTTTAAAATTAACCTTCTTATCATTTTCCAAATGTGTTAATTTTAACTTTTTATCAAAAATGTGAATGCAATTTTTGTTTTAACATACATCACATGAACGGATTTACACACCATCAATAATTCCCTTTACATTAAACATTACTTTATAATTTTACATTTTTATTTTAAAGAAAATTTTTTCTTTAAAATTTTGGAAATTTTTAGTTTCTAAATAATTAATTTCAAATGAAAATGGTATTTTCCTCAATAAAAAGTTTTAGTGATGTTTTAAAGGTATTTTTATATATGAAAAACAAGATTCTTATGATTTAATATGGATATGATCCAATGTTAACATATTAATTATTTATTTAGATGGATTATGATTATGATGATGACATTTTTATGAAATTTTTATCCTATCTGTGGGTTATGATTTCATTATATAATGAATGTTTTATAATCTAGTGACACACATATGTATGGTTTTACTATATGATGGGTGGTCCCATAATTATATAACCCCCAATTCATTAGGTAAAGAAGGATATCTCATGAGATAATAATAACTGGAATGGGTAGTAAACCCAAATTAATAAGGAACATTATCTGATTAGATAGTCTTGGGAGTGAACCTTGACTAAGTAAATGATGGAATGCAGAGTGAACCTAGTCCATTGTTATTGTCTTGGTAGTGATACTTAACTAAGGAAGTGATTTTTTATGATTATGTGCATGCCAAAAACTTATGACTTATGATTATGATATGTTTTCATAGCTCATTATTTATTATTAATGATTCCTCTCTATTATTTCTTATTTCATTTGTTTGACAAAACCTTACTTCATGTTTTATGATTAAGTATATTTGACTAATTGGGTGTGATTATTGTAAGTCTTTATCATGTTATCATGCCCATTATGCTTATCTTATTCTAACTTATGATAATTGCTTGACATTTCTTATGTTTACCCTTACTGATTGTTTGAGATCACCCTTACTTATATTTTCATTCCTTAGGTTATAAAGAAACATTTTAAGTATAATATGTCTAATAAGGGTACTAGTTGGAAAAAAACCTAATTGAAAATGATACTGATCTTTTATATACCAGTTGTTTACGTATCTCAGTTTCCAAATACACTAAACCTCTATGGTCCTTGGGAATTTATTATTGTGAAATTTAATTAATATTCATTTAAAATTATGTAATATTTATGTATGAAAAGTAGGGGTCACTATAGTCGGTATCATAGAAATGTTTAATAACTTTTGGAAACTATGATGAGGAAACTTTAGTGAGAACCATTAGGATAATCCAAAGTATAGAAGAGTATCCTATGTTATAGTAAATAAATTAATGTGGTTTCCCTAAGAAAATACATCCATGTATGGGCACTACAAGTGGATTTGGTTTTTGAATAGATGCATCTAGGGGTAATAACCCCAAAATGATTTGGTCAAGTATATCTCAATCATTATTCTGGTGTATGGTGAATGGGACCTTACTTTGTACCTAGTTTGACACTTTTAGGGGTTAATATTAGGTTAATTCAAGTTTTCTTTAATGTATATTATGAATTATTTGAATATATAATGAACATGTATATCCTTGGTTAAGCCTAAGGTGTCATAGATTAAAAATAAGGTGTCATGATTTAGACATCCTATAAATTATTTTAATGATTATTTGATTTCAAATTTTGATTATTATTTATTACAATATAGTTTTTGGTTTCAGTAAATAAATATAATCACAAGTAAAAATGTTAATGTTGAATGTGGTGGAAAATTATATGATTTTCCCCCTGAGAAATTGAATATTATGAGAGGTTGAATGTAAAATCGTGTTGCTATGATTATGAATCTTTCTCAATCCATGAATCATTTTGAGCTTCCAAATGAGAAAAAGAAAAATATATTATTTATTCATTCATGAGGAAACACCCACCTTATTTTATTGGGTTTTTTTATCAACTAATTAATGTGCAATGTATCAATACCACTAAAATTTTATTTTTCATTTTCTAGTGTTCGTAACATGAAAAGGTTATCTTAGTTATTTATCATTTTGAAGGTGAATTAAATAAATGGCGGAATATTATCAAGAATATGAGGCAATTAGAAAAAATTGATTCCATGTATTGGGAACATTTTAGTAGATTATTTTTTAATAAGTACATTCCTCATATAATTTGTATGAAGATAGAGAATAAATTCCATGAGATTAAGAAAAAGGAAGATGAATATGTTGGTACCTATGAGGAAAATTTTACAAGACTTGTGAGTAATATTATCATATTATTATTGAAATAGAAAGTAAGATTAATTAATTATTCAATGTCTTAAAACCAAATCTATAAAGAGATTTATCCATAAGATACTTTAGTACCTATTAATAAATTATTAGATGTGTTATCAAAATGAAAATAAAGAATGGATTTGACCATCCATATCGTGGTTTTGATAAGAAAATAAAGTTGAAATTCAAAGGAAATTTTAATAAAAAACTATAGAGGGAGGAATATGAGTTTTCATTTTTCCATGAAGTGTGTAAAGAAACATGGAGAAATTTGTATTAAGGGTATTGGTAAAATTTTTAAGCGTGTCGAAGAAGACCATCAGAAAATTTAATGATGAAGTAATGGGAAGAATTTAGTTAATGATACAAATGTAGAGAAATATCTAAATAATGCACCACCCACACTCCCATTCTCTAATTGTGAGTAATATGAACATTATATTAACCAATGCTTTAATCCAAAGGTTAATGATGATGATTGACATCAGCAACCTCTTAATCCCAAAGACAAAGGGAAATCTCATGTGATCACTATTACTGATGAGGGGTGAGCTAATGAAGTGTTTAAAGATAAACTTATCATCCACTCTATAACT